>JAFHKQ010000008.1:0-620000 GCA_017163955.1 Apiospora koreana
GGCTGCCTTGTCGACAATGCCCTCGAAGCCGGACGCCTCGAAGCTCTTCAGCGCGGCCTCGGTGGTGCCGTTGGGGCTTGTGACGTTTTTGCGAAGCTGCGTGGGGGTCTCGGACGACTCGACCAGCATCTTGCCGGCGCCGAAGCACGTCTGTTTGGCCAGGCGCATGGCTTGCTCCTCTGAAAGGCCCTGCGCCTTGGCGCTGGCGACCAGGTGCTCCACCATGGCGAAGAAGTATGCCGGCCCAGATCCTGCACGTGTGTCAGCCGCTGTTCTTTAGTCTGCTGTTGATCCCTTGTACGAAAAGAAAGGGGGCGAGGGCTGGGGGTTGGGGTGTGAAGCAAGGCCAGATAACTTACCAGACAGGCCAGTCACCACGTCGATCAACTCCTCCTTGTCCACCCACTCGGTGGCCTTGCTGAAGCTCTCGAGCAGAGACGTGACCAGGTCTTTCTCGGCGGCCGAGACGCCGGCGCCGGCGAACAGGCCCGAGGCGCCCTCGCCTAGCAGGGCGGGGGTGTTGGGCATGACGCGGACGACGTGCGGGGCGCGGCCGTCCGGGCCGGTGAACCAAGTGGTTAGGCTGTCGAGGGTGATGCCGGCGGCGATGGAGATGATCAGGGGCAGCTCTTTGCGGGCGGCGTCTGCCCAGGTGGCGGCGAGCTCCTGGCACACCCCCTTGGCGACCTGGGGCTTGACGGCGAGGACCAGCAGGTCGGCGGCGTGGGCGGCGTCCTTGTTGGAGGTGGTGGTCTGGACGCCCAGGTCGGCCATCTTCTGGCGGTTCACGTCCCAGGGCTCCGACACGGTGATGCGGTCCTTGGGCATGATGTCCTTAGCCAGCAGCCCGCCGACGATGGCGGCGCACATGTTGCCGCCGCCGATGAAGGCCAAGTTGGCGGAATGGAGGGTTGCGGGGGCCATGGTTTCCTTGTACGCGGTGATCTGCTGGAGGGTGGAGGGTGGAGGGGTGTTCTTCTTGTTCCTTGGTAGGATGAAAGAAGGTATCTGTCGGGTGTTATGTCCCTGACCACTGGCCACTGACCACTGACCACTGACCACTGACCACACTGACCCCCATCTGAATAAGGTGCAATAAGGAACCCGAACTAGAGGGTTTGAACTGGTGGGGGTTTGAGCCGAGTGGGTCCAGCCCAGCCGTGACTAGCCGCCGGACACCGGACTGGGCGCCGAAAGTCGGAGGCAAGTAGTACATATATGTAAGTAGGTATGTAGTGAGTTAGGTTAAGTAGTCAACGCTGTGTATATACTTAGGCAACCTACCTCGGCAGCAGATGGGGCGTAAGCCGGCAGCGCCTGTGTTTCCAGGGTTGTTGCTAACAGGCGTGAGAACCAAACAGCCCGGACAATCTGGCAAGACAACAGACACTGGTATTCGGAAGGGAATCTCAGCTAAAAGAGGCCATCCTAGCCCTGGCAACAAAGGCCCATCTTTCACCACCTCCGGCCTCGGGCGGCATTTGGAACTTGGTGGCGATTCTGAAATCGCAGTCCGCAAGTCCAGCCTTGGTGGAGTACATCTCCATCTCCGCTCGCGTGAAACCATGTTTCGTGATGGTCCCGTGCGATGCATGTGACTTCATGGCAAGTTGTTCCTCCCCTGAGAGGCCCTCGGGCTTCGTGACCCAGTCTACGATTGCCAGCGTACCGCCGGTACGGAGCCGGCCTGCGAGCTCCGCCACCATCATCTCGGGGTCGGTCACATGGTGCAGTGCCATGGACATGACGATCAAGTCGAAACCGGACCAGTCTGGATCGTCGGCCAGGCTCTGCTTGGCGTCAGGCGAGAGAAGATCGCCCTGTACAGCAAGCATCCGTTCAGGCGACAGGCCGTGGCCCGAAGCGTTGGCATTGTATTGAGCGACCATGGCACCAGAGAGGTCGATGCACCGGGTGGTGCCGAAACAGTCAAGGAGCGGCTATCGCGGATCAGAGGTCCAATTAGCATCGGTTCGACATGCATTCATCACGCCGCAAGCGGGTATAGAGCACTTACCAGAGACACCGTGGTTCCGTCGCCTCCGGCATAGTCGAGCATCCTTTTGGAGCTCTCTCCCACGTGGATCCCGAGCCATTCGTGGTGCGACACGAGGAATGCCGAGATTCGGCTTGCCAGGTCGCGGATCCAGGGGATGTTGTACACATGCGCGGCACCTTGACTTTACCCCATGGTCAGCTGTACATTCATGTGTTGAGGCCTTCAGCCAGGGGCTTACTCGAAGAAGTCGCGGTTTCGCTCGGTTATACACTTGGCTTCCATGATAGGGGCAGGACAGTGATGCTGTAGCTGGGCTTGGTGTTTGATTATCGTGCTGGCTATCTGGAGTCCTATTCATCTCACAATGACGGTTGTGGTTGTCTATTGTCCCTTTATAGCCCTTTGGCGGATACATTTCGGATACATAGGGTTCTTTGTCGTTGTAAGTAAAGTCCCCGAATAGTCTCCATACACACCATGTCCATACCAGGTAAGTTGGTTTAGGATGTAAGAAGCGAGTCACAATGCGACGGCGGCTAATAGTTATTATCCGCTGTATAGATGGTCACACATGTGGGTTTGCAGGCGTCGTTCTCCATACCAATACTGGTATAATGAGGGCATGTGCTTAGTCCAGACAAGAGGGAGCCGCCATCTGGCTGGTCGTAGGTCATCCGAGCTCCGAATGTAGCATGAGATGCCGCCGCCAAGCGTCGATGGTCGTCGGATGGAGGAGGGCGATATTTGGTGAGTCAAGTTTCAGATGCCTAGAGAATGCACAATGGCTTAAAATCCAGCATGGTTGATCAACTTGCATTGCCTGGATGACGGAGGAAAGGCTGAAGGGGCTGAGTACTTGTTGATAGATGACATACAGGCTCGGCTCCTCCTTCAACCGGCCCGTGGCAGGTCGGAGTAAAAATAGAACCAGGACGTATTGCTTGTGGCCTGGTAGCCATTGTGCAAAGGACGAAGCAATTTGCTCCAGCCAGCCAGCCAGCCAGCCAGCCAGCCAGCCAGCCAGCCAGCCAGCCCTACAGCTACATACCTAGTAGTACTAGGTAGAAGAAGACTGACAGAATGCCAGGGAATTACAGGGTTGGATGGCGGTTTGATGTTGCAATTAGCGTATATAAGTCCACCCCCTTTGAGATTTAGACGGTGCCCCGGTGATTCTAACTTTCTGGAAATTGGCCCACCGACTACTGCATAGTACCTGCACCTCTCGTCAAATTCCAAGCGTCAGCAACTTCTGTTTCCGGCTAGTAGTACGTTAATCAGGACCCGCTTGGTCGTTGGTCGTTGGTCGGGCAGTTGGCAGGTCCAGCTATTTATTTGCCCGTACCAGCAATGGTGAGTGAGGGTCAGATGCTAGGTGATGATGTGATGTGATATAAACAGCGGAGAAATCATCTGGCAGTCAGTCGTCTGATGTGCATTGACAAGCCCGCGAGTCCAGCAATCCAGGCCCCCTTCCCCAACTTGTCAGACACATTGCATTGCCAGCTTGCCGGCCAACCGGCCCCTCCCATCTCCGTCCTTCCTTCTCCTTGGGACGCCGGAATAACGAAGCGAGTCTAGTACCAACTACCACTACTACTACTACTAGGTACTGTATGAGCCGGATCCCATCACTTCACCAGATTAGCGCGTGTGTTTAACTGCTTAGCTCATTGTGTGTCAAGAGGAATGCGTAGAACCAGGGACACTGGCGGGAAATGCTCCTGGATACCAATGAAACGAGATTGGACGCATTCACAAGTAGCATAACTCGTCGAGTATTCGTAGCAAGAGAAACCAGTGTATGCGTAAGGATACGTGTAAATGTAAATGCAAATGTAAATGTAAATGTAAATGTAAATGCCACAGATATGTACAACCAGACGGGAATCTCAAACAGATACCACAATACGCCAGTTCTATACCCCCAAATGCAGCGCTCGCGGAAAAGAAAACGACAAGCGTACGATCGTATATACTACATCCAAAGAGAGACACGGCAAGCACCTTGCTATGCTATTGCGTCTCGCTCTTGGTCCCCTCGACGCTCGCCCCATGCTCCAGGAGAACCCCCACCATGTCTGTCCGTCCCGTCATCACCGCGCGCTGCAGAGGCGTGTAGCCCTGCGCGTCGAGCCCGTTGATGGCCACGTCGTAACGCTGCAGCAGCAACCGCAGCGTGTCCATCGAGCCACCCGCCACCGCGAGGTGCAGAAGCGGCGCGCTGGTCTCGGGAAGCGCTGGCGGTCCTTGCTGCTGCTGCTGTTGTTCGCCAATGCTCATGTTGGATTGGTACGTCGATGACGCGGCTGACGGGCTGCGTGTGCGCCCTATCATGCTGTTGCTGTCGGTCCGGCTGCTGTGATACCACGCCAGATCCGTGTCGGGCGGCGTGGGGTAGGTCGCCGTCGGGGTCATGTCGTCGTCGAGCGAAAAGGCGGCCTCGGGACGAGGAACACCCAAGTGTTCCCTGTTCGGGTACATGTGGTGGTAGCCGGCCGGAGGCATGCCAAGCATGTGGCCCTGGTGCGCGTTCGTGTCCACGAGTAAGGGGCTGGGTTGTGCCGAGGTCACGGGCACTTGCAGACCGTCGTAGCTATCGTGGCGTTGGGGCTGGGGCCATGGCGATGTGTTGTGAGAGGGACTGGGTCCCCTCGACGACGACGACGACAGGTGCGGCGGCGCGTTACCGTGCAGCCGCTGCGGGTAGTGGTCTGGAGAGGACATGTTGGATGAAGTTGACACGGCACGGCTTCGCAGGCCCATGGGCGGCGGGGTTGAACTGACGGGCACTTCGTGAGAGGAAGACACCGAGGGGAAGAAGGATGGTGCGTCGTAGGTAGGGGCCTGAGGGCCATTGTTCATGAGCCCCAGGCCGCTGGCCTGCTGTGCTTCGGCCGCCTGGGACCACAGATAGTTTCCCATCCAATCCGATGCGGTGATCATGGGTGGTGTCCTAGCGTCCGAGTGGTTGGAAAGCGCCGTGTCGCTTCTGCAGGGGCTGCTTGCGCCAGAGACTGACGATTCGGCCTCAGAGGGCGGTGTGCCGCTGCGTCCCTGCCCATCCTGAAGTTGCTGTAGCTGTCTCTTCAACTTCTCGACCTCCTTTGTTCGGTCGCGCATGTTGCGGCCTGGACACTTCTAGCTTAGCAGGGAGCGGGGTCGGCAGGGTTCTGGGAGGGGACTTACGGTATGCTCGCTGGGCGAGTCGGTTCTGGATCTTCCTCCTCTCGGAAGCATCCGGAAGCTTGGTCCAATCTTCGTCGGGTTTCATGAGATCTGCGTACGAGATTGTCTGAGAGCGGCTGCATCGCGATGACGCTGGGTTTGGCGATCGAGAAGAGCCCGGCATAGTGGAAGTAGTTGATCGAGGCTGGTAGGTAGGTAGGATGTTGTTGATGTAAGTGCGAGATAAGAAGGGCGAAGAAGGGGCTCTCTGGAATACGTATGGGATGATGACTCCAGAATGAAGGTAGGTATGTATCGGCTCGGGACAGATAAACCCCAGATACTTGGTCACGGGGGTCACGTCTAGATATAGGTAATGGCTTAACAGTGGCTCTCCGTCAGCCGAACTAGCCTCATGCAGGAACAAGGGCAGGCCTATATCTCGACTGGAGTAAACGAGGGGGTCATCAGTCAACGTTGCATAATATGAGCAGAGCATAGCATAGCATAGCATAGCAGAGCAGAGCAGATAGCGGTCAGCACGGCTCTAGTCGAGAGGCTGGTCCGTTCTGGCTCGGTCACCAAACGCCCTAGCCGCATACCGAAAATAACCCAGGGCGTACGTAGATTGCGGCGACGGCCAGTCTTGAAAAGGGTCCATTGTGAGATTTCCGGATCGTCAGTCCCCACACTCAAGGCTTAGCTGAGGTAGAGTGAATACGGTAGGTATCTAGGTATGCACGAATGTATGCATGGTCTAGTCTACTGCTGGCTACTGTAGGTATACTGCCCCAAGAAGATCAGAGGCAAGTAGTGATAGGCATGTGTGTGTGTGTAAAGCATCTATGCTATGATGGGTTAGCTTTAGCTCCATCTCCATGGTCCGCCCAGCTACCCTGAAAGACTAAAAAGCAGAGATGAGGGTAGCGTTGTACGGAGAGATGAGACGGAGTGGCTAGCATAGTAGGTGCGAAGGCCGGTGTCTTCTGGACGAAACAAGGGGAAAGCAGCTCGGGAGCTGCGCCAATGTGAACGGTGACGGGTGTGCTACTACTATGTGGTTGGTGTACGTACACACAAGGAAGACGACGGCCTATTCTGGCGGGCGGGACCCTGGTCGAGTACATACTTAACAATGGGCAGAGTCGTTGGAGCAATGAACAATCTCGCTGCTGGGGTGCCTAGGAGTGCCCCAGGTATTGCTGTACAAAATGTACATACATACCCAGCAGCAGTGCTGTATGTATAAATCATGCCAGTCTGCTACTGTCAGTGGGCTCGTGAGATGTCATCGATCCATGTCCCAAGTAGTACATACCTAGACGCGATGGACTTGTCTGGATATGGTTAAGCGCAGCGGTAATGTGCGTGCCTAATGATGTTGTTTTGGGGCTATTCTTGTCCTTTCTTAAGGCCGGGACCAATGCCATGCCAGCAAAGTGCAAAAATGTCCCGTCCCGTCCCCCTCGCGCGTCTAGAGCCTAGTATCATAGTAGTAGCAAAGACCGACTTGGAACTCACGATTGGCGGCTGGAATAGCGACGGATGAGCGAGATGACACACTTCAGCCACCGCGACACAACACAACGTCTGTCTCCGCGTCCTTTCTGGTCTTTCCACCGCCCGACAGGACGGACGGTGGCAGACAGAGACAGACAGACACGCCGACGGACAGAGAGAGAGAGAGAGGGGAGAGAGACGTGCATAAGCTTGCGTGCGGCTGACCGTGGTCCATATATTACAAACAACGGGTCTGTCTTGGCTGCTGCTTCTTCTTGCAGCTTCTACTCCCCCGGTTGAACTGGGTTAAGCTGGGCTCAGCTGCATCGAGTTAGAAGTGGTCTATACTCTCCACAAGTAAGTGGCAAAGCCTTATATGAGATGCGGGTCTGCTATGGGGGGATTCTCATCCTTCCTGCCTTCCTCCAGCGTGGTCGCCGACCACGTCCCCTGGGCCCTGCCAGTCCTGTTGCCTGTCTCCTGACATGCTAAACGTCGAGCATTCTGCCTGACACCCGCCTACTTACTTACCTACTCGATTTCGGCCCATCTGTCGGCCCTTGAAGCCTGCAAGCTGGTCGGTCACCTTGGGCCACAACGGGTCTTCAGGTTGTCCCCGACCGACAGAGGATAATCGGCATCGATTGAAACATGAAGATGCTGGATGCGGTGCAGTGGTTCAATGGCGGACTGGTGTAAATGTAAATGTAAATGTACCAACTTCAAGCCAACTCCTCTTGCGGAAGAAGAAGAAAAAGAAGAAGAGGATCCACCACGCCCAGAAGAAGTGGGAAGCAGATTACGTGGCACAGCAATCCCACCAGGGCGGATCAAATCTACTGCAAGAGGTAGGTACATCTGAATGATCATACTTAGTATTCCCATATACCCATGGATCAATTGATAGTAGTAGCATGCAAAATGAAGAAGAAGAAAAAAAATCCAATTGGGACAGGCACGAGACGGCGCCAGTAGAATGTAGAATGCCACATGCTTACACACAGCTTAGGTTATTAGGTGTAACTAACGATCTGATAAGAATGGCGTCAGTCGGCACAGACACAGACAAAAGGCACAGACAAAGGCACAGGCACAGACAGCCACGCCACACACGCGCAGCTCGTTTGTCGGCTATCGGGACAACGACCTCTCTATCTCTCTTCTTCTTCTTCGTCAACTTTCACCTCTTCTCCTTCTCCTTCTTAGCTCGGCCCTAGTCACTAGTCTAAGTAGGCGTGGCCGTGGCCGTGGCCGTAGAGTAGCCGTAGAGTAGCTATTTTGGTACAAGGCTGACCATGTCCACTAACGGCGGATTCGATTGGTCTTTCTCTGCCTGTCCCTCTCTCCGTCTGTCCTTCTAGTTGAAACCTCGGGCGGCTTTAGGAGACTAGGTGGCATAATAATAGCCGAAGAAGACCTGAATGGATGCTGGTTGGCCATGATCATCCATGCTGGATTGTGATGATGATGGTGTTCGCGGAGGAGGAGTCAAGGAGCTTGCGCCATAGCCGGCTTGGGGATCCGGTCGCTCCAGTGAAACGAATAAGCATAACTGGCTGCGCCGCTCTGTACGCCGGTCCCGAGCTGGAGTGGGAGGAGGCATGCTGACAGGAGGACACAGGATAGGTTATTACCTACAGCACATACATGAGAGATGACATATGTACTAACTAACAAGGGCTTTTGGGGGGGGGGGGGGGGGGGGGGGGGTAGCAGGGTAGCCACAGGGGTTTTGCTGTGATAGGCGATGGAACGATCCGGCAAGTGGAAATATCTATGGAGGTTTAATCCCATCTTCATCTGCTCCCATTTCTATTTCTATTTTTAACTTACAGATTTACCCAAATTTCATCTGATCATTATCTCCCGTCTCAATAGTGCTGAACTCTGCTGCTTGCCGCCTGTCGCCTTATGCCTGTATGTAATGCCTCCTGCTTCCTCCTGCCTCCTGCCTCCCACAATTTCCCCGCCGTCCATGTTCATTTGCAATTTGCAGCGTTACACTGGCCACTGCACGGGCTGCATGTCAATGAAACAATGAAGCCTAGCCAGACCTCTGTCAAATCCAAGGCTGTGGTCTGTGGATGGTAGCTGTTGTCGCCATTCCTGCCACCTCTCGACGCCATCATGTCATCAACATTAACATGAGGCCAATCTACATATTAGTTACTGTTTATATCGTTTATTAGGAACTTCACTGTGGCTTAATTATCAAACGCCGCCGCCATCTGCCGGGGCCGTACCCCCACGAAGCTCAGCCCTAGGCAGCTACATAGGCCTCGGCCACGGAAGCCATGCGTAAAATCCTTGGGCTGATAACCATCATGCATTGCATTCGGGGCCAGTCCGTACTTGCTTCCTGGTTGGCGGTCCATGCCACGGTGGCTTTGGGTTCGCAACACGGGCGACTGGAGCGGACTAGATCCTCACAAGTGGCCAGTAGTTAAACGGGGGAGTGGAAGATGTCGGATCGGTCTTGAGACATGGATGATGTGCTTGCAGGGTAATCATGGTGGGACTGTGGCGAGTACTGTAGCCAATACAATACCTTGGACACCAGGCCCAGGAGAACGGGCTTGGGGGCAGAACAAGCGCCAGCTTACAAAATATGTGTCACGAAAGAACCACAACTACGCCGCCAAGAAAATGTTCAGTTGATGATGACTTGCATTGGTCGATGTCGGTTGCATCCAGTATGTGAGCCTACTCCTAGTATCTCAGAACCTCCAAATGCGTCTTCGCAAAACCAGATGTCCCCAGTGGACATATCGAAACCATTTCCTGCAATGCATCATGTTGCCGCCGTCGTGATGAGCGAGCTGCCTATCATGGTCGGAAGAAATACGAGAGAGGTGATTATGCCTAGTTGCGAGAGGCAGATTAGCTCGGTTGACATGGCAAAGGATGTTAACATATACAATAGGAAACTGACCTCATCATCAGCCTCGTCGTCCGACTTAGCCTCGACCACAGCAGCAGGGGTCTTGGCCTTCTTAGCAGGACGGGTGCGTCGCTGTTTCTTAGGCGGGGCTTCATCGTCCTTGGCGCCGTCGTCCTCGGCATCGCCAGACTCGACAGCCTTGCTGGTGCGACCACGCTTCTTGGTGGGGGAGGCCGTGGCAGAGGTTCTTGCGTTGGCGGCGTGGTTCTCCAGGAACTCCTTTCGCATGGCCGCGAATTTCTTCCTGTTGATTCAACAATGGTCAGTTATAGCGTCGAGGGTGTAGATGTTCCAGACAAGCAAATGCAATCACGGGTACCAGGATATGGTGTAAGGTAGTCACTTGCTTCAGAGTGTCCGTGGTCTGATTCATGTTGATGGCGATTTGCTTCCAGTTGGTACCAGCGAGTTTGGGGTTATACATCTGGAGCATGTGCATCAAAAGACGCATGTTGATGTCGTCCATAGTAGACATGGTTGTGGTAAGTGGTGTTGGTGGACAGATCTCGGGCTTGGAGTAAGAGTGTTGGCTGAACCGGGATGGAGGGAGGGTAGGCTGGAAGGACGAAGAAAAGAAAAAGGACATGGCAGGGTGTTGAGAATCCAATCCAAGCGGAGGCAGGTGTAGGAACAATAACTGCGGGACCAGATGATTTGGGAGTAAAACAATCAAGTCCTCACCAAGGCATATAGAAGGCATGTGGAAGGCATGTGGAAGGCACACGAACGGAAGGGGTGGGGTGTTGGAAGCAAGGAAACATGGAAGGAAGATAGAAACAACTTGCCCGTCCTTGTATTTGGTCATGGATGCCATGCAGTCGGCCATAGGCATCCAGTCATCCAGTCATCTGGCTCCAGGACTGGGTTCAAGGCCATGATCAACGTCACCATCATGAACTTCTCCCCCTTGTCCAAGGGGACTGCCATGGGCTTCTTTCCCTTGTCCGTAGGAGCGGTTGTGGTGGATGTGAAAGACAGTAGAAACGTCCCGAGGCGGAGGAAGACAGTAAAAAGGTCCAGTCCGGGGGTGGTGAACAGAGGTACGGGAGAGAGAGAGAGTGTGTGTGTGTATGTGGGTAGGTGGGATGGAAGGTAGAGAGGTAGGCCGTGATTGTCGCGGGTCCTAGGGCACACAACAAGATGGTCGAATCGAAATACGAGACAGCTGCATTGCGGCTCGGCGACAGAAACATGCGGCTAAGACAAAATCAAAGGGTATATCAGCTTACCGGACACCATCTGGATGCAATCCAAGACGTAATGCGATCACAGCCCAGTTTCCCCCGGCAAGCTCTGGGTTAGTTATCAGCATGACCTCGAAGAGGATCTGCTTCTCCTGGTCCAGAGCCATGATTGCGAGGTAGTAGGCGGTGGGGTGTGATGTATGTGGTGTTTGGTTCAAGTCGGATGCTGGATGATAGCAGCGGCGGTGGAAGAGGGAAATACAAATGAGGTGGCGAGGAGGTAAAGAAACCGCTTCTCGTAGTAAAGAAAGATAGTCTTGTTGCCTAGACGTAGGTCGGAATTGGGCATACCTGAAGAGACGCGATTCGACTGTGGATAACGTTGTTATCGTCGAATATTCGAGTGTTCGGGCGGGTATTGTAAACAATTCCATGCGTGCCCAGTTGCTCTCCCAGGGAACTATCAGGCTCTCGACGCAGGGAATGTGAGCCCCATACCAGCTAAAATTTGGTCTTGTTTCTTTCTACAGATTCTACCACGAACAAGAGCAAACACACCCACCCACAAGTCACACACCTTCCAGTTGAAACGGGCCTGTCATTGGCCTACGAGAACAAAGCGGTTGCGCGTGTGTAGGTGTACGTTACTTCCAGTATTTGGGGCATCTTGTGTACTTGTGCCAAAGGAACCCTCGAGTCCACTTCGGACATACTCTTTCACACTTGGTGCATACAGAATCCTCTGGTATGACAAAAGAGGGACTCTGGAATATACTGGCTCAAGGGAACATCACATACAAAGCACACCGGGAAGCTTGTTCATAATGCCAGGCTTCTGCCTCCGTTTGATGCAGTTCCTTGGATTTCACACACTTGAAATTAGGCCCCATTCCCTCACTTGCTCCCCAGCTTGACGATGGAGGCAAAGAGGGCTTGGGCCCAATGGTAGTATTTGCAAGTCGACAATACCAATGGCTTATAGAGCTTATTGCATGGACGTTATCGTCTTGATGGGGCGTAGCGAGCGAAAGGGGCAAGATATCAAACACAAACCAGTTGTCTACTCCTTCCCCCAACAACCTGTTCCACCTATTTTCGCTCATCGTCAAGGTATATACTCTATGCAACTTGAACTCCCAACGTGGCCAAGGATGGCCAAGATGCAATGGTTATAGGATATGGCCAGATCATATACAGACATATCTGGTTCCTCGAACTCATTTGGGTCCTGATTAGTTGCGATGTGCTCATGGGGATTGTTGTAAATATCTAGTAGAAGTAGTATATGTCGGCAATGAGTCTTAGACAGCGCTCGGGGACATGGGGCTGGTTGTGGTAAGATCGGCATATTCTTTTTTTATCGGCAACATGGCGATGTGTCTAAGCGAAAAATTGCTACATCCATCCTTGTTCCTGTGCAAAAAAGCACGGTATAGTCAGAAAGTTGTGTTAACCTTTTCGAATACAGCAAACTTGTCCCGGAGACCTGTAGCTTGCCTACTACATTGTCTCTACCGGGGACAGGGTGTTGGAAATGGCCTTGCCCGCGCCTTGCCCTGATGAGACCTACATGTATGAAATACAGGACCCCAAGTTGAAGGGTGAACTGGGACAATAATCGGCTATGATAATCCAGAACTTGGACGGGTAGATGGCACGTCGTAGGCAGACAAGGTCATGAGTGACCCATCAGCCCCCGAAGACCATGATTTGTGAGACACTTGCTCTTTGGCACAATACGTTTCTAATACAACTTAATTGACAGTAAGTAGTTGAGGGTTTGAACCCTTGCTTTGCGACACATGTGATCGGAAGGCGCCCCGATTTGAGGAGAAACATCTGGCTGGTCCATTGACATGTAGCTAGATTAAATAGGTCTCCTTACACATGAACCCAGAACCCGCAGGGAATTCATGCCTCTGGGATTGGATGAAATACATCTGCCAGGTAGTCCATGGCACCGAGCGGGACACCCTGTGCTCGGAGAATGCAGTATCCAGTACTGAGGTGGAAGTGGAAGTTCGGGATCGCAAACTCGGACAGGTACACCTGCGCCGACGAGAAGTGGAACCTGTCCAGCATCGTGATGGGCTGGTTTTTCAGCTCTGCCACTTCGACGCCTTTCGCGTATTCAATAGTCCGGTCGATGCGTGCTTTGAGCTGGGCGATGGTTGTTTCGTCATCGGCGACTGCGACATGCTCGCGGCTAGAAGCCCGGTCTACAAACCAGACAAGGGTGTTGCAGCAGCTTTGAACTTGGTACGCAAGGCTACCGAGATAGTCAGCATTGTTGATCATTTGATATGAATCATAACGTTGGTGTTGTTAGGGCATATAGAGACGTTGAGGGAAGAGACAATGATAGTGCGGGCTAGCAACATTGCACGGGGATGACATGGCTGGGCAAGCAACCCCGATCCATGTTGATATGAATGGTAATCACAGGACATAAAAGAATATGTGACTTACGGTCTCTGATCAGGCACGAGACGGTAGCTAAGTAAGTCATCATGACTGGTCCCTTTCTCCTCTGCAAACGCCGCTGCCTTGTCGATCATAGCGGAGAAGGCATGCAGGTATTTAATGAACACAGGGAGGGACTGGTCGTATAACGATGCCATGATGATTAGTTGAATTAATAGTTGGTTTCGAGATGGACTGTATGGTAAGAAAACAGTACGATGGTAGGATTGAACGAATAAGATGATGAGTCCGGAATAAGAGGCGCTATTTGTAGACCCAGCTAACCCCTTCCCTTTCTATCGAAAGAGTAAGCAGCCATATTGCATTTGTCAGCCCCCGGAAATAACAGGCTATTATTGTAGGTTATTAAACACACTGGATAAAGATACAACTTTCGTGCCGACCAGCTGGGTCTTGATTTGCTTCAGTATTGGCACAACTGTGGAACATGAACCTCTACATATTTACGAAAAGTAACCAGCGAAGGCAAATCAAAGCTTCTCGTCTTCTTTCAGAGGCTCCATCAGAACTGCCGGGCCCCTGGGAATGACGAGAGGTGACTCGGGGGTCACCACCGCCTGCCGGGCTATCGCGTAGCCCTCGCCGTACAACTTAATCCAGGGTTCCGTGGCCTTGTAGAACGCACCACCCGCCGTCGCCTCGCCTTGGTCCCAATATAGCCGGCGAAGCCACAGGTGTAGATGCGGGTAGTCATGGCGAATAGTCTTGAGGTTGCAGTAGAAGACGGGCACGTAGCTGACGTCAAAACGTATCAGCGTGGTGTACAGACGTACGTCTGCGTCGGTGATGTGATCGCCGAAGAGGAACGCCTGCTTTGGATGTGACGCCAGGATGGCCTCCAGCCTGTCCAGGGACGCGAAGAGGGGATACAAGTTCTCCTCGTATGCCTCCTGAGTTTTGGCGAAGCCCGTCTTGTAGACACCGTTGTTCACCTATCACCTCTTGGGGTTAGCTTGCTCTTCAAGGGGATCCAATCTATGCTATGGAGATGTCTTGACGGTACACTTTGGCGATCGTTAGACATCAAGCACTCCCGAAAAATTGGCCATGAAGACAAGGCGAAACACTGAAACCATGGCATACCGTGTTGTACACCCACTCGTTAAGTTCATCGATCTGCGACTGCAAGGGCTCTGGGAACAGACCACCACCGGGCCGGTTCGCCTCGCGGAACTCTGGCGGGAGCAGGTCGTCAAACTCTGTGTAGAACATGCGGATGATCTCGCTGGACTCGTTGTTTACGATGGTACCCGTCTTTTTATCCCAGAGGACTGGGACAGTGACGCGACCGCTGTAGCCGGGCTCAACCAGCTCGTACAACTGGCGGAGGGTAGTAAAACCCGGATGCAATGGGTCTTCGGACGATGAGCCGAACATGCCATCGAAAGTCCAGCCGGCAGGAGGCTTCAGACTGCCAACAAGGTGCAGATCAATGATGTCTTCTAGGTGCTTTAGTCCTCGGACTATCAATGTGCGATGGGCCTTAAAGACATGGCTGTGAGCTTGTATGCGCCACGAAGATGCTGGGGTTGTGCTACTTACCCATGGGCAGCCTACACTCATATAGCTGTAAAGAGAAAGGTGAGCCAGGGAGGCAAATTTATCGAAGGGACTAGCTATCTTCCTTACAGTGCATATCGGTCTTTCTCAGCCGGGAATTGCGAGGCAGGATTATTGGAGATGGAATTGCGAAACGTTGATGCTGGGCGGACAAATCTGCCATCCTTTTGGTACTCTAGGCTCTTAACGTGCTGAGCAGGGTGTTAATCGACGATGCAAGAGACATATGGAACTGACGACGTACAGACATGATGGCGGATCGAATGCGTATGAGGTTTTGACTGTGGAAACCGATATTGTTGTTGTCAGCTCGCAGTAGTGAGGTGGATCTCGGACCGGGAATACCCCATTTATACATACATCGCAATGAATAGAACAAGTTGGATAAAGTAAATGTGTTGTCTAACGAGTGCAAGCAAGCAAGTGATTGACAAACGAAGGTAGGTTGATGCTGACATGTGTTACATTGGTTTGTAAGCACGTCACGCCATCCACAACATTTGGTGATACCACTGACAAATCTAGTGACTGATCAGCCAGCGTAGAATGGGTGGGAAATATATTCACTGGTCCGTACAGAATAACATGCCCCGACTTCAAGACTTCAACAACTGACCGACTTTATGATCAAGTATTGGACTCGACAAGTATTTGAACGATAGGAGACATAGACACCCATTGCGCATGAAACTTCCGCACTCACAGCCCTAACCCTGTGGTATCATGATATGTTATAACTTGGATTCTCGTTGTCGGGCCCCCGCCTCATCAGGCCTAGGCATGTGATCGCTCGTCTCGTTCTTTAAGCTGATGGGATCCCCCAGTTGACTCGGATTCGCGTCCGGACCCTTCAGCTTCTTGGCCGCCTTTTCACGTAGTGTCTCCATTATGTGTCCATCGTGACCGCTGCCATGCTTGTTGTTCGTCTCTTGGCTTGGAATTTTGGACGAGGGCGACCGAGCAGCTCCCGCCTCGTCAGGTGTCGGGTTCGTCTCGCTGCTCTCGGCTTTGAGAGTGATGGGGTCGCCTAGCATACTCGGATTGGCGTCGGGCCCATTGAGTTGCTTGGTGGCTTTCTCCCGAAGTGTCTCCTTGCTGCCTCCTGCCATTGTTGCGTAGCTGTCTTCGCCGGCGACGTAATGGCCGAGGGTATATACGGTTCGGGCAGAGATTCGAGAGCTTTATCGTCGTTTAGAAAGAGGGAATCACTGATCGATTGGAGACCAGCAAACAGGGATTTTTTGAGCGTGGTGAGGGTGAAGTAAACCATTGGGAAACCTTTCGCAGGGTGTCTTCCGGTGTTTTGTATGTTGGGAACCATTGCAAAATGCCATGCCGCGGACGGCAACGATGATGATGATCATATAAAGCCATCATTTCATGAAAGCGGCCGAGGAGACACTGATAGTCTCGTTTAAGGTAGGCTTGTGGGAGAGCCATACAAGGACTAACAGTGCCATCTCCTAACCTAGCGTATGACCTCATCTTCATATGCTCAGTGCCCCCCTATCTTCACAAGCTAGGTACCGAGAAGTCAATGACCTCACGACCGACCTTATGGCCAGACGTGGACTTTCGAAGTAATCATTTCATGCCATGTACTATACATCCTAGGCCATTAATTATTTTCTGGGTAATGAGCCAGCACAAGTCAAGAGAACCCGCGCTTTAGATGCTACCTAGCGAGCTAGGTGACTACCTACTACTAGGTCCCCAGCACGCCTGTATTACCCCACCATTCCCAGGGGACTTAGGGCCTTAGGCTCTCGGGTTCGGCTCTAGGGGCTTAGGTATCTGACCAGGTGCCTTAATGCATTGATCATCACTATCCACTCTTACTCGATCTGGAATCTGGAATCTGGAATCTGATCGACAGATCTTGATATTAACAACACCAGGCTGCCATGGTTAATGTCGCAGCAGGACCGTGATGCCCATCCCTTGGCTCTACTTCTTGTAATGGGGTTCGTTAACAAGCCCTCATTGCTCGCATACTTGATTTGCCATTCGTTGCTAGAAACCTCATAGAGATCAATGCTGGCAATGACGACAAATCTCCGTTTCTATGAAATCACGAATTGCATTTATGAGTCTTCACGGCGCGGCGACTTTAGTCGGGCAGACCAATGTTCAGACATATCTGTGTTGGCATTAGACTATATACAGCGCCATCGTAGCATATTTACAAAATTCACTAAGTGTCATTAATCATTCCGCTGCCGGGCTTTTGGCCTGACCTTTATTAGGTCTTGCAGTGGCTTTTGTATGCGCCCCAGTTCAGGGCTTGTCCTCCTGACATTTCTCACAGGACTGCCATCTCGCCTAGTTTTTCGGGACGACCGAGCATACTCCTGCAGTACGTGTGCATATAGGGTAGATGTTCCACGCAACGAGGCTGCCGACCTCGAAGGCCGTAAAGACATGTACGAGTCTGCCGGTGCTTCATTACGGGGAGTGGGTGTATCCGACTCCACCGACTCCTCGACCGAGCCTTCACATACTGCAGACGTGATAGCCTCATGCCGAAAGTCGTGCTTATCTTGCTGGCCAAAGTCTACGGCAGAGAACCTCGACTCCGAGATGTCGGAAACTGATGTAACCGGACTGTCGTCGGGCTGCGAGGTTTCCTCGTAGCTGTGCTCGAACGAGAGCATGCCGGACTGTACCATGACGTCGGACTCGGACCCCGAGAAAGACAAAGTCCGGGCTGGTGTCAAGGTGGCCATATTGTATTCGTGATGAGCGTCGTCGCTCACAGGCGAAGGGGCCAGAGATTCATCGGAGCACATGGTCATTGATCGGGGGGAAGGGGGAAGGTGGCTCGCAGGAACGGATGTATTGATGGCAAGCGGCTCATCAGTGATGAAGTAGTGGTCGCCATCGTCGAAAAAGGGCTTGCTGGAGTCATGGTTGTAGTCACCAACGACATCGACAGCCGAATCCGTGGAGGACACGGTGGTTTGCGCATCGCCATCATTCTGCTCGTCGTCATCGGAGGTTGATCGATGCCATGGGTGGTCGTCGGGAAGGTAGGAGGAAAAATATCTGACCAGCGAGTCCAACGATTTGGATCGAAAGAGCTGGAGGGCGTATTGCCACTGGTGTGTACCAATGAGCTTGGGGTTGGCAATGATTTCGAGAGAGGCAGACTCGAGACCGTCGTTCAGCTCGCGAAGGCGCTGCTCTCTGCGGTCGGCCAGGAGACGGTGGAACTCATCAGGGGTGCTTGCGGAGCTTGAGATTTCGTACACGTCGTGGTGGAAGGCTTCAGGGTCCTGAATGGTGGACTGGAAAGTGTTGTACTGATCGTGGAGCTTGGAGAAGAGGTCATCCCTCTTCATTCCAAACTTCCAAGCAGGCCATGACCAAGCCAGTTCGTCGTCCATTCTATTTCTATCCGGGGGTATCAAGAGCGAGAAATGCAAATCCAAAGGGCGCAAAAAGGTAAATAACAAAGACTGAAAAGGGAAAGACGGGCTATGGTGTGTAGTGCGTGGTGGTGGTGATTGGAATTGGTATTGTATACAGGGAGTCGTGTGTGTCGTCGTTCAGGCGGGCTCGTAGGGAATCCATCGGTCTAGATACAGGCGTTCAGGTCCATTTCGGCGGTGTTCGTTCAGTGAAGAAGAAGTTGGCTAGGGGATGTTTTTGAGATTGGCAGCAGTGGTGATTGACCGGTGGTTTCGCGTTGCCTTTGGGGATCCCTTTGTGACTGATGAACGTTGACGAGCCTTTGTTGACGGGGAAGTGGGAAGTGGGAAATGGGGGAGAGACGGGGAGGATATGACGGCTGAACAGCCTAGCCGGGAGCGGTTTCAAACGAGTTGGGCGAGCCCAGGTCCCCATTCCCAGACACCCTCTCAGTCGCTGCCTGAGAGTTCAGGCCTAAACTGGGTCTGGCCTCAGTGACCGCCGCTAGGGAAGCAGCCACGGGACTGCGCTGCACAGGGTTTTGCAGGCCTTTTGCAGGCTCTTGCAGGCTTTTTGCAGGTGCTTACTGCGCCTAGACCGCTAGCGCCCCCCTTCTCTTACGGCGTTTGGCCAATCAGTTCGACTGCCGGCCAGGATATGTCTGACACACGAAAGATAAGTGGCTTGATCCTGCCAATTGCAAGTTGCCCCCATGATTGAAAATACCTTTCCCTGCCCTCCTCTTTTTCAACCCTTTCGCGATTTGCGACTTGTAATTCGGCGCTTTGCCCTCCGCAATCCACGGCATGGGGTAAACGGATAGCCTCATACCTTAGGTAACGTCCATCTACCCCGACTTCAAAGCCTAGTCTGGATGATCTATTCATAGAGGCACCCCACCCCGCGCGACTTGGACGCCCAAATCAGTGCAATCAGTGCAATCACCAATCACCCATTCTCGGACACTCTGGTGATTGCTACTGTATGCCTCCCTCTCAACTCTCGCCTCCCGATGCATCCGTTCAAACATTCCGCCTGCTACTAGTAGGTAGGTGACAAAACCAGCCTTCTAGCCTACGTACCTGCAAATGGGTATACGGAAGTACTGCTTGAACGCCATCACTTGATCCTATACTCGCGAGTTATTCAAATCAATCCAACGGCCGTGTCAAGAATAGTATCTACGGAGTACGGAGTATGTCGAGTTTTTTGTTTGTCGCATCTTGATGGTCAGAAAACTAACCGTTGCCGCTGCCGTATCAAATGTGTGTGTGTGTCGAGATCTTGGGCAATCCTAAATGCGCCTGCGTGCCCAACTTGCAAACCTTTTCTTTCTTATATATAACATACATATATTCCAGCTGCCGTGTCATGGGAGATGTTCGAGGCGAGCAATGTTTAAGTGACCCGGGTCTGAACAGCAGGTTTGTACCTCATGCACAGCCAGGCTGCCAGGCGCTGCCATCATGACGGGTATTTTGCTCAGCTTACCCACCCCTACAGCCAGCCTTGAGGGCGATGCGTCGCTTTCAAAATGGCGGAGCGGTCAGTGGAGTCGCTCACTGTGCTCGCATGATTGGATTGACACCGTCTCAGTTGCCCGCATGTGCCACCCATCTTACAGTCCCAGAGGTCCATTCCGACTGTGGTCAGGGCCAATCGACGCCGACTCAAAATGTATCCTCGTACCTCCCCTCCTGCGCCCTCTTAAGAGTCACTGACTGCCAACAGGAAGCGTCTGGTTTGCCCTACAGCCTACGGCCTACAGGCTACAGTCAGACAGCATTCCTAGCATTACTATTACTACGACGTTAGGTAGTCGTAGGCAGCCAGGCGACTCCAGCGCGGGATCAGCCGCACCAAACTTCTGACGGCTATCATGACTTCAAACTTCCGGGTTCGTGTTCACCAAGAATAGGCCCTACGGACACTCCACCTGACCTTGTCCTCTCCAGACAGCGACAGCGTCCAGTTGAAGAGCTTCAAGGGGCCTCCCGCCTTTCCCCTTACATCTCGTTGCTCCGAGTTTTCCAGGGTTCCTGCTTTCCTTCTCCATTTCATCAGATCTGGAGCAGATTTCTGCATACCACCCCAGAGCGGAAGTCTCCAACCCATACTTATACATACCATCTCCTATATCCTTATGCCATAAAAGACACCATCACTTCTTTCGCCTCGCCATGGGCGAATACTACTATTCCGAGGAGAGGACCGAGCCCTTCTCCCAAGCCGAGTTAGATAGCCGGCTCAAAAACAGTATCCGCGTCCCCGAGGATCTGGGCACGTTCGAGGATGATACGATCCCTCTGGACAAGCTGATAATCGACGACAAGCATCGAAACGATGGAATCCGCATACTGGTGCGGCCACTGACCAGAAGCCGCTCCGTGAGTCCCGGATCGGACAACTGCAAATGGCTTGCTCTCCGCGCCGAGGTGGCGGCCGCTGAAAAGCCCGAAACTAAAGTGTTGGCGGTGACTCAGACCCATAAGGACATCAACTTCGCACTGCGGATACCTGGCGAAAGTGGCGTGGACGAGACACGGCCCCCCATCTGGTGTGAGCTCTACTATGACCCGGCCAGTGACAATGCAATACTCTACAACCGTTCGGATGTTCCTATTACTCTAGCAAAGTTGTCAGTTCCCGAAGAAGAGGACGGCGACCACAATTTCGAAGAAGAGCTGGTCCCGGGCAACATCAAGGAGCTATGTCCGGCCTCATGGAGGTTAAGTGTTTATGGGACAGCCGTCATAGACTTCAGGATATTGACGAAACGCGCTGCGTCGCTATGGATTCCCCGGGAGCCATCCGATATCTCCTTAGCTACCATTGGCAGTTCTGATATCCTTAACTCGTCTGTCAAGAGATCCTTCTCCGAGGAAGGTGACGGAGAGGGTACCGTAGAGAAAAGAATGCGTACTGTTGGTCGCGAGCATACCAATGCCGACGACGACGACGACGACGATGACGGCGACGACGATGACGGCGACGACGATGACGGCGACGACGGAGTCATTGTATTTTATCCACGAACGATGGCAGATCCTCTCGTCTTCCCAATACCCAATGCCGCAACGTCGCGAGAAGTTGCTATTTCAAGCGGTCAAGCCTTGCTGCAGGTGCAAAAGGACCAGACTATCGCCATACCGGGCGCCTTCGAGCTTGACCAATATCAGTTGACAAAACGCGATCAAATCGCTACTACGGCAGCGTCCACGGTATTTACTGCCGAACACTCCAAGATTTCCGATGTTCCTGACGGTGTCATCACGGTCAAGGTTCTTAAAACGCGCGGGCCGGATAACGCCAAATCTCAGGACAGCCATAGGAACGTCATCCGCCAGGCAGATGTCTGGCTACGAGAGTACCGTAGCCAGGAAGACATGCAACACGAGTCCATTGTGAAGCTGTATGGTGGCGATGCGCGGTACTTGTCGTTATATATGGAGCACGTGGACGGCAAAGACCTCGCGGCTCGCAGCGTCTGGCGCGATGCAGGAACCGACATATTCACGGGTGACCGTACCGATGCTGTGCGCATCCTCAAAGATATAGCGGGCGCCCTGAACTACGTCCATCAACGAAGGCGCGTGCACAACGACATCAAGCCGGCCAACATATTATACTCGCGGGACCGCGGCGCAGTGCTATGTGATTTCGGTCTTTCTACGCGCACGAACGATGCGGCCACGAACGGTGGCACACCGTACTACGTCCCACCCGAGTTCATCGGGCAAAAACTGCGTGGAAGTCCGTCGGACGTTTGGGCTATGGGCGTCACGATGCTGTACGTGCTCAAGAGGATTACCTTTCCCGACGCCCGTGGCCGCCAGGGACACCCGAAGCAGCTGTACTGGATGATTGCCGACCTCAACCGGAGGACGCACCACCACCACCACCACCATACCAGCAAAGGAGTCTCGGCCGCGTCCCAGATGCAGCAGTGGCTAAACGAGGTGAACGAGGCGAAGTCTAAGCTTAACCCACGAGACAAGTTGCACCTGCTGGTCTCGCAAATGCTCACACCCAACCCCAGCCAACGGATCACCATGGCCAAGGTCATGGCCGAGCTGATCAAAGATGCGGCATTGGACAAATGAAGCAATATGTAAGCTGCGGAAGTTTTTCCGGGAGCTCGATTATTCTGATGATCAAGATTCCTGATAAACCATTTCAGATTTGTTTCCACGATACCCACTATACATCGTTAAAGTCATTTGCTGAATGATACCCCTTGTCTTTTGTTGCGTGCGATGACATTATATCGTTGATGCTTCTGAATTATTTCATAGCCCTACACCTAGCACATATACCATGGTCAACCCGAACATGCCTGTCATTGTGATTAAGTTTAGTTGTTTTGCGGCGGCGGCATTGCCAGGAGACTTGGAGGTGGAATTGGAAGACAAGCCAGCTGACTGCGCGGATGTTTGCCCGATGTACTCCGCGGATATGCCAGTGCTGTTTTGACATTTGTCGCCCGACAAGGGCTGGGCGCTCGACCGGAAGGTGATATCGGCGCACTTTCAGCAGAGACGGTTAGCCCATGACCGTAAAGCGTTTCGCATATGTCCTCCCTGAAGACGGAAACCTACGTTATACAGGGCCGAGCCAGACTTCCCGGAGGTAACGACCTGAATGGTGGCATTGTCGCCGTCATGCGGCTGAATGGGAAGCTTCAGGAACGGGACGCAGTATGTGCCTTTTCCCGTAACGTTGACGAACTGAGGGGTGAGGGAGACGTTGAAGTTTGTGGCGTTGGTGCCCAGGCCGATGTTGATGAAGACATAGGTCCACTCGTGGTGCAGACCTAACGACACAGAGCCTCCCTGCACCGGCCATTCTGTCCTGCCAGCGATACCAGGGGCGGCGCCGGCACCTTTTCGAATATGGCATGTCAGTGGATGGCCAAGCCAACTTGGGTGAGCATGACGGAGAGAGGAAACATACATGGGTAGCGCCATTGGTCGTACGTCGTGTTCTCGGCCAGAGTATCAGCTCTCCAGTTGGGATATCCTATGGAGAAGTGTGCGGCAGAGAGCTGCAGGGCGGAGAGAAGGACGATTGCTGACAGCATGGTGAATGGTTGGTCTTGATAACAGTAATTAATACAGAGAGAGAGGGTGCTCAGCAAAGATAGAGAATATATACGAAGGAAAGGAAGGACAAGGCGGTGGCTATATACTTGTATCTAGACTAGAAACCCGCACTTCGCACCTCTCATTTCATGTAATCATTATGCATATCCATATAGCTATAGCTATGGCTGCTCCGATGCTACTGGTGCTTAACACAATGGCGGCAAGTACATGATGAACTACATGATGATTTGAGCAAGTTTCCGGGAGGCCCTAGCTAAGCATGCATGGCAAGTAGCACAAGCGTGTAAGTCGCCATGCCATTGCCATTCCCATGCGGCTGCAAGCTTGTCGGACCAAGGCCAGTAGCGCAAGCCACAGCGCCGGATGGCGACTTGAGATACGGAGTACTTGCTCAAACATTCTCAGCTTGGAGCTTCTATATAGTTCTATCATATAGTAGTAGTAGTAGGGAAGGGCTGTTATAGCAAAGACATGAATGGCTTGGCGTGGCTTGGCGAACCCCAAGCTGCGGGTTGAGGAGGAGGACGAGGAGGATGAGTTATTTTGATTGTTACCGTACCCCAGCCCCCCTCCCCCTTCCTCCATGATGACATGCCGGAACCAAAGATGAACCGAGTGGCCGGGGGTACTGGGAACTGGGATGGTTTGCCGCGGGACTCTGCCCCCAATGGCACCCGATCCAACCGAACTGAACCTATGGAAATTCCTGAGTGATTGATCGAAAAGTATCTTGAAATGGAGGTTTGGTTCTTCTATTCCTGCAAGTTGGCATTGCTCGGGGATTGCGGCTGGTGCCCAAGCAAAGTCACATGATAATGATTCACATTACACAACCGACGTGGCGATGCACGAGGTCTCGTTGCTGCTGCCAACCCAAGCTTAGACACCAAACACCTCATCGCTCACTACAAATCAATCGCCATGATGGAAAAGGAAGCCCTCGAGGCCGCCGCGCTGAGCGTCATCCGCCGTAAGCTCATCAGCGGCAGCCACATCCTGCACCACCACAACATCCTGGACGCCTACGGCCACCTCTCGGTGCGCCACCCCTTCAAGCCCGATGTCTTTATTCTGTCCCGGGACACTGCCCCGGCCACCATCACCTCCCCGCACGACCTAGTCGAGTACTGGGTGAAAGACGCATCGCCTGTCGACGGCGACGACCGCGCCCCTAAAGGCTTCGCCGAGCGCCACATCCACAGCGAGCTGTACCGCGCCTACCCCTCCATCCAGAGCGTCGTCCACAGCCACGCCGATGCCGTCCTGCCCTACACCATCAACGGTGTTCCCTTGCGGCCCTGCTATCACATGGCTGGCTTCCTGGGCCACTGGTCGCCTGTCTGGGACATTGCCTCGGCCCGCCCCGCTGCCGGCGGCACCCCCGGCGACATGCTGGTGCGCACCGAGGCCCTGGGCGCCGCCCTGGCCCAGCAGTTCAAGTACTCGACCACGGTCGTGCTGATGCGTGGCCACGGCTTCACCGCCGTCGCCGGCGAGGGCGAGGGCGGCGGCATCGAAGAGGCCGTCTTCCGCGCCGTCTACACCGCCCAGAACGCCGCCATCCAGTCCGCAGCCATGACCGCCCAGGCCGCCTACCACAGCCGCAATCACGACGCCCCGCTGCAGCCCATCAAGTTCCTGTCGCCCGAGGAGGCCGAGGCCTCCCGGGCCATGGCTCGCGACACGGTCATGCGACCTTGGGGCCTGTGGCTGAGGGAGGTCGAGGCTTCGAACTTGTACCTGAACTCGGCTTGAGACGTGTAGGAAGGGATGAGTCGTTGGTCAAAGATGGATCAACGTTAGGTGACATTGCTTTCGGCATGATGCGAACGGACCCAGGCGGAGATTTCCAAAGATGGCTCAGTGCAGCGAGATTGTCGGATGTGACAAATGCGCTTACTGCAACCTATCGTGCAAGATCTTGTGACTGGGCTTACGTCAATCATGGACTGGAAGGCATGCCACAAGCTATCATGACAATTCATAACCCATGCTTTGTTCCTGTGTTAGATGTCAGTGGCATTAAATAGTATAGGTAAAACACCGGCAATCCCATTTGACTACCATTGCATCATAAAACTTCCTCCCCTGATACCTGTTCCCATCGCCCCTCGAGGCCCCCCCCTAAAGAACGTCCTGAACCTCCTGAACCCCAATCCCTAGACTGCCGTTTGGACAGGCTCTACTTAGTGCATAACCGTGATGGTGTGCACATACTTGACCTTCCCGTCTACAATGCGAATCTCATGGCTATCAGGCCACGCCCCCAACGAGCTGAACTCACACAGCACGTCGACGGAGCCCATGACTTCGTCAATGACGTACCGGCGGTTCCCGTTGACCTTGGCGCTGCCGCCACGGGGCAGTGTCTGCCCGCAAGGGCGCGTCAGCATCGAGCCCTCGACGCGCTCACAGTCGGTGCCCCAGGGGATCGAGGGCGCCGCTGCTGCGTCAGTCCACATGTCGAGGTAGGCGTCGCCCGCATGTCGCAGGACGTCGCGGCCGGGGCGGCGCGCCGCGTCCGTGATGGGGCTCCAGTCTTCCTTCTGGATGTACGACAGCGTCTGACGAGCGTTGAAGAAGAGGTCGCCCGTCGTCGCGCGCACCGTGTCGATCATGGTGATGCTAGCAGTCGCGCCTGTACCGTTCGTGGAGCCTGGCGACTGATGTCGGATCTGCGTGCCGACCACGTAGGGCTTCGTGCCCGTCGTCGTGATGAACATGGTGTAGCTGGCGCAGGCAACGGTGTCGGCCGTGGACCGGTTCAGGTCCAGCTTCAGCGGTTGGCTGAGTAGGCCCTTGGCGAGGTCGGCTTTCTTGTTGTTCTCCATGTAGGTGAAGTTGGTGCTCGAAATTTGGAGCCCGTCCGTCTTGCCGCTGACTTGGGCTTCGAGATAGCTGTTGGCAGTGGCCAGAAGCTCCTCACGGGAACATTGCGCCGCCGCACGGCTGACGAGACATGTCGCCGCCAGTAGGGCCCAGAGGGCTTTTGTGGTAGTCATACCGCTGAACATTGTGGCAGGTCTTAAGGCTCACTCACTAAGTCGTCTCGTTGGAAATCCTGGCTTCGCCAGAGACATCGGGTTGTACCTGTCACTTATACCACTTCGAGCCTTCTTCAAAGCCACGGACGCGCGACAGGCCAACATAGAATGCCGTGGCTAAATTGCCAAATCCGGCACTGGGTCTCCAAACACAGTTACATCTCTCCGCTTCTATATTAACCCCTATAGCGCTCGCACTGGTACCGGCTCAATCCATTTAGGCATTTCTGCGCGCACTCTAAAAGAGACATAACACAGCAACTAAGATGCTTGCTAGACACCTAGAGATGATTTCCGATTCCAGCCACCCTCGGCCTCAAAGATTTCGCCCACAGCTTTGGAGACGGCAAGCAGATGCCTATCATGGTATCTGGGGGCTACAAGGGTCAGGCCAATCGGCATACCATTTTCCCCTTTAAAACCTGGAACATTCACGGTTGGCGTATGCAGGCCCTTCCAGATGGTTAGCCGTGTCCGAGGAGCGTCCATGAATGCTAAGGTGATGACTTACGGTCCATATGCAGCAGAAGTTAGCGCTACCAGTATTCCCCAGCCCCTCAGGCGCCTCGTCTGGCACGCTCGGCGTAATGACGGCGGCGTATTTGGCGGCAATGGCGTCCAGCTTGGGCCGCAGAGCCGCCATGCTGTCCCAGGCGCGCAGTTGCTCCGCGCGGGTGTACCTGTGCTCGTTCTCGACGTGACCGACGAGGAAGCTGTGGATTTTGTCGGCGGCGGTGCGATACTCGGGCAGGAACGAGACGCGGCCCTCGGCATGCAGCACGACGCGGTGGTAGTGCGGCATGCCGTCGAACTCGGGTGGCAGCGCAATCTCCTCCACCTCAGCGCCGTGCGTGCGCAACAAGGCCGCGGCCTTCTCCATGGCGGCCGCGGTGCCGGCGCCCACTTCCGGCCACACCATGGTCTTCAGCAAGGCGAACTTGGCGCCTCGCACCTGGAAGGACGTCTCCTCGGGCGGCGCATCGTCATGCAGGGCGAAGACGTCGGCCAGCAGCTCCAAGTCGTCGACGCTGCGCGCGTACAGACCGAGGGTGTCAAAGAGGAGGGCGTATATTTTCTGGCCCTCGCGGCTGATTGCGTTCCACGTCGGCTTGAAGGCGTAGATGCCGTTGAAGGAACCCGGGCGGATGGTGCTGCCGCCAGTTTGCGTGCCTAGACCCAAGGTGGCCTGAAGATCACCGACGGCCGCGCCGGACCCCGAGGAGGAGCCGCCGGGTGTCCGGGTGGGATCGTGAGGGTTGCTGGTCTTGGGCCCCACGGTCGTGGCTGCAAACTCGGTTGTCGTCGTCTTACCTGTCGTAGTGGTGTTCTGTCAGCG
The DNA here is from genome assembly GCA_017163955.1 of Apiospora koreana. NCBI lineage: Eukaryota > Fungi > Ascomycota > Sordariomycetes > Amphisphaeriales > Apiosporaceae > Apiospora > Apiospora koreana. Next base: position 27,733 of record JAFHKQ010000008.1, read on the forward strand.
TCGTGGTCCGGACAAAATTCGAAAGGGGGCAAAGTGTACCCAAGAATAGTGCGCCGGCTTTGCGAAGTATGGTAACGGATGCTGCGTCGACCTTTGGCGCATTGCCTTCGTAGATGGGCGAGTTGAACTGCGTGGGCATGTCTGGTCCGTCACACTTTGTTTAGCATGCGTATGTAAGCCCGGCGGCCCTGCTCTCCTGGAGAGGCTTGTTACCCTTTGTGTAAAGGACATCCTTGACGGCGACTGCAATCCCGTGTAGGGGTCCCCGCTGCTCCATTGGCGTCAGGTCCAGCACCTTGGCTTGCTGAATGACGTATTCGGGGTCGAAATAAGCCCATGCCTTGACGGCCGCATCGCGCTGCTCTATCCTTGAGAGCAAGGAGCGTGCATAGTCTTCCACTGTCAAGGAGCCGTCTTTGAACCTAGCCAGCACCTGTGTGGCTGTAAGCTGATATGCTTCCATGGTCTACGGATGCTTGTACGGATAGTGAGGAAAAGAGGAGGATGATGGGCTTGCTTTCTAGATGATGTAGTAATAGGAATACGAACAGAAGTTTAAGAAGATTATCTATCCTCATGTCAGCCAAGTCCAGCGGGTGCCGTGATCGGGATGGGCTCCCGCGACAGTGTTGGAGTAACCCCATCCCCCATCGGGGAAGGCGGTTGTCGGTCGGTGCCCCGAAAGTGGGCGTGTCGCTGTGCCTGCAAGTCCGGGAATTGGTCGAAGCTACTGGCGCACCTTTGCACCTGCCTGACTCGACTAAGATTGGATTTGCTTCATGAGCACTGCATACCGACAAAGAACAAAGTAGGCGAACGCTCCTACCCCAGAATCTCCCCCACTTGGCTCTCCAACTCTCCACCACCATGTCCAATATTGGAGACATCATCTTTCTATAGGAGATTTCGATGGGGGGTTAGGCATTTACACCTGCTTGGTGGTTCAAACTACGGATTGGCCTCATGAATATTCAGACCTTCATCTCTGAAATCATCTCCCTATTTTTGCTACCATCCCTCGCCGCAGTCAAGACCGGAGACACTGCTACACCAACGCCATCCCGTTCACCATCCAAGAACCCGTCGCGACCATTCTTGGCCATGTACTCGAACGAGAGCGGCACACTCTCGCATCCAACGGGCAAGATACGCGGTGCCATGAAGAAGGTCATGATAGCGTAGAGAACGGATGCAGTTGTAAAAGTCATTACCCATCCAAGCTTGTACAAGTCTTTGGCCGCTTGACTGACTGCCTGTGGTTGATACTGCGCAACGAGCCCGGGAAGTCCGAGAGCCATCCCACCAACCCATGCCTGTTGCATCAATCGTCAGCACAAGCCGGCACGGTGTCAACAAGTCCTTGACCGGAGGACTTATACCCACCAAGACAGCAATCCAATTAACTCCGCCCCAGTACCAGTAGGTACTGCTTTTTGTTCCGTTATAAGCCGAAGGGATGTGGTAGTTACCTGCCTTCGCCCACACGTAGTCCGTAATGATGATTCCACAAAGGGGCGCCATGAAGATGTTGTACGAGCCAAGAAATGACAAGAATGCTTGGGCACTGGCAAGTAGTTCCCAGGGCACGACGGCGACGCCAAGGATAGCGCACAAGACTTGCCCACGTTTGATTGTCATATACCTAGGAAACAGCCCAGTCAGGTCGGCCCCGAATGGGATCGAGTTGGACCCAAAATTGGTGGCGATGACGGCAACAAGGAAACTAAGAGACACGATGAATACTCCAACCCGAGCCGCGGGTCCCCAATAGTGATCCAAGATAGCATCAAGCAAATCCCAGAGATTCCCTAGGGGCCGTGTCAGTATGGTATGCACCAAGCTCGAGTCAAGAGTGCGGCAACCTACAGTAAGCCTTTCCTAGCGTGGGGGTAAGGACAGCCGTACTGGCCAGACCGAGGAATAGAACGAGGACCTTCGCCATAAAGGCAACGATGCCTTGTAGCGCACCGGCGTGCCACGGCTTCTGGCAGTAACGTGCTAGGTCGGGCTGGTTTACCAGCATAGGAGACAGAGTTCCCATGATGACGTTTATACCATTCTGCCCACAAATCAGCACACCCATCTTCATCGTTACGTTGACGTGTGAAATTATACCATGACAGCCCAGCCCAGCGTTGTGGTCGCAGCAACCTTTTCCCCCGCCTTGTTGGCTGTGTCGAGCGCCCCAAGCCCGGCACCATTCGCTATCGCCCAGCCAAAGAAGCCGAAGGTAGCAATAGGCATGATTATGCCTTTGATTGTGAACAGATGTCGGATATTAGTAGGATGAATGAACATCTAATGTCTGGTCAGCATGTGTCGGGTGCGTCTCTGGAACTTGGAGATGGTAACCCACAAAGGGAAACTCTGCGACCCAGACGACGAAGAAGCCCAGCAGCTGCTTGGAGGTGACATGAGCCGAGGGGGGCAGAGCGTTGGGCCACTTCGTCCATAGATCGCCGAATATGCAGCGGAAACAGACGGACACGAGGTTCGCCCCATAGAAACTCTGCACGCCGTACCAGATGATGCAGACCATGGCGCGGATGAAGATGAAGAAGTACGACCCGTACATGCCAAAAGTGGCCCGCGCGATAATGGGGTACCCAATGTGGTACATGACCCCGGGCCGCGCCATGAAGACGATGGCGAGCGACGATAGGAGACAACCGAGGACGGCCGAGATGAAGGCTTGCTGCCAGGTCAGACCGACGGCAATCAGGCTGGCGGCGACGTTCCAGCCCGTCACGCTGAACATGTTGGTGAACCAATACATGGGAAGGCTAATGGCCGTCCATGTTCGCTCCTCGGGGCGTGTCGGCTCGAGATCGCGATTGGACCATTTCTCGTCGCCTATCGGCTCCCGTCCATTGACAGTCTTTGGGGCGCGAAGGAAGTCGCGAAACGCCTCGGACGATTGGAAAGGCGCCAAACCGGCATGTCTATTAGGGAAATCAACCATTTCGTCGCATTGATCAGGCTTGTCGCCGCTGGTGGGTGATAATCATGAGAGGATGACCGAGATGGCCGCTGGGGATCAATAAACTCGGTGGACTGTCATGCTAAGAGAGGAGACAGTGGTATATCCCATGTATCCAATTTCATGCCTATCATTGTCTTCTCACCGTCTTCCGATATGGCAGTAAGAGCAGATGGAGAACCAGTATCGATTGGGGGCCTGGTCGTTCCCAAGGGTCTAGATAGGCACGTCATGCTGATAGAGGAGGGCTAGTCGCTTGGCGAACAGCTGTGAGTCGCATGGCAATAGGTTGGATGTTGGGGTTGAAAATAAAGCTATCGGAAGATATCCGATCTTGTCCAGAATGTGACATGGAGAGGGCCCCCAACCCCCGAAAAGGATCAGGTTGCGCCAACCGACAATTGCGGAGATGGACATGAACCAATCAGTGCCAACTACCCTGCATCATGAGCATGGCTGCTCTCTACAGGCAACAATCCGGGAACCCACGCTACACACAAACAAGTCCTTTGTCCCGGGTCCTGTGGTGAGTCGATGTAAGTGATGGACATCCTGTGTAAATCTCGCAGAACCTTGTGCATTCCGGGATGAGCTGGAAAAGCCAACTCCCTCGACTTACGACCATGAGCGGCGTAGTTTGGCACTGAGCTGCCACTTGGCCAACACTAATCAGAGACATCCATGGAATGTTCTTGTGGATGTCCTTCACCACATCGTTGATTGAGCTGAGAAGCAGCCAATGTTCACTGGAAGAGCCCACCCAGAACAAGATTATCCTCGTCATCGGCCCCATCTTCAAGAGGAAGGACTATGTCGGTCGCCCTATGAAGTTGTTTGGCAGCCGCCTTTCTTGTATGGCTCGCTGGAGCGCCACGCAGGGCGATCCGGACCTCCCTAGCCTCACACATCATGTGGTCTTTCGCATCGACAAAGGCCTTCATTTCCTCTGCCGAACCAAAGCGCACCCAGCCTCGCAGCACGTGGATCCTGTCCGTGGAGCCGGGGAGCTGCTTGAGCTGCTTGTGCGTACCCACCGCTTGTGGCCGGTATGGAAGGGCGAGGATGGCCAACTTCAGCACACTATCCAGCGCGGTAGGCAGAAGGAGACCATCTGCAGGACGAACGAAAGCGACGTTCTTGACCTCTTCAGGTTTCACGTCGTCGATTAATAGAATCTCGCGTGGAATTTGTTGGCGCAGTCGGAGAGTTTCAATGTGATGCGGCAAGGCTAGGTCACTTAGGAGCGCTAGGGTCTTGACCGCATCGTTTCCAGCATTATGATATATGCTCTCACTAAGACCGTAGTCGTCCTCAGGGTAGCCGAACAGCTTGAGCAGCGACCGCAGGCCGGGGGGTTCAATGACGGCTGCCTCGGTGAAGACAGAAGAACGGATGACGGTGCTCAAATCCAGGAAGCTGTCACACAGGTCGGCAAGCGTAGGAAAGGCCTGGCGCATGGCATTAAAGTCAGCATCTAGGGCGTAACCCACCAGTACGAGTTTGGCAGCGGGGGTGCTGTCGCGGTATTGCTTGACGACTTGGCAGACTCGGGCCTCGACCTCTTTGGCGGGGACAAACTCGGACCGGCCGAACCGGAAGTCCTCGCGAAGCTTCCCGCGCCCCCTATTTCCCACCGGGGGCTTCTGGGCGATCTGCCGGAGCTTCTCGAGATAAGGCTCCTGGACCTTGATGGAGAGGCCCTCGATGCGGAGCTGTTGGCAGAAATTGCGCAGGCTGGGCTCTTTCCTTGAGCCGCCTGCAGTGGAAGCAGCAAAAGGCACGACCGGCTCGCGGGAAAATGCAAGACCGACCTCGGTCGGTGCCTGGGAAGCGAAGACTTTGGCTGGATCGGGCTCAGAATGCCAGTGTACGTCGGAGACGAATTCGCAATCCAAGGCAACAAAGACACATCGGCGATCGTGGCGAAGCCTCTCGTACTCTTGCAGGGTACAGACGGGCTTTTGAAGAAGCCGCGAGACCGGGCTACCGGGCCTCGTCAGGGAACCGGAGTTATGAGAAAGGGCAAGGGGAGCATCCATCGTTCAGTTGGAAGGAAGGCAGGAAGGAAGGACCAGTGAACTTGAAATGATGCATTTGATTGAAGAAAGTAGAAAGTGATGAGAGAAAGAGAAATTGTGGGCCTCAAGCGACAAGCGACAAGCGACGGGCATCAACATCATCGACCAGTCAATAGTCGCCCCTTTCAACTTTCCATGACAACACAGCAACAATCCAAACAAAATTCGTCTCTTCACTGCAGCTGGTTTTGTTGATGTTGAATGGTTGGGCCAGAAACATGGCATTAACCGTTTTGGCGAGTGTTAACGCCGGCCCGGCCCCGGAAGAACCGGAACAGCACCACCACCCACTGCGATCTGACGGACGGACTTAAAACCCCCGCACAGCTCCAGCAATATTACTATAGTATATAATGAAGCGGTAGATAATGTAGAATATTGTTTCTCATGATCATTTCAGCAACAAGACATCATCCATCCACTGCGGACAATTAATACGGCAACTAGACAGAAGATGATGCCCCTACTTGCCACCCTCGGCCTCCTCTTGGCTGCTCTTGGCCACACCATGTCCTCGCAGCCTCCTAGGCAACTTCGTACGGGACTCCTTACACGGGACACCGGCGCTATCCCTCCTAGCCAAGACCCATGGTACACAGCACCCTCGGGCTTCGAATCTACAGCCCCAGGCACCATCTTGCGCATACGAGCAGACCCTAGCGACATCGCCAAGGTAGCAGCCAACTGCTCATCCGCCTACAATATCCTCTATCGCTCTACCAATGCTGCATATCAACCCTCATGGGCTGTCACGACTCTGTTGATATCGTCAATAGCAGATGAGCTCAACGGGACTCAGCCGCGGTCCAAATTGCTCTCCTACCAGATCCCCTATAACACCGCCAACCTTGACCAAAGTCCAAGCTACACCTTGTCTTCAGAGAAAGCCAATAGCTCTCAACAGCCGCCCTCGTCACTGGTCGACATAAACGAAATGTTGGGCCGCGGCTGGGCCGTCATCGTCCCGGACCACGAGGGCCCTTTTGCTGCCTTCCTGGCTGGCCCGAGGGAGGGCCACGCTGTCCTAGACTCCGTACGCGCAGTCCTCTCATCCGGCCACATCCCCAGCGGTCCGAATAGTACCAGCTACGCCATGTGGGGGTATTCGGGCGGTTCCGTCGCCACCATGTTCGCCGCCGAGCTCCAGGCATCCTATGCGCCCGAGCTGTCCTTTGCAGGCACGGCCGTTGGTGGCCTGGTTGCGAACGTGACAGAAACATACGACTTGAAAAACATGTCTCCCTATGCTTACCTCTTTCCCAACTTCTTTCTTGGTGTCACAGCCGAGTTCCCTGCTGCGCGCCAGTACGTCCTAGGTCAACTCAAGAAGGACGGCCTTTACAATGCAACCGGCTTCCAGGCCATCCTGCATCTGAGTAACAGCGACGCGCAGGCTGCCTACTCTATGCAGAACATCTCCGAATACTTTGTTCACGGCCGGGCCATCTTTGGTGCGCCTGAAATATCCCATGTCGTCGATAACAATGGGTTCATTGGCCACCACGGCATCCCCCAGATGCCGATATTTTCGTATAAGGCTATACATGACGACTTTGCGAAGATACAGACAAGCGATGGAGTTTTAGAGAGGTTTTGCACGGTAGGCGCAAATATCTTGAACCAGCGCAACACCGTTGGTGACCATATCTCCGAGATCATCAACGGCCAACCAAGAGCACTGGAGTGGCTCGACAACGCCCTTTCAGGGACACTGTTTAAGAAGTATCCGGTATCAGGTTGCAAGACAGAAGATGTTACTATCGACATCACAAATGCCGCTGCATAGAGATTGCCTTCAGGAGACACACTCATATACACTCTGGACAGGTAGAAAGAGGTAGACTAACATGGAGTGCTCTATCTTTACAACTAGCCTCAACAGCAGGATTACGTATTTGAAGTAGATACAGAAGTCTCTGATTTAGTCTCAAGAGCGACATCCCATAACGCCCAAACAGGGACTTGTAGGTGATGGTTGCGAGTATCAACAAGGACCAAAGCATATTTAGATCATGTCTTTTGTTCGTCGTTTCGGATATGTCGGCTATATGTAATATTTATTAATTTAATACTTCTTCATTCCCTAGTTGTAAACCAAAGAGTATTGAGTCAAGGGGTGGCTAGAATACAACCAAATAGGCTTGGGACGATAAACCAATGATTTCAACAGCTGTTGGTATCCAACAGAATAGCTAGTGCATTCATCTTGGTGTGATCTTAGATTCTCTATATTTCTATATTTAGATGTAAAGATACCTATAGATATATAGAAGCAACTAACTTATCGTAGAACGCCAAGGCCAGAAATCACATGTTGTCTGGAGTTGTGACTCATTAAAGAATTGACCGGGTTACCGGAATAGTACAAATCTGATAATAACCGTCCGCGTGTCTCCCCTCAAAGTCTATTTGTTTTCCCTACATTTTCCACTCATCCCACCAGACCATTATTTCCCCTTGATTCCCATCATGGACAGCCTTAGTAACGATCTCATGGCATACCTGTGCGCTATATTGGACCCTGAAAGCATCAGAGCCTTCCGTCTGACATGCCGCGCGATTTCAGACATTGGAAGACCTCATGTTTGCCCATCATCAATCAACATCTGGTGGACCCCTATTGCCTTCCAAAGGCTGCTGGAATTATCACGGCTTCCTCTCGTGCCGTGGGTTCGAGCTATCCATTTGATGGCCATTGAAGCTGTCAGACCTCACTTGGATTTATCAGAAATGGGAGCGAGACAATTATTGGCAGCCATGTAGCGAAATCAACTTGTGCTAGACAGCCTACGAGAAGTTTTGCAGGGGCCAAAAAGCGATTCGGGAGCAGAGTATGGATATGAATGTCTTACGCGAAGCACTCCCACGATTTACAGATCTCCGAGATATCTTCATATAGGCCAGTCCATTAGAAAGCGACCTCTTCGGTTCTAACAGACGGTTCCGCATCACATCAAGTGATATACAATATGCTTATGGCGGCCTCGATAGGGAACAGCAAGTGTCCACGGGATTCCACCAGTTGGACCTGGTACTGACTGCTCTGGCCTTCGAGTCAGCCCCACGACCACTGCGGAAACTGTGTCTGAACCAAGTACACTGGTCCTGCTTCGATCGTGACGCCGAGGAGCTGATGTGTCTGTTCAAACCGCTTGCTGCGCTCGAACGGTTGGATCTAATAATCGACGATGGGAGATTCTTGGCCGAATCTGAAAAGGAAGACGAGCGAAATGAGGATTGTAAGAAATTCAGTAAGTATCTCGGCCACATTTTCTACTCCGGGGCTACATGACTATATCGGAAACTTGCTATTATTCGCCTACCCAGACTCTGCCTATACCGGAGAATGATGATTAACCTGCCGATTTGTAGTGCGAACTGGTATCATTTGCAAGGTACTGCCACTCCTGACACAACTCGAAACTCTGAACGTCAACTTTGAAGAGTGGTGGGAAACGGACACAGCTGATGAGCTCCTCCGTATGGCATCACTACGACACATCATCCCTGATGGGCATACGTGGGACAGTCTTCGAAGATTGAAGCTTTGCCAAGTCGATTACTCCAGGCATGAGTTGATGGGGTTACTCAAACGGCACAGGAATACATTAAGAAGCCTATGTCTCTGTGGGTTGCATTTACGAGACACCTCTTGGATCGCTCTCCTTGTGGATATGTGTGACCAGCTCCGCCCGGAAGCAGTGTGTATTTGTGGTATTACCGAGGGTACGTTCGAAAACAGAGAGCATTTGGGGGAGAGGGAGCTTTGGTTGATGTCACGAATCCATCGTCCTAGGTACAGTGATCTCACATGGGCCATAGAAGAATCCGTTGGACCGATAGGTCGATGCCCACCAGATATGTCTTGTTCACTGACACCCGACAAGTCGTTTGATTGGGATAGTATTGGATTGGTTTACCATGAATGCTGGCAGAACCTCAGCGATTTAATTCCTTTCTCAGAGAGGCGCGATATGCATGAAGTCCATCAGATTATCGCCAAAACTGTCGGTGATCTTTCAAGGAATGCATACTCCGCGTCCATTAAGCTTTTGTAGCATATATATACCTTCATCATGGAAACTGTTATAGCATACAACGCTCCTAGGTCCAATCTGGGTCAGCCCCGGCAGTGGTAGTAAAGTACCTAGATTGCACGAACTGGCACAAAATGGGAAGGAATGGTTGAAGGTAGAGTATAATACCTTTTCAACATAACTGTGGCTGGTCGTAGGGGACGATAGCCAGGTTATTGGTGTTTTTGAATTAGCCAATCCTCTTTGACTGCATTTTATCGCATCAGGGATATTTAGTTGTCCTCTAGGTTTGGATAATCCAATACTGTGATGGCCATGTCATGGGTGTTTTGCAATCATGCTTACATTGGCCACGATCCCATGTCAGTACATAAGTTGATGCTCACCTAAGACAGTAAGACAAGGCATTGATCAGTGCAGACCATGATCGCCCGAATGCGTTTCCGGGAGGGGAACTTTGCAAAGTACACGCACACATACACACACGGCCGGAGACATAGGTCTTCAAGACGTTTCATCGAATTGATATTTTCTTTTCTTCCAGCCCGAGAAGCGGACGGAATGAGTAAACTCAGGGCTTGGTGGGTGTTTAACTGCGCGGACCCCCCAGATCAACTTGTGGCTCGTATCGCCATCATTACTGTATTCCTCCAGGCAGTGCCCGCGAGGTGCTGTTCATCTTGGCACCGATATTCACGTGCTACTAGCGTTGCCAACGCGTCACCAACTCCGTCACAATATGGTACAATGTGTTCGTTCGGGCTACCACCCCCTTATGCCGCTTGCGGCACGAAAGCATATCTGGGCATAAGAGCCATCCTCTCCTCTGGGCTCAACTCGTCGTCGTAAACCATCCTCACGTTCTTGTCCTTTTCCTTCTTGCTCTTCTTTTCAGGTGCTGGCTCGTCCGCGGGTGTCGCCGAGTCGGCCTTCTTGGCGGGAACCTCTCCTCGCTCGAGATCGCGGATCATCTGGTCGATGTGGTCACCGCCCTGTTGACCGGAAGAAGCACTCGCCACCAGCTCATCCACTGTCGAAGCATTGGGAGAGTAGCCGGGGAAACCAGGCTGGCCCGGTCGAGCAGGAAGGCCACTAGGCACAGGAAGATTGGACCCCGGCCGCGAGGGGAGATTGGAAGGGGGGTAGTTGAAGCCGCCCTGGGGGTATTGCGGGGGAGGAGAGTATGCGGGAGCGCCTTGGGGAGGGAAGCCGGGGTATTGACCTCCAGGAGGAGGGAAGGGGGAATTCTGTTAAGAGAGGTTGTTAGCGAAACCACGATAGCAGGGACCGAGTACGGGGGCAGATAAAGCGACGTACGAAGGTACCAGGAGATGCGCTCTGGGCCGGACTCTGGTTGTCAGGTGCACCAACGGGCGGTGTGTGAGTGGGCGCGCCTCCTGCAGCTTTCTGGGCGGCAATGCGGGCGCGATGTTCTGCTAGGCGCTTCTTGATGTCGTCGGGGTTCTCGACCTTGAGCTTCTTGGGCGGGTTCTTGCCTCCCTGGCCGGGCGGAGGGTTGCCGGTGGCGGCGTATCGGTCGGCTTGAGCTTGGTAGAAGTTCTGGATGATGCGCTGGTTGTGCTGCTGGACGACATCCTCGGGGATACCCTCCATGCCGAAAATTTCGACGTCGAGCCCTTGGCGGTTCGGGAGAGCATTCTCAACGTGTGACAAGGATTCTTTGTGGACTTGATTCATGTGCACCGAGAGACCGCCGGCGGTGTTCAAGCGCCTCCCGCAGCGATCGCATTTGAAATGCTTGGCCTTTTGATGGGAGATCAACAGCTTCAGATCCTCGAAATCTCGTTCGCAATAGTAACACCATGGTCGCGCCAGGATCTCCTCGACATCGGGGTGGCCGCGCTTCTTCTTGCCCATGGTGACGGGAAGCTGGATACTTTGTTAATTGCCGAGGGCAATCAATGGATTAAGATGTGTAATCGGCGACGCTGCTAAGTGCAATGGGGTTTGGATGATGTTGGGCGTCGGTAGTAGTGGTGATGGCTTGGACTGAACAAAAGAGCACTGATGAGGTTGCAGGCGACGCGCGCTGACAGCTGAGCTTTGGATTGGATTGTATCGATTGGCCAGGGCCTAACCTTAACCAGGAGCAGCGAGCTTGGCCATCTTTTTTTCCCCCGGGGGTGCTGGGGTGCTTTCCAGTGTGGCTTAGGTCCCTTGTGCAGCTAGCTGCCTAAACGCTAAACACACCACTATTTGTGCTCTGGGCACTGTTCATTGTCAAGACTGTGTACGTAAGCCACAGTGGCTAGGGTCTTCACTTTAATTCATCTACACATGTAGCAAAGCTCCTCCTCACGTCTTATGCAGTGTCTAGTCCCGTCTTTTCATTGGTTCGAATCTCATTAAATTACTACTCTATCGGTGCTGTTGAAGCACTCTCACCCCAGCCTATTCCAGGCCGCACCCAAATTCTATTTTTGGAGTGTCTTGGGGTTGGGGCTGTCATCGGAGACATGGCCCTCGTCTAGGTTGACTTCTGGTACCTGTACCTCGTGGCTGTGTTCCAACTCGGAAAGCACAATCCATGTTGGGAAAATGGCGAGGAGTAAAACACCAAAGTTAAGGCCGATGCTGACAAAGTGGTTGGCACGACCCTGGCTTTGCATACTGCGCGAGGGTGGTTAGCGATCATCATTATTTCATCAGGGACCTCAAGAGAGCAACTTACGCCCACGCTACTGTCTGACCAAGCGCTTCAAATCCACGCAGGATTCCTGTATGATGCGACAGAGATGACAAGTTGGTCGCGTATTGCCCGACCAGCCAGTACAGAAACTGTTGGAACGCCTGTCCTGCGAATGTCCAGAAAAACACCAGAGCGTACGACTTGCCGAAACCGCCCTTGAACCAGTCGAAGACTGGAGATGGATCTGCGTCGTAGAACTGCTTCTGCAGGATGATGGCCCAGATCCATGTGCCGATAAGAATCGTCACAATGGCCGAGAAGGCGATCTTGGCCCGCGTCTTGATGAAGATGGCCTGTCGATCAAGCAGCCCGGCGATGATGAAGGAGCTGAAGATGCCGGCGAAGTTGGTAAAGAAGGACGAGAAGGCTCGCGCCCGGACAGTGAAGTACGTGGTCAACCACGTGCTCAAGAATCCGTTGTAAAAGTAACTGATGAAGAAGGCCGGCAGCAGGAGCAGGATCCGGCGCGACACCATTAGCTTAAAGACGGCCTTGAACTCGCCGCCCCAGGTCGGCGCCTTGTCGACGACGACTCTGGTTCCGTCTTTGCGCCACACCTTGTCGGCCGGGCTTAGCAAAAACGCGATCGGGAGGCCAAGGCACATGATGACGATGAAGACGATGTAGGTAGCTGAGCCGACGGATCCTGAAGACGACTTGTTGGCGTTGAGGCCCAGGTTGATAGCTCCGCCAACGATAGGCCCGGCCGCTTTGGCCGTCTGCCATACCGCCAGGTAGAAGGCTCTGTCCTTGGGAGATGGGTAGCCGATGATGATGGCGGCCTCGGCAGCCCAGAAGAAACCGGCCGAGATACCGCAGAGGGCGCTTCCGAACAGCATGAACCATGGGGTCGAGTTGATGTTGTTGGTGTACAGGCCGGCACCGTACAGGGGGTATCCAATGGCGCCCAGCGCCAGACCGTAGCGAAGGCCTATCCGGTTGTTGATGGCGCCGGCGGCGACGCAGAGGATGGCGAATAGGCCGTAGACGAGAGCGTTGGCAGCCGAGACGGCGTAGGGCTCGGCGGCACCGCCAGCTCCAAGGCCTCCGAGGGCATCCCACATGCCCGGGGCTGTGAAGGAGACGCCACAGGCGACGGCGATCTGAAAGGGGACGGATCGGAAGATGGAATGCTTCACCGGGCTAGCGCCCGGGGCTTCGACCGAATTCATTGATTGGCTCGACATGGTATGGCTCCGTAGTCCCAGTCCCGGTCTGATAAGGTTTCTCTTCTCTGACGCTCGCTGGCTGGCTGAAGGCAAGGAGAAGGGACTGGGAGCTTCGGGTCAATATAGGAACGGAGTTTTCCCATTCATCATTGATGGACCCAATCACGCCATCCTTAGTGCTAGAATATTTTGACAGGGGCAATACTGGCCGATGGGGCGCGCTTGCGCTCATCCGTGAAAACTGCAACTTCTGTGGGGCAGCACACCCGACCGATCGGGATCCTGAGCCGCATCAAGGCATGCTGGCATGCATCAAGCATATGCCACAACCAACAACAACTGCACACGGCTCACGCAACTCGAGCAATAGGCGAGTACGGATACTACATACTCTTTTAAGGAAGTGGCCAGTCACCCCGGTCGCCCCGGAAGTCCAGGAACGGAAGGTCTAGAATTCGCTGATACCTACATCGGTGTTGTTGAGGATGGAGAAGACGACCATGACCACAAACAACCCCAACTACTAGTGACTCTCACACCTCAGTCATCAACCAACCGCTCGGCCTAATTCCAGATCTCGGCATGTCGCAATAAGGCGCAAACATTCGCCAGCATTTACTCTTCAGCTCTTGCACCACGATATCAATAGTGAAACTCGAAGGGGTGCCTTCACGATATGACTGGCACAGCTGAATGAGCGTTGAGGCTCTTGGCGAGCTAGCCTTGGTTGGTGGCAATTAGCCAACGATGCTAGCAGTAGCATGGGCCACCATCACTAACCATCCATGTTACGTAGGAGATATTGATTACCGGCGAGTCTAGAGCGAGCGGGTCTTGAATCACGTCTTTCAAAGGCCGATTACGTATGTATGTCCGCATTTAAAACCAGATATGTTGTTTTATCAAGGGCAATAGTATATCGGGGATATCAGATGCAGCGAGTAGAAGAAGCACCATAGATAGCCCTTGAACCCCAGCTCCGTTACTAAGCCGGAGCTATCAAGATATACTCCTTTCCTATACTTCACATCGATCGTCGAATTTGACGACTTGACAGATGAGGGTTGCTAAACACCTTTGACCAACACTTCTTCGCCCTCTGTCTTTATTTTTTCATCATACCACTCTGGCAGAAACGATTCGAACTCCTTTAGGAGATCTTGGTGGGTTTCAAATATGGATTTCATCCTGCCATGAACAACTGCAACAGCCTTTCCCATGTCTACACGCTCCGCACCCCGGCCGGGTGCATGGAGTTCGCTGAATGCAGTCAGGAACTCATTGTATACTTGCGGGGTTTGCTGAAAGCGTTTCTATAAACGGCGTCAGCGTTTGTTCAAGGCAACATTCAAGAGATGGCACGGCTTGCCTGTACGTCTTGTATAAAGCCAATGGATCGACTGAACGTTGGATTATGCAGAATCTCATCTGGATCAACAACTGACTCCCCTTTCGACATTTTTGTTTAATGTGGTGATAAAGATGAAGGACTGCGACGAATAGAGATATCCCGAAAACAGCCTTCCGTGAACTCAAATATCAAGAATGGGATGGAAAATTGAATTGGCCGACAACGACTTTGGTGTGACCATGATGGGTGAATGGCCTCACCCTGGCGTTCGTATCACGGAGGGCCAGATAACTTATAAGTCCTCGGAACACGTTATGCGGGCTGTGCATGTGTCTTGTACTACCTACTTGTGCGGTGCAAGTTGCACGGGTTGCTTGCAGATCGCCAGGGGGCATGGCATGGCGGGTCGGCCGTAAGCATGCGCCGTCTAGAAGGAGTCGTATTTTTGTCCGGCTCGGGGCCCAAACGAAAAAGTCCCAACATATGGCTGCCGTTACACCAAAAGCAAACATGCATATTGAATTTCTATTCTTAGCTCGGAACAGAAAAGTACCGTTATGTAACCCGACCTCGTACTTTTTTACCTACGAAATGGAACCAAGGGGCGGCTGCTTGGAAGGTCATTTCTCTTCATATGGCGATTCAGACGGGCTTACATCAGCAATCCTTAATGACTAGCACCCAAAAAGGTTCAAGGCCTTCCTAGAATTGCAGCTTTCTATCATGCCAGATAAACGAATTGGGTTCCAACATATTTCTCGATGGTATGGCTTTTGTGGTAGTTGGTCATATCCCTGGAATCCATTGAGAAGGCCTTACTTTGGGCTGAGCCACATCCTACGTGCCTTAACAACGACCTGTATAGGGGGGGGGGGGGGGGTTCGATCTGGCACCTCGTTAATACACGTAAGACTTGATTCGGGAAGGCAGAGTATTTGTTTTATGTCGCTGAGTCAATACCAGCCCAGGAGCCGTGGAGAGATGCAACTAATCGTGGGCGCCAGTAAGCAAATGCTGCTCACGTACTTATATACGGATCGTATTCCGTCCTTATTGGGCGACTATACCGTATACGCCCAGTGCAGGAATCGGCCAAGTAATCGCTTATCTTGCTGCTTACGTGCATTTTATCATTAACGCATCACGATGAATTCATCGACTGAAACACGACAGTCAACTGATTCCACAATGTGCAAGCACGAAAACACGAAAACACGACCATACTAAGGACTGTCCTGTCTATATACGGTGAAATATTCGGAATGGCTAATGAAACGCTGATCTCACTACGGCACAGTTCAGCAGCTGGCGTGAGGAGCTCTCGTCATGCCAAAACCCTGATGGGATGCAGTTTATCAACCTATCATACCGGAAAGGCCTATGCCTGAGCAAGAGTTTCTAACTATAAAATATTAGAATCCATTGTCGAGAAAAAGAGAAAAGCTTGCTCGCATATTGTAAACACGCCAAAGACCGCGGACCAATCGGGGCAATTGTTGCTTAGGTGACTTCTCCATCTTCCATACACAGTTCTATATCTCGGATACAGGAGTTGCTGCAATAAGTTGGATGGGAGAGGATCTAGGCTCCACCCGCGACGACGAGTTTCTCGGATGACGCCCCGAAGAGCTTATCCTTTTTCATAAGGACTGCGCATAGCGTTGTGATGGCCCCAGCTGCAACGCTCAAGATGTATACTTTGCTCATGGCGCTTGTGATCGCAGCAATGACATCTCTTTGGACCTCAGGACTCAGACGGTTCATCAGGGCGCTGCGCGTGCCCACCATGGCGCTCCTAATATCGGCCTGGGAGAGCCCCAGACCATGGAGGACTTGGGCAAGGTACTTCATCGAGAGACTTTGGAAGATCTGGCCCCCGATGAGCAGGCTGATGGTCTGGAAACCGAGCTGCGATAGGTTCTGCATAGATATGACGCGTTGCAGGTCAAGGTCGCTGCCCGTCTCCGACATGATGGTGACGCCCGAGACCGTGAACCCGAGGTTGATTACCAGCCCCGTGCCAGCTCCAAGCAAGGTGCTGTAGCCGTATACTTTGGCCATCGATGTATCAGGTACGACGGTAAGCATGGCTGCGCTGCCGGATGTCATGAGAATCCCACCCATTAAGTATATTGTCCAGCTGGGAAGTGATGAGCATACGATGGAGAATTGCCAACGAGGACGGAGTAGACTCACTAGTATTGTATTCGTGGAAGAAGGAATCCTGAGGCCATATTGAAAACCACAAGAAAGCAGATATATGGAAGAAGGCGCACTGCCGCCATCAGTTCCGAATCGCCTTGCGTATAAGTAAAGTATAGGGGTATGTAGTAGACGGGTACGTATATGTTGGTAGCCGCCATAGCCGTGTTAATGTTGAGAAGTATCTGTGTCTTGTTGAGGAGGATATGGTGCGGAGGTAGCATGCGCGCCTCGGGGGTGGTGAAGAGAGAAAAGTGTTGCTGTAGGAACACTAGGAAGAATAGCGCCCCACACACGACGAAGGTGGCAATGGTGCGGCCGTCGTTCCAGGCCCAAGTGGCGCCAGCAAAAGTCAACACAATGGTAAGGGAGACCATGGCCCCCGTGCCGCCAATGAAGCCGGCCCAATCAAGGGCTGCGAGGCGTCTCAGGATAGGGGTATCCGGAGCGCCGTCTCGCCTGACAGAAGGCAAGTAGAGGATGTATACCGGCGCACAAAGCACGGCCACGACACTAAATACGTCCAGTTGTGAGTATATAATCGGGTTTGGAATGGATTCCTTGTGCTGGCGAGCTTACAGGTTGATGTAGAAGGCCCATCTCCAAGTTGCAGAGGAAGTGGCAAACGCGCCCCCAACGACCGGGCCCAGAACGGCACCCGCCCCCCAGACGACACCAATACCGGATATATAGCGACCGCGCTCTTGTTCTGTCGTACATAGGGAGAAGTAGTTAAGGATTCTGTCGTTCGGGTGTTAGAAGAAGTATGATTATGCCACGCATGACTGATCCTGAGATATGAGCAGTACCTACCCGAGGAATATGCCGGTGCCGCCGACGCCGGCTAACGTTCTACCGACAATAAGAGCATTCATCGAAGGAGAAGCACCACATAGCGCAGATGCAGCCTCGAACAAGACAATGCTTCCAATGAACATGGTCTTGAGGTTGAAGATGGCGTACAAGGCCGCTCTTTCCTCCGCCGCAACTCGTTAGTTCTTGTTTTTTCTTTCCATAGATTATGACGAGATGAGGGATATGAGTTGACTTACCCAGGCAATATGGCGCAGACAGAACCCAGGGGGAACGCCGTGCCGATCCATGTCAGTTTCTCGATATCGTTGAATTGTTCGATGATGGCGGTTTGGATGTCGGCAGCGATAGTGCCATCTAGACCGTAGATGAGCGCCCCGATGTAAAGAGACGCAGCGGCCGCGGCCCATTTCGAGCCATGGACGGGTCTTGGGCTGTCTTTGGAGCAAGAATCCGCATCTCGGCTAGGTTGGGTCTCATCAGGGTTACTGTTGGTGGGACAAGTCGTTGGCTCCATGCTAGAGCTCGGAGTACTTGAAGACATGTTTCCGGTATCAACAACAATTTGAAGAGGGAGATCGTTCGGGTATTACAGCCTCTGACAAACGAACCAAATTCTATGATATTCTCCAAAGCCAACCTGGTTCCAGTGAGATTTCAGTTACATATTCTCAATGAAAACAGCCCCTTTCCTCTTCCTATTATTGCTAAATATATAATATATATAGGCGAAGGCAACACGGCCGCATCGTCGAATCCCACCCCTGAACGAGACCCGCATTTAATCGGCCAGAATGGGTTGACGGTCAAATTGTTCCGAGCGTTGCATTTCGGCCAAATTGGCCGCATCATCCGGAACGAACGACATTCCGTCCTCCAGCTGCCCCCCCTTTACAGATATTTCAAGTTATAGAGATCAACACATACTAGCAGTCGGTACGGTACTCTTATATCAACCGCAATGGATTGCATATCCGACTCTTCTTCCCCTTCGGCCCCTGCTTCCCTGCGGCTCTGCGGCTTTTGTCGCAAACCCTTTCTGAAAGGTTACTTGCTATGCCCTACATATGTCGACTTGGCGAAAGAAACTGACGTGCAATAAGACACTTCGTATAGTCGTCATGTTCTGTACTGTCGGCGTACCCAAGACCGGCCTCGGGCACGTGTCAGAGCATGCCGGGCTTGCAATCAGGCCAAAGCCAAGTGCAACCTAGAGCAGCAGTGCTGCTCAAGATGCACCAAAAGAGGTCTCCAATGCGTTTACGACATATTCAAAGCTGATAGTACCGCTGTCGAGCAGGGTCGAGTAACCGATATTGGCTCGATAACAGCTATGGCTCAGGCTCCGTTGACTTCACCCGTCTCATTGATCAGTTCCAGCAACGGACGGTATACTCCTCATGAGACCCGTGGATCGTCGGCTTCAAAGGACGATATGGCCTGGGAATCACTCGACTTCGTGGTGGATGACATTCTCTCACACACTCCGAAGGACGCACCGGCTGAGCCAGGCCCGGAAGAGTTGTCAAACGAACCATTCTGCCTAAACAACCATGGCGACGCAGACTTCCTCAGTTGCTTCGATTCTACGTTTTCTCTAGAAAATATAGCCCAGGCCGATCTGACTGTGTCCTCAGGCGGGGATCCTCTCAATGATTATTCTCTCATGCCCCATTGCGAACCCGTCACCAGTACGAGTTTAACACAACGACCCGCAGAGTTTCTAACACCGCTCGCTAGATCAGATCCGGTGTCGAGTTGCACCGCAGTCGTCATCATGCAAGGTATTCGTGCATTTCCGCAGATGATGCTTCGCAGAGAGACTCTCCCCCCTTTCATCCATGGGCAGTGGCACCGGCCCGGGAATGATACGGAGCCTGCGATGCCTGAGCCATTGGCCAGTTGCATGGGAATTGCACAGCTTTTCGCCTCTCACAACCCCGAAACGAAGCAGTTCATCTGGCGCACAGTACAGACTGAACAGAGATCCGCGGCTGAGAAGGTAGGAAGGAGCCCCCTAAGCCATCATCATGTCGTGGAAACACACGCTAATATAACGCGCCAAAGACGGACCAGCATCACATATCTACTAATGATCTTCTTGCAGCCATTCAAGCCCAGATTATATACCTGATCATGCGCATTATCGACAATTCAAGTTTTGATCCAGGCTTGAGCTTAGACATGCTAGTTACCTATCAGGTAAGAAGGCTTGTTGTGGTGGGCGTGGATTTCGATCCCTAATCAATGTGTTAGAACCTTTGTGAAAGTTTCAAATCGTTGTGCGACCAACCCTTCTTTCAAAACGAACGAGAGTATCCCAGCTCTGGCTGGGAGGACTGGGTTTTTGCAGAGTCTAGACGAAGGTGGGCAGACCCGTACCCGTAGTGCCATGTCGTGTCACTGTGAAGCGGAACCTTAGCTGACCCCAACGCCTCACACATGTGTAGGACGGCCATAGTCTGGCTCCTGATGACTCAGATGGTGCACATCAAGATCGGCGTTCCATGCGACAACTTTGAGGGTTTCCGAGACATTCCCCTGCCGGCGCCGAAACCGCTATGGGAGGCGAGGACGCAGTCGCAGTGGCGATCCGAATATGAAGTGTATAAGACGATGCCACGAATGGGGTTGGAGGTGTTGGGGGACCTGGTTGATGCTTCGAAGCAGAAGTCAACAAGCACGGACAAGCGAAGACTAGATAGTTGGAGTGCGACGATGGACAATCTCGGGATGCTGCTCCAGCTGGGAGTGACGATGATTTAAGCTTAGTCGGTTGTCAGCCCGGGCCGGTTCCGCAGCAACTACAAGACCAGACGGTTTCTCGGTAGATTGCCCAGCGAAGAGACGCTCAGATGATCCGTTGACTTCGCTCGGAGTGGACCTCAAATATCCCTTGGCAAATGCCGCTCCATACTATGGGGGTTTTCCCCGCACGCCTCTGACGATACCCCCGGCTTCAAGCCCCCTGTTCATGTGGGGGGACATGGGGCTAATCCAGATCTTACTGTAAATAACCTTGGAGGCTAGAGGTAGCCGGACTTGAGGGTTTCCTTTGACAAGTACGTTCCATCTGGTCTCCCCCGAATATATAGGTTCTGTACCACTACCTACATCCATCACGGACAGCCAAGCAAGCTGGTTCTCCCAATGATATATTATCGCTTACTCCCATACCACAATGTCGTCCTCTCCGCGGTCCGAGAAACCTGACCTCAGCGAGCTCGAAGTCTCGCATAATGAGCGTCAGCAGCATGGGTCCAACAAAATTGCCGAGAAAGACCGGATCGACGCTATTGCCGAAGCCCCCGGCACCACCATGGCATCGTTTGCACATCTCGACGAAAAGAAAATCCTGCGAAAGGTATTGTTTCAATGTGCTACCTGATGAGAGCTGAGAGACTAATTTCCATAACCCCTAGATGGATATGCGATTAATTCCCATGCTGGCATTGCTCTACCTTCTTTCCTTTCTTGACCGTAGGTGTGCCTGGGAAATGGTGTTTCTCCGACGTCACCATGACTCCTACTAAAGAAATGTCCAGGGGGCAACATCGGAAACGCCAAGATTGAAGGACTCCAAGATGACCTCAAAATGACACCGGATCAGTACAATTGGTGCTTGACCGTCTTCTTCTTCCCTTATGCCTTTTTCGAAGTGCCTAGCAACTTGTTGCTCAAGAAGTTTCGCCCTAGTCGCTGGCTTCCCATGATCATGGTCGCCTGGGGGACCGTCATGACTCTCATGGGCATCGTACAGAACTACGAGGGACTCCTGGCTGCGCGAATCTTTCTCGGTGTCACAGAGGCTGGCCTCTACCCGGGATGCGCTGTAGGTTCTTCCTCCACGGTTCACATTTAGTTCATTACTCTATCTTTGATTCGCCAAGCTGACACGAGATTCAACTAGTACTACCTCACCATGTGGTATTGCCGCCACGAAATACAGCTTAGACAGGCCATGTTCTTCTCCGCGGCTTCCATTGCAGGAGCTTTCAGTGGCCTCCTTGCCTTCGCCATCTCGAAGATGGATGGTGTGGGCAACTTGGAGGGTTGGCGTTGGATCTTCATCCTCGAGGGAATAGTTACGGTCCTCGTCGCTGTTGCCGCATTTTTTTGCCTTTACGATTTTCCCGAAACAGCCACGTTTTTGACTGAGGAGGAAAGAGCATTTGTCGTGTTTCGTTTGAAGTATGGCCAGCAAAAGGATAGTGACATGGAAGAACGCCATGTTGCGGTGGCAGAGTCCGAACAATTCCAGTGGAAGTATGTCTGGGATGCCTTCAAAGATTGGCAGATCTGGCTTAACATCATCGTTTATTGGGGTGTAAGTTTTCCACCGCCACGGCGGTCGTCCGTACTACTCTGGAGACTAACGAACTCGATAGATCGTCTGCCCGTTGTACGGAATCAGCCTCTTCCTGCCCAGCATCGTCAACAATCTCGGCTACAAGTCGAGCACAGCACAACTGATGACTGTCCCGATTTACGTCACAGCTGCAGTCCTGGCTGTTATTGTTGCATACATATCCGACAGGATTGGAAAGCGAAGCCCCTTTGTGATATTCTTCCTGCTCATGATGGTTGTTGGTTTTGCCATGCAAGTTTAACTCGAATCATGAATTCACTATTGAAATAGGGGCTAATCGAAACACAACACAGGTGCATCTCAACAACCAACCCCAAAGTCGTTTACGGTGGAGTGTTCGTGGCAGCCTGTGCCATCTACCCGGCCTTCCCCGGGAATATTGCGTGGCTGAGCAACAATCTCTCCGGAAGCTACAAGCGCAGTGCCGGGATGGCCATCCAAATCGGCGTGGGTAACCTTGGCGGGGCCATGGCGTCCAACTTCTACCGACAGAAAGATTCGCCACACTACACACTGGGCCACGCTTTGGAACTAGGATTCGTAGCGGCAGGCATCGTTGCTGCCGTTATCCTGCTGGCTGCATACGGGGCCATCAACAAGAAGCGCGCAAAGTCCATGAATCAACAAGAGGATCTTCAGTTCTCCCATGCGCAGCTGGCTGATCAAGGTGATAAGGCTGTTACTTTTAGATACATTTACTAGATCTGTAAGACCAATAGGGTATACAAGGCAGGCTAGAAACTTGTTCGTGTTTTGAGAGGCCAAGGGCATTGATTGGAAGCCGCAATGATTGGAAGCCGCAGTGAAGGTTCGGCTCTCTGAACTGTATATATAGATAAAAATGTCACTCAATCTGTGTGCCCCTATATTTTGGATTGGATAGGTGTTAGCAAGTCAAGAATCCCACGACTCAGCTGAATTGGATATGGATGAAGTCGTCGTTTGTTACGGATAGGTCAAGTTGAAGGGATAACACAGGCATAGGCAATTGTATTCATACGGGTTACTAAAATGTACAGGGGAAACAGAAAGATATATGTTTCATATCAGGGAAGAGAAGTATGAAGAAGCTTGAGGTTGCTACATGTTCCAAAAATGAGTCACGTGAGTGCCGCGAGTGATACCTGGATACAGGGGGGCTGTGCTGAATTCTCAGCCACATACGACAACCACTTGCAAAGATGGCGTTCTCGAGATCATATATCTTTGTCAATAATCACGGCATGGTCAGAGGTCTACGAGATGTTAGCGTTCTGCAGAACTGGAAGCTTCACATTAGGCAATAGCGAGCACCAAGACCCTTCCCATGTTCTGCCTGCCGCATTACAACGGGATAGTGAGACCACTGACAGGCTCTCTGTACGTTGCTACCATAGTGAGAGTTGATCTTGGGTGTTGCGAGGAGTAATAAGTTAGTATAACACAGAAAAGAGGAGAATAACATGCCAGAGGGCCCCAGAAGAGCCCAACTGGTCTTGCATAACCCCTGTTCGAAGTGCATCAGTGTATCTAGGGCCCAACAACCTGCTGTAACTGTAATTGAGCCATGGTTGAGTCCATGAAGAGTGAGTCTTGGATTCCGTGGGTACGGGTTTTCGGACGTGAGGATTAGGCTGACGTTGATAGGCGGCTGGTGGGTGTGTAGGAACGGGACAGGGATGTAAGGCTCTGCAAGCTCTGATTGGCTGGTTCGACCGCAGGTCCAGGAAAGGTCTATCACTTTAAAAGCCCCCTTCCCTCCTCTACCCTCCTTTTCTGATCTTCTCCTCCTTCATCTATAAAACATAAGAGTCCTTGAGTTTTCATCAATAAGAGTTCCACCACCTTCCATTACGTCAACTTGCATCAAGAAAACCAGCCCCTGACCCCTGAAAGCCATCTGATACTAGCCATGGCGTCTCTCCCACGTATGTCACTGCCACATTCCCACTTTCCTTGTCGGCGCCCTGGGACTAACATTGGTTCGCAGCATGTCGGGTCACACATGTCCCGTATCATGACCCAGTGCTCGTCCAAAGACACGGGGAGCCCGTGCATCACATGGTCGGCCGTGCATACAGCCAGCCTGGTGGGAACTCCCTTCATACTCGGCTATGGTTGAGACCCCCAAGGAAACTAATGTGCCTGTGTTCCCAGATACTTCATCACACTTTAGTGATGTTATGGGGACCTATAGGTTCCCTAGAAGTTATTCAGAAAGGCCCGTCTCTATGGAAGGGATCAGATACTTGGATGCTTCGTTCGCAGGGCCCATACGCCGCCCTGTGAGTTTGTCCACGGGGCAACTGCAACTGCATGATGCATCGTATGCTTCGGCGAAACCAATGGTGGATTACTCTGGACTGAAATTCAGACCAGAAGTGAGGCAGAGGTCGAAGACGGGACCAGGGGTAGAGTCACATGTCGCCGCCTCCTCGCCAAGGGTACCACATCAGCATAGAGAACATCATAGTGCCGTGGCAGACCGAGACACAGTCACCCAGGATACCCCAATCGGCGAGACCAGGATTATCTCGTTCGATCCTATTGTCGAAGTAACCAACATGCCCAGCACCGACTCAAAACAACGTCGACGGCCGCGGCGGGCCACCCACCAGAGAGATTCCTTCACGCCTCTGGTGACAATTCCACCCAGAGCACCCGAGATAGAGCGTCTCTCTACACCTGAACTTGAATCTCCATCACCGTCGACACAGTGCTTCTGTGCCTGTTGTACCGACCCAGGAGCATATAAGTATCCCAGCAACAGGCGAGGCAAGCTGGAAACCCAAAGTAGGTTACCTTACCCTAGCTAAACATATACGATGTTAATAGTGCTACAGTGAGAGATGCTAAGGCATACATAGCGAAGACTTCGCAAAGACCTAGGATGATCGAGTATGGCTCAGTAGATTTTGTTTTGTTCCCCTGATGGCATTTGCTTCGGAGAGTAATATTTCTCTACGTTCGGACATTTTATTTCCATATGTAATCTAGGTTTCTATAATTTGTTATAATGATTCGGGTTTAGTGTCTTCTTTATATATATAAAGATTCCAGCTCCTTGATTATTTAACAATCTACCTGCAATCTTGCCCCTTTGTCTCACAATATCGTTGTAGGCACCTTGAACTTTCAGATAATGGGCCTGATGTAGGTTTTCGGTTTCTTTTGAGATGGAGATAGTGTGAATCGAAATTGACAAGTTAGATACGCCACCAGGTTTGTGCCTAGAACTTCAACTCATTAAACATCTTATCTTGGGGGAAGCCGAGATGGAAACGGCCGCATCCGCCCGACTCCAACAAAACCCCCTCCCCCGCCTCGAAGCCCAATACGTTCCCGCCGCCCTGCCTCCTGTCGTCGTCGATGAATCGCATCTGCGAGTTTTCGTCCCCACTGACGGTGGCTTGCCACTTGGGAATCATGAAGCCGAAGATAGTCCCCTCGACGTCCTCGTACAAGCCCGACTTTGAGTGGACGCTGCGGAAGGCGCCCGTGACGCGGAAGGGCATGGGCGAGTTGGGCCAGGCCACCTTTTGCAGGTCGGCCAAGGTGAAGGAGGAGTTAAGCTCCAGCCGCTGCGTAGGTTGGAAGACGGTCACCATGGCGTAGGGAAGCGACGCGCCCGGATCCGCCTCCGCCACGGATCCGTCGTAGGCGATGCTGTACGCTTTGCCCTCTATCTGGACCATCTCCTTGGGCGGCGTCTCAAACGGTAGTGTCTCGGATCCTCCACCGCTATTTGACGAGGAGTCGGTCGAGATCTTTTCAAAGACGCCAACGCCGTAGGTTCCGTGGTTGGTCAGGTCGGCCACACGCGGGCCTCCTTTTTTGAGACCGGCCTCGAAGGCGGGCCAGAGGGAGTACTGATATATGTCGTTGGGAATTGAGTTCGGCATGTTCACGATGTCGAGAGTGTGGAATCTGAGAGGGGGGGAAAGATGATGCTAGTACTCGGCAAAGTACTTAAGTTACGGTAAAGTGCTGTTGGAATTGATGAGGGAGGTTCAGACATGATATTCAACGACATCATCCCCGGAAAGGATTTCGGTCTCCGTATTAATACCACCGGAACTCCGATGAGAAAGAGAGGGGCGATCTCTGATGACGAGTTTAATGTCTTGCACTATTAGCGGCGGTATTGTGAACATCCTTCTTGGGATTTCAACTGATTAGCTCACTCTCTGGCTGGCGGACAGCTCCGGACCAACCACTACCCCTGACGGGTTTGACGGGCTAACTAGGTTACATACATACTGTACATTCAGTACCTAGGTTAGGTTACTATTCTGCCCCGCAGCAGCAGCAGCAGCAACACTGGACTTTCGGGTATGCACCCCGCATACGAGATACGAGCTGCACATTGCGGAGAGTTTCGGCTTGGATCCCGTGGCTGTCATCCGAATGATGTGAACTTTCCACCTGTGAGTGATGAGGGAGAGAGAGAGAGAGAGAGAGAGGTGAGGGGTCATTCTTAATTAATATCTTGAACCTAAAAGACTCACCGGGTCTTCTCAGCTTCTTCCAATACATACTAGCTATCTTACCCCATGCCTAGCGCTTGTAACCTTGCAAGCATACAATACTGTACATTCATAAATAGCCGCAATTCATTAATTGCCGTGCATCGAAATGGCGCCCCAGCTCCGTCTCCAATTCAAAGTCGCCATCGTCACCGGCGGTGCGTCGGGCTTCGGCCGCGGTATCGCCGCCAAGTTCGTCGATGAGGGCGCCCAGGTCATCATCGCCGACCTGTCTGAGGAGAGCGGGCAAGCGGCGGCTGCCGAGCTGAAGTGCGACTTCGTGCGTGCTGACGTGACACGGCGGGCGGATTGGGAGTCTCTGCTGCAGACGGCGGTTGAACGGTTCGGCGGGCTCGACGTCGTGGTTAACAACGCGGGCATGACGTACGCCAATAAGCCCACCGAGACTGTCACGGAGCAGGACTTTGACTTGGTTATGAGTGTCAACGTCAAATCGGTCTGGCTCTCGACCGACGTGCTCCTGCCCTACTTCCTCGAAAACAAGCGACCGGGTTGCTTCATCCAGATCGCGTCGACTGCAGGAGTCCGACCGAGGCCCAACTTGACGTGGTACAATGCGTCCAAAGCGGCTGTCATCAATGCAACCAAGGTATGGGAAAAGAAGCAGCTCCTCCTTCAGCTTCTATCTAGCCTCTTCGCACTTCACCAGGAAGCACACAACTGCTTGATTCTGCTGCTTCAACTGACATGAACATGGCAGACTATGGCGGTCGAATACGGGCCCAAGCAAATTCGGTTCAACTCGGTCTCTCCTGTGGTGGGAAGTACAGGAATGCAAGCCCACCCTCTCACGCACAAAGCCATCATCAACTGACCCTCAATGACCAGGACCCATCTGTTCCTAGGCAAGCCAGATACCGAAGAGAACCGGAAGGGGTTCTTATCTGTAGTGCCATTAGGCCGTCCCTCAACGCCAGCGGATGTTGCTAATGCTTGTTGTTACCTGGCAAGCGAAGAGGCCTCGTTCATTACTGGGGTCAATTTAGAGGTGGATGGTGGTCGATGTGTCTAAGCACACACACACCCAGGACTATTCTAGACAATGTACTGAATTGATGATGCTTTGAAGAAGAAGTGCGAATTGAGCTGTAGTCTATTCTCACACCCGAAGATACCGTCCTCTGGTCCTCTGGGTTCCCTGCACGCATCAAATGGGGCAACTGAAAAATACCCCTACACAAGAGACGAGGGTGCACGTGTTGCGCATGCCATTCCGATGAAACCCGACCAGTTCAATGGTTTAACCTACGAATGGAAAAAAAGCACCGTTGAGGTTGAGGGCAACTAATTTCCTCCTTCCTCCTTCCCGCTGTGGATATTCCCCGCACTTTCTCCAGTTGCAGGTACCCCCCCACTTCCCTTCCAGGTTGGGTTGGCATCAAGAAAACAACAGGTGACGGGATGACGAGGTACGTCATCGGCTTCAGACAAACAACTGCCCGGAAGCTCTATTTGTTGTCGAGGAATATCGAGCGTCCAAGCAAGGGACAATAAAAAGCCTTGTTCAGCTTCCAGCTCATCTTAGGGACCAGATCGCCGACTCTGGGCGTGGTTGACGTTGACTTCACAATCACCATGCCGGGCACAAACGAAAGCATACCCTCCCAGCTCCCCTTCCAGCTCGACGATGAGACTCTCGTACAGCAAGCCAGCTGCTACATCCATGGCAAAGTTATCCCCGCTCGGCGCGGCGACACCTTCGCCGTCGTAGACCCCGGTTCCGGCATCACCTGGGCGCACAGCGCTGACAGCACCATCGACGACGTCGAGCCCGCCGTGCACTCGAGCGCCATCGCCTTCGCCGCCTATCGCCACACTCCGCCGCGGGAGCGCGCCAAGCTACTGCACGCGTGGCACCGCGAGATCGAGACGCACCGCGACGATCTAGCCCGGCTGCTGGTGGCCGAGACCGGCAAGCCGCTGACCGAAGCGCGTGGCGAAGTCGACTACGCCCTCAGCTTTGTCTGGTGGTTCGCGGGTGAAGCCGACCGCGTCGAGGGCACAACCGTCACGTGCGCCGTCCCCGGCCGCCGCGCCCTCACCATCAAGCAGCCCGTCGGCGTGGTTGCGGCCCTCGTGCCCTGGAACTTCCCCGTCGCTCTGCTGCTGCGCAAGGCCGCCGCCGCCCTGGCCGCCGGGTGCACCATGGTGGTCAAGCCGTCGCCCGAAACGCCGCTGACGGCCGTGGCTCTGGCCCAGCTCGCGGTGCGTGCAGGGTTCCCGCCGGGCGTCCTGAACATCATTCCGACCAGCCTCGAGCACACGCCCGCCGTCGCCGAGGCCCTATGCCAGCACCCGGCCATAGCCAAGGTCACCTTCACGGGCAGCACGCGCGTCGGCAAGCTCATTTCGGGTTACTGCGCGCGCCACCTCAAAAAGGCCACGTTCGAGCTGGGCGGCAACTGTCCCTTCATCGTCTTTGACGACGCGAACCTGGACCAAGCCGTCGAGCAGCTGATGGCGTTGAAGTGGCGGCACGCCGGTCAGGCCTGCGTCACGGCGAACCGCGTCTACGTGCAGGAAGGGATCCACGATGCCCTGGTAAAGGCGCTCATCGAGAAGACGTCCGCCATCAAAGTGGGACACGGCATGTCCGAGGGCGTCACGATGGGGCCTCTGACGACGGCTCGCGGCATCGAAAAGGCCGAACAGCTCGCCCAAGACGCGCTGGCCCAGGGCGCCGAGCTCGTTCTGGGCGCAGGGAAGCGACACTCGGTCGACGGTCACTCAGAGGGATACTACATGGCACCATCGATCCTCATCAACATGCACGACGAGATGTCCATGAGCCAGGAGGAGGTCTTTGCGCCGCTACTGGCCATCTACGCTTTCGAGACGGAAGAAGAGGTGACGAAGCGCGCCAACAACACGCCCATGGGCTTGACCAGCTATGTGTTCACCAAGGACGTTGACCGAATGTGGCGCATGTTTGAGAAGCTCGAGGCGGGCATGATAGGACTTGTAAGTTTTATATTACTGGTGGGGGTCCGAATCATCAAGGCTGACATATAGGTATCAAGAATACGGGCAACTGCTCGTCGGCCGAGGCCCCCTTCGGCGGCATTAAGCATAGCGGGGTCGGAAAAGAGAGTGGGAAAGATGTGGCGATTGACGAATTCATGATAACGAAGACGGGAACGTTAACTGTCGAAGGGCATTACTAGTTTATTCCTAGTTTATTCCTAGTGTATGTGTTTGGGGCGTACTCAATGCTGACTGCGCAAAGTCTGGATGCGCAAGATCATGTTGAACAAGCAAGGAAATGGAAAGACCCTACTTGTCAACAGTCCTTGGAAAGCGATCCGAGTAGGACTTGATGAATTAACGCATAGGTTGCGGCTTGTTATTATATGAATGAGAAGGGCAGACTGTCCCAATCCAATAATATTTTAGATTGACATCCATCCAGGACGTCGTCGGTCCGTAACTGTAGCCAAAAGTCAAACACAATCTGGAACCGCAGTGCATTATCACTGAGAGAATATAGGAGTATAATTGTGTAGAATGCCTGCACTGCAAGCTATTTTTTGCTGACATGAGACGTAACCCGAAAACCAACCAAGCCCGACGCCTTTCGTTAACTTGATGGTATCCTGTATGACCACTGAGCTCATACATACCCACATGAATGAAACGCCACGCGATTAGCCAGTATTTAAATATACAACATCGCTCTCATCAGAACTCTAACTTTCTGATTCCGGAGGTGACTGTTCTCGGGGCGGAAGCTTGATTCGCAACAGCGAACAAAGCACTTCTTGAAGAGTCTTCAATGTTCCAACATCGCCCTCCTTGACCTCTGGTGGTATGCGGTCTGACTCTGGGGTATCACGATTGGCCTTATTAACATGGTGCAGTTCGTCTTCGAGGTTGGTGTGAACATCACGGAGCTGGAGGATAAGTGAACGAATGGTATCGGGGTGCAGTTGGCAAAACTCATTGTACGTGATGCCGCCGGCCATGCTGTAGTCTAGCCACTCGGAGGCGTGATTGGAGAGCATAGTACCGAGGCTAGCCTTGATGATAGTGTACGACTTCGCGAGGCTCTGCAGAGCCTCTGGGTCCAGCGTTACGGCCTGGCGCTGGATGAAGACGTAGAACTGGCTCTGGCAGGAATCGATTGTATCCTTCAGGTCATAGAGCTCACGCCGCAAGCGTGAGACGGATGCATCATTCCCCGGGCCCGAATGGGTTTCGTACCGTCCGCAGGCCGGCGAGCCGTTGGTCGGTGCCATGTGTAGATTAGCCGCGTGGAACTCGTCATAGTCGGCCTGTAGAATGGGAAGGAACCAACTGATAGCCGCATTGGAATCGACTAGGGAAGATTGATATTTGGTGATATCCAACGAAGCATCTTGGGCGTTAGATGCGGAATGGGCCTCGCCCATATGGCGTTGGAGAAGGCGCTGCAGCCCCAGTAGCTCGATGCGGAGATTCGACATCCACTCGTAAAGTCCAGGGTCTAGAGGCAAATCACTAGTCTCGTCGGTATCCCAGTGCTTTGCATACCCTTCTACCACGGGTTCGAGCGCCTTGAGCGCGTCCCGGACTTGGCTACATTCATGTCGAAGCTCCTTGGTCCCCTCGAGTGGTGCGAAATTGCCATGGAAGCTGATAGCACTCATGATCTCACTGATAAGCTTGCCCAGTGACGTAGTGACCTTCAACAGGTAAGGTGGGTTCCAGTCTGCGTCCAGTATCTGGTTGATGGACTCAGTCGAAGACCAAGCCGACTGGAGCACTGCTACATCTTTCGCATTGTTCTTAGCACTACCAACCTTGTCGAGGCGGTCGGGATGTTCTTCTTCCTCTTCGCTTTCTCCTCCATCCGATATCGAAGTGGGGCTCGATTTGGCAGGGACCTTGGTGTCACCGACGTCAGGCGGCGGAAGAGATAATGTCTTGAACTTGTCGTCGCCGTCGGCCTCATCTTCGCTGTCTTCGGATATGTTTAAAGAAACGAAAGAGAAGGTATCGTCGGTACATTCGCCAATCTCTTGCCAATCATCGGCGATAGCATTGGGTTGGTTCGTCACGACAGACGCCATAACGCCGATCCCAGGTCAGCGCGGCAAAGCGGCAG
Organism: Apiospora koreana; assembly: GCA_017163955.1. Lineage (NCBI taxonomy): Eukaryota > Fungi > Ascomycota > Sordariomycetes > Amphisphaeriales > Apiosporaceae > Apiospora > Apiospora koreana. The sequence goes on from JAFHKQ010000008.1 coordinate 59,051, forward strand.
CAGTGCGGATATGGGATTTGATGGACGAATGGACGAGTCGAGAATGAGCGATGGGACTGGAATCGGCTTCTTCGTTTGTGCGGTTGCAGAAGTTGGGCCCCAGTTACCTTCAAAGTTACTGTATTGCGGTTAGGAAAAGCTGGGTATCAGATGGCAAAGGATGGAAGAGTGATCATTGACTTGTCCAAGATGGGTGCAGAACGGATGGCTTGTTTGATTTCAACAAGGCCAAAATTTAGTTGAAGAAATGGTAATGAAGATAGTGAACCATGTTGAATGGGTTCTTGTAAAAAGGATAGATGTATGCTAATCACCACAAGGTACAGCAATACCTAGGTATGTAAGTATGTATGTAGGTTACATGTAGATATGGTATGTAGGCCAGCAGCCAACCACTGGGAGGCCGCGTGATGATCCTTGGATGTAAGTATGTAAGAAAGACTAGGTACCTAACCTAAAGTAAGATGTACTTTAAGGATGGGTCCTTGGGTAATTCCCCGCCTAAAGAAGGCGGCGCGCAGTGGGGCAGCAGGGGCAACAGGGGCAACAGGCAACAGGCAACAGGGCAGGTCGCCTTGTGGGGGCCGCTGGCTTGTGACCAGGACAGGCCCTGAGGCCCTTCTATCAATGCTTTTTGCTTGAGGTTACCTAACCCTTAGGTAGGTTAAGAACAACCGCGACAGTAATTAAACTTAAGTGCATCACTTTTGGACCTCAGGCTCAGAGGCGGAGATGCTAGATGCCATCCCCACACCAACCCAATCAGCGATACCACCATAGCATATGAATGATGAATGACAGCATATCCCACGAGACCGAGTGGTTTGGCAACAACCAGCCGAAACTTAATCAGCAACCTGCATGAGCGGGGTAGCGGTGCGTCCGTCCGAATAGGAGGCCTTGAAACCTGGGGCATCTCGCTCGATATGGGGCAACATTCCGGCATTTCAACATCCTGATCTAGCAGATGCCATTTTCTATACGATATAGAACATGACGGCCCCAAGGTGGAGCTATGCTGTCCTCAGAACTGTCGTTTCCAGGAAACCTGTCATCTTTACCAGGAGCGCAAACTCATCTCTCTGCGTATCGTCGAGATCACATCGCGCAGCGACGATACGGCAACAACGCTACGGATTGTCGCCAGTTAGCGCGATCAGCAGCAATAAACGAGCTTCATCTACCGTTACACTGAACCCGCAGCAAAGGAGTATGGCCAGCCACTGGGTACCTATTGCGCCGCAAAGCATCGACGCGCCCCTAACACAGCACGCCACCTTCCTCGTCCTGGCCGTGAGGTCCCCCGCAAACCCCCAGACGCGCCAGACCGTTCGCTCCGCACTCGCCGGGGTATCGGGCCGCGCCAAGAATGTCGCCATGCGCGACCTGGACGCGCGCTTCTCGTGCGCCGTCGGCATTGGGAGCGACCTCTGGGACCACCTCTTCTCGTCTTCGACTGAGGCAAAGAAGCCAACAGAGCTCCACCCCTTCCGCCCCGTACGCGGTATTACCCACGCGGCGCCTGCAACCCGCGGCGACTTGTTGTTCCACATCCGCGCAGAGCGGCGAGACCTATGTTTCGAGTTCGAGCGGCAACTGTTGGACTCCTTGGGCAGGGGTGCCGATAGCGTGGTCGAGGTCGTCGATGAGACGGTCGGGTTTCGCTACTTTGACGCGCGAGACCTCCTGGGCTTCGTGGACGGGACCGCGAACCCGGTGGGTGCGGCCCTGCCAACCTCGGTGCTCGTTGCTGCATCCGACGTCCTGCCCGCTGGGGACAGCAACGACTCCTTTCCGAATGCTGATTTTGCAGCTGCATCCGCTGCGGTGGGCGGCAGCTACGTCGTGGTGCAAAAGTACGTGCACGACATGGCGCGGTGGAACGACCTCAATACCGAGCAGCAGGAATCCGTCATCGGGCGGACAAAGCTGACCAACGAGGAGCTGGACGACGTGACAGAGACAACGCAGCCGAAGGCTCACAAGACGCTTGCGACCATCGTGGACGAGCAGACGGGCGAGGAGCACGATATTCTGCGGGACAATATGCCTTTCGGGTCGCCGGGGGCGGGCGAGTTCGGTACCTACTTCATTGGCTACTCGCGGCGCCTGTGGGTTGTCGAGAAGATGCTCGAGCGCATGTTCGTCGGGGTCCCGCCCGGAATGCACGACCGCATTCTGGACTACTCGACGCCGCTGACGGGGACCACGTTCTTCGCGCCGTCGGCTAGTTTCCTGGCGAGTCTGGACTAGGTCACTGCAAATCGAGCTACACCAAAAAGATTGGTATCCAATGCCAGGGTGGTCATCGATTATCAACCAAATCAAAACAACACTGGTGAAATGGGTAATAGTCAACGAACTGCGTATATGTGTTACGTGTATATTGTTTTCTACTTACCACCACGAGGCCCATCAGCTCAGCGCGGTGTGCAACGAGAGTCTATATTTGTGAATTAACTAATGAGTAATTGATAAATTACCCCGAGGCTTATAGATAGCCAGTCGAATCGAAGGTATGCAACTCATACTATCCATTACTTCTCATGGCACTTCCGTATCTGACCCGTGAAACATAAGGTGGGGGGAGAGGCAGGTTACCCCCAGATCAAGTTCTGTCGCCATTGTGGACTCTATCTAGCCCACTTACAGCGCAGCGACAACACCGATAGCACCAGCGACAAGTCCGCCGACAAGCTTCGCGACACCCTGGGTAGCGGCGGCGGCGACGGCCACATACGTGGCAGTGGTGGTCGGGATAGCACCGTGACCGCTGGCGGTCGCAGTCTCCTTCGTAGTCAAGACAACAACGCTGCCCGAGATGGTCGTGGTGGGGTAAGGAGCGGGCGTCTCAGCGGCCTTGGTGGTCTCAACGGCTTTGGAAGACTCGGCGGCCTTGGTGGTCTCCTCGGCCTTGGTGGGCTCGGCAGCCTTGGAAGACTCGGCAGCCTTGGTGGTCTCGGCGGCCTCGGTGGTCTCGGCGGCCTTCGTAGACTCAGCGGCCTTAGTAGACTCGGGGGCCTTGGTGGTCTCGGGGGCCTTGGTGGGCTCGGGGGCCTTGCTGGACTCAGGGGCCTTGGACGGCTGGCTGGCCCAGGCATCGCATTGTTCCACACCGGCTTCCAAGGCCTGCGAGAGCTCGGTAGACGAGCAAGATTTGAGCATACAGGGGGCGACGATGGGTGTCAGGGCGGCCTGCTTGTCGTCGTTGCACTGGCAGGCCATGTCGCCAAGGGTGCAGCCAACCTTGGGCAGGGACTCCTTGATGCAGGGGATCTATTTGGGGCATGGCACAGTTAGGGTCAGAGTCTGACGAATATTGCGGGGACTTTAGACATGGGCGAGTTGACTCACAGCGCATTGGGGCAAGCCGTAAAAGTCCTCGTCGCGGGTCTCAAGGGACCTGTAGCCCAGTCTCTTGCAGTCTGCGTCACCGGCCTTCTGAGCCTTCAGGAGATCACGCAGGGAGCAAGCGCCGAGCATGCAAGGGGTTATGATGGGGGTGATGCGGGACTTGGTGTCGGGATTGCATTGGCAGGCCTTGTCGTCCAGAGCGCAGCCGACCTTGGGAAGGGCTTCTCGGATACAGGAGACCTGTTGGGAAGGGGTTAGGTCAATGCCGGCGTAGCTAAGCGGGATGGATGCGGAGGTGGAATGCTTACAGCGCAGTCAGGGACGCCGGGGAAACTACCCTGGGCAGCAGCCAGGGAAGCAGAAGCGAGGAACAGAGATGCCTTCATTTTGAGTAGGAGTAGTTGGCGGTTGGTGGTTGGAAGACCGGGGCGATGCAGTTGACCAAGAGAATGGATGATTGGGTTAATTAGTGAATTAGGTAGTGAGTGAGTGCTGATGAATATGTACCTGGGATTTTGAGCAGAATATGTCTTTGTATTTGTAGCGAAGTCGGAAAAGCGAGAGAAGCCGGCCATCAGGTTATGCTCAAGCTACATAGCGCCACCCTCAAACGAGAATGGGCGGTGATTCATTCTCAAAAGGCACGATGTTTTTTCCCAACCAGCCATGGCGCACGATTGCACGATTGCACGATGGACGCGCAAGCTGGTTGGTGTCTCAATTGGGCCAACCCGTTCCATCGAGACGATGATGGGTTATTTCGCTTCGGGTAAGAGAGTCCAGGGATTTCTCCAATTGGCTCGCGACGCACGACGGGGCTCGCGTCGAAACGAAACATCAGATTATATCCAGATGCGTTCCTAGATCCAGGACCCAGTCGTACGGTCGTACGGTATTTACCTTGCATCAAGTAATGAGGCTCGAGGAGGGTCCCTGCATATTCACGACTGGAGCCAGCTAGCTATGGACAGCTACATGCATAACAGTCCAACCCCTGGAGTTCTGTGGGATCGGTGTATCTGTGATCTTCCGTGTACGTCTGTCGTTATTACCAGACTCTATCCGTTGTCTGTTGTCGCACTTTCTTTGGCCCAAGTTGAGGCGGTCATGCATTTCTGATTTATGGGGACACCGACAGCCAGCACTTACACGGATGTTTAAAATGGGGAAGAAGCACTTCAAAGTTGCCCCAGCATCATCACAGATACCAAGTTCAATACATTGATTTGATGGATCATTCTTTATTAACTCATATACGTCATGTCATGGGAAAGTCCTTTGGAGAGGCCATACATACTCAACACCTGTAATTCGATTCGAGCATCTTTCTTTTCTTTTCTCTCTCTCTTTTTTTTTTGCTCATTTCCGAAAACAGAGTACGACCACCATGCTACCCTCGCCTGGACCCTTGCCTGAACGCATGGTCGTCACCTGTTTCCCAGAGTCTCAAGCCCACACGGCCCCCGCATGCTGCCTCTAAAACAAAGGGGCAACGCCGATGCCGATGCCGATACCGATACCAATACCATATCCTGCTCCTATTTTTCCAAAATGCTCCCCAGGCGCGTCATTTCGACTCCCCTCCATTGCTTGTCGACAAGCTTGTCCTTCATCTCCACCATCGACACCAGCGTGGTCCTGATCGTACCGGTACCGACAGAACAGCTTTTTGCAACGTCCTTCCACTTGCGTGGCTCTCCCACCAGGTGCGACGCCATGCAAAGATAAGCTGCCGCCAGCGAGCGGGGGGCCCGCCCGTCGAAGGGTGTGTTAAGTTCCTCGGCCTTCTCAGCCATCATGATGGCCGTCCTCTCAACGAGGAAAGAGTCCTTAGAGCACAGGCTCGACACGAACCGGGCTACGGGCGCCTGAACCATCCCGGCTTTGGTGCTGGGCCTTGCCCCCTTCCCCTTCTCCTCCTTCTCCGCCCCCTTCATCTCCTTGGCAGGTTCCTTCGCCGCTAGGGGCGTCGCCACCTTTCGCAGAAAACTTTCGATCTCTTTGAAAGTAGATGCAATGACGCCCTTGGACTCGCCGGTCCACGCATGTATATCCCGAAACGTGCGCGGCTGATTGACCTGCCGGCATGCGAGGAATACGAGGGAGCCCAGCAAGACCTTATGTTTGGGCTGGCTGCGGAACACCCTCTTGTCCTGTGTCAACTTGTAGAGTTGGAACGCCCGGTCTTTGACGGCTTGGGACAGGTTGTAGGCGTCACAGAAGTCGTTGATCCAGGCATTGCCCCTCTGGGCCGACAAGCGAGTCTTGTCAGCCTCTTTGCCTCGCTTCTCGGCCCGGGCTAGTTGTCGACTCTTGTTATTGTTGCTCATGATGGTGGCCAACTCGTCGAAGGAACCACCATAATAACTTCCTCCGACCCGGGAGTGGTCAACATTTTCCCCGCCGTCGTTGCCCGAGAATGACCGCCACTCTGCCCCTTCGTTGAGGATATTCTCCAACACCAAACCGCATCCGCTACATACCATGTCACTTTCGGTTTCGATGATGTCGTTTTCTTCTTCCGGTGGACACTCGGGGCACTTGAGGGTATTCTCGAGGACCACAGCCCCCGAGCCGGGGGGCGTTGGTCCCACAAATTCAGAGTACCCCATGATGTAGTCCATGTTCAGAGTTGCGTATTGGTATATGGCTTGTGTGATTGGCTTTGTCTTAGAAAACAGGGTGGTTTGTGTGATCTTCAAGCAAGCGATAGATCGGGTGGTCTTCTTCCCTTAAATCGCTGAATATTAGATTTCGGAGAAAGGGAGGCTGGATAGCATTTGGTCTTCCGGTATGCGTCAGTCCGCTATTGATAAGCAAGCTTGTATTGGAAAATTTTAATAGCTCGGGTTACTACGATGTTTACATTTTCGTTTCTTATTTGTTTTGAGTTTACCATTCTTAGGGTATTCAAGTTGCCTGGTGGGTTTAAATTTTATAGCCGAACGTCAAGGTCATGAACTAAAATACATACAACAGGCAACAGGCACGTTCTTATAATAATGGCAACAGACGCGTTGGGTAAAATGAGCGGTGACTTCACTCGATGTAAGAAGGTGGGTGATCTTGGCCTCTGGGACAACTGTGGTAGCCACTCGGTCCGGTTGATAAGAGATTATCCGACTCGAAGATACACGAGGAAGGGGTAGTCGTATAACCGTGGTGAGAGGGTGTTGGCGCCGGTAAAGGAAGAAATAGTATGATGCCCCGGCCCGAAGGGTTAGCTAGTGGTGTACATGATGGCTAGATGACCTTTCAGCAGCCAGGAGACGGAGCGAGGGCAGCTTTATACAAATATACCTCGGAATCATCCTAATGGAGGAATAAAGGCTCCTGCTCCTTTTTTCACGCCGAAGTTCACTATCAAGCTTATGTTGATCCACAGGAACCAAGACCTCGTTCTGGAAGGGGTTTCACCCCTTTCCCACTACGTTTTCACCATGTAGTTTTAACATCAATTTAGGATCAGCTAAAAGAAAAGAGAATTCATGAGCAAAACGTGCTGCATCAAGAGGCATTAAAACAGAAATCCTGACAGCTTCATCTGGTGGCTGGACGAAGAAGGTATTTGTTTGCGTGAGGTATTTCAGCACATCACCTCTTCTGGTATGTATAGTGACCATTAATATGTTTCAACCGTCTTCATTCACCTCCTAGTCCTGCGTCAAGAGTATTGGCCGAGTAAGCAGGTCCACATAGAGATCGAGGAAACGGTCATTGTCGATGGAAAAAACGACAGAAGCGGCAGTCGCCAGCCCAGTGCCGGGGTACGGATCCTCCGTCCACACCAGCCCCTTTCCATAGGTCTCGTTGAATTCGCAGTTGACGTCGACGTACAGCTCACGCACGTCGCGGCGAAGACTGGGGTCCACCAGGGACGCGAGCGCCACGGCGTCATAGACGTAGGGCCAGCGCTCCAGGTCGCGGAACAGAGTGGTGACGGTAGTGGCGGGCTCGTGGGCGCCGATGCGGTCGTAGGTGGCGTTGGTGATGCGGACCGTGTTGGTCAGGTCGAGGGGGTGGAGCGTCTTGGGCACGGGAGCGCGCAGCACGACGCGCGCCGACTCGGGGTCCAACCACCAGTTGGTCTCGCCCGCGCCGATGTACGAGTTGCCTTCGGCGTACAGCTGGCCGCCCATGATGACGATACCCCGCAGCAGTGGTGCCACGCTCGGGTCCAGTCGCATGGCGAGCGCGAGGTTGGTCAGCGGCCCGATGGCCAGGATGGTTACCTCGTGCGGGTGCTGGTGCACCGTGTCCAGGATGAACTGGGCGGCGCTCCGTTGGCGCGGCGTCGTGTGCGTGGCGAAGCCGTCAGGCGGGGCCACGAGCACCTCCTGGGGCCCCGGGGGTGGTGCCCCGTAAGCGCCCAAGTACTTGGTTCCGTTGCCGAACAGCTTCTTCTCCAGCTGGTGTGCCGCATATGTGTGAAGGAAAGGCTCGTTGGCACCGACATACACGCCCACGTCTTTCTCGATGCCCAGCCTCTCCACGGCCTTGAGGCCGTCCGAGACGCCCTGCGCCAGCCAATGGTTGCCCGTCACCATGGTCAAGCCAAGTATCTCCAACACCTTGCTCTTGTGCAGCTGGGCTGCCATGGCCAGAACTTGGCCGTCATCGCCAATGGTGTTGAAATCAGTGTCGATTATGATCTTTTGTGGTCCTCCAGGTGGTGAGTTGGTGGGTACAGCTGACACTACGGTGGCAAAAGCGCATAGTCCTACGACAACCCAGTTGATAGCTCTCGTCATTTTGAAAGACTTGTCGTAATATCCAAAGACCGTACTGGATATTTCTGGTCAGAGTAGTCGAGGTTAGGTAACAAGCATCGTGGTCTACCTAAGTTTCTCTCAAAGATACGGGGAGTAACGGCTTATTTATAATCATAGTGAGCTAGCCATGTATAAGATCGCCTATCCATAGAAAGATATCGAATATTACGTTAACACGGAATCTTTCCTTTTGTCCAGGTACCCCGCGGCAGTCCTTAGAAACCCCCACTGAAAATGACACCTTGGGTAAGATTCATCGGTATACCTATACCTCAATAGTAGTAGACTTTCAGCTTATAAATTTATGTATTATTAATAACCTTCATGTGATTACCACCTTCCCTTTTGGGCTCCCTTCCCGGCAAGCTCATAAGACCGGCGTCAGGCTGACGAGATGAGGGCCAGCCAAGAAATGATGGCGTATGGCACGAGGTGTTACAGCACTTTCTCGACCACAGAAGATGTTGTTGGTTCAGGCATCATCAAATCCTAGGTGGTTAGGCAATGTCGTATTGCCAGTATAAGACAGTAAACCTCAAGTCAGCTTGCAGAAATGTACAACCTCAGCAACAGATTCATCAAGGTTGATCAGCGATCTGCCGCAATACTTCTGTATCAACTCCCGGAACCGCTGATTTGGAACCGTAATATTGCTACGAGGCATGAATTCTGTACACCCCTTCGGTGACTGCCAGTCAGGTTCGACCTTTCGGATGGCCTCTGCGACGTCTCCAGCGGACCAGGTGTCTTCGATGGCGAAGAGGCGCTCCCCGCTGACCTCACTGGCGGCCAGCGATATGACATGCAGTGGCGCCACGTCACGTAGCGCGACGCAAGTGCAAGGAGGGTTGGTGAAAACATTGAAGATGTTCGCCGGCTCGTAAAGGCCGTGGTAGAACTCGACCAGCCATGTGTACGTCGTGTACACCCCGGGCCGCGGGTTCACCGGCGTTCCGTTGACCCAATCGGGCAGGATGGTGTTGAAAGCATAGACGGGCTTCTCTTCTCGGTAAAATTCCCAGGCCGCCTTCTCGCCTTCCACCTTGCTTGCCTGATAGGACAGGCTCGGCAGGCCCGGGTCCGTGGCCGGCGTGGAAAGGGCTCTGTTCGCAGCGTGATCCACGAACATGTCGGATGTTACCTGCAAGTGGTCACCCGGCGCCGGAGTGCTGAACGCGGCGACACGCGAGGAGGTCAAAGTGAAGGCCCTGACGGACGGCACCTTCGCGGCTTCGCGCATAAGGCCCACCGTGGCGGTGACGGTTCCGTCGATGGTTTCTCTGGGAGCCGGTCGGAAGGATGCATCGCTGGCGATGTGCAGTACGCCCGAGACCCCTTGCAGGTAGGGTGCGTAGGACTCAGGCTTTGTCATGTCTCCGACGCAGCAGATCTCGAACTTGCTCTCCCCGAATTCGTTGTCAAACTTGGCCTTCAAGTCCAACAGCTTTGAGGAGTCCCGAGTGACACCGCGGACGTGAAACCCCCACTGCAGTGCCTCTTTTGCTGCGGCTGATCCGAGCAGGCCTGAAACGCCTGTGATGAGTATGGTGTCACCACTACTAATACGGTCGAATGGGGGCGAAGAGTCCATGTTGATGAAGTGCCTGTTGCCTCGGTTGTAGATATAGTATGATGATCTCTCTAAGCCGAGCCTGGGGTCAGGTTCCGTAGAACAACTCTGTTATTACGATGGTATAAGTTTATACTAATATTGAGTTCCGATAGGCTTGAGACTGGAACCTGAAGAACAACAAGTCTGGAAGCGGTTGCGACGATACCATGCGTGCTTCTTGGGGAGTAACCTAGGCAGGTAGGGGCAGACCCCCTGCAAGTTGGGGTCTTCATCGTCATTATCTGACTTGGTTGCTGTCGATCTTAGACATACATATCTAGCGTTCACCCGCACTCGCGCGAGCCAATTGTATACGCAGTCGATTATGCATGTCGCCGCAGATACACATATCGGTGAGTACCTTGCGAAGTCAGGTCTCATAACACGGCCGCGTTACACAGCAGGCAGTAAAGCGTACTGCGTACGGTCGTTCCATCACTCACACCATGGGGACCCAAAGCTAGTAGCACTACTAGGTTAGCCGTTAGGTAAGCGTTGAAGGCAGGCAGCGTTGGTGTTGGTGTTGGTGTTGGTGTTGGTGTTGGTGTTGGTGTTGGTGGATCGCAGGGATGTGAGGTTTTAGTGGAATCAATAAAGAAGTAATTAACTTATCATCCTCGTCGCAGAACCCGCCCGGCTGGTCGGTGGAGAGCCAAGTTGGCCAATCACGACGAGGGAACGGCTGGACTTATACGAAAGCTGCATGCTTACTTGTAGTAGAATGACCTGCCAGGCTATCAGGAGCCGGGGCCGGGGCCGAGATATCCTGGTTGATCAATCCAAATACCTAGGCAGTCGCTAGTTGGTCTGGCAGCGGGAAAATGTGGGAGAATATGAGAAAGGGTCGTGGTTGCCATTTTCCCTTGAAATGCTGCTGGACCGGCGACGCCTTCCAAGTTCTTTCCCTGCCTCTTTCTGTAGTTGTATTCTTTCCTCTACTCCGTAGGACAGAAGCTATTTATGGCGACCATGCAGTCTCTTTCTCTTCTTGTGTCGTTGGCACTACCGCTCTTGCCACTTGCCCTGGCCAACGGCAGCTTTCTCACTCCCGGCGGTGAGGCTGGGAAGATCACCCTCTACGCCGGCGAGAAGGTCGATGTGGAATGGGCCGGCACAGCTGCGTATTCTATATTGTCACTTGGCTATCTGTCGAGCACCAATTCTACTATAAAATGGCTGATTGGTATGTTGCGGTCTCTCTATCGCTTTCTCCCGAAGCCGCTTGCTAATGACTCTACTCCATGCAGCAAACTCTCCCAACTATCCTACAAGCTACACCTGGACACCGAGGCCAGCCCTCGACGGATTCAGCAATTGGGAGCAAGACCAATTTATCCTCTATATCGTGAACGGCACCAACTTTGGCGCGCCCTTCCAGTCCCCCGCCTTCAGTATTCGGAAACAGGCTACAACCACATCTGCTTCGGCCACCACAGCATCCACAGCCCCCCCGACCACGGCCCCGACGGCGAGCCCGACACCATCTGGCGCTTCTCCGGAAACACAGCAAACTAGCGCGTCGGACCCGACCAATAGCGGCGCTGGGGGGCTGAGCACTGGCGCGAAGGCGGGCATTGGCGCTGGTGTCGGCGGAGGCGCGCTCTTGATCCTAGGTCTATTGGCCTTCTTCTTTCTTAGACGCCGTAGAAGCGAGGGCTCGCACGGGGTATACGAGAAGCCGGCGGACCAAGAGAACAGAGCTGATGCGCACCTTGCCGATTATCGTGGACAAGAGAAGGTTCTGATTCAGCCGACAGAAACCCTAGCCGAGGCGCCATCAACCACGCAAGATGGGGGGAGACCTACGGCAGAGCTGGGGACGCAGCCGGAAACGCAGCCGGGAGCACGCTTTGAGCTTGCATGTTGAACCAAGATCATCATCTTAATACCCCAATTATGAACTAATGTAGAAATAGTCCCCAAGGGAAACGCGACCCAATAGAGAATGTTCGGTTCTCCCTTTATGACAATCGGTGTCTCATCAACGAGCCCCCTACTTCTGTGTCTCCCCCGCAAAACTCGGCCAATCACGTAGAGGAATCTACAAACTGTCATGGAAATTGACCAGCAGTATGGTGCACATGTGAAGGATGCATTCCACCTGGCAAAGACAGACCTCCCTTTTAAAATAGTTGCTGCAACTTTGATAAATATACCAAGGATCATGCAGTAGCTTGCATGGTTCAACCTCGGGCCTGGGAATATCTTGGTCCCGATGCACGGTAAGATGCGAAATAAGACACAATGCAACCTCCGTAGGAATGCCGCTATCTGATTGGTTCTGCGGTGACCAGGGCGCCATGTGGCGGCCCAGTAGCCAGGTGGTGTTCAAAGATTGCACGATGATCATCTTTGATCTGGCATCAGTGAGGGTTTCCCTGACATTCTCCTATCTCATACACCTAGTCTCCCTGCGAGAAGCGGCGTGAGGCAGCCAGGATGCAGTGTCGGTCTCTTGTCACTCTTCTTCACACTGTCTATGTGTATGGCGTAGTTGCTGCTACAGTGACCGCTGTGTCTCCTGCGGCTTGTAAATGTGTAAGCATTGCCCGCCAACCCGATCGGATGTTCTTACTTCTTGGATGGGCCCGGCTTACATCATTCCCCAGGGTCCGGGCGACAAGTGTTGGCCATCTGAGGATGCCTGGGCCAGCCTAGACCGCTCCCTTGACCGTAGGCTAATCAAGACGGGCCCGATCGCTGAGTCTTGCTACCCGGGCACGGCGTTCAACCGGGCTGAATGTGACTACGTCACCAAGATGTGGCCCGACCAGGACTTCATGACCTCCAACCCCATTGGCAGACCCTATCCATACAATATCACATGTGCGCCAGTGGACTATAGTAGCGGCGCCGTCCCCGGCACCTGCAACCTAGGTATCAGTCCGAGTTACGCCGTCAACGCCACGGAGCGGCGCCACGTTCTCGCCGCCATCAACTTTGCCAAGCAGAGCAACATCCGTCTAGTTGTCGCAAGCACGGGGCACGATCTCAACGGCCGCTCCGACGGCTATGGCAGCTTGGAGATCTGGCTTCGGAATTACCGCAACGGCATCAACTTCCAGGAGACTTACACCTCGATTAACGAGTGCGAAAAGTCGGACTGGACGGGGAGCGCTATCCACATAGACGGCGCATACCAATGGCGGGACGTCTACAAGATCGCCAAAGCGAACAACGTCATAGTCGTGGGCGGGGGTGCCGTCTCACCCGGTGCCATCGGAGGCTGGCCCTCAGGAGGTGGCCACGGTCCGGCCACGAGGAACTACGGTCTCGGGGCAGACCAAATCCTCGAGGCCCAAGTGGTGCTCGCCGACGGGCGCGTAGTCACGGCCAACCATTGCGAGAACCACAGCCTATTCAAGGCCATGCGCGGTGGCGGTCCAGGCTATGGTATTGTTCTGAGCACGACGGTCAAAGTATACCCTAATGTTAACATGGTTACGGCACAGCGTCTAGAAATATCGCCGTTGCCAGACGTCGCTGCTCCGGACAATAAGCACTTGTTGAACGCAGTAGCAGTCATGCTACAGGCTTATCCAGACCTGAACGAAGCCGGTAAGTACCAGCCGAAGCCGTGGACAAGCAACTGCCCAGCGCTCCCTTATGACTAGACACACTGATATGTGCCTTCCCTCTATATAGGCTATGCGGGATATGCCTCCTGGGTCTGCAACTTCCCCGTACCCTTTGTCGGCAATTCGACATCGGGCTACAAGCATGGGTTCTGGGCCATCGGCAAGACTCACGAGGAAGCGGAAGCGGCCTTCGTGCCCGTCAAAGCCAAGCTGCAAGCCCAGTTCAGTGAGTCACTACTCATCACCGAGAGCTACGCCTCGTACGGTGACTACTGGTCCTTCTTCGAGGCCGAATCCGGGCTGTACGAGCCGGCGGGCGATTCGACGGTCATGACATCACGGCTTATCGACCGCGCGGCCATATCCGACGCGGCCAAAGTGCGCGACGCCGTCGAGGTGCTCAGCGGCGCGCCCGAAGAGTACACCTATAACTCGGCGCTTCTGATCTCAGGCGGTCAGGTTTTCGTCGACGGAACCGAACCCAGCTCCTCGCTGTCGGGCGTCAACCTCGCCTGGCGCCGGTCGCCCTTCGCGATCATCACGGCCCGGGGCTTGCCCAAGGGTGTATCCAACGAGGTGCGTGAGAAGGTACAGCACGACATCACCTCTGTGAAAGGAGCGGCCCTCAAGCAGCTTGCCCCCGACACGGCGGGCTACATGAATGAGGGCGACCGCAATGACCCGGACTACATTCAAGCGTTTTACGGCGACCATTACCCAGACCATCTCGCCGCCAAGCAGAAGTACGACCCAGAAGGTCTATTCTATTGCCCTACATGCGTTGGCAGCGAGGATTGGGTTGAGAGGCCGGATGCGCCGCTTTGTAGGAAATGAGGGGGGGGGGGGGACTACAGAGTTATGCCTCTTGGTGGCGGGTAGGGGGGGCATGTGTAAACGTTGCCAACGATTCAACATGGCTGAGGCGTGGTTAAATACATCTAAATTGGTTTATTAGAGGAAGGCTACCAGTCATCTGTGACGAGTACTAGTATATGTACAATTGAAAAGAACGAGCCGAGAATATAAGGCTATGACTGTGTATGGGTGTATGTGCCAGCCGCATCGGTATTTGGCACCGAACGATACCACGAGTCTTCCTTTTCTTCCCCAACTTCCCGCAAGGTTCCCAGGCCCTCGGCTTCCTTGCCGTTCTGCTTTCCCCGAGAACCCCTGGAGTTGCTCCTTACGAAATCATCAGTGTTCTCCATCCCGTTCACTATCATGCAGGCCCTGGTTAGCGATGACACCTCCGAAGGTGCCGTGTGTCTTGGTGCTGATGGAGATAATATGCAAAGATTGTACACCGCAACTTACAAATATCATCGATAGAGAGGTCGCCCGATCGGGGACTTGAAGTTGAGCTTGGTGAAGGAACCCATGCATGACCCGGATGCGGCAATATGTCTGGTTCATCTGAATCGTGTTGGTTCCCTTGTACGGTGATAAGTCTGGAGGTCAAGCACTGCGGTCCCGTCGAAGTCCCGGGAGATTTGGCCGAGACGGAAGACTCCCTGGTTGAAGTGATCCAGAAGATCACTAACGCATTGACGAGAACTAGTAGGGAGGCGTAAGTAAGAGTTTTACACACCTAGATAGACTCTTGATAACATACTGTCCGTCTTGCAACAAATCAAACAAAGCCAAGCCGGCTCGCCGTTAAGAACCAGGAGAGCAATGAGGTTTCTCAAAACAGAAGTCAGCAACGCCATAGAGATAATATGTCCAAGCGAAATCAAACTTACGAACCGCTGCTAGTCAGGGTCACGCATGACCCTATGAGACTCTTTGTGGCCAGTCTTTTCAGTCTCGCACTGGCGGGGTGCGCCATCATGGCCTGGGTCCCCAGGGACATGGTCCTGCCCCTGAGCTCAAAACGGACATTCCACGTTCCTTTCATGAGGGGTATGATGAACAGGACACTGAGATATATCTGCGATAGCTCTAATCAGCATCGCCTTCCGAAAAGAGTCATCAGAGTTGGGGTGGGCGACGCTCACGCTGACAAACACATCGAAGGCAACGGGAATGACCAGGGCTCGCTGCTCTATGCCGATGATGCATGCGCCCTCCTCGATATGACTGAAGCGACTGTGAACATTGATTAGGACTACCACTTGTACTACCACGCAGATGAAGACTGGTTGCAATAGGTGCCTTACAAGACGAAGAATACGGCCATGAAAGCTCCGAAGATGACTTGCGACTGATCAGTAAAACATGCTGGCCACCACGACAATAGGGGTATGCTGTACTTATTGCTCCGAAATTGTTCAATATGTAGAACTTGGACCGCAGACGAGGAGTTGCGCAGCCTCGAACGATATGCTTTTCATCAATGAATCAGTACTGGACGGTGAAAGATACGGCGGACAAGCACTAACCACGCGGTCTGAGAAGAACAGGTATATTAACTAGAATGTCGCAATCAGTCGGCTCTTCTGGGAAAGGAGGAGTATCTCTATGAGAGCCTTGGTTGCCCTTACCAGCTATATAAGCGAGTTTTAGTCGACCCTCTCCCAATGTTGTCGAGGTAGTGGGATACGCACCTTTCCAGTTAGATAGCCACATATGCACAGTAGGGTCGCAGCTGCGCACCAGTGCCTGTTATTCTTGGGGTCGAAGGCATATTGTAGGATCACCGAGCCCATGATAAATATGAAGGAGTCGACGTAGATGCAGAGAAGATCTGCTCGCGATAGTACACCTCGTATGTGGTCAGCTTGTTTCCTGCAAGGGATACTACAGGGGGGGGGGCTTACACCAGCCATGGGGCGGAAGCAGTCGCCAGCTTCTCACCTGGACCAGTCGGAATACTGTAGCGGTGGTCAATATTCGAAGGGCTCTACGCCAGCCAGTCGCCCCGCAGCTGTGGGGGATAACAAACAGAAAAAGGCAGCACATGCGCTGCTAGCCAGTAAGGCAACGATGATACCGGCAATGCGGGCCACGAGGGGTTCGTCCTCGTGCCAGAGATTCGAATTGGGGCGGCGCTTGACGGGAACTCCCACCGCCGTTACTGCGTGTGTCGAGGCACACAGGCAGAAACAGGGCAGTAACAGCACATGGTTGCGATACATTTGGGGGGCGGGTACAATGTCATGATCATAGCTTTGAAGAATGGCCCATCATCGACATGCAAAAGAGAATGGGTTGAGATTTTAGCAGTACAGACTTTAGGGGAAAGGAAGACGAGTGATCATGGAAGATCGTTCTGTGTTGACGACAATGCAAGGTGCAACATGTCAGTCATGAGCCTGCACTCTCTTCATGGGCAATAATGCAGCGGCTCGGTGACATGCCGCTCCCTCGGCCCCTAATTGAATTCACCGTATCAACCTTAAACTCCGCTTTGGACGTTGGATCGCCACACCAGTGACACCACTGCATTCTACCTTTCCCGGCTGTGCGCCTCCTTATCTTCGAACGAGGCTTGAAAGCGACTGTGATATGTTGGCACAACTGCGTCTTTTCTAGAGATACTCCTGTTTTAGCAACCACCACAAGTAGCAAGTTTCATAGGTGGGAAGATAACTATCTCATAGTCGAAGTAGGCGCCATACAACCTTTATGACTGTGGGCTTTTGACGGAGACATCTACTGCGTTTTTCGGAATTGGGGTTCGTCTGATATACTAACGTCGGTCAAAGCCACAGGCCAAGACCGAAACAACCCACGGAAGCTGTTCTGGTCGAGAGCCGGCGCCCACTCCTGTGACATACGACTCGTGTTACTTGTAAGTCTCGTATTCTCAAACACATGCGAGTTTCATTGCATATTGGCCCCCTGTGCTATCAAAATCACCTGGTACAATATCCCAACCAACCTCTTTTCGATGTCAGGCCATGGTTTGGCGGTGAGTTAGCCTTGATGCTGACGAAGAATCTGGCGACCTCCGATTCAATCGTCAGAATGCCTTCAGCTTTAGATACGCTCAGATGGGCGACTTTTTGAGCACAACTATTCTACTTATGCGCTCTCTCGACCCCCGATTTGATCAAAAGACCAGACAACTCAACGAGTTTCGTCTCCGAGTTTTCGTACCTATAGCATCCATCGTTCAATGAAGTCAATGAATTGGAGAAGCCCTCGAGCGGGTAGGCTATGTGTTAGAAGATAAAATATAGATGCCTTTCGAACGAAGGGTGACCCCGGGAAGCTTCGCATCGAGGCCGAATCTTCCGGAATGTAAAAATTCCCTCCAGTGGCCAGCACCACATAAGAAGGAGATGTTTTGGTCCCCTAGAAAGGCGATCCTCCTAGCCAGGTGACCTTCCTGGTATGTCCAGCCTCTATCGAACCACGCCGAGTCCTGTATCTGGTCCATGATGGGGGGGCAGTGATGTTATGTATTGCTTGCCTCCAACTGTCTCAGTCCTTTGCTCCAATCCCAGCTGGTTCTTCTCCTGAGAAAGATTGGCTGCCGGAGCAAGGTGCGCACTGTTGGGACTGGCAGAACCGGCAACGATGGTGATCTGAGAGAGCTGGTAGATGTACCCCATAGCTTTGATCTCTGTGGCTTTTATGTCTGGGTCGGCTTGATGTATGCAAAAGAGGTCTACCCACAGATACGATATAGATAGCTTTTTGCATGTTCTCATGGCTTCTTCAATGATGCCCAGCACACGAGAAGGCAATGTTGTCGAGAATTTCCCACCCGCATTTTCCCTGGTCTGCAGTTCGTCGAATAACTTGAGGTGTTGAGGTCCATTCTCACCCCAAACGTAGCTGAGTGACGCATACACTTGATGAGTCTGTGATCGAACGCCTTTAAGCTCCTGCCGTTAATCGATTACCTGGATAGTTTCCAAACCGATGCTGGGTGGTAGGGCATTCAGCGGATCGAGCTGGCATGTGTCGACATGATAATGCTTGCAAGTGTCAATCCACTGCTTCAACAGGTCGAGACCCCTTTCGGACCTCGTGGCGCGGAATCCATTGAGTAATGGACGTTCAGGAACGACAGAGTCGGGAGACAAAAGCCGTAAGCCAGAGCCCCGATAGTATTGGTCAATATAAGATAGGTCTTGGTCGGAACAAGCATCGCTACCAACCAAACAGACGTCAAGTTTCGTTGCCATCATCTCCGCAGTATCGTGGCTGTGGTAGCAAGTATCTTCGTCAAAATCTGCGCGAAAAGCTGGTAGGTAGCATTGAACCTTTGCGGGGTCGCATTCTCCGTGATAGTATGATGAGTCACTACCATCATACGCGTATAGGTCGTGCTTGATCAGGCCACATAGTGAACATGCCGTGTTCGATATAACGCCCCGGAGCGCTGCTATATAAGCAACTTCATCATTTGCGCGCAGAGAATCAGGACGCCCTGAAGGATGGCGTGGCCCAGTGAAAAGACCGTACAGATCCACCCTGGCACATGCGTCACAGAGTTCATCGCCGGTGAACGACGACATGGTCTAGCTCTAGACCAAAACACAACTGGCGGCGGCGTACAAGAAACGGCAGGAGTTGTTTGTAGTCCTGTCTGGGTAGTAGTGCACATGCACTTGGCAGGGCGCCTAGCCGAGCGAGGGGTGACGCAGGTATCCGCAGAGCCCGTTTAAGGAGTCAGCGCACACTCAGCGCACTCAGCGCCGCACTTTCTGCTTGTCCATGTTGATGAAATAGAACGCCCAATCGCCCAACACGTCTTACCCTTTATTGATATTGTAAATTATCGGGGGGTCATGGTGGTAGCGACCGGCAGAAATGACAGGCTTCGAGAAGAACCTTGAAACGGCGGGCAGCCGGAATCGTCCCGCCCGACAATGCGCCGTCAAAGGCTCACGGATAACCCCGGATCCGCCGGCGCCTACAGCGCATAAGAAGCGCGCGCATTCGGCCCTGACCCCGTGCGAATTCCCCCGGTCAAGCACTGGTTAGAGGGGATGACGAATATTTCAAGGCGTTTGAACGGAGGGCGACACTGTGAGTTACGGATGTGCCATACCCGATGGTTAGCGAGTAATGGTCCATATCCAATGGGGAGGCACGGCTATATCGCCTGGAGCTGCCTGGGTATATGCATGTCCGGATAGTTTTCGAAGAATCGAAGAAGCTGCGGTGTGTCTTGAGGAGATCAGATCGGATGGCCCTAAAACTACAGATCCGAGTGACCCTAAAACTACAGATCCGAGTGACTCATGCGAAGAGAGAATTTTCGGGTCATCACCGAAACCTAGCCTAATGTTTTCTCTCTGCAACTTACAGTACTTCCTCAGACGCTCCTTCCCCAACTTGGTGTAGGGACTTCTAGAATAAACCCTTCGCTAGGTTTTATGCCGAAGAAGTCCTCCCTCCGGCACTGGCGTCATGACGTGCTTCATTCAGCTGTGTGGCGGGAACTAGCATGGCGGCACATGAACTAAAACACCGCCAGGGGCAGGCAGGTAGGCAGGGCCACGCTCAACAGCAACAGACCCCGAATTGGACCCCTTCTTTCAGTTGACTTCTTTGAGCAAAGGGTATCTTGATCTAGCTGGTGCCCAAGGTTCGCCGATCACGTTAGCCAAATCTCACTTACCAGCCTTATCTGCCTGCCCTACCGACCGGCTCCCATCATCGGCAGGGCACAACCGGGATGGGATTGATTGTCCAAGGCCCCGTCCGTACTCCCGCATCACTCAGCTCTTTCTCCCCTGCCGCCTGCCTACTTTGGTGACATGAAGACGACGAGAAGTCAAATCTGCATAGTGTAGAAATAGGGAAAGCACACGAAACGTGTTGGGTTTAATTACTTCATTACATTAGAGCTGACCAGATTGTAGGTATACCTCTACAATTCCCTGTGCCCGATTCCCAATGGGTGCGCCCGAGTCTTTTTCCCTGGTAGCTCATCTAACAGTGAATAATGACATCCTCACCGGCACGCCCTGTGTTGCGTGTCGGAAACAACTCCCCCAAAAACAATGCAGCCATCGTCGCTGCCGCTGGTAGTACTTTCGCCTCAAGCCCCCCCCCCCCTTTTCCCACTTCCATCTGAGCTCTTCTTCTCTCAGATCAATTCCTTCAGCATCTGCATCATGTCGTCCCCTAGATACCAGTACATGCTCCCGATGAGCACGATGAAGACGAAGATCCACTGCATCAGCATGGCCTGGTGCGTCTCGGCCTCCGAATCCGTCACATCCACGTACCAGTCCTTGGGCTTGTCGTCGAGCGCGTCCTTCTCCTCCATGTAGTGCACGTTCTTGCCCTTGCCCTTGCCCTTGGGCACCGGCACCGTCTCCGTGGCTGTGCGTCGGTTCATGATGAACGTGTGTGCGTTTGTGAATAAAGAATTGAGACTTGGTGAGCTGGCGGTGGCGTTCGCCTTAGCTTATTTAGATCAACACCAGTTGGTTGTGCTTGCTGATCTTTTTTGATAAGTGAGTGTAGATGAGAGAAGTGGAGTTCGTCTGCGTGTAAGGCGGTTGGTTGGTTGGGCTGAACCTTCAATTGTGTATGTAGCAGCAGCAGCAGCAGCAGTAGGAGGATGAGAAGCAGTGTGGTGGTGATGGCAAATGTACTGGCAAACCGGCGCTGCACTGAGGTTTTGATTACGTCCTCACCTCTCCCGATGCCCCAAAGGCTCGACTCACCGATGCTCCTTTCCGAATACCTCAGCAATCTGGCAATTTCCAATACCGGCCTCTATGGGCCGATGTCAGCTGCTTACCGGAGCCAGCATCGCACGATGGCTGGCTGCACGACTAGCTGGCCAAAGTACACAAGTACCCCAGAAGCTTGACGCGCCTGGCCCGCAATTAAGTCGGATCGCATGTGCATCGTCGTATTCGTATCCGGCTCGACCCCGCCGCACCCAGTATCGGTATCGATTTGACCCAACAGGTTGGTTCCTCTGTCGGTGAGCCACTCACTCATGCGCAGGAAAGGGTCTTCTGGAAGGGAGAGGAGAGAGGGTCCATAGTGGACGCAGATTAGTATTTACATCTGGCAAGATGAGGTTGTATTTGGTCATCGCGTGTGGGTTGTGGGCTGGAGGGGGAGGATCGAATGAGTGGCTCGCCAACGCAACAACCAAGCTTGATAAGCCAGTGTTTGGATTCTACGTCAACAGATCTGCACTATCAGTGTGATGTTCGTTTGGAGGTCTTTGTCATTGGCAGGCAGCACATATCATTGGGTTCGAAGGGATCAGTTTTGATGCTCAGAAAGCAGCTCAACAGCCGCAGGTAGAATATGTTCATGAGTAGGTATCTATTAGGCATTAAATAAGGTGGTGTTTGTATGTACATCTATGCGGAGAGGCTGAGTAGTCTCCATTCTCCCTCTTATGTATCTTCTATGAGGCGCTATCCAAAGCAATGCAGCTCCGCCAAGCAGCGGTCATAAGATCGTAACGTGAAGGGCTTATTCGCTCTTCTTCTTGGGGATTGGGTTGCCCTTCTCGTCCACCAGGCCCTTGGCCCGCATGACCTTGAGCGCATCGTGGATGGGGTCCAACTCGGGCTGGGGAGCTCGGTGGGAATCGAAGTAGTTGTCGCACCATGTGAAGTACTGGCCGTAGTTGACGGTGAAGTACATGTGGTGCAGGGTGTGGTGCGCCGGGCTGTTGATGAACTTCTCGGTCCAGTGGCCAGTAATCATGTCGCCATCGTGAATGACAATCGTCCAGATCTGCACCACGATGAAGAGTACGAGGTACAGGTACTTCTGGATGGGGAAAATGAAGGGGAAAACGCTGTACTGAGTCAGTCGAAAGTTGAGCTTGAAAGGCTATATGGTTGTAGAGCTTACTGGTAAGGCAGAGACTGGCAGAAGCCATCCATGGGGTGGAAAGCCAGGGCGGCCCACGGGGTCGGGACTATTCGTTGGTCAGTTCTTGCTCATGCGAACCTAGATTGGGATATCAACCACTTACTGATCCACTTGTGGTGAGGCTTGTGCAGGAACTTGTAAACACTCGGGTGGTGTTCCAGTCGATGAATCCAGTAGATGCCAACATCGTTGAAGATCATGTACAGGACGGTTGAGGCGGCCAGCCAGCCGTAACCGTAGTCTTCGACGTGGGTGTACAGAAGACTATGGCCGCGAACCTCGGCGAGGAAGATGGGCAGGGTCATGATGTCGATGAAGGGAATGGCCCATAGCGAGGACATAATCTCCTGTCGGACCTGGTTCTTGAGGAAGCGCGGGTGGTATTCCAGGCGACGGTCGTAGATCAGGTAGTAGGACAGGAAACTGCAGATGAAGTATATGGACGAGGCGCCAATGGCGGTAATCACGTAGATGGAGACCATCTGACGGTAGATGTTGTCGCGGGCCCAGGCCGACACGGGGGGAAGGCTGGCATCGTGGAGATCCGGGTAGAGGGTATCGGCCGAAGTCTGGTTGAGGGAGATGGGCGACTGCGGCATGGCATAGGCCCAAGCCTTGTCCAGGACGAGGGGATCGAGGAACTCGAGGATGGTGTCCATGATGGCGGCGGGTTGGGCGACACGGTGGTGATGCAGGAGGGAGTGCGCGCGCGCAGGAAAACAGAGTTTGGGGGTTCCTGGCCTGAAGTTTACACTTTCGCTGAAGTTTCGACAAGGTTAAAGTGAGTGTGAGGGAAGGGATGTGTATGTCGGGAGCTTTTTAGGCGCTGCAGAAGGAAAGATGGAAAACAACAACAGGTACTGGACAGGAGGGCGCGGAAGTATTAAAATTAGGCTAAGGGGCGAGCCACCAAAAGTCAATTGGATCTTATCTTCAACAGTCGAGTCCAAGTCAATCCAGTGTCCAGTCAGCACAGCACAGCAAGCAAGGACGGAGATGGACGGAGCTGGACGGGAATGGGGGGGTATATGCATGTAAAATTAAGATGAGTTCATCCAAAAAGTCGCAACGAGTCCCATCTTGCTAGCGGATCTTTATTCCGCCGAGTTTCAATACTTATGCATGGCTGATGGTAAAACCCCATTGACAAGTGTAATGGAACTACCAGAGTCACGGATCGCCGACCGTTCCTGACCGCTGACCGAGCTTGGGGCCGAGAGAGAGAAGGATGAGATTGGCAGGCTCCAGGCCAGCAAACCCCGAGATGGCGAACAAAGAAGGAAGGCTCTTCTTCCTTTGCGCCTGGCGCCTGGCTCACTAGCTCATTGGTTTTTTTTTTTGTTGGCCGGTGCCCGGTGCCCGGCTTGCTTGCTTGCTCGCTACAGAACAAATAAAAAAAATAATAAAAATGCCTACTAGGTAGGTACTACTTGCGCGATCGACAAGTAGAAAACAGATGTTGCCGGCCTGCATTAAACCCGATTCTTTCCAGAAACGTTCCATTCATAGACCAATCATCGTATGACTTGGGCGATCTCTTCCACCCCCACCATCTCCAGCTCTAGCTAATCGCCATTGAGCATTGGGTCCTGGCAAAAGTCAATTCAGGGGGAAATCCGAGAAGCGCCTTGGCACAGGACTACCCGCTAACAGCTAGCAGGCTAACCTAGTGCCTAGGGTCACAAGGGTCGCTTTTCAAAATAGGGATTCGTCGCGTTGCGCCATTTCATTTGTTCAGGATATGTTCGGTGTTGCCCGCAGCAGTAATAGCCGGTAGCGCATGTACATACTGTACATACATCAATTACAGTAGCTTGACGTGCGCCCGGCTCGGCACTAGAGCGCCTCGGAAACTGCAGCTGTGTTCCTTCCTGTATGGGCTGAGCGACGGAGTCCTTTGGACGAAGTGTTGTACTTGGGAAATCGAAAGACTTTCCAAATGAGCAAGACCTGCCACCGTTATTGATCATGTATGCCTATCTTGCATGACTGCATGCATGCCCGGTCAGCCAATGTCAAATGAAAATACCTAGAGCAAGATGCCAGGTTTCTTGTTTGTCCCCTGACATGTACAAATATCTTCAATTCGGCTATGTACATTTTGATGCATTTGACAGTAGTACCAGAGTACATCTCATGCTGCGTGTTTGTTGGTGCATGTGGTCACTGGCAAGCGATGCGCGCATCTTCTCAATCCACCTTTGGCCGAAACCCGGCTCCACAGAAATACAGAAGCCGCGACAGCGACAGCCTTAAATCTTGAGCGTCACATGTACAGATACCAGGCCAGATTATCCTCGCCATCTGCCGGCTGACTAAGGTCCAAACCGCCGTAGTACGTTCAACGTCGACACTATCCCAACGTCCATCCACTAGCCGCAATCATGATGTGTGAGTATGTGTCTCAAGCAAGTGGCGCTTAATGTACATCGTAGAGGTTGAAGTCCTCCCACCGGGGAAGGGGAAACCTTTTCACGGGCGAAGTCTGGTTCCATATAGGGGCTTACTCCGCCAGCACGGCCCGTAAACCTATTGAGTGTTGAACCCGAGTTACTCTAAAGTGAAAGGAGGATGGAACGGGCCGTCGCTCTACCATACTGTCCCTTAAAGTTCGATATTGCAAACATTAAAGGCTAGATGCATCTGTTGGTGGGTGGCAGACTGGCAGTGTAGCCGGATCCGTGCCAGCGCGGTGGTTGCCTGCCCCTGAGCCCCTTTCCATTCTGGCTTCCATTAACAGACAGGACAGGCTGAGAAATCCCATGCTGCTTGGGTCACTTTTGGTATTTGATATTATTGTATCGTCGGAGTACTTAGAGCCCAAGGACATTCGACAAGATTGGGGCGAGTTGATACAGCTTATACATAATGCAGAAGTTGGTGCTAGAGCTGTTGCAATCTACAGAGATACTCGCCTTGCGTAAGTACCTAAACAGGTAATAAACCTCAACCTGCCTGCTATGTCAGTAAAGTCTCAAGCTGCGGTTGCGGTAAGCATTCTTCCTGATAGTTCGGTATCTCCATTCTCATCCCAACCAACGAGTTCCTCGTTCAACCCAATCTATTTCACCTGTATTCGTCGCTCTAAAGTGGAAGGATAACGGCAAGACTGCCATCAACCATACTTTCCAAGCCCGAGTCCTTTTCTTCTTCTTTTCTCCGACTCAGTGCCTAGAGAGGAATGACTGTGACAGGTTGTGGTGGCAAGATTTGCATCATGTTTAATGCATGGAAGCTGCAGACTGAACACTGGCAAAGCCACTCTAGGCTGCCCATGTGTACCCGAGAGGGGGACAATTAGGTATTATGGTGCGCCACGAACATCAAAAACGAAAGAAACAGCCCAGTTGCAAGTGGAAAGACTGTTTGATATTGCTACATCGACGGTTGTTGACTTAAGCAGGCAGGCAAAAAGGATTCAAAGACAAAAACATACAACACCGAGGATTCCCAGGTCGTCACCGACCCTAGTACTAATTCGGCTCTCTGCTGCTTATATATGGGAGAGCGGACGGGATCCCTAGTATTCAGCAGGATGTGGTCGTATGTGGAAGAAACATGTCATTTGACAATCTATATATCAACTATGCTAAACCAAAAATACAAGAACACATCCAATCGAGACGACTAGGCGACCAGGCGACTCGGAATTCAGGCCTAGAATTGCTCCAATTGGCACCATTCCGGCCGCTGATTGGTCCGGTTAAAAAGCCCCCAGCTACTCCAAGCTACATGGGTAAATGCGTCATTCGTCGAACCTGATTCGACAATTGGCACCGCTTATCGCAGCTCCCAGCAGCTCCTCTTCGCGGGTAGCCGGCGGGGAAGCTCTTGAGAAGCTGTCTTTTCCCTCTGATCCGCCCCGCGTTTTGGTGGCTTTTGGTGGTGCTGAAGGTGATTGAGGCGTCCAAGGAGCTCCATTCTAGCATCATAGCTTCTCCATCAAACGAATTCATTGTCAAACGTGTGTCTAGACATCCGGTTAATCAATCCCCTCTTGCCTCTCCCACTCAGACTCCTACCTGCCACCCTCAAATGGCTGGGTAGTGGTTCGTTCTCGTGTTGCCCGAGACCCGACTCGTCCTTTGCATCGTCCAGTTGACCCAGTCTGCGGTGGGTTCAGCTTCGCCTTTGCTCTATCTCATTGGGGCGGCAAAATAGGCACAGAAGAAGAAGAGCAGTCTAGGTCCCTCTCGTCTTCTGATAACATTGATACTGTGGGCTGACTGTTAGACCTACTGACTTCGTACTTTTTTCTTTCTCATATTCTCTGTGTTGGCCTTAGTAGTCTTGATCTATATTTCTTTTATATATCAAGTCCCGAGTCCTGTACACTTCTCACCCTCCATCTTCTCGTCTTGCTGCGTGAACTCTAATTCCTACGATTACCCCTCCATCGCGACCCCGAACCTCGTCCTTGGTGAACACGACAACAATAAACAGCCTTGTGTCATAACCCCTAGCCACCATGGACCCCAAATCTGCAAGCGTAAGCTGGCTGCCCGATACCTTCCTTCTGTGTGTGGTCCAATACTAACCAGTTCCCATATCCAGAACCTGTCCTTCATCCTCAACAAGCCCCATGACGTAACCTACGCCGAACGCCCCGTGCCCGAGGCCAAGGACCCGCACGACGTCCTCGTCGCCATCAACTACACGGGCATCTGCGGCTCCGATGTGCACTACTGGGAGCATGGCGCCATCGGGCACTTCGTCGTCAAGGAGCCCATGGTTCTAGGCCACGAGTCCGCCGGTACCGTCGTCTCCGTCGGGTCGGCCGTCACCACTCTGAAGGCCGGCGACCGCGTCGCCCTCGAGCCCGGCTACCCCTGCCGCCGCTGCGGCCCCTGCCTGGGCGGCAAGTACAACCTGTGCCCGGACATGCGCTTCGCCGCCACGCCACCCTACGACGGCACCCTCACCGGCTTCTGGGCCGCCCCCGCCGACTTCTGCTACAAGCTGCCCGACAACGTGTCGACGCAGGAGGGCGCCATGATCGAGCCCCTGGCCGTCGCCGTGCACATCACGCGGCAGGCCGGCATCAGCCCGGGCCAGTCCGTCGTCGTCATGGGCGCGGGGCCCGTGGGCCTGCTGTGCGCGGCCGTGGCCAAGGCCTTCGGCGCGACCAAGGTGTGCAGCGTCGACATTGTCGAGTCCAAGCTGGAGTTCGCCAAGGGCTTCGCCAGCACGCACACGTACGTGTCGCAGCGCATCGCGGCCGAGGACAACGCGCGCAACATCAAGGAGCTGATAGGCTGCCCCGACGGCGCCGATGTTGTTATTGACGCGTCGGGCGCCGAGCCCTCGATCCAGGCCTCGCTGCACACGGTGCGCATGGGCGGTACCTACCTGCAGGGCGGCATGGGCGCCGCCGACATCACCTTCCCCATCATGGCCATGTGCCTCAAGGAGGTGACGTGCAAGGGCAGCTTCCGCTACGGCGCCGGTGACTACCGCCTCGCCGTCGACCTCGTGGCCGCCGGCCGCGTCGACGTCAAGAAGCTCATAAGCGAGACCGTGCCCTTCAACAAGGCCGAGGAGGCCTTCAAGAAGGTGAAGGAAGGCCAAGTGATCAAAATTGTGATCGCTGGCCCCAATGAGAAGGCGTAAAATTTAGAAAATAAAGTCAACCGAGTTATGATGGAATGAATACCAAGAGGATATAGCGAAGATAATTAGTAATCCAAGATTGAGAACCTTGAGGGCAGCTTGAAGATGACATATGAATTGTGGAAGCGGAGTGAGTACCAGCGGGTTTCCTGTTGCAGTTCCAATAGGTCTAAAGACACTCCCTTGTAGTGCGCGTTCCTAAGATATGTGTTGATTGTCTCGTGTTGGGCGTCTTGCTCGATAGGGTTTGAATTGTGTCTAACATAACAATCTTCTCCAATCTAGCCACACTGGTGTTCGATGTGAAGGAGGATATTGAGCTGTTACATTACAATATATTGCACGCTTATGAAGCCGGAGCCCCTGAATCGGACCATTCTCAAATCATGCCCAAGTACCGTGTCGTAATAACAGTAGACTCATTCGCACCTTTGACTCCAATGGTGACCGTCTCGCCTGGTACAATATCGACGAGGTTGTCCTCAAACTTGACATCGTCATCCTCACACTCTAGCGCGACGCCCTTAATAGGTACCTCAGCACTCACGGCTACACTCTGGCAGTCGTTGCTCAGCGTCGCGGAGAGTTGCGTCGGCTTCTGTAAGTGTAGATACTTCAGCGGCTCAGGCCAGTTGACGTAGCGTGCAAGCTGCTTGCCATCTTTGCCAATGAGGTAGCTTGCGACAACAGTGCGCGCCTGATCTGCCTTGGTGGGCGCCGGAACCTCAAAGGCGGCGATCTCGGTGCTTTGGTTCATCGGTAAGAGCTTGTCCTTAGCCACCACGTCGGAGTATGTCTGCTTGCTCGTTTCGACATCCCAGGCCTCGACGATGCAATCGACAGTCACATCTTCGAGCATAAGATTTGACCCCCAAATCTCGATTTGGGTTTTCACGTCGACATCAACGCGCGTATACTTATTCTTGGGGTAGCGGTGCTCACGTCGCGTCATGCCCACACTCAGCGGCGCCATCTCGCGCTTGACGGTATAGTAGACGTGCTTGGGCCGAAGGTAATAGTCGCAGATAGCCCAGCTGGTCACGGGCCAGCAGTCGTTGATCTGCCAGACGAGTGCCCCCGCGCAATATTCCCTTCCGGGACCTTTCCACTGGCGTTTCCAGAGCCGGTATGCCGACGCAAGACATTCGGCCTGCATCAATTGCGTACAGTAGACAAACTGCTCAAGCGGATCGGGCGCATACCTCATGTTTTCTACGAGATACAGCGCAATGCGACGCTCATGACCGTCGGCTTTGTTGTGAAAATCAATGGTGGAGGATTGAGGATACCTGTCGGGGTCGTCCTTGCCCAGCGGAAGGAAGGCGTCAATTGTCTTCACCGAGGGGAAAGCCTGCATGCCGAACTCGGAGACGAAGCGCCCGACAAGTTTATCGAAGTTCTGGTATTTCTCCTGTGTGCCGTGCCAGACATTCCACTGATGAATGTCACCAATGGTAGGATCATGGGTATCAACACCTCCCCAGGGGCTGCCAGGATGATAGTAGGTGGCTGTGACCATCTTCTTGCAAACATCAGGGAGAATCTTCTCGTAGATGTATCGGGCAGGGAAGTCCGTCTTGAGCCAGCTTTCGGCATCGTGATTATCCTTATCCCAGGTAAGATTGACACTCTCGGCGTATTGATAGTCCTCGTTGTTCCCTGCCCATATGACGATCGAGGGGTGATGCCTGAGCATTCTCACGTTCTCCTCTGCTTCGCGCTCAATTGACTTGAGCAACTCGGGCCATGCCGGGTAGTTGCCGCAGCCGAACATGAAGTCCTGCCACACGAGAACCCCCAACTCGTCACAGGCATCGTAGAAAGCCTGCTCTTCGTAGATACCGCCGCCCCAAACTCGAATCATGAGCTGATTGCCATCGGCCACCAGCTTGACCCAGTCGTGATATCTCTCTTTGCTGATACGGGGGATAAAGTTATCGGCTGGAATCCAGTCACTGCCGCCGCAGAAGATGGGGACGTTGTTGATCTCGAAAAAGAACGAAGTCCCGGGCTGGTCTTTGAGTGGCCGTTGCACAAGCTGAGCTCTTCTGAGGCCGATTTTCTTCTCAATGGAGTCGATATCTTGTCCATCGTGGATCAAAGTTGCCTTCACGGTATACAGCGGCTGCTTTCCGTAACGAGCAGGATACCATAGCTCGGGGTCGTTTATCAGGAAGGTGGCATTCGTACCATCAACCTCTTGAGCAGCTACCGTGCGACCGTCAAGCTCAACATCGAATCGAATTCTACCTGCCTTGCCCTCAATCGATGTGTGTGCCGTAACGGTGGCAACTTTGAGATTCTTTTCAACATCTACGTCTAACCAAAAGTCCCCGAGTCTCGATGAGTAGACCTCGAGATTCACAGGTCGCCAAGGCCCGCAGGTCAACAAAGCTGGGCCCCAGTCCCATCCCTTTACCTGTCAGTCAAAGATTTAAGCGCCCAAGGGGGGGAGGACGAGGAGCTTACCCAGTGGTATTGAGACTTCCTCACGGCTAGCCTGGAGTTATCACCGTTCCAACATCCCCATTTGTGATCAGGGTACTTCTCGACAAGCTCCCAACCTCTCAGGTAGGCACTGTCAAACGTGATGACGAGCTCATTGTCACCATCTTTGACCAGAGCATCGGTGACATCCACTCGCTCGGGAATAAACATATTCTCGGTGGTAAGGATAGTTTTCCCATTCAGAACCACGGCGGCGAATGTATCAAGCCCGTCAAAGGCCAGAACCGCCTTCTTGGAGGATGTGGATGCCAGCCCAGCTGGAGTGGTAAAGGTCGTCTTGTAGGCCCAAACGGACTCACCGATCCATTGGACGTCGAGCTCATTTTTCCCGATGTAAGGATCCGGAATCAGCTTATGATGAAGGAGGTCAAGATGAACATGGGTTGGAAACTGGGAGACTGGCAAGTATTTGCTGTTCTCATTGTCGACTTGCTTGAACTCCCAATTCTTGTCGATGGGGATGACAACGCGGGGCTCCATTTTGGCTGCAAGTGATGTTTGTTTTCCGGCGGGTTGGGTTGCGGGGTAGGTGTGTGGCCTATAGATAGGACGACTGAGAACCATCAATTTGACGATCCAGGCAAGCTGCCCCTGTCTAGGACGGTCTTAGACAGTATAATTGAGAGTGGCCGATGAAAGGAGACTTGAGGTGACTTGGAAAACAAGGATATGTCTTAAATACCTTGGTAGATGGTTGAGAAGTAATAAACATCACGATGTTCGGTCGAAAGGTGTTAGTTGACCGGGCAGGGGTTGCGCGGGACGACTGACCCCGAGCTCAGCGCTGTAACCTCGTAACCTCATAACCTTGTGACGTACATGCTGCTTTGCTTTCTGCTTTTGGCAGGCGCACCCTCACTACTCCGTGCTGCCCTCAGGTGCCATGTAAGTTCATCTCGTGCTGCCAATTGCCTTGAAGTGTCCAAACACATGCGCATCGAATGACTCTGCTAACTAACGTGTGTACAATGCATCGCCAAGTTCTTATCATCTCGTCTAATTACAGTATCAGTATGTCATCCATTGACTATCCTAGTGCTCATGGGCAAACCGAAGCGGCATGACGATTGGTGCGCACCCCACGACGACTCGTTCCGAGTCGGATCGTGGTTGAGGGAACTGCCCCATCCTGCCCCACCAAAGCCAGATCCCATACGGAGCGAAGAACCCCGAACGAAAGCTCGTGAACATGAGCTTTTCAGATGCCAAGTTATGTTCATGATTGAAATTGGAACAGTACCAAAACCCATATGCAAGTCCCTTCTTGTGATCACTTCACTTGATTACAAGGAAGTGGCGGAAGATGGCTGTAGAGCGTACGTTGCTTGAACAGGTGCGATGACATGATTGAAGAAGTCGCGCCTAAACTGTTCGAACTGGAAGTTCTTCGCAATGTCACGCCCTGGGAACTCGCACCGAAGGCACCGCTGTACCGCATATCCGTACAAATCACCAGCTTCCAAGTAGACCTTCTGCATATGCTGGTTCGCTATCACATAGTCATTGACGGACTGTCCCGCGCCCAAGACCGCGGACAGACTGCCGTTGTAATATTCTTGGCGGAACTCCTCGAAAGGTGTGTCGAGACACAGCTCAATGAGCAACACCCCCAGCGCGAACAAGGTCTTGTTCCGGATAAGACTAGGATATAGGTCTGAGGATTCGAGGTTTTCGTCCAGAGCCGAAGTCGCTTCTGGCCGCAGGCCCTTTTGGAGAACGGATGACAAGCTAGGGTAATGCCGCCAAATACAGCTGTCGTGTTCGGAGAGGAGGTACAGCTCTGGCTTTGCCTCCCACTGGCCGGCCATCCAAGGGGACTCTGCAAGATACAGAACAGCCCACGTCGCCGCAGCAGCTAGCGCGAATCGGTCTCTACGGGATAATGGTATTGCATCTGACCTCTGGTGCGTTTTGGCATCCAGAACCGTGCGGATAGGGGTCACCGTGATTGCCTGTGGTGGTCTCCCCAGGCTTTTCCGGATGCGCAAGGGCTGTCTTGTACCAGATACCAGAAGCCGGGCATGTTGATCTTTCTTGTGCAAGAATGAGCAGAGGCAGTCAGCATCCGGCCTGTGTATTACTTCCCGGGGCTTGGCAGTTGGACCTTCGATCTGAACATGCCCTCTTGATGGTGCGGTCCTATCGTAAGGGCCAAGCTGACTTGGTAAAGGAGATAGAGACAGACCCATCTCTAGCTCCTGGTCTTTAAGATCAAACGACGGTTTGAGCCAAGCCTTGAATGATTTTCTCTGGCGTATAGTAGATTCCAAAGCCAGCGGCGGAGGCTGAGGTTCTTTTAGGGTGCTGTCCTTGATCGGTTCAAAGAGGAGTTCTTGCCAGTTTACATCACCACTGGGACCCTCAGTTGAGCACACGGCGACGTGGAACTCACTAGGTGGCTTCAAAAGCTGGTCTTCGTGCCATAGGAGCTTCAATCTGGCCTGGTGGTCGCTACACTGGCACCGCCAAGATCTTACCACAGCTTCGTGTACCAGGATTGCCTGCGTGCGGATTTCGTTGCACCATTGCGGGTTGAACTTGGTCTGGATGGTTTCCTGTGTCAAGCTTGGGCTATTGTAGCTGAGAGGAAGCTCGCTCTTTTCAAAACACGCCTTCAAGGCATTGTTCCAGGATTGAAGTTCGTCGATCAGCTTCTGCCGAGAGCTTCTCCCAAAGCCTGTCTTCACTCGCTTCCATTCCCAATTCACCCTTTCCGGAGGCTCCTTCGTCCACCTAGGCTGTACAACAGTGAGAAACAACCCAGGCACAATACGTCGAAGCTAGAGGATAAGCTGGGAGTGTTGCTTCACCTTTCCATTGATATCGATATCTAACTTGTCCATTAACCTTTTAAGCAGCCCGTCCATGTGGGATATGATATCAACGAAGACTTCGTATTTCTCCGGGTACTTCTGTCTCATAAACTCGTCCAACCTAAAAGGGTTGGGATCCGTCAGTCCGATACCGCGCAGTGTTATATTCAGCTGCTCCTGTTGCACGAAGATATGATTACGCAGTAGCTTGATGGTGGACTCATAGCGCCAGTAATCTCTCGTTGCCTGAATACAACGGTGGTAGTTGTCCATTGCATACAAAGCAATCGGCAGAGCTCCAAGTACCAGCCCAGAAAGCTCCATGATTGTTAGGGTTGTAAAAGTAGACTGAATGAAGCATGTTGGTCCGCAAATCAGGTTGAGATAGTCGGGGCAAAGGAGGGGGGCATGCAGACTGCCTGCTCGGCGATCACCTGACCAACTGCATGAGGAACTGTTCCCCGCCTGATCAGACCGGTTGAGCTCTCACCACATTAGTAGATGATTGAAGTAGTCTCTTCTTTCTTGAACATACTCGCATATTGTAACATGAAGTACAGCATTACCACTATCATGTTAGAGTCAGAGAAAGCCGTGCTAACATTGGCTGAATTGTCCCAACACGCTTCAGCCGGCTTTCGAGAGTTTCTTCTCGCATGCCCAACTCATGGACAAGCAATACAGGGGTCTGACCAAGAACGGTTGCTTGCTGAGTTTGGACGCTTCAGGATATGGACTGAGCAAACAGGTGCCGCATTGTATGGCAGAGACTCCCTCGACGATACCCTACAAAAGGATCCTCTACTTCACAATTCCATAATTGAGACACTCCAGCAGATTATGGAACTTTTAAGAGTTGGTAAGTTAGGTTGTTCTGGTCCCACTTCCAAGTTGATGGCTGATGATGGCCTTATGAAAGCCACCGAGATGCACTCTGGCTCGGCTGGACGCATCGAGGTTTCTGATCAATCAGAAGATGTTCTTACTTCAGATAGCGAGTATTCTGAATACCCGGGCAAGTCTGATGAAGAGAATGTCCGTCCACGTCGGAAAGTCACCAGACTATCGCTCGTTATGTCTCATATCCACGAACACATGGGACTGCTATACCATTACAGTGCCATCTTACGCCGCCCAAGGCTTGGGGGTCGCTACTTGCACTCCAATTCTGACACAGAGCAGTCGTCAATACCTTCTTACGAGCTTTCTCATGTGCGGCAGAAACTGGATGAATGGGGCCAGGTTCCAAGTACTACCACGAGCACCAAATCACCTGAAAGGGCATCCGCAGTTGATGGCAAGCTTTCCTTGAGACTAGCTGCTGCCAACGACAGGCGACGTGACCAACTAAGGTATTGGTCTCAACATCCATGGGTGCCAGAGGAGCAACCTACAGAAAAACCCACGTCTGGTGTCGGTACAGATGATGATACTCTCAACTTACCAGAGCCGTCCGAAGGCCATTCCCAAAGTACCTCCCCTACGGCTCGCACATTTTCCTCAGTCGCAAGGTCGGCAATCTTTGAATCCAATTCGGAGGCTATGCCTGAACGGACTGTGTACGCAAGTTCCGAAGTTGGTGAAAGCGAAGGGCTGGCTTCGAGAGTCCCGAAGGTCCCTGTTGAATCGATGAAGGTATCGAAGTTCGAATGCCCCTACTGCCATACTGCTCTTGAGTCATCTCAGATGCACGACCGAAACACATGGAAGTCAGTACGCATACTTATCATGAACTCGAAGAGTGACATCTAACCTTGGATAGGCGACACGTATTCAGGGATCTCCGACCATATACTTGCACCTTCTCGGATTGTAGCAACCCTGACAAGCTCTATGCAACTCGGAGAGATTGGATATACCACGAGATGCAGATGCACAGGCGTGTGTGGAGCTGCAGACTCTGTACATACACGTCCACAGTGAAGCAAGAACTGGCTGACCATCTACTAAAGTCGCACGAAAGAGAATGTCAATCGGATCAAGTCCCTCTACTGCTCGAAGCCAGCAATGGCCCTATGGAAGAGAGCGCACCCCAGAGGTGCTGTTTCTGCCATACAGAGACATCTTTGAAACGGATAATGGGCCATATGGCAGCACATTTGGAGGACCTGGCACTGTTCGTACTACATACATCAACTGATGATATGCCAGAAGAGGACTCATCTGCCACGCTGTCTTCCTTGGCCTCCGTAGCTGAAGACACCTGGCAGAACGCCGAGCCAATTCCTGCGAGATCAAACTTGGCACCCAAAGAACCGCTTGCACCTTTCGACATGGTAAATATGTCGACGGAAACAGTGAAGAACATGATGGATTCCTTGGAAGTTACCGAAGCGTCTCCCAAGACTGTGTACACCTGCGATGAATGCCACAGGGCATTTGATCAAACCCACAAGCTCAAGTATGCAACAACCCCTTTGGAACAAATTTGAGTAACCTAATCTGTTACTTTAGTCACCACAAAAGATATCATGAACGGCCATACGAATGTACATTCTCTGGATGTGATAGGAGATTTGCAATTTCGAGGGACCTGCAAAAGCATCTCAGACTGCACATACGACCCGTCCTGTGTCCGTATGCCGGGTGCGATCAGCGCTTCGCGTTCTCAAGGGACCTGAAGCGGCACGAATGCAATCATCATAAAGAAAGTGGTCCAAAATTACACTGTCCGAAATCGGGTTGCCTCTACTTCAAAGGAGGTAAGGCTTTCACTAGGGAAGACCACTTGACACGCCACATACGCCAAAAGCACCATAACGCACCAGAAGAAGACATAGGGTCGCAGATAGAGTATACCGGGTTAA
Organism: Apiospora koreana; assembly: GCA_017163955.1. Taxonomy (NCBI): domain Eukaryota; kingdom Fungi; phylum Ascomycota; class Sordariomycetes; order Amphisphaeriales; family Apiosporaceae; genus Apiospora; species Apiospora koreana. Next base: position 94,862 of record JAFHKQ010000008.1, read on the forward strand.
GTGGTGGTGGTGGATCATGAATACTTTCCTTCGTTTCCCTCAAGGCAGTAAATCTGCCAAGAGCCATTTCAAAGTAAGCAGTAGGTAAGTAATTAACCTGATCACAAGTTCTCTGAAGAATTGCTTCGTTTTAAAGAGCGTTTTTGCTACTGTACGATAAATAAAGTATTAGCACCTATGGTAAATGCCCTGTAAATGCACTAGAGATCCCCTGGAAATCCCCAAATCCCCTAGAACGCACGAACCCTTGCAATGCGGGGGAGTGACTTCACTTGGCCCCAATGACCTGGTCCGCCACATGCCGGCACAACTCGACGGTCGGCTGCTTCTTCAAAATAACAAACACAGGAACCTCCACTCCGAACTGCTTGATGAACCAGTACCGCAGTTCGACCGCAATGAGCGAGTCAACACCAAGCACAAACGCCGGCTTGCCCACATCGAGACTCTCTGCCGGCACCGACAGCGACTTGCTCAACTTCCCAAGCAACGCCTGCGTGACAATCTGCCCAGCTTCTTCACCATCAGCTGCCGCCCTGATGAGCGCCAGGTAGTCGACCGCCTTCGCCTCACCCTCGCCGCCGCCCCCGGTGCCGTTGACCAACTCAACCTGGCCCAAACGAAGGATGTTCTTGAACAGCGGCTTGCCTGCCCAGTGCAACACACCATCCTGGAACATCCGATACAGCTTCGCAGGCTTATCATGGATATTCACCACCTGCGCCGCGCCGCCCGCGCAGTCATACCCGGGATCACACAGCACGTCCAAAATCGCCATTAGCTGCTTCTGCGTCAATCCACCCAGCCCAGCGCGCAAGCTCTTCGTTACGTCCTCAAAGTTATCACTCGCCCACCCAGCTTCCAGGACCAAGCCAAGATCGAACGAGACGCCCTTGAGTCCGTTGGCGGCGCGGTGCCGCGCGAGAGCGTCCTCGAAGGTGTTGCCGGCTGCGTAGTTGGCTTGCGCGGGGTTGCCGATGATGCCGCTCATGGAGGAAAGGAAGACCATGAAGTCCATATCCTTCGGCAGGAGCTCGTGGAGGTTCCAAGAGCCTTGGTACTTGGGCGCCAGGGCGCGGTGGTATTGCGAGACGGTCATGTTGGAGAGCATGTTGTCCGACAATACCATGGCCGCCTGGATGCAACCTTTGATCGGCGGCAGTGTCTTGCTAGCCTCCTCGAGGGTAGCCTCGAGGACAGAGCGGTTTGAGATATCCGACGCCGGCGCGTGGATCACGACGCCTCGGTCTTCCATTTCTTTGATGAAGGCGATCACGTCGGTGCGCCCGGCTACGCCTCGCGACGAGGTGACAAGGAAATTCCGAGCGCCGCGGGAGGCCATCCACCGCATGATCTCGCGCCCCAATCCGCCTAAACCACCGCTTATAACATAAGTAGCCTGGGCCTCAAACCCATACGCCGGCGTCAGTGCGGGCTGATATACCACCACATCACCCGGCGTCTGGAAATCAATAACCGCCTTCCCGGCAATTTTACCGCCCTGCAACGCGCGCATCGCCTCCTCGATCATACTCGGCGCAAATGCATGCAGCGGTTTGGGGTTATGTAACTTGGGATTCGCCTCAAACAGGCTAAACACGTCATCGAGCACGAGTTGCATCAGCGGTTTGTTCTCGGCGTACATTCCCGCGACGTCAACGGCTGCGAAGGTGACGTTGCGCAAGAAGTGGCCCATCTCGAGCGTGTTGTTGGCAAGGATGTCGGCCTTCCCGATATCGATGAAGCGGCCGAAGGGCGCGGTGCAGCGCCACGAATGTTGGAGGAGTTCGCCACCAAGGGAGTTGAGGACGACGTCGACACCGCGGTTGGATGTGGCGTGGAAGACGTCGTCGACGAAGCTGGCCTCTCTGCTGTGGAAGATGTGGTCGTCTGCAAGGCCATAAAGTTCCTTCACCAGCTCACGCTTCCACTCGCTTCCTACCGTGACGAAGACGTCCGCCCCGCGCAGCTGCGCGAGCTGAATAGCCGCCTGGCCGACAGCACCAGCCCCAGCGTGGATTAAGACGCTCTCTCCCTTGCGCAGCCGACCCACATAATCAAATGCATATACAACCGTCGCCCATACAGCAGGAATCGCAGCCGCGTCCAAGAACGAGATGTCCGCGCGCGGGATCTTGCGCGTCGACGCCTCGTCGCAGCGCACGTAGGTTCCGCAGCAGCCACCCGTCGAGAAGATGAAGTACATGACGCGGTCGCCGGGCTGCAAGGTTGTGCAGTCTGGCCCGACGCGGGTGACGGTGCCGGAGCCTTCGAGGCCGAGGCCGTCGCCGGGGACTTGGCCCAGGGAGATCATGACGTCGCGGAAGTTGAGGGATGCGGCTGCAACTTCGATTTCGACTTCGCCGGCTTGCAGCTCGGTGCGGAGGGTGGGGGTTTCGGTGTAGTAGAGCGTATCGAGGAGACCGGGCTGCTTGATGGTTAGATTTATGCGCGGTTTGGGCCCGGCTTGGCCCAGCGTGAAGCTGAGTTTGTCGGGGAGCTTCGCGCGCACAGCGAGCGTCTGGTTGACGCTCTTCTGTGGGACTATGCGCGGGATGTGGATGAGGCCGTTTTGCACTGCATACTCGGACTCGGCGTCTGCGCTCTTGTCTCCCATCTTCTGGAAGTGCTCGAGAAGACGGAGCACATGGCTCGCCCCCTCAGCCGGGTCTTCGGTCTCCAAACTCAGGGTAATGAAGGCTTGGTCACCCCGCTCAGAGCAAATACTTCTCGAAAAGCCGACTGCCAACTCGGCAGCGGGGTTACCGGCGCCGGGGCTGCCACCGCGCGTGAGCCAGAGAATCGTCTTAGCGTCCAAGCCGATTTTCTTGAGGGCTTCAAATTGCGGGCCTGCGATGGTTCCGAGGAGGCAGGTGTCGAGCTCGAGCAAGCTTATGACCTTGGTGCTGCTCAAATCCAACCCGGCGGCCACCAGACCGTCGAGGGTGTAAGTCTCGGCCTCACCAATCCACGGTACGGCGGCGAGCTTCGCCTTCAGCGCGTCGGCGTGTGCAGCCTGCGCGGGATCCGCGAGGATAACCCAACCCTCGCGCGCAGCTTCAACCTCAACCACCTCTGGTCTTGTTGTGACGAGCGTTGAAACGCGATGGCGAGGTTTGTACTCGTTATCTCTAAACACCATATCCACACCCGAGAAGCCCGCCGTCTTCAGCGCAGCATCCCACCCGTCTTCAGTGAGAATAGGTCCCAGCGCCTCGTCCTCCCCAGGCACAGCGTCAACATCCTCGCCGTCCCACCAGTGGCCCTCGCGCATCCACCATCCCGGTAGCAAGCCGAAGATGATGCCATCGCGGATGTTGTCGACGGTGGTTTCCATCATGATGAGCTTGCCGCCGGGGCGCAGGAGGGCGAGAAGGTCGCGGAGGCACTTCATGAGATCCGATGTGGTGTGGATTACGTTGCAGGCCATGATAACGTCATAGCTGCCGAGCTCAAAGCCTTGGAGGGAGGGGCAGATTTCGAGGTCGAGTTTGGCGAAGCGCATGTGTTTCTCGGCGAAGGCGAATTTCTCGCGCGCTTTTTCGAAGAAGCCGACTGAGACGTCGGTGTAAGCGTACTCACCAAAGCTGGGAGGGGGTCAGTTGGTTAGCAACCCTGAAGCTTGGTATATTCTCAGTGCGAGAGGGAAGAGAATGGAGGGATATCCCTAAATCATAGAACGTACCAGACCATCTGATCACCCTGAAGACCCTCACTGTCTACCAGAAACGGCAGCACCTTGCTCGTAGCACTGCCCGTCCCCGAGCCAACCTCGCAAATCCTCAGCTGGGGATTCGCATGTGCTAAAATGCTCAGATACGCGCCAGCCTTGCGGTAATGACGCGAGTAGAAGTCGCAGTGGTAGAAATCTATTATCCCCCCACATCCGCCATGTCAGTCTTCTCGTTCTTCTCATTCCTCGGGCATGAGTTGTTGGACTTACCATTAGCAAGATTCCCCTCAAAGATAATTTGCAACGCATTATCCGTGCCCGCCAAAATCCCATACAGATGCTCGCCAGCTTTCTTCACCAGCTTTTGCGTTGGCTCTTCATCCGCCTCGCGCAAAACATCCTCAATGTTTAAATGCCCCAATCCCCGCGACTCCAACGTGTACTTCTGCCTGTTCGCGCGGACCTTGCGCAGGAAATCCACGTACTTGGTCAAGTGGTTGTCGAATTCCACCGGTTCACCGTTCTCGATCTTATCCAGCGCCTGCTCGATGAAATACAGAGCAATAGCGTCGGCGCGGTCGACAGCCTCGGCATCCTTCGGGTCTGGCGAAAATTGCGGATCGCGCGCGTAGAGCGCCTTGAGATAGGTTTCTGTCTCGGCTGCACCAAGCAACGAGAGGTCGGGCTTGAAGTCAATGCCGTACGAGAAGCGACTGGCACCGTCGCCGTCGTCGCGCGTGCTGCTGCCTGCGCCGGCGATGACAGTTCCGCGCTCGCCCTTGGCGACAATAACAGGCTCACCTGTCTCGGCAAGCAACGTGCTAGCATCCCACTCAAACTCCCTGAACGTGCGAGCCACCTCCTTCGTCGCGACGTGCAGCAGCGGGTTACCAGGCAGCGTGAATAGTTTGTGTGAGACCCACAGCTCCTTGAGGTTGCTGAACATCAGCGTCGGGATCGCCTCCCATCCGCCCATGCTGAGCGAGACAAAGCCCACGTGGAAGACCGAGTCGAACGTCGTGGGGTGAATCACACACGGGTCCTCAGCGGCGTAGGGCATATTCTTTGCATAATCCCGCAACGCAAGAGTACCCGACGCACACCCGTTGCGGGAGTACTTGATATCCCGCAAGCCCTGGAAATATGGCCCGTAGTCGAACCCGGATTTCTTACTCAAGTTCTCGTACAGCTGCCCGCTCTGCACACTCAACGTGCACTGCCCCGCCGCGCGCGCGTGCTCCTCGCCCACAGCGCTCGCCCATCGAGCCTTGCGCGCGGCTGTCTCGGGCGAGGTCTCCCCATCCTCGAGCTCGACGCGAATGCTGCCAAACGCGCACTCGATCCACTCGTCGCCGCCAAGCGTAAATACCCGCCAGTCGTACACGCCTTGCGCGGCGTCTTTGGCTGTGTGCCGGCGCGGCTGGAGGTAGATCTTCGCCTCGGTGCCCTTTTCCGTCTCGTTCACGGGGATAGAGCGCATAAACCGCACGTTTTCGAGCTTGTACCCGCTGATCGCCGCGCTGGGCGGGAGCAGCTGTCGCGCGGCTTCAATGGCCATGACGAGCATACCCGTGCCGGGGTAGAGCGGCGAGCCTTCGAGCGCGTGGTCGACGATCCAAGGGGCTTCAGCGAGGCGGATTTTGTGGTGCCAGGTCGGTTGGGCGGGGTTGAAGTCGTTCTCGCGTAGGCCGAGGAGGGCGTGCCGCCGGAAGGGCCGGTTAGAGTAGAGGGCGCTGAGGCGCGGCTCGTCCCAGTAGAGCGTGGCGCGGGAGAAGGGGTAAGAAGGAAGGTCTGTTGCGCGCTTTGGCTGGGCTGTGGGCTTGAGAGTGGCTTGGTTGGGAATGTTGAGGTCGATAGGAAGGCCGGCGCTCCAGAGGGCGCCGATGGTTTCGAGGAGGGATTGGATGTCGGGTTGACGGGGATCGAGCACGGCTGCGTACGACCATTTATCCTCGCCTTGTCCGAGGTGGGTGAGGATGTCTTTGACGGGCCGTCGGAGAGCAGATTGCGGGCCGATCTCGACGAGGAATTTGGTGGTTTGCTTCCGCTCGCTGACCAGCGCTGTTACGGCGTCGGTGAAGAGGACTGGGGAGAGCAGGTTCTTTACCCAGTAGCTCGGGCTCGCAAGACCCTCCAGCGTGATGAAGCTGCCCTCGGTGGACGAGAAGAACGCGACAGTGCTCGGCTCCTTGCCCTTCCTCACCGGCGCGGATATCCCGGCCAGCAAACCCTCATACTCCACCGCAGCATCACGCAGCGCCTCGGAGTGATACCCGATTGTCACAGGCAACTTCCGTGCGAAGACCTTCTCGGCGTCCAGCGTCTCAGACAAGCGCAAAATCGCCACTGTCGGGCCCGACAACGTGACATTGATGGGGCTGTTCTCACACGCGACCGTCACCGACGGCTCAGCCTTCAAATACGTCTGAACAGCCGCCTTGCCCAAACCCACCGACATCATCGTCGTCGCCTCCCTCGCCGAGTCAGAAGCCAGCTTATCGGCCACAACACCGCGGAAGTAAGCGACCCGCCACGCACTATCGCGATCCAGCCCGCCCGCGCAGTATGCAGCCGCGACTTCACCCGACGAATGCCCAACGACCGCGCGGGGAGAAACGCCCCAGGTTCGCAGCAGATCGACGAGGGCGATTTGGATGGCGGTGCAGAGGGGCTGCGATAGCGCCGGCTGGGCGACTTTGCTGGCGTCCTTGTCCTTCTCAAGCTCTTTTAGCACAGACCAGGTGCTGCCGAGGGTGGTGAGATAGGCGTCGCAGTCGGCGAGGCTTTGACTGAAGATGGGGTAGTGCAGGAGGCCGGTGGCCATGCGAGCGTATTGAGCGCCTTGACCTGTGAAGACGAAGGAGAGGTCGGGGGCGTAGGAGGTGCTGGCGAAGATGCTGGGCGAGATGAGGCTTGTGATGTCGTCGGCGAGGGAGGAGATGACGGTGAAGGAGCGGAATTTGAGCAGGGATCGATGGGAGGAGAGGGTGTAGGCTAGGTCTGAGAGGAAGTTTGCGGCGTGAGGGGCCCCGGGTGAGGAGAGGAAGGTTTGGAGGGTTTCTGCTTGGCGCGTCGTGCCGTGGCTATCTTCAGCTGAGAAGGGGATGATGGCATAGGGATTTGCGGATGGGGGAGCGCCGTTGCCGTTGGTGTATCCGTTGTTGTGTCCATTAGTGTGTCCGTTGGTGTGTCCATTGGTGTGTCTGTTGGTAGGTGTGGGCTCGCCGACGGATTGGTGCAGTCCTTTCAGGCCGTGACTGCGCAGGTAGTTGTACGCGTCGTCGAGGATCACATGGGCATTACTACCTGCTCGCTGTCAGCATCTCGCTGTCTTGTATAGAGTAGGGGAACGTACCTCCGTATCCGAACGAGCTCACGGATGCCCTGCGAATGTCTGTTGCTGGCCATGGGACTGCTTCTTTGGGGAACTATATCAAGTCAGTGAGAGGAGTCCTTCCAATCCGCAGGAGAGGTTCTTACCGCGAGCTGCAAACCCGCCACATCAATAGCGGGATTCACCTTCTCGAACATGGCGATCGGGGGGATGACGGCGTTCTCCAGCGCGAGAACAGCTTTGATGACACCAGCCTAAACCAACGAACCTGTTAGCGAGATCAATGCGCACACCAGCCCGAAGTTCACTTGAAAAACCCACCATGCCCGAAGCGCCCTCCAAGTGACCGATATTCGCTTTTACAGAACCCATATAAAGCGGCCTGTCAGACTTGCGACCGTCGCGGAAAGCTTGCCCCACAGCCGCCGCCTCGATCGGGTCACCAACCGGCGTTCCAGTGCCGTGGGCCTCAACATAGTCCGTATCGGCAACATTGAGCCCCGCAATGCGATATGTATCGCGCAACAAATCAAGCTGCGCCTGTTGGCTGGGCTGTGTGATACTCGGCGTTCTGCCATCCTGATTCGCACCCGTCGCCCGGATCACCGCCCTCACAATATCCCCATCCCTCAGCGCGGCATCCAGTGGCTTGAGCAACACAAAGCCAAACCCCTCGCCTCTCGCATACCCATTCGCCTTCTCATCAAAGCTATAACTCTTACCATCAACACTTAGAAACCCGCCGTTGCTGAGCGCAAGTGCCTGACTCTCGGGCGTGATGAAGGTGTTGGCGCCGCAGACAAGCGACATGGCGCTCTCGCCCGCGAGGATGCTCTGTACGCCGAGATGCAGCGCGTATAGACCCGACGAGCAGGCTGTGTCGACGGTCAGGGAGGGGCCTGCGAGGTCGAAGAAGTGGCTGATGCGGTTGCTGAGCATGGAGGAGCCATTGGCGGTGGCGTGGTACCGGGACTGGGCGGCGAAGTCGCGGCCGGTTATCGTTTCGCCATCGCGGGAGAAGGAGGCGCAATAGACTGAGGTGGGGGAGCGGGAGAGGCTCTCCATGGGGATGCCTGCGTTTTCGAATGTGCGGTAGGCGCCCTCGAGGAGGCCGCGCTGCTGCGGGTCGAGAACGGATGCCTCTGCGTATGACATGTTAAAGAAGGGCGCGTCGAAACCGCGCGGGTCTTCTTCCATGAAATGTGCATGGCGGATGCGTAACTGGCGGAATCAGCATGGTCGCTTCCCAAATGTCAGACGTCATCGTTCAGACTCAGACTTACGCTGTCCAACCGGTTCGGGTCGGGATGGTAGAAAGCTGTTGGTTCAGGTTAGCACAAGGTACTCGTGCACCCCCGTGGAGAGTGATTACATGCCATCTATATTGAAGCGGTCGGCGGGTATTTCTTTAGATACATTCCTCGAGCTCATCACCAGCTCCCAGAAGGCCTGGGCGGATACTGCGTCACCTGGGAACTTCATGTTCATGCCGATTATGGCTATGGGGGTCGTCTTGTCGGTAGCCATGGTTGCGGTCTCCGATATGTCAGTCTAGGTTGATCAAGGGATACCAGCTTTCCAACGTCGTGTAACAGTCTCGCTAATAAGTGTAGATGCTTCTAAGGTTCAAGGGACAGTCGCAGGCACAGTGTACAATATAAGTTTGGGTATTCGGTGTTCACTACATCCATCCATCACAAGAAGAGCGACGGGGCTTTGCTAAATACACTCAACGGCGAGCCGAAGACTGAGCTGGATATTGTTACAAGTATGGCCAACGGGTGGTTTCCTTGCCATCAAGGTCCGGGTCCTCTTACTAAACTCTATCGTGCTGGGGAACAGGGCTCCATACACAAGTAGGGGCCGACACTGCTGGTACCGAATTCGGGCAACGCCCATAAAGCGTCTCGCCTCTTGGATTGTTTCGACAGTCGGGTTCGAGAACGCTGGCGCTTGACTCGCGTTACTGTGGGTGACCGACGTTGTCATACTACTTGTACTTGGTATTATCAGGCCAAAGAAACGACCCCCCTGCCATATATCGCGCACGAGCCAGAGATGCTGTAATTTGTGCATAATGCGAGTATAGATTCCCTGTCTACTTTACACGGTGGATCGATCGGAACTTACCTATCCTACTAAGTACAATTCACGATGCGGACTATACCGTTGCTTACTATGCTGAGTACCACAATAGAAGTGGATATAGTACTTTTGTGTTATTTGATTGGTCAAACGCTCCAGGCACTGCCTAGCTTGCGGCGCGTGCTAGCGTTTCAGTCAACGGGATAATAGCTGAAAATGAGGCTGGTACTTGACTCGCATTACTGTGGGGGGCCGACGTACGGAATATTCATAGTACGATTCGCTACAAGGAGTACGGACTATACTGTGGTTTGTTACAGTAGTAGTCGAGAGTGGAATGAACGCACAAGTCAGTCACAGTGTACAGGCTACATAGTGCTGCAGTAGAGGCACGTGGTATTTCCCAAGGGAATCTATTGGGCGTTTGGCATTTACATAGACGCCTTCTATGCACCTGGACACCTGGACACCTGGACACCTGAACACCCAGGCAGTAATTGTGTGACTCTGCAAGCCCACCCACGCACATAGCATAGCTCGCCGTTCCTTGCCCACGGAACAGAACTCACCACGTCCTCTTGTCAATCGAGACTTTGGGCTAGGGAGCAGACACAGCAGACAACCACCAAGATGGGCGTCCTAACGTCCATAGAGCTTGACTTCTCAAATTCTCTTCTACACGGTGTAGTGACCATCATTCTCCTCATTGTTCTAGCGTCCAGATTAAACGATGATGACAAGACGAAATCACCGATTCCGCATGCCCCTCGCATTTCGTATAAACTACCCTTTGGTTAGCAGCATTTCAATTACTCTCCACGTTGGCGCTTGAGCCGGAATGGCAGTGAGACTGATCACCATGTGACACATAGGATTGGATATGGCATGGAAGCTCGTAACACGCTTGCATTCGAACACGTTCGTCGAGTACATCTGCGATGAAGTCCTCAATACTCCCGGTCGCACGGTTGAGATGAACCTGCTAGGCGGTGATATCTTCATCACCGACAGAGCGGAGAATATCAAGGCCATCCAAGCAGATCAGTTCGCCGACTTCGCCAAGGGACAGACGCCACATGATGTGTTTAGTAGTATCTTGGGGGACTCCGTCTTCACAAGTAAGTGTGGTAGCCGGCATGGTGTAACCCAGTTGCTAATGTTGGGTGTAGCGGACGGGCCTTTGTGGAAGACGAGTAGGGAACAGCTAGAGCCGCATGTAAGAAGGCCGTTTGCTCCCGTAGATATGTGTTGAGAGATGACTGATCTGTTTTATACCAAAGGTCTCTCGTGTCCGTCCAGATGACATTCCTACAGCCGAGAGGCATATGCAGAAGCTTCTGGGACTGATCAAAACCTCACCTGAGAGAGTCGATGTGTACGATATGGTCGACAGGGTAAGTTCTGACACGGGGAGCCCTCCTGACGTCGTTTCGTCACTCACTGCCTTTAGTTCCAACTCGACCTAGTGAGCCAAGTATTCTTGGGAGAATCCACGGATTCACTGTCCGCGAACGAACAGCCTTTCCGCAAGGCCATGGAGGAGCTTCTGACATTCAACACCAACCGTCTACTGTTCGGGTATGTGGCACCTCGGCCAAAGCCCAAACTTGGAACTTGAGAGTTGTGTTACTAAGGTGTGCTCCTACAGACGTCTTGCAAACCTGTTTCCCGACTGGCTTTTTGCTCCTAGGGCCTATCGTGATCTAACACGCTTCATCGACGATCTCATTGAAAAGACTTTGGCGCTGCCGATCAATAACCAAGCAGATTCGAAGACGAAGAAGGAGTTCAATCTCGTGGAGGATTTGGTCGCCACACACCCGAATGATCGATACTTCATTAGGGGCCAGCTTATGGCAGTCCTGATGGCTTCCAAGGTACGTTCCGGCCTCCACCCAGACGGGTCGGTAGCGCAAGAGTGAGTGATGAAGTGGCATACTGACGACCACATAGGATCCGGGTGCTATTCTGGCCACTTGGACAATCTATCACCTGGCCCGCCAACCCGCCCTGTTTAAGAGACTTCAACAGGAGATCGAAGAGCAGTAAGTAAAAGCTCATATCGGCGCGGAAGATAAACTTGATGCTGACCATATTATCTCATAAGCATTGGCATGGACGCGATTCCCACACCAGACCAGCTGAGGAAACTAGACCTCCTAGCCAACACGGTCAAGGAGTCGATGAGAATGTACCACCCGCTCGGCCTCAACATTCGAGAGGCCAGGACCGATGCAGTTCTACCCGTCGGGGGCGGACCAGATGGGAAAGGTCCCATCTCAGTCTCAGCAGGACAGATTATTGGTGAGACTCTAACTAAAATTGAGGTCCGATTGTTCACAGCCAACTAACCCTACTCACCCCGCTAGTCTACTCCGTCGCAGGCCTTCAGCGCAACAAAACCACGGTAGGCGCAGACGCCGATGTGTGGGACCCTGCACGATGGGAGAAGTGGGCGCCAAAGTACGGCGACTATCTACCCTTTAGTATCGGGCCACGGCAGTGTCCTGGCCGAGTCTTTGGGCGTTTCCAGATTCAGTATATCCTGGTGCGACTTCTCCAGGAGTTCGAGAAGATCGAGTGGTGTGGACTTGGTGGTGATGGGGACAATGGCCCCGAGGAGATGAAGATCAAGGTGGAGCTCAACCTCAAGTGCGCGGAGCCGGTCATTTGTACTTTCACTCCGCGTTGCAAGAAGGCTGTTTAGGGAGATGCTATGGGATGGGATGGGATGGGATGGGATGAGCGCATGAAGCTGGGACTCGAGAGACTTGAAAGACATTGAATTAGTATACAGATGGTGACGCCGTGTGAATCCTCTGAGTTTCCCTATGTCTTACTTTGTACATATTGAGAACCATGACGGCACAAAAGGGACAACCTTTTTATGAACTGCCCCTGTCACGCCCCATCAGAATTAAGGTTTAGGGGATGGAGCTGGGCCCGCAATTAATTGTTACCCAGAAACGGGCTCGCGGAAACCCCTGTTGCGCAGATACATATTACATACAGCGTGACAGATGCAGCACAGCACAGTACGTAAACCTGACTCGCAACTACATATTACAGATGCAGCACAGCACGTAAACCTGACTCGCAACATTGAAACAGCCAAGCAACATAAGTATGGAGATACCCATTTACAACCTGGTTAGTACTTACTTACCTTGGGTACGAATTTCCCATGCTCTGCGGAATCGGAGGTTAACAAACACACCAATCTCTCTTCCAGCTCCGTGTGTCATGGACTCGGCAACGAGATGGTCCATTCATGGGATCTCTGAATATCAAGAGCTCCTCTCCATTCGCTTGGTGATAGGAGTAGCTCTCTGTGCGGTAATCCTTCCAAGCAGATACCACGTAGAATGCATATTTGCTAACCTGCGTCACTGTTCACAGGCCTTGGGACATACTTTATGGTCCGTCATATACAATGTCTTCTTCAGCCCTCTTCGAAAAGTACCTGGACCGTTCTTGTCGTCCATATCGCCCATCCCACTCCTCTTGATGTCATGGTCTGGCACGCCGCACAAACAAATCCTCGCATTGCACCAGAAATACGGTAACGTCGTCCGCACAAGCCCAGACTCCGTGTCATGTCTCCACGCAACGGCATGGAAAGAAGTCTACGGCCACCGCAAGCCCGGCCAGCCGGAGAACCTCAAACACCCAGGCTTTGTAGCCGAAGTCGCCGAGGGCATCATCGGCGCCGACACTGAGTCTCACACGCAACAGCGCCATCTACTAGCCGCATCATTCTCGGCCCAGGGCATGCAGCGCCAGGAGCCTCACATCCGCCACCACGTCGACCACCTCTTCCGCTGCTTCGAAGATCATTGCGTCGAGGGGCAACCCCTTGATCTGGCCAAGTGGTTCAACTTCTTCTCCTTCGATATCATTGGCGATCTCAGCTTCGGCGAGTCCTTTGGGAACATGGAGCGGAGGGACTTCCACCCGTGGATCGCCACCATCCTGGAGTTTTTTGTTGCGCAGCATGACATGGCGCATTTTCGGCGGGCGTATCCGTTGTTGGAGGCCATGGTCGGCCCAATTGCTAAGATGTTTGCTGCCAAGATTATTGCAAAGCATAATATGTTCATGCGTACTCAGATCGCGAAGCGTCTGGCTTTGGAGCCTAGTCGGCCGGACTTCATTGAAGGTATGAAGCCTGGCCATGCTCAGGGGAGAAGAGTGAGTGATTCCACAACGTTATTCTAGATTCCCAACCCGGTCAAGAAACTGATGCTCTGGACGATAGGGTCTTTCCTTTGAAGCAATCTGCCACAACGCGAGCATCTTCGTCGTAGCGGGGTCCGAAACGACTGCAATTGCGTATGAGCCCCCCCCCTCCCCTTTGCCCGACTTTTTGGAAGCAGTGACGTTCAAAAACTGACCATGATTTGAGTCAGACTCGCCGGGGCAACTTATCTACTCTGCACCCACCCTAAGATACTCTCCAAGCTGAAAGAGGAGATCGACTCGTCTTTCGACCGCGAAGAACAGATCACACTCCTCAGCGCGCAGCGTCTCAAGTATCTTACAGCTGTCATAGATGAGACTCTGCGTATCTACCCAGCTGCCGTAGGCTCTGTGCCGCGACTGATCCAGCCACATGGCGAGGTTGTCGGCGGGCATTTTCTTCCTGGAGGAGTAAGTCTCAAGATATGAAAGCCTGGTTGCCTGGACACATCGCTGACTGCTGTGCACAAACCATAGACGAGTGTGGACATTTGGCATTGGGCAATGTACCATAACCCAGCCAACTTCACCGAGCCGGAAGTATTCGCTCCAGAGCGTTGGCTTGGGGATCCTCGCTTCCGAGGTGATAAGAAACCAGCATTCCAGCCCTTCTCGACAGGGAAACGCAGTTGTATCGGTCAGAAGTAAGCCATAACTCCTTTTTGACTATTTGCATGTCCGACATCAATGCGACAAAGTTGACTAACTGAGAACATGTTACTAGTTTGGCACATTCTGAGATCAAGCAAATAATGGCCCGGCTACTGTGGAAGTACGATGTCGAGCTCGCGGACCGCGAGTGGCTTGAGAAACTATGGCATGATCAACGCGTCCGCGCTTCTTACGTGCACCCCCCTTTGAATGTTAGACTTACTCTCAGACCGGAGAAGTTGAAGTCGGACTAGAACGTTCGTGTTGGATAAATCGTCGAGGTGGGAAATATGCGGGAACTCAAGTGCCTTCTGCTCTGAAGCCGGGCATGATATTGGAAGCCTCTGATCTTGTATGGGTAACTTGATTGCAACGTCTTGACTAGAAATCCTGCATTAAGGCATGTGAGACGTTCCCAGATTTCAATATCTCTCTGGTTTCACTCCAGACTTTCTTTTCCAAATCTTCACCACGCTTCGAATACATCACAACCGGATATCTAGCATAATGTCAGCGAAAAGATTGGTTGAAGTGCATTGTTGTGGATTAGCACTTACGGGCGTACTCCCCACTCACTCAAGAAGCCTCCATGGCTTTCTCGACCTGCGACCGCGACGGCATGAACGTACGTGCTGGCACCCTCTGCCAAACTTCTGCCAAACAAAGCGAAGTAAGCTGAGAACATATACCTCAGGACAGCACTTGTATTCAAGGTACGCCAGATTTCTGTATCTCCAACCAGCCCCGGACAAACCGTATTGATAATGACCTGATCGGACCCAACCAGCGCTGCTAGTCTTCTCACCAAAATCATCTGCAGCAACTTCTCGCGCGCGTACCACTTCGTGACATCATACTGCTCGTCAAACTGTGGTAGAATTGGTTTCTCGTGGTCAAAGCCCGCAAAATATGCCGTCGTCGATGTCACCACTGTGAGCCTCGCCGGCTTTCCTGTCAGCCCCCCTTTGGCTTTCAGTATCGGCAGGAGAAGTACAGCTAGCGTGATGGTCGAGAGGTAGTTGACTTGGAAAGTCTGCTCTTTCCCTGTCTTGGCCGAGACAACACAGTCCTTGTTCTGCACCCCGGCGTTGAGAATGACCATGTCAACCCTACCCAAAACCTGACATTTTATGGCAAATGCAGAAACGGATTCGGGGTCTTCCATATCTAGGAGCCAGACCTCGATTTGAGCGAGTGGAAACTCCTTACGGAGAGCTTCTGCTGCGACATTGCCTTTGGCTTGGGACCGGACGGCTAGGATGAGCCGGGAGAGATCTAGCTGGAGGAGCTGCCGTGCTGCTTCCAATCCCAGGCCGGTGTTTGAGCCGCTGATTATGGCTGTTTGGCCGTCAAGTTTGACTTCTGGTGCGATTGGGGGAGGGTGCATGAACAGTTGGCGGTATATGAAGCCTATGCCGCTTTGGAAGATGAGGCGGCTGTGGATTTGGTCCCACAAAGACATCTTGACTGTGCTGTATTGTGATAAATTCGGAGACGCTGTCCATGGTCCATCACCCGATCACTTTACGATCTCGGTGACTTTACAGTAGTGACAACGATGGGCGATAAGCGATGAGCCCTGGACAGCAAGGTGTCTGGGGTTGTGGGGCTAGAAAGTCGCTGAATCGCGTTCATAGGCTCCCTGGGGCCATTGGATCGTGGCCCAGCCACATGCACTGGTGAGGAGTGAGATTCCTTCCAAGGCAGTGGAGAGATTGCAAGGGAAAGGGGACAGCGGGGGAAGGGAAATTGCGGCCGTACGATCCTGAACTCTCTTTCTGTGATGTAGTAAGCAAACCGGGAACTCGCCGGTAGGACTGGAGCCCGGAGTGTATGAATGTATCTGTATGGTGGTGAAGTCTTCCATGTTATTTGAAGTTCTTATAGAGAAAAAGGCGCAAAAGGCAGGGAGTCCCTAGGCAGGCATTAATAGTATAAAACTTTACTCGGTGGAGTATTAGATCGTGCTTACCCTTAGTAATTAATTATCCCTGCTTCTTGCTCTACTACTAACAACCAATACTTCACCCCTGTACATCCGTGTACTTGTTTGTAGTTGAGCGGTGCATGAGCATTCCAGGCGCATTTCTCTACATTTCACTGCATTGAAACAAATAAACCTTTTGCACTGGAACGCGGCGGTAATCCTCTCTGTCTTCCGTAACCAGAATGCTAAGAAAACATGCCTGCACTCGTGGACATCCCTCTCAAAGGACTAGCCCTGATCGCCAAATATGCGTTCGAGCCAATCATCACCGCTCCTGTTCTCGGCTTGCTGCTTTACACCCCAGAACAGACATGGAAAAACGCCTTGGAAGCAACATGTCTCTCACAGAGCGTCGACCTACGCAATCTAATACGCATACTGGGTTTTCTAGCTGCCGCGGGTGTCATCAGGAAAACCAACGCAGCTCTAAACGCATGGGCCACGAATAGCTGGCAGATACACGCAGGTCATGGTTGGAACTGGCCCTCTGAAACCGCAGTCGTCACTGGAGGATGCAGCGGAATCGGAAAGGCCATCGCAGAGACTCTCACTTCGCACGGGATCCGCGTGGCAGTGCTCGACGTGCAAGACGCGCCCGAGGCCTTTGCATCACAGGACCTGCTGACGTACTTCCGGTGCGACATCTCCAGCCCTACAGCAATAGCAGAAACAGCCGATAAGATCCGGAACGAGCTCGGACATCCCTCGATTCTCGTGAACAATGCTGGCATCACCGGCTCTCACACGATCCTGAAAACCCCAGGCGAGTTCCTCAGCCGCATCTTCGACACCAACATCCTCTCGCACTGGCGGCTAGTCCAGCAGTTCGTCCCGGACATGGTGGCCAAGAACAAAGGCCATGTCGTGACGGTGGCGAGCGTCAACTCGTTCCTGACGAACTCGGCTAATGCGGACTATGTGGCGACTAAAACTGCGGCGCTGGCGTTCCATGAGGGTCTCACGAGTGAGTTGAAGATCTGGTATAAGGCGCCGGGTGTCAAGACTACGATTGCGCATCCGAGTTGGGTGCGCACGCCGTTGATTGAGGAGGGCATATTGAGGAGTGGCCAGGACCCGAAGATTCTGGAGAGTATGTTGAGGCCGGAGGAGGTGGCCGAGGTTATCGTAAAGCAAATCATTAGCAGGCGCGGTGCGCAGCTCTTTATCCCCAGTGCTGCGGCGCCCATCTCGTGGTTGAAGGGGTTGCCAAACTGGGCCCAGGAGCTTGTGAGGGATGCCTTTGGGAAGACGAGTGCTGTCACTAGCGGTTCGATGATCGCATACTAGAGGTTGAGGCTGAATAAGGGGTTCCTATACCTAGGTAGCTTTTTAGCTGAGCTTTCAGCCCGCCCGCCCACAAAAGACCTGCAAGATATCCCAATAGATCGCAGCTTACGCCCCCGGCATCCCCGGGGCCCAGGGACGTACCACGAACACGTGGAAGGCTGGTTGTATCGAGTCAGGATGGGATTTGCCGGTACCAAGTGGGGACTTTGTGGATGCTAGTAGTTCTAATGCCTTGACATCAGGGATCTTATGAGGGTATATCCCCCCTCCCCCTCCATGCCAAAGAATGCCTGGATTCTTTAGACCATCTACCACATTTAGTGTTGCTTTCCATCTATCCAGTACCCAAACATGGCTGCCGAATTCTCCCTAGCGGAGACGCCAATCGGCAAATACTTTGCCTCCATGGCCGAGATGGGCGTGATGCGCGTCTTCGTCGAGCACGGCATCTTCGACGCCATTCCGGACGAGGGAATCTCCCTCGAGGACCTCACGGCCAAGCTGGCGGTCGAGTACAACCTCATCGAGCGCTTCGCGGCCTTCCTCCTCGCCGTCGGCGTGCTAACATCCCCGGCACCCGGCCACGTGGCGCATACACCCGCGTCAAAGGCCTTCACCGACCCCCGCGTCGCGCAGTTCTACTCGTACCTCTTCGACTTCTTCATGGGGCCGACGACGCGCTGGCCAGACTACTTCGCCGCGAACGGGCTTGCCGAGCCGGCTAGGTCGAATCGCTCGCCGGGCGGCTTTGCGCTGGGCATGCCTGACAAGACAGCCTACGAAATCATGGCGGCGATCCCGGGGTTGGCGACCAGGATGAATGGTGCCATGGCTATTGATGGCGACATTCCTGTTACGGGGGTGTATGACTTTAGCTGGGTGGCTGCGTATGCCGCGGGTGGTGCTGGTGGGGAGACGAGGGAGCTTATTGTTGACGTTGCTGGGGGGAAGGGCCAGGCGTTGAAGGATATTTTGGAGGAGACGCCGGCAATTCCTGCGGCCAGGTGTGTTTTGCAGGACCAGCCTCATGTTATTGCCGAGGCGGTGGAAGAGCACAAGGATTCTGCTGTCTTGGGCCCGGTGAAGAAGATTGGGCACAGCATCTTCGGGGAACAACCCACCAAGGGTGCTCTTGTGTATTACATACGCCGGGTCCTGAACGACTGGTCCGACCACGAAGCCCTTCAGATCCTGAAGAACGTGCGCGCGGCCTGCGCGGAGGACTCGCGCGTGCTGGTTGCCGAGTACTTGCGTCCTGAACAGCCGAGTGTCCACACTAGCACCGTCGACATGTTCATCTTGAACATCGGCGGCAAGGTGCGCAGTGAGAAAGCGTTTGGCGAGCTGGCGGCGAAGGCTGGGCTGAAGATTGCGTCGGTGGCGAGGCATGAAAAGACCGAGTCGGCGGTTGTTGAGATGGTGCCGATTTAGTTGATAGAGTGTATCGCTTTCGTACTTATCAATACAGCTTCACTAGTCCGCTTGTTGACTTACGACATCCAGGCCCGACTTTGGTTAATCTACCCCTAGTTTGCCTCACTTTCACTAGCCAATTTGGTTGCTGTTTGCAGGATGCCCCCTCCTATAGGAGAGTCTTGAATATTAGATGTCTACGTCTGCCTATAGAGAACACGTTCGCACTTTGTCTGCCTATTTTGGGCACCTCCATCCAGGAGGGACAATTTCAAATTTGGTACCGTCAGACTGGAAAGGCCAATGCATAGTACCCCCAAATCTATTGCATGCATTCAGGTAAGGGACGACGTCTGTAGCAGACGCATCAGTCTTCGGGCAGCACTATCGCCATCACGTTGATTAGTCCACGACGTACAATTTACGGAACGGGAAGAAAAAAAACGACGTGTTGAACTTACAATAATGTCGTCTGCGTACAATTTGCCTCCGATGGACTCACACATGCTGGGTTCGATAATCCACCAGCCGTTGGGGTCCTTCTTGCTCGGGTTTTGGGGCCCGTAAAGGTCGGGGCATACCATTCCGACTTCGGAGCTTTTCTGAGCCGCAGCGAAACTACAAACCATGATGCCATGGTGCTGTCAGCGTCCTGTTGATCTGCTTCAGAAACGTCATCCACATTGGTTGTACCTACCCGGCCAGAGCTAGGGCAGCAAGCGAGGCAAGCGAGAGGAATTGCATGTTGAGAGGCAAGTGGCGAGTCTGAAAACGATTGGGTTGAAGCTTGATCGAGTCGTTCTATCTGATGAAATAAGAGAATGGGTTTAGGAGGAAAGTAGAATTCGGGTGGACAGATAGTAGTATAAGTATGCCTTCTTGACCCCTGTATTCATGCTATAGTAGGCCTATAGCAGGGGAATACTCTCCATCGATTAATCATGATTTGTCATTGCTGAGTTCTTCCAGAGGCAGGAGTGGCACAACGATCATGGGGTGATTATGGGAAGGTGGTTGTCGGTCTCGGGGCCGCCAGGGCTGAATTCCCGTGAGCAGGCATCGCCGTGTTTGGCAGGTAGCAATCCGCACTCCACAGCCCGGGATTAAAACCCCATAAGGTAGGCCGGGCCGCGGGACTGACCATAACATGGCTCGGCGCTGCATGACGGCTGTTCGAATACCACCCCAAAACCTGCAATTGAATGCATATGTCTATCGAGATGAACGTCGCATGCCGTGCCATCACGCTCACGGCTAACATATGCCGACACCCATTAATATAACTCCAACCACTCCCCCAAGGACAACAGCGGCGTAACTACGAAAACTACAGTGATCAGAATTAAGTAAAAGAGTTTGTATCAGAGCCGGGCTGAACAACCCACAATGGATGCAGTTACATTCGGAATGTGGACTGTTATGCGACAACGATTGGTAGGTCTGCCCCCTCTTCGGGCCTATCCTGAATCCTATGGGACGGAACTGCTCACACTTCAAAGATGTTTCTGTTGAGGGATGGGGTTGAAAGTGTTTCGACTTGATTTCTTCGTTACCCATTCTTAGTAATATGGTTGATGAAACCATAGTACTCTTGTTACTCCTTTCCTTCCAGCAATGGAACAAGTAGTTGTTGGCGTTGGCGTTGGCGTTGGCTCATACGTACACGCGTTGTTGCACCTAATGAGAAGGACTGCCGTTCAGACCGATACATTATGTGGTGCCCAGGATGTGCGGCCTTCTGGTGCCCTGATGGATAGCAGCGAAGCAGTACAGTAGTCACCAGCCCTTCGTAGCGACTATACGCTAATACACATCACTGCGGAGTGGCCCGCCAACTACACAACTCGTTCGGGGGGTCGTTGTTGCGGAGCAGACCGAATATATCAGCTTGACACATTGCTAAGTCCATGATAAGTTCGGGGTCGCTCCTGTTCGGCGGGTCAAGGGGAGGTAGAGCCCACCAAAGGCCAACTTCGACTACACATGTACCTCAAAAGTAGGTACTCCTTGTATACTTCCCGTTTTCGACGCAAACAGTTCATAGAGAGCTCTAGAAACGACTAGGCAGAAATGGGCGGGTGAAATTATATATATGCTGTGCGGTCCGGGTTTTCCGATAATTGGGAAAGGGGGGGATATATCCTGCTACAGTACACCACTTGATCTGCGCGGTAACTATATTCCTGTTTTCCTTGCCCTGTAACCGACCTCCCGAGGGGTATGAAAAGGGGCAAGTCTGAGTGGTGTAAAGAATAAGGAGTAGTGGAATATATGATAGGGGGGCGGTACAAGAAACGGCCAAGACCTTATTTGAAACAGCCCTCTCACATACGAAATCCATGGAAACTTGCATCTCAATATGCCATAAATATCAGCGACAACTCCCTTGGGTGTAAAATACCAATAAATCTGCACATAATCAGAGACTAACTTCTTCAAACTATTTTGTGCAGCCAGGCCACGAAGAATCAAAGTCTACCTCAGCAACGACGCCATCTGAGTATGGATCATTTTTCATTGTAAATGCGCTGAGGGGGTCGTTCTGGCGATTCGATTTCAGGGCTGATATCTATATTGGACCGGTTCTGGCTGTTGTTATTGTAAGAAGGCCTTTCTACCATTGATATACATCATGTAGGGGATCTTAGATATCTTCAATAAGGGAAATTGCTCGGTGTATACATGACTGGCAAAAGTCTTTTGCTCCCCTGAGTACAA
Source organism: Apiospora koreana (assembly GCA_017163955.1). Taxonomy (NCBI): domain Eukaryota; kingdom Fungi; phylum Ascomycota; class Sordariomycetes; order Amphisphaeriales; family Apiosporaceae; genus Apiospora; species Apiospora koreana. The sequence goes on from JAFHKQ010000008.1 coordinate 116,249, forward strand.
GTACGTACCAGCCTGCAAATTCTAGTTTTGACCAGTAAAATTGAGATGCCGTACCTAGCCAGCCTCAGCGCCGACTCACTGCTGACATGGAGGCAGAGACGTGGGTGGTATCATGCGGAGTGGAAATTGTAGATATATCCTACCATCAGAGGCTTTAACCCCTGTCATGCTGCATATAGGCATCTATCAACCCTTGGCGGAAATTCAAGAGCCAGCAAATCAGCATGAAGCATTTATTCCCATCGCTTTCAACACCGACCCCCAATTTCGATCCAAAGAAGTTGAGTAGCGCCCCCTCATGCCCCCGTACTTCCTGTCTTACAACATCTAGATGACATGTTTCTGGGACCTGTTACTACTACTTCTTAGGGGTTTGATGTGGATGACACAGGCCTCATCGACTGCCTGAAAGCGTTGGGATGCCTGCAATACGATCCGTTTGCGTTGGTCGCAGCTGTTCTTACTACGGAATCTTCGAATGATCGCTCCAAGATTGGGTATATCCTTCGTCTTAGAACAGAACCCACACTGAGCAATGACCATGCACGATCTACCCTTGAACTAGTCGCATTTCTTATTGCTGTCTCTTTACAATATGTCGAAACACTTCAGATGCTCAAAAGCTTTGGGCTTTTCGAGCTCTATCAAGTTGGTCTTGTAGGAGATAGTCACCCAACCCCCATTCACGGCTGGAGATGCTCCGCTGCTCTTAAAACCTGTAAATTCTTCTTCTATGAGGGCTGCCTTCGAGAAGAATGTGACAAGATCAAGAGGGTGGTCTTCACTGCTTGAGAGGCTTTATGGAACGGTAACCGCCCAGTAATGGGTTTAGCAGTCGGAATCGGAGTCAGCCAAGTCATGATGGAGTCTCTGCTTCAGAACTTCCCGGGAGTCGGCGCTGTGGACGTTGTTGTTGCCCTGGATAACTCCACCAAACTGTTCACCCCCATCAATTCGCTACTCATCCTGAGGGTATGTTGAGAGGTCATAGGCCTTGGGATGAGGAGGATTGGAAGGCTTTTGAAGAAACTTGCACTTGCGGTGATAGATGGTACCAAAGCAAGTGTTCATTTGTTGAGCCAGACGAACATCGACGAACGTGTCGACGTTACAAGGATAGCCGCGACCGGCATTTCCGTATCATGAGCGACTACGACCAAGAACACCCAAACCCCGTACAGCAAGAACCCAATGCCAACCTTGCAGCGATGGAACTACAGCTCACCGTCGCCCCTGGAGATCTGCTCCGAGTCTCTTTCGACAACATCGGACACGACCTAGACTCGGTAATAGGCCTGATCAACCAATCCAATGTCGGACCTTGTGTAGTCGACTTAGGGGGACGAGGAAGAAGCCGGGGATGATGGCTGGTTTGAGGACTGGTTGAACTTCGACAGCGGACATGAGGGCACTTGATGAGATGCTGTCGACAGAACATTGCTGGTATCTTTCAGTCATGGTCACATTGGCCACTCCCGGCAATGCGGCATGAAGGCTGCACAGTCCTCCAGCTCTATAGCATAACCCTCATTGGTACGGCGGTCAGCAACCAGTCGTCACGCAAAGGGGCCGGTGAGTTCATGCTCGCACTAGTGGCGACGTAGTTGCTTGCACTTTGCACTTTGCAGTTGAAGAAGTTGTTCGACTTAGAGTTTGGGAAATATTTCTTCCGGCGTTCTTCGAGTGTTCCAACGTGGTCTTCAAGTCGGTTCACTACATGGAGCAATCAACTGATAAAGGAGGCGAACGACATATGATTCCATGCTGGTGTGTTGACGAAACATATGCGGTGTGTAGAGCGGCTCCCGTGACGTAGCAATACGATGGTGGATCTAGATCTGGCCATCAAGCATGATGGTGGAGTGAGGAGTTCATCTCTCAGGGGGAGGGGGCGGCTAGGGCCATTATAGGACGAAGTTTCAAGATATATTGCACGACACGGTTGTTTCTCCACCACTCGCCAGGTACCCTTGCGCGCCAAAGCACGGCCTCTCAGGTCGGTTTTTATAAAGTCCTCAAGGTTAGGCGCGCTGTCGCTATTGACGGAGAATCTTGGCCATCTCCTCAAATCGGGAGATTACCATCCGGGGCATATAAGCCGAAGATCGACCAAAGCTTGGCACCATATTCATCCAATATCACATCTTAGCTCTCCCGCCTTATCTTTCCATCAGGAACCAGGTACATCCATCGACTCTGATTGAACCGGTCCCAGCTACTTCACTTCTCATCTTTTCAGCTGATAATATCACCCCAAGAATCACCTGATATCTTCCATATCGCCTGTTCTTACAAGATGCGTTCTTCGAATCTAGTCGCCGGCCTCGCCGGCCTCTTCAGCGGCTTCGCCATGGCGGCCCCCGCGGCCGAGCAGCTCGAGCCGCGCGCCGGCAAGCTGACGCAGGTGCAAGACTTTGGCAAGAACCCGTCGGGCATCAAGATGTTCACCTACGTTCCGGCCAAGCTGGCGGCCAAGCCGCCCGTGGTGCTGGTGCTGCACGCATGCGCCTGGACAGCGAGCTCCTTCTTTGGGTCCACCAAGTACGGCCAGATGGCGGAGGATCACGGCTTCGTCCTCGTCTTCGGCCAGACGCCCAAGGACGGCGACTGCTGGGACGTCTCGTCGGACCAGACCCTCACCCACGACGGCGGCGGCGACAGCACCGGGCTGGCCAACATGGTCCGCTACACGCTGCAGAAGTACAAGGGCGACGCCAGCCGGGTCTTCGTGACGGGCGAGTCCTCGGGCGCCATGATGACGCAGGTCATGGCGGCCGTCTACCCCGACATGTTCGCAGCCGCCTCCGAGTTCAGCGGTGAGCCCGCGGGATGCTTCCACACCGGCACGGTGCGCGGGTGGAACGGGCAGTGCGCAGGCGGCCAGGTCAACAAGTCGCCGGCGGACTGGGCGGCCCAGGTTCACAAGATGTACCCCGGTTACACTGGCACCTATCCCAAGATGCAGGTCTACCATGGCGACGTCGACAAGACGCTCAACATCAACAGCTTCAACGAGTCCATCAAGGAGTGGTCTGGCATCTTTGGCTACTCGGGGACCGCCAAGCAGACGGTCAACAACTCGCCGGGCGCCCGTCTGACCAAGTACATCTACGGCGACCGTCTCCAGGGTATCTGGGGTCACGGATTTGGCCACGTGGTCCCGACGAACGAGACCGAGGCTTTGACATGGTTTGGCATTCTGTGTAAGTTGATATTCCCAATGGGCAGCTCGCCATCAACCAATGTGTACTTACTTTGACTAACCACCGAATGCAGAAACTACGAATTACATTTTACCAAATGAATCACATGCACCAATAGCAGACCAAGGGACTCTAACCCCATTGTTTGTGAAATATTTTATTTATTGTATATACTTGCATTTGCATATGGATGAACATATAGGAAGGAACCAGTTGTATTCGGGTTGCACATCGATCGTCTGAAATGAGCCAGCAGAAAGAACACTGCATTGAAGGATACCACTTGGGCAGAGCTACATGTAATTAAATATTCGATCAATTCCATTCCGATGAGCCATTCGTATATTTGCGCCGGTCGCGTTGAGAAACACTCTGTGGTTCGAATAGTCCAACATCTATAAAATGATGCTGTAATTGATGTGAGTAAGTAACCAGGCTTGGTGATGCATCTTCTCACGTCAATCCAGAATTCATTCAGGGGCGCTTCCCCCACCCGTCGCACCAGACCCCCGGCACGCACACCACGGCGCTTGTCTAAGCCCAATCAGGCGTATCATCGTCCGATGCCATCCCACGCTCGTGGTTCGCTCGCTTGCACACCCTTAGCCTGTTGCCGAGTCGGTCCCCCCCCCCCCCCCCAAAAAAGTCTTGTTTTCCAATGCCGGCAGACGCCCTCCATTCCATTATAAGTAGGAGCAGGGGCAGCAGGGGGAGCCAGGGAACTGGTATGCGACCATGGCTGCATGGCTTTTAACCTAGTCACTAGTCGGTCAACCTGTGACAGCGGTTGGCGAGTCGCCTTAGCTCAAGCTTCAGTGAATGCGGAGAAGACTCAGTTTCGCCATGATTGGTGGGATGGGTTATCTCCGCTAGTGCTGCTGTACTTGAAACCGGTGCAATTACATACAAGTACAGTCAGTGTACAGTAACACGAGTGACGACAAGCATCAGTAGTACCGGCCCAGGTTAACGGGCCCAGCGAACAGACATGCATGCTGGAGCCGTCTGTCTGTCTGTCGGCACTAGGTTAGACTACCCTGCAGGCTGCATCATGTTGGTTGGTCTTCTAGAACGGTAATCTATGCGACATTGCATCTCCGCAGTCCTCATGCCCCGAACTGACTCGTGGTACCTATCCTGGCTCAACGGAAGAATTATCGTATGGAAGCCTTCTTCTCTGTCGCTACATACTTGTACGACTACTCGTAGTAGTAGTAGTAGTAGTAGTAGTAGTCAAGCTACTTGGCACGTCAAATCATTGATGGATGAGCAGCAGGCATACGGATTGTATGTACTTAATGTACCCCAACAGGCTGACAGGGGTCGGGCAGCATCGACAGATCACGTCCATTACCGACATGTCCATTGCCGACATGTCCATCCCGGGTCGACGTACTGTGGAAACGGCCCTCAGCCCTCCTCAGCCCCTGGTCCCCGAGTTCATCCATCCACCGTGACCAGGTAAAGTGAAACATGATGGCTCTGCTTTGGGAAGCAATGCAGATGCATATAAGATGCCATTGCACTCGCCAAGCTTGGGGTGCTTTTGGCCTTACTCACCATCCTCGGTTCACCTTCTTTTCCAACCAATAACATCCGGCGAACCATAGCCTTGCTTTTGCTTCCCTATTACATTCGTTTCTGTAGATCTTTCCAGGAGAAGACCAAGATATATATCCATTTTGAGCCTTTTTGTTTGACCACCACCGCCATCATGAAGTTCCAAACCTCCAATGCCGCCGGCCTTGTTGCCGCTCTCCTTTCCGCCACCTTCGTCGACGCCGCCCCGTCCACCGACTCCGTCGCCGTCGCCGCCCGCCAGCAGAACTGCCCCCTCCCCTCCACCTACAAGTGGACGTCGAGCGGGCCCCTCACCCAGCCCAAGGCCGGCCTGGCCGCCCTCAAGGACTTCACCCACGTCCCCTTCGAGGGCAAGCACCTCGTCTACGCCTCGAGCCACGACACCGGCACCAGCTACGGCTCCATGGCCTTTGCGCCCTTTGCCGACTTCAAGGACATGGGCAAGGCCGCCCAGAACACCATGACGGGCGGCACCGCCATCGCCCCCACCATCTTCTACTTCGCCCCCAAGAAGACCTGGGTCCTCGCCCACCAGTGGGGCCCCACCGCCTTCAGCTACCGCACCAGCACCAACCCGGCCAACGCCAACGGCTGGTCCCAGGCCAAGCCGCTCTTCAGCGGCAAGATCGCCGACAGCGGCACCGGCGCCATCGACCAGACCGTCATCGGCGACTCCAAGAACATGTACCTGTTCTTCTGCGGCGACAACGGCAAGATCTACCGCGCCAGCATGCCCATCGGCAACTTCCCCGGCGACTTCGGCACCGCCTCCACCATCATCATGAGCGACACCCCCCAGCGCCTCTTCGAGGCCGTCCAGGTCTACACCGTCGCCGGCCAGAACAAGTACCTCATGATTGTCGAGGCCCAGGGCGCCAACGGCCGCTACTTCCGCTCCTTCACCTCGCCCACCCTCGACGGCAAGTGGACCGAGCAGGCCGGCTCCGAGGCCAGCCCCTTCGCCGGCAAGGCCAACAGCGGCGCCACCTGGACCAACGACATCAGCCACGGTGACATCATCCGCAGCAACGCCGACCAGACCTTCACCATCGACCCCTGCAACCTGCAGCTGCTCTACCAGGGCCGCGACCCCAAGGCTGGCGGCAACTACGACCTCCTCCCTTACCGCCCCGGTCTCCTGACCCTGTCCAAGTAAACGGTTCGTCCGGCTTGGGGAATTGGTTGTGGCTATGCACGATTTTGTGTGCAAGTAGTCACTGTTTGAAGAAGGAGAGGACGCCAAGTTCGCTCTTAGGATGACAGTTTCGGTGGACTCCGTACTGCCATACCGCTTTTTGTATATTCTTCTATTTTTCCTGTAAATATGGACCATGACTTGGTACAAAATAAGACATCCGATTTTGGATCAAACCTCTGATTTCTCCCCATGGCGTGAATGCGAAGGTTCCAGTTGAAGAAGTAGTGTATACCTTGTACTGAGGTGGCTCGCCACGCATTATTTCTCTCGCTCTCTCGCCTGAGGCTTCTTCCGATTGGTAAAGTGTCTCATCAAGTGGACGATCGTTGGAGTTCCCTCGTGCCCCCCCCTTCTTTCAAATAGGTCTCGTAAAAGGGTATCGTTAGTAGTTACAATAACGATAGGAGATCTGGCCTGGGCTCTGGCCCAACACCCGCACCAAGAATTCGGTACAGCATCTCGGTAGCCCGCTCTTCAAAGGCTTGCCGACCCCTTTCACGATATGCCAAGCCCAGATGATCTACCGCGTCGTCTAGTGTAAGATTCCGGGGAGTAATTGGCACCACATGATGCCCCAAATACCAACCTGTGATCGAAAGGGCATGAGGCTCACTTGAAGATTGCTCCAAAAGAAGATCGTGGATCCCATTGTCAGTCTAAAGAGTTAGAAGTCGTATAGGATTACTGAAGTCTAGTATCCAGGATGCCAGTCCATGAACGTTCTTCCTACCTATTCCCACAGCTGCGCCAAGTAAGCTTGCCGACTTGTCATTTTGAAGTAGAACCTTAGTGGCAGAGGCGTATATCTCCGGGATAGAAAGCCCATAATCAACAGGCACACATTCTTAGTCCTCTAAAGACAAGAGACCATGACGTCCGTATATATAGTCATGTGCGATGCTTGTGCGCCTATAGCGTGCCAGCTGGGAACTCCGAGCCAAAGCCAAAGGGGACCATTTATTGAATCTAAATGTCCATAGCTCGTCCCTTAGCAAACATATCTCCTGGGCACGGTTAATGCCGCTGCCAACATCCGGCGGCAGTTTCATGACAATAGAGGCTTATCATCTGGCTTCAAAACCCACTCTCCCCAGTTCGTGGGGGCCATTACTCTTCCATCCCGCCAGTTTGTGAAGACTGAGTCCAGAGATAGGATGGGAATACGATGTTGACCAAAGAGGCAAATGGGGTCCTTATGGGACAGTACCACCTCCTGCATGACTTATACCCGTTTTCAGTAACCACAAGTGGCGAGTCAAGTGAGCATAGATTTTGCCACAACTCCGTCTTCCCGATAGTTGTCGTGGACCTCCTTGGACTCTAAGCTCTCCAACAGCCGCATAGCATCCAACGCGTGAGTCACGCCGAGCCGCGACAGGCGTGATCGGTGCAGCACGAGATGGTTTCCGAACAACCGCCAGATGCCGCGCACGAGACGCTTCAGCCGCCCGATGTTCTTGTCGGCGATGGGATTCGGGGATCACTTGCCATTAGCCCAGTCCTCGTTGGGTAGGCCCAAGGAGATCCATGTCTGCCGACCTTAACGGTAGACTTGGTCCATCATGGCCACCTGCTGGCTCTTTTCCCTTTCATTGGACTGGTCTATACACAGAGCATCGGCCCACAGAGTGACGGCATGGCGCGCATGGCGGACTCCCCTCAAGGAGTCGAGCAAGTTGGCCGAGACGCTTACTGGTGAATACTGGTTAGTGGTGGATACTCCACGATGATGGGTTCGTTACTATGCTCGCGGGGAACCTCGAAAACCCAAGTGGACTGGATATGCCTGGCACGATCCATTGAATGACAGATGATGTTTCGTGAGATAAACTTAGTCTCGACGATGGCATGCCTTTTGGCTGCCATATAATGTTATAGGTAACAATTCGCGTTGGTGTTATTCTTGCTTCCAGATCAGGTAGAGCCACATATATAGGAGATTTTAATCAGGGCAAGTGTTGCTATCATACCGGCCTGGGTCAAAAGAAAGGAGAACTGAGATGTTATGAACGCGGCACTTGTCTAGCCCAGATTTCCTTATGCAAGGTGGCAGTATCTTCAGATCTCATGATTTCCACTGAGCTTCTCTTGCATAACTGGCTTCAAGACATGCCCCTGCTAATCATCTCGAAGAGACCCTTACAGCATGAGGAGGCTCTTTCGCTCAACTCCTAGGTGTTGTCGGTCCCTTTGGCAACTTCCTGCTTGCCAGTTGTGCCATCAGCACCCAATGTGCCTAGTCTAGCAAATCGGATGGCACAACTTGGGTCTAATATGAAGCAGACGTATCAGCATATCTCTCAGCTCAGATATCTCGAAACACTTGCAGAGAGGAGACGATCATTCTACCAGTAGGTCTCGGGGGCTTATTCAGGGGTGGAACTGAACCAGCCCACATCCTGTCGTCCCCGACGCTGCTACCACCACAGATAAGCCAAGAACCCTCGGCCAGTCGTCAACCATCCCACTCATCCCTTTTAGAACCCATCATAAGCTCGAGGCTATCATGAACCTGGAAAGGGTTTCGGTCTTGTGGTTTAGTGGTATAATTCTCGCTTAGGGTTCACCCTGATGCTATCATGCGAGAGGTCCCGGGTTCGATCCCCGGCAAGACCCCTTCCAATTTGTCTTTTTGTCAGCTCGGTAAGCTGGGCCTGTTGTAAGAACCGCTGTTTTTTTCTTCTCTTTTTTCTCTTTGGGCTCCGGCCGATTAGGGGATGTGATAGATATACTTCATGCACCCGGTGCATCGATGCCGTGACAATAGTATTTTAAATGTATACCATCCGCGCAAAGATCACGAAGCCGTAACCTCCGGAGAACCATTCACGAAGACTTGGGGAGCCTGCAACTCACCAGTCTGCGTCTTAGAGCAATGCTCGCATTAAGAGTGGTTTCTTGAAAAACATAGTACTGAATCTTTTCCCCCTAATAATTCCTTCTGCGCCAAACCCACCCGTATTGGGTCCCATCCGACAACCTTCCCTCGTGAAGACGCCCTTCGCGCCGCTTCTGTTCGGCTAGAAGCGAGTCTAGCGACCTCTCTCCTGGGAGGTGCCCTCCACCCGTACCCTCTCCGGCTAGGGGTGCATCTGGCAATGTTCCTCCTTAGAAATGCCCTCTGCCCCTGCCTCGTCCGGTAAAGGACGCATCTGGCAATCTCTCTCCCCTCCTCCACTCGCCCGTGGGAAGTCCACCACGACCAAAGCCATCAGGGCCTCCCGGCCCCCCTCCTCTCCCGCGGCTTCTCCCTGGACGTCCGTTGCCTCCGAATCCGTTTTCCCTATTTCTGTGGCCGCCTAGGCCGCTTCCGATCCCGGGAAATTGATCACGGACTCTACCCGCTTCTCCAGCCCCAGCACCCCGTCCCATCCTTGCACTGCTAGTGGGCGCCACGGTTCCGTCCTCAAGCGGGGGCAAAATGGCCACAGATATGTAGTCGCCCACGACAAAGCGCTCGTCGGCGAGCGTCTTGTTTGCGCCCGCGACGGGGTCGATCTGCTTGGCGATTTCAGGGTTCTCCGGGTCTAAACCCGGTCCGCCATCTCCAATAACGAGGCTGCCGAGTTCCTTGACCATAAATTTCCCTTCGCCATCCCTACTAGAGAAGTGGTGGATGGAAGGATTGGTGTTGCGCGTGTCGGCAAAAATGAGGCGAAAGACCAGGCGCGTGCCGATGGCGGGTTCTGGCAGTATGGGCGACGAGTCGGCGGCCAGGTGGTGTGCCAGCTCGGTAAGTGTGCAATCCTCCCACGTATGGACAGTGAGATGCGGCGGAAGGTGGTACGCGGAGAATTCATCGGGCCTGAGAGTTGCGAGGCACGGCAAGTTAGCGAGAAAGGATCAATGGGGTTGAGTGAGAACAAGGGTATATTTACCTGTGAAATGCACTGGTGCGATAGAATAGCTGTAATGCGAATGGGGGTTTGTCGCGATGATCCATTTTGAAGTATGTCTATAAGTCGCAAGGCCTGCTTCCTCTGCTGCCAAAGGAAAGAAAGATATCGCTTCAAGTCATTATGGATGTAAAAATCAATTCTTCCCAATGCGCGACCCAAGGGCTCGCAGAAGTATGGATGAGGTAATGTTGCGAGATAAACAAGTAGGACTTGGATGCGAGGCTTTGTCGGCAGCTGGAATTGGAGCTGTTATGCTGGAGCTCTGGAGCTCTGGAGCTTTGGAGGTTGGTTGGTACCTATGTAAGTAGGTAGGTAAGTAACCTACTTATTTAGGTAACTTACGTCAATCAATAGGTAAGCAGATGGCTGATGGCTGTCACTGACCCTGGAAACCTTAAATCGATTAGCGCTGAGGCTCTTGGCCAACGGCACCTCAAGCACTAAATCCGTGCACGCCTTACTACTAGGTACCTACATAGGTAGCAACATGAACCACCCCACGCAAATGTTCTAGAAGGTCACTCACTCACAGTCTTACCAAAAGAATACAGCGACAACAACATCGACAACCACCGCCTAATTCGGGTCCCCAAACTACACAAATACTTGGCTGCTCCAGCAAAAATATACTCAAATCGGTTGCCCACCATGGATTTCGCCTCCCTCATGTCCAAGGAAATCGCGAAAGCCAAAGCACCTGCAGCCGAGGACAAACCCAAGAAATACATAAGACGGTCCGAAGCCGAAGCCCAGCGTGAAGCCACCTACCATGCCGAGCAAAAAGCCCTGGAGGAGAAGCGCGCCCTCAAAGCCGCCGAGAAACGCAAGCGCGAGGAGGACGCCGCCGAAGAAGCCGTCGTTCAGACAGAGAAGCGGCGCAAGCTAGAGGACGAGACGAGGCGGCGGCGCGAAGAGGCTGCTGCCGAGGAGGAGCGCCAACGTCGGAAACGCCTGGGACTCCCCGAGGTGCGGAAAGAAGACAGCGCCGAAGCGACCGACGCCCCCGAAGATGGCACGGAGGACATACCCGACGAGGAGCTGTTGGCCAAGTTGCGGGAGCTGGGCGAGCCAGCCACCATGTTTGGCGAGATGCACAAGGGCAGGCTGCGGCGGTACCGCAAGCTGACGACGGTCATAACCCAGGGCCCCATCCCGACGACGCTGCAGCTGGTGGACGAGAAGGACATGCGCATCACCGACGGCAACATCCCCGCCGACAAGGAAGGGCGCCGGTACCTGTTCCGGCAGCTGGCGTCGTACTTCACCATGGTGCTGCGCGAGTGGGAGGCGGCCTTGGCGCGCGAGGAGCGACGCGACACCTTCGAGAGCAAAGCCGCCGTCAGCGCCATGACCCAGAGCCGCGACAACATGGTGCCGCTGTTCCGGCGCTTCGAGAAGAACGAGCTTGAGGACGACGTGCTCAAGCCCGTCGTCGAGATCGTCCAGGCCGCCCAGGAGCGCCGCTACGTCGACGCCAACGACGGCTACCTGCGCCTGAGCATCGGTAAGGCCGCCTGGCCTATCGGTGTCACCATGGTGGGTATCCACGAGCGTAGTGCGCGAGAGAAGCTGCACAACGGCGAGAGGGGTCATGTCATGGGTGACGAGGTTACGCGAAAGTTTTTACAGAGTATCAAGCGGTGTCTGACCTTTGCGCAAGTCAGGTGGCCACCGGAGGACGTACGACAATTGATGGGTTAGAACATTAGGGGCAGCCCCTTTTATATCACAAGTTGTATCACATGGTGGCTCTGCAAGCAAGCACAGTCAAATCAGTGACTTAGCACGTTTAGGTTCCAAGACGGCCTGATATCAATGGGTTCAAATCCCTACAAAAAGACCTTCATCACAGGTGGGATTGTTCGCAGATCTGTTTGTTCCAATGCCAGTCGGCTTCTGCCCCTCGGTGGGAGCCCTATTATGTACAGTGCCTTCCCCTGTAGTCTGATCTTCTCAACCTTCGAGTTCTCGGCTTGGCCACCTCTAGAACTCGGAGATCACGTCACCCTTCCGCTTTGCTCGGAGATCCCATCGTCCCTGTGGTTTTGTGTCTGGTCAGATACCTCCAAGTCTCCATGTTTCCGCCTCAAATGAAGCAATTGGACCGGGGCGAAAGACTTACGTCTGTCTGGTATGCCATGACGCCAAAGATGGCGGGCACGACCATGGCGTAGATAATGGTCAGGCGGGCGGTACGCGGGTTAAAGCGGAAGTACTTGTGACGGTTTGTGGTCATGTCTGGAGCCGCATGTTAGCCCTATTCAGCATCCTGCCAGCACGGCGCCCATATTTCGCATTCGTACGAGTCGGCGTGGGCATCAATTGGCTCGAGGAAGGGGTGAGAACGTACTCCCCAGCTTTTGGATGGCCGGGTCCATCGACATCTCTGTGGCGCAATGGTTAGCTTGTTTGTCTGCACGCCAATTGAGGGTTCATGGGCGATTTCTCGTACTGTAGTGCTTGAGGCCAGCCATCTTGACGAGCCGTGATTGATCGTCTTGCACTGGGTGTGGTGTTATGCGGTTTCGTGAACTGTGACGACTTCGTTGCGAGGTTTCGTAGCTGCTGCGGTTGAAGCTTGGTGGTGTTCGTCGCAGACGCTCGGATCAAGTCTCAGCCTCGAGTAATTATCAGCCACAACCATTTGTCCGTGGCGCAGTAGCTCGCTTACGATTATGTAACTTCAAATATACACAGTACCGTAGCTGCGTACCAAACATTGCCCAACATTAGCGTAAGGCGGGTCAATTCCATTCCATCTTACATTGCGGTTTCCCCACCCGATCTGATCATATCAGAGAACCCTGCGACGATATTGACAGTCAACAACCAACGGGAACACGCCCTCGGGGAGATGTTGTGATTTGCTCGACAGGCTGGTAGGCAAGGCAGCCAGGCACCAGCTTTCGGATTTAAACTATAGGTCGTCTAACTCGGTGACTTCGAGGCACAAGTAATAGAATAGAATTATGGAATCATGGAATAATACGGGATCTATCTATACGGCATTGTCGTTACTGCCATTGAACATTGCTGGCTGGCTAACTAAAACCAAAGACACAAGTGCGGCCGCAGCTTCCTCCACCTTAGGTACATAGCTGGATGCAGATTACCTGCCGAGGCTTGTTGGAAGGACTTTTACTATGTACTTGTAGTACTTCGGCAGGATAGGTTGGTGGGTGGGGCGCTCGTGCGAATCTTCATATGAACGATACCGCCGACTCCGAAGCGACTACCTTAGGTGCCCTAGGAGGTTCCATAGAAGAAGGTAAGTACAGTATCATTAAGTTGGGTACATATTTATCGAATGGTTGAAAGTTTAAAGGATCAAGCATCTCTCTTACCTCCAACTTTCGTCCACAACATCAACCTCACCATCTCTAAACCACACAACTTTGCTCGACCATCATTTTCAACGTGAACTCCATCGTATTAATAGCATGGCGCAACCAAAGATAAAGCTTTACTGGTACTTACCGCCCCTTGGTTATGGTTGCGAGAGTTGAGGAAAAGACTAACCCTCTGGTAGGCTTGAGAAGTCCAGAGCTCAGAGCATCCTCTGGCTGCTGGAAGAGCTCAACCTGGAGTATGAGGTCGAGCTCTTTCATCGTAACAAGGAAACCATGCTCGCGCCTCCCGAGCTGAAACAAATCCACGCCTTGGGCAAATCACCCATAATCTCCATCACACCCACAGATGCTGCCACCACCGGCGCCAAGCCCATCATCATTGCGGAGACGGGCTTCATCGCGCAGTATCTCTGCGAGCACTTCGCCCAGGGCGGCGCTCTCATGCCCAAGCGATACCGCGACGGCCAGGACGGCCAGGCGGGCGGCGAGTCGGAGCAGTGGATGCGCTGGCAGTACTTCCTGCACTACAACGAAGGCAGCCTGATGCCCGTGCTGATCATGGCCATGGTATTGGGCAACCTCAAGGGCCCCAAGATTCCCTTCTACGTGCGGCCCCTGACCACCATGATCGCGAACCAGATCTTCTCCGCCTTCGTCTTCCCCAACGCCAAGAGGCACCTGGCCTTCCTCGAGCAGCAGATCACCACCTCCGGCGGCGACTACATGTGCGGCGCCCAGCTCACCGCCGCGGACATCGTGCTCGCTTTCGGTCTCGTTACGGGCAAGGGTCAGTTCAGCACGTTCGGCAAGTGGGAGCAGCCTCCCGAGCAACTCCACCCCAAGCTCTGGGCCTGGATGGAGAGAATGGAGAAGGAGCCAGGATACCAGAGGTCGGTGGAAAAGATCAAGTCGATCGACAGCAGCTACGGAATCAAATTCCCCTAGAGGTGGGAACGTGTCAAAGAGCGAAAAGTAAGATCCGAACGGTATTTACAAAATATGAGCCACGGTGTTATGCTGAGGAGTGGTTGATGAAACATGTAGCATAAGCGAGGAGGGAGTCGCAAGACGACTCGTAATGGTCGCTTTATTGGTCGTGCGTTACACGAATAGCGAAATCGTAATACGAATCAGATAATACCACCAAGTTACCTCTCATATCATTCAGTTCGAAGTTCATGTCGTAAATGTGGTGCGCATTATCATGGTGGCATGTATGTACATGGATATATGCAGGGAGACGTCAGCTCCTTCTTATTTGGGCTTTGAGATGCTACCAGAATAGCGGGCGATGGGGCAATGGCGTCAGCCTGTTAATTGTTCCGCGGAGGTTCTCCTCGAATTAATAGAACTCGGTATAACAATATACAATTCCATTAAGTCGGTGCTGATATTCCATGAAATCGCATGAGGGGAGACATTATAAGTAGTTAACCCTTCGGTATAATACCCGACTACTACTTCCCTCACCGGCGTCAGCACCCTCCTAATACGATTATACGACTACCCCTTCCTCGTATAACCTCGAGTTGAATAACCTGTATTTCCGCTCGGTCACTCGGGGTTTAATTAAGAAGTTATATGCCAGTTATTTTGTGCGGAATCTTACGTATTATTACTATAGATACTGGCTCAGCTAAGCCCTGGTGGATGACGAAGGATATGCAGATGTCCCTCATTCGCTAGTCCATGACTGACACACCCGAACTAGGCTGAAGAAGACTTCAGAGATTGTCGAAATTGAGTTGTGAAGTTATGGCAACCAAAGATGCAGAGTGTCTTTTGGTGTCGCCCCCGCCATACGAGGCAAAGGCCTACGCACATCGCCGCCAACCACTCTTTCGACGCAGGCTACGCAAAGCTTGCTCGGTCCCGGTGCTCCTTGCTCTAGTTCTCACTCTCAGTATCTCGTATCTCTACATACTGTTTGAGAGGGGGGCGGTTCTCGGCCATGCGCCAACCAAGGGGTTCATCTCGCCGATAGCCACCGCCAAGTTCGACGCTGCATTGAAGGCATGTGCCGCTCGTCATGGTCGACCGGTCGAGCCCAATCCAGAGACCAGAGAGGCAAACTCGAGATGGAACGCGGTCCGAGGGCAAGGCGAGACTGTTGTCTTGCGCAACGCGACCCTCTTCGACGGAGAATCCTTCATCTCGGATCCTGTTGATATCCTATTCTCCAAGGGTCTCGTCACTTCTGTCTTGCCATCATCAAGCGCAGACAGAAGACTTCAAGGGGCTAAAGAATTCAACCTTCGGGGCAGATATGTAACACCTGGCTTGGTGGACATGCACTCGCACCACACGACCGGATCGTGGCCGGGGACGTCTCCAAGCGAAGATAACAACGGCAAGTCTCGCTGCAACAATTAACAAGAACTTATACGTCGAGATTCGCGGACAGCTAAAACCCCCATACAGAAATCAACCCCATGTTCGGGACATTGACACCGTTCCTGAGAATCATCGACTCGATGAAGGCCTATGACAAATCAACCGAAGTCATCGCCTCCGGTGGGATTACCACCAGTCTGGTACTTCCCGGCTCAGCCAACACCATGGGCGGAGAGGGCACCGTGATAAAGAATGTTCTCAAGTCGGGAGAGTCGGGTGAGTACGTGGTCGAGGAGATGTTACTGGAGCGTGGCATCCCTGCCGAAGACCGGCACCGCTACATGAAGTTCGCCTGCGGCGAGAACCCCAAGCATTCGTACGACCACGTCCGCTTCGCCCTGGCATACATCCTGCGCCGTCACCTGAGCCGAGCCAAGCAGTTGATAGAGAAGCAAGATGCATGGTGTGAGACAACGGCGGCATTTTTGCGTCCGCTATCTGCCGCAGCCGAGCCGGCCCAGTTCATGGAGCACATGGGGGATTATCCCGAGGAGCTCGAGCTCGAGTCCACCCTTGGTCTTATGCGAGGTCGCATCGCGATGCACAATCACTGCTACGAGTCGGACGATATGGAAACCATGTTCCGCGTCACTCGAGAGTTCGGTGTACGGGTCCGCGCGTTCCATCATGCTATCGAGGCGTGGCAAGTCCCCGAGATGCTGAAGGCGTACGGAGAGTGAGTTGCACGCTGCAGTTTCAAGAGAAGGGAGGCATGCATACTGACAGCTTGACAACAGGAACATCACAGTTGCCACTTTCGCCGAGCTATCTTTATTCAAGCAGGAAGCGTACTATCCCAACCTTTACGCTGGTGCGATACTGGATAAGCATGGCATTCCTGTTGCGTATAAATCGGTAAACAGTTCCCTGAAACTGCTCATCTACCAAGGCACGAGATATCTAATCTCGAATTAGGATCATTTCTTCGAAACCACCAACGCCAAATACGTCTTGTATGACTGAGACCTTATAATATACGTACTTGCTTGGGGGGCTGAGCTCACTATATACAGATCACAAGCGGCTATCGGTCATGCATTCCATCTCCCAGCTGAGAAAGCACTACAAGCGGTGACTTCTATACCGGCAAAGGCTATCGATATGGCACACCGGGTTGGCTATGTCCGTAAGGGGTACGATGCTGACATAGTTGTTGTAAGTGCACATCTTTGATATGCGTTAGACGAGCGAGTGGTTGGTACCAAGGCAGAATCACCACAAAGCGGCAAAATCTGGGAATAGGGGCAATTGCAATAAATCATAGGTGATATATGCATGTACACTACTAACATTGTCTACAGTGGGACTCCCATCCATTATCCATCGGTGCCACACCGCAACAGGTCTTTATCGATGGCGTGGCCACACTCAAGTCCGAAGACGTCGAAAAGGCAACCGGATCGTCTATGGAGGCGCAGACAGCTCCACTGGCCCAGGTTGACGAGCCGCAGATGCGCATTAGGAAATCAAAACGGGAAGCTAATAAATTCTGCACCTCGGCAAAGAAGAGAAGCCGGAATTTCGTCGTCGAAGGTATCCGTAAATCCTTCTTAGACAACTATTCCCAGCTAGCCAAGGGCGTTTCACCCTCTGGAGAAGCAGAAAGAAATCTCACCTTGGTTATCGAAAAGGGCAAAGTGTCCTGTCTTGACACCCAAGATGCCTGTAAAGCAGCTGTAGCTGCAGTGTCCGTTTTTGACGACGATGGCAACCCTCAACATGTGCAGCTCCAGAACGGGCATCTTCTCCCTGGGCTGATCGCGGTAACCAACTGGATCGGCCTCAAGGAGATCGCCTCGCAAGCATCGACCGGGAATGGGGCTGCCTCGGTTAAGGAGGTGCGAGATCCCGCCTCCATCGACCACGCCAAATACGGTGCCTACCTCGAGGGCAAGGGGTTCGCGCGGGCCCGCATGGGCGGCGTCACGCGCGTGATCACGCCACCCGAGCTGGGATCGGACGGGATGCTGCAAGGGGTCTCGGTCGGCCTCAGGACCGGCGGCACACGGACCCTCATCAACGGTGGCATTTTCCGGGGCGACGTGGGCTTGCACGTCGTGATCGGCGGCGCGAACAAAGCAAAGGGGAGCGTGAGCCAGGCCATCCAGACGCTCAGGGGCATCCTGAGGGAGAACAAGGGGAAGGGAAACGAGAGCGCGTACGGGCTCGTGGCGGATGGGCGAATGCCGCTACTCGTATCCGTGGTGAATCTGGTAGGTTTTCTACCGCCAATCGTTTTCAAGACGGTCTAAAACAAAAAGGAATACTGACGAGTTCCTCGCCAAATAATACAGGCCGCTACTCAGCAGATCATCGCCATCAAGAGAGATTTTCCCGACGTCAATATCGTCCTCAACGGCGGACATGCAGCGCCTCTGGTAAGTGGTTGCACAAATCGTTCCTTGAAAGCATACGATGGCTACCAGTGTATGAACAGTCTAGCAAGAACATTACTCATGATCTCTTCATCCCTCACAGGTTGCCAACGAAATTGCCGCCGCCGGGATCCGCGTCATCCTCTCGGCTACACGACCGGGCTTCGCCACCTGGGAGGGCAAGGACTACCTCGTAGGGCCCCCTCTGACACGCAGCCCTGCCAGCGTGCTGAGCGAGGCAGGCGTCCTCTACTGCGTCGCGGTGAAGGGCGATTGTAGGTCTTCTTTCTTTTTGTTCTTTCTATCAACAATTCTGACCCATCTCCAAATTCGTTTACCCAATTGGCTCCTAGGAGCAGTAGTGTGCTTTCCGTTATTTTGCTTCGTTCTCAATAGTCTAGGTCTAGCGGTTCTCGCTAACCCGGAGATACTGCAGTGCCCGAAGGCGATTCTCGAATCCAGAGCCTGGCCCTCGAGGCGGCGTGGGCTGCCAAGTACGCCGGGCTGAGCGAGCACGAGGCCGTCCGACTAGTTTCGAAGAACACGGAAGAGATCCTAGGACTGGAGCCTAGCGGGGACATTGTGCTGTGGGAGAACAACCCAATGCAGTTTGGTGCCTCCGTGGTCTTGTCCTTTGAGGAGGACCAAGAAGACAAGCTGATGGTGGCAACGTGTTGGCCGGATGATGACGCAGATGACTCTATCTGAGGCGGCCTGGTCTGTGAATGTAACAATGATCTTTGTATATGCAGGCCAATGTTACATACTGGCCACTGTCATCAGACTGTGGCTATAGACAGAAAGGTAGGATGAGTTTGTTAAATTGCTGTCATTATATCAAATGGGGAAAGATGTGACCGCTCCTATATCACATGAGAATAGGGAGATGTAGTGTTTTGAGTGCCACGGAACGTGGCTGAACTTCATATTACTAGATGTATTCATACTCCATAGAGTCGTCATCTTGCGAAGCTTGACACGCACTTTACCCATGCAGGTCAAGTTTCAAGTAATGACTGGCTAACGTCTTGCATAAAGTGAACCATGTGTCACAAATCCATGTTTATCCACGCCCTTGAACGCCCGCAATGCCTCGCTAACTGCCAATTACCAAATCCACAAGGGCTTTACCCAGTGGAAGACTCGGCCTGGCCCAACTGCCTCCGAGTATCATCGAACCAGGTCTCACCAGCAATACCAGGCATGGAGCTGCCTGGACCCTTTCGATTCCCCTTGACCTCAAGGTCCGCGGCTGCTATGTTCATTCGTCGAATTCGCTCCAGAGCCTCTTTCTCATAAAGCCTGGCCGTCTGGAGTCCTTTCTTCTGCATCTCGATTCTGTCGTTGGTTGAGACAGCAACCAAAAGCTACAAAACAAGTCAGCATTTAGCCCAACAACAGAGGTGTGAGTCCAATTACCTTGTCAATGGTGTTGATGCGAGCCTTGAGCACACCGCTTCGAATCATGGCCATGAGCTCTGATTCCAGAGATTCGCCCGGTTTTGCAAAGGAGTTGTTCATGCTTTCCAACGTAACACATGAGAAAGGAATGAAGTATTGCACAATGCACTTGTTGCGAATGGCCGAGAAGATCGCAGGCACATGGCCCTGGAGGTGAATATCCAGTAGATAATCGGCTCGATAGCTCTCAAGGATGGAAAGACATGCCGAGTAACGGCCATTGACGAACATGGACACTGCCTTTCGGATATGAGGCTCCAGCTCCAAGTAGTTCCGGAAATTCGAGTTATCAAGAACGCGGGATTGCAGTTCTGAGCGGTCCATTGAAGCAAGAGCAAGTAAGCCACCGTAGGTGGCTACATCATTCAAACTTACAATGTCGTTGCAGCTCTGGCAGATCAAAGGATCGCCGACCTCAAGGAAATTCTTGGCAGCCTCATAGAATTTATCGGAATGTAAGTTCGCGATGCCCGTCACCAGCTTTTGGAATGGCTGGTGAAGCTTTTGCTCGTCGTCGCTCATGCCGCTCGTCATCATCTTGCCGACGTTTGCTAGCACACTCGGCCAGTCGCGTCTCTGGAGAACAATGCCGATAAGGTGCTTAGCAACGCCCAAGATATGACCCTGCGTGCTGGCTTCAGGACGCATGCGGAGGTACGCGTCTGATGCCGCTGCCAGCTCGCCGACTTGTTCGAGATGCTCTCCCAAGTCGCGCAGACCGATCTACTCTTGACATTAGCCACGTGAACTAGACGATTCAACCCGCATGGGCAGCTTCTTACCCGTATGCTCTCCTTCACTAGATTGTTCTTGTATTGCTTGAGCTCGGCCTCCAAGCGAGCTGTCTCCATCTTGTTCGCCTTTTCCGTCTTCTCGACCCAAGCGGGGTCCCATTGGGATTCGGGCTCATTGGGGGCGGCGATTCGAATGCATTCCCATGCGTCGCGATATCTCTGGACGTCCTTTCCCTTCTTGGCCTCGGTAATGGCAGCTTTCAGGGCGTCGACACATAGCGGCACGGAGCTGCGTCCAATCAGGAGCAGGCGTTCGAAGCAGGTACGCCCTAGGACGAGGCTTGTTAGCATATGTCAGAATAGTATACTGGCGGGTGGCGAAAGTGTACATACCTTGGTAGTTAGCAATGTAAAGGTCGAGATCCAGCTTCGGTGTCTCTGTCGGGTGGTGTCAGCTCCAGGCGTACCAAGGTTGCCGGAATATGGAATATGGATTTACCATTCACAACGACGCCACTTTGATTCTCGACAATGGTAAAGTAGTGTAGAATAGGGTCGGCCGACGCCATCTTTGCTAGATGATGCCGCGACAGGGTTGCTGCCAATCGCCTATCATAAAACCGCGGAGTTTGGATCGCTGGTAGAAACAAGTAGATGGACGGTACTGCGGCGAAAGGGAATTGCACAATGAAAGGGTCGATGCTCAAGTGTGTGCTGTTCGTGAATGCGTGAATACGTGAGTGCGTGAGTGCGTGAGTGCGTGAATGCGTGAATGGTCATATGCAGGAGATAATGTTCGACTGACTGCAAGGCAAGGTAAGGCAGACAAGGACAAGGACAAGCTAGAGTGGGGATTGGCGGGCGATGGTTGATACGGCCTCATGCCCGTATGCCCATATGCCCATATGCCCATGCCTTCGGGATGGAGGGGTAGCTTCAGCCTCTTGACTGCCTAGTCGGGCAACCCTGACAATGGAAGTTACTACCTGGCTGCCTCAGGTGGCTTGCTAGGTAAGTACATGTAGGCAGGTTCCTCCCCTCCAGGTGGGGGATTAGTCAACCACCTCAGCTTCTACCAGCCACAATAATCTTATCACACATGCACTTCTCTACAAAACAAACTGAACTACACGATGATTTAAAACCCGTATTCCATTTGCACGGCTGCTGTTGGACGGACTATGCCTGACTCTTCATGGCTCATTTCTAAGACACGGCCGCCTCCGTTTTGCACATGATTGTCTTCATATGGTAAAGTCTTTCAGTCTCAGCGCGAATTTGTACTCCAATCAGCTTGAAAACACCATCGATAGTGCTACCGATTCTTGTACGAGCACATCACGGCACGCTTTCACTGCTACCTGCTAGTAAAGCGAGACTTGGCATACTCAGTATGTTGGCTCCCTCCCTTGACACACGCATGCACCCCAAGCACCCCAAGCAACCCCTCAAGCGACCTAGGCCCCTATACTTAGGCGCATAAAATCCTATCAAACCTGATCGTAGACAGCAGTGACCTTACGACTCGCCTGCGATCTTGATGATTTCACACAGAGTCCCAGATCTGATTTGGGAAAACCCGTGGTGTTGTTTTGGGCGGGATGCTCCAGTTAACTTGTCGCGATGACGGGACTCGGGGCGTTCGCAAGACCGTGGAGGAGAAAAGCTCCCAATCGATAGTGCGGGACACACATTTTCAGCAAGTTTGAACGTTGACTCGAAGATCTGCTTCAGCTCTCTGACTCTTGGTTGGTCCAAAGCCAAGCGTCGGAACGCCAAGGCATCGCTTGCAGTATGCGGTATGTATGCAGCACTGGAAGTCAAGGCGACCCGGTGAGTGTAAGCTGAGAGTTTTCCCCCGGATCTGGCAGCTCCGGCTCTTGGCCGATGAGCCCCAGGATTTCTGGCCGTGGCCGGTAAACCGCTATCAAATACCCATCGCACGCGGCGGCCGTTGCTGTTGTACCTGCTGTAACAGGCGGGCGGCGGGCGTGCCACCCCGTTGTGGGATGTTACGATAAATGCGCCGGGTTTCCACCATCGGGTTTCCACTGTTCGCGCCGGATCACCGAAACCGAAACATGAGACTACAATCCGGCTATCCGGCACAGGCGACCCTGGTACATTGCCCACACTAAAGGGCGCCAAGCTTCACAGAAGCACGCAGATAAGGACTTGGCTCAGTCTTTTCCCAACATTGGAGGCCGCTTCAAAACGGTGATGCTCCATTGCCCGAAAATCAAGCCGCCTAGGTTCAGACTTGGTCCTTGATAGGCTAGGTAGAATAGAGAATGCATTTCCTCGCCTCGACAACGCTTGTGTGGTAGAGCCCCCTAGTCTAAAGCAACACCACAAACAAGCCCCTAGTTTCCAACCGCCGGGCTAGCTTTTAGGACGCCACTCGAGTAACTCTCACATCCCGAGAGAAGTGCGGGATGCTGGAAGCAAGCACCACCCAGCCACCCACTGTAGTCCCGAGATTTGGTCAAAGGTTTGGTGCCCAAGGCACAGCACAAGGAGTCGCAACTACCACATGAGATCAACCAAGCGGGATGTGCTTCTCGGAGATTAACGCCATCGGCTCGCTTACATGATAGTGTTGATGGGTGTATTACGACATAAGCCCGCACGACAGTTATGACCCCTAATCGTGTCAGACGCTTGCCGTTTGCCAGGCAAGTGCAGTGAGTTCAATAGACCGGGTTAGTTGACTTCAAACCAAAACGATAGGTGTTTGGCGGTTCGACAGCAGGGTCTGACAGGCGCACGGAAATACGTTATGGATGGTGCCAGTGAAATGTGTGAATCGTGATGGAAAAGGCGCTTTAGCGAACCTCGATGGCCAGTTGGCTGCAGGACGCCCGAAAATAGAACATTAGCAACTCCCTGCCAGCCTAAATTGGGACAGTATGTAGTATAAGTAATGACGAAATACAATATGAAGCCAAGGCGAGAAATGTCGTACTTTATTATGGACGGGAATTATGAACCCCATTTTGCGGTGCGCTTTCTCTGTCCAGTGGTTTGGTTTCAGACCTACATCAGTACTGTGAGTGATATACAAATTGAATCGGTTCTCCTTATGAGGTACCGTGGAGTTTTTCTCATCATGTCATGTCGTTCACGCAAAGATGGTTTTGAAGAGGACGGCAGACGGATCTGCTCGGACAGTGACGCACCACAAATAGCCCCTGGGGATTTCAATTCAAGATGGGCGCCCCCCCCCCCCCCCTGGGCAGTGGGCTTACATACATGTACTTAGGCGGAGGCGGCTGACTCCAAGTCTCCAAACTCCTTGCTCCCCCGCTTACGGGTTTTCTCAGGTCAGAACGCGAGCCCCTTCTGGTCCACAGCATACTTGATACCTAAGACAGGCACAAGCGCACTCAGGCACTCCCTCCAGAATCCCTCCTCTCTGAGCCCGCCGCCCGCCGCCCGCCACCCGCTGCCCAAGCAGTCCACACACTGCACACACTGCACACACTGCATCTACAGTATGTGGGTGGGCGCGCGATCGAGTCCCGTACGGTACGGGCTTCTTCAGTGGTGCGGCGCCGCGGAGATAGTCGATGTGGCTAGGACCAGCCAGTACTGGACCAGCCTCAGTAACGGTCGGTCGCTCAAGCTAGATGGATACATGTATTCTTGACTGCTAGGCACGGATACAGAGAATTCATTTGATTCCGCCATACCATCCATAGTAGGTAGTAGATGCCGATGAACAGGCCGGACCTTTTGAAGCTAACTGTACCTGAATCCCAACCCCAAATCTGCGTTTGAATCAGGGCTACAGTGGAATATCCGCCACTAGCCCGCAAAACCGATCAGTTGCCCCGTCTTCGATTGGACCTCGTCGTCTTGACTCGTATCCAGGTCCAGCCAGGTCCAGCTGCACCCATCAACAGTACGCTGAAGACGGTAGGTCCGTGGCGTGGACGTGGGCCATGGGCTACAGTACATCCACCTCACTTTGTTCTGCATACTACCTACTGCCATTGGTATTGATCCATTGATCCATAACCTTGCCATGCCATAGCATTCAACGAAAAGATACCGCGTGCAAAGACCTGGCTGCCAGGTCTGCCTTGTGAATCCTTGACTCGAATTTTCCCTCTTCTTCCATGTAAACCCCCCCCCCCCCCCCCCCCCCCCCCTGTTGTTTGCTGCTGCTGGGGCCTCGAGATCCGAAAGACCTGAAATCTCCCTTTGTTTTTGTTGCCTCTCCAGCTCTTCAATCAACCCCTACCAGCTCAACAGCGCCAAGGGGCAATTCCTACACAATCTTTATTCAACCCCGTTCTAAATCTACCTTTTCCTTACCTACGTAATTGCACATCGAACTACGCTACTACCGTCCACTAGTTCTTGTCCCGTTCATATCTCAATTCCATTCCCCCTGTCTGTCCACTGTCTTGCCTGTCTCCAAGTGTTCAAAGTCCAAGTCTCCAGTCATCCAACTTTGGCCTGGCCTATTCGTTCCACTACCTGCCTGACCTGACGTTGAACCTACTGGACTCCGTACTTTCTCCTTCTCAATCAACTTCCGATACCTCCCAAACGACACTTCTTTCGTAGCGGCATCTGTTCCGCTGCCACCCCAAGCCGACCGACCCAACCGCACTCTCTAGTTTCCTCATTCACTCACTCGCTCAACCACCGACCACCAACCACCAACTCATCCTCACACCCTGTAAACTCTCCCCATATCTGCTTGTCCTACCGGGGCGTTTTTTTTCTCTTTGCAATGTGCGGCGGTGTTGGGTCAGTTTAAAACAGCCAAAAACTTTTGCCTTCTCCAGTAATTCCTTTACCTGACTGAACAGTGGTCTCGGGTAATCGGCCCCAATTAATTCATTTGGGTACCTACCAGCGCAGCGCACTACTGTCCTCCTCTCTCTCTCTCCTATGAGCGGGAGGCTGCGATTGTAGGCCCGCGGCATTCTCCTCCATGATGCTAGGGAGGCATCTCATGTCGATTATACGAAATCAAGCATCCCAGAAAGGACGCGCCTTCCCAAGGACGATCCAACAACCCCACCAATTGTCGTCATTCGAGGGAGACGGCTACCCCCACCCAACCGATTCTAGCCATGCCTCCCTCATCACAACACTCGCAGACCCTCGCCTCGGTCCCCGAGTCTCCCATTAAGGGCGAGCACGTCGACGTTCCCGATCTCGACCTGTCCGATGTCGAGGATGTTTCCGATGGCCAGTCCGCAGACGAGTCGTCGGGGAATCTATCGCAGCAGAAGGGCAAGGGTGTCGATAATGGCGAAAACCCGTCAGCACCGCTGCAGAAACGGCGAAGGGTCACCAGAGCCTGCGACGAATGCCGGAGGAAGAAGATTAAGTACGTCAACCGTCCATATGAAACTGGTCCAGCTTTGGCCCGAGCCGGTCTGGAGGAAGGCCATGCGCTCGATGCGCGGCATGCCCCAACATACGCGCCAACTGCGAACGCCATATCCAGTCGTCTACTAACCTTCGATTTACAGATGCGATGGCAAGCAGCCGTGTACCCACTGTCAAGTCTACAGCTATGGTAAGTAGTCTGTCACTTCCGAACCCATCCCTTTGTGGCTTTGGGCATTGACCCCAGTTGCAGAATGTACCTATGACAAACCCTCCAATCGTCGAAGGAATCCGGCGCCACAGTACATAGAGGCTCTCGAGACCAAGTTACAGCGTGCAGAAATGCTGCTTCGAAAGTTCATGCCCGACGTGGACCTCAACGACCCCAGTCTCGATCCTTCGGTGCAACAGGAATTTCGCATGCGAGACAAGGCTAGGACACAACGACAGCGCCTTACATTGGATGACACGTCCTCGAGCTCCTCGTCGATGCTGAGTGGACAATTAATGTCCATGATTCCCAGCCTTGGCTCGCTTGACCTTAATGACAAGGGCGATTACGACTTCCATGGCGTCTCTTCAGGCGCTGTATTCTTCCGAAGAATGAAGGACCACTTCCGCACGCTTCTCGGTCGCGACTACCAGGTTCCTTTGCACGCTCGCGGCCGGCGATCCGGCAACATACTTGGGCTTGATTCTCCGAGATCGTCAATGAGTTCGCGATGGGATATGCCAACAACAAGCACCAACATATACGACATGCCTCCACTCGAGGTCGCGCGAACTTTATGTTCATACTCCTTGAACTACGCAACCTGCCTGCTGCGCATTGTTCATATACCTTCCTTTTTGTCCATGCTGGAGACTCTTTACGCCAAGCCCACGCATGAATTCGATCGCAATGACAACAAAAACCTGGCGCTTGCATACTCCGTCATGGCTCTGGGGTGTATGTACAACGTGCCGGATGGGAAGGACTCGGCAAAAGGCAAAGCTTCCCCTTATGAGCTGGCCATAGAACAAGGGTATGGAGATGTCTTGCTGTATCCAATGATTTGTGCTAATCTGACCTGAACAGGCTCAAATACTATACCTCCGCCCGAATATTACTGAATGATCCCACGGAGTGTCGAGATTTGGCATCCCTCCAGGCGCTTCTGTTCCAGATTTTCTTCATACAATCCATGTCGAATCTAAGCACCTGCTATGGATTTGTTGGAATTGCGTTACGATCTGCCTTGCGGATGGGACTGCATCGTAATCTGTCCAACCTCAAACTTAACCCCATCGAGACGGAGTCAAGACGACGGGTTTTCTACGTATGCCGGCAACTGGATATATATGTTTCCGCGCTGCTCGGATTTCCCATGCTACTGAACGACGACGACGTCGATCAGCTGCTACCGACGCCAGTTAATGACGAGTATATCACGAAGGACGGCATCCTCCCCGTACCGCCTGGAACACCGTCCTTCTTTGAGGCCTTCAACGCACATTCCCGACTGATGGATATATTGAGCCAAATCATACGACAAGTCTATCCTTTGAAGGGGATGGATAGCGTCGAGGAAGGAACGAAATCCAGTGCGTCGTACATGATTAAGTATTCTAAAATCAAAGAGATGGAGAAGAAGCTCCAAGAATGGTACGAGGAACTTCCGGTCGCCTGGCGTCCAAACTCCTCAGGTACGGAAGAGGTGCTTCGAGTTCGAAACCTGCTTCGGTTTGCCTACGCGCATGTACAGATGGTACTATATCGACCTTTCCTGCACTACGTTTCCCCGAGAATCTCGGCAGGCAAGAAGGTCGACGATCGCGCATATGCCTGCGGCGCAGCCGGTATCAGCGTGGCCCGAAATATCATGCAGATAGGAACCGAGATGCGGAAGCAGGTATCCTTGGTTGGGCCCTATTGGTTCACCTTTTTCACCGAGTTCTTTGCCATTATATCCTTAATCTTCTTCATATTGGAAAATAAGGAAAAGCCCGGGGTAATAGACCTTATGGCCGACGCTGCAGCAGGAAGGGAGATGATCAGCAAGCTTGCACCGAAAAGCATGGCGGCGGATCGCATCACCAATGCGCTCAATGTAAGTTTGCCCTTGCTTGACTCTTTACATACAAATTTCTGACCATCCTAAGATCCTCTTCGAGGGACTCCCCGACGATCTGAAGAAAGTCCGAGTTAAGTCCTCGGCGCCTTCAAAGAAGCGTTCGGCCCCTGGCGCAAAAGGCGGTGCCATTGCGACCCCATCGCCACCAGTCCTGCATACGAGAACGCACCGTCGAAAAGATGACACCAGCCGCTCAAGAAGCGGTTCAGCCAAGCCCGTCAGATCATCGGTTGGGCCAGGCTCATCTCACGTGTTCCCCGACGTCATGGGCCTGCAAACGCAGGACCTTAGCTCGTCGAACTTCTCGCCGACAATCCAATCCATGTCCCCCCTGGAACTGGCATCGGCAACGAGCAACAACGTTGACGGGTATTCTACGAACGGCATGCACCAGCAATCGCATCATAACATGCACCATGGGACAAATGGAGATATGAATGCCCTCAATAGACTTGGAGGCATGGTGTTTCCTCCGGAGGACCCTCTTGCGTACCCCAACCAGCCAAGAGCCGACTTTGGTTTCCAACAACATATGAGCCCCTCACTTAACCCGGTCGTCAGCCACGCGCCCGATCCGTCGCAGTACTTCACCACGGGACCATATGACGGCATCGAAGGCCAACTGATGGGCCCACTTCCCCCTTACCTCATGCAGACGCAGAGCCAGGCGGTGTTCGACTTCCCCTCGCAGATGTACTCGGACCCGATGTTCATACCGATGCAGCCCAATCGGCCGCCTCCGCAAGGTCCGCCAACGCAGCGTCTTTCCAGCCTCCAGCAACGGCAGCTGGCAGCGCAGAATCGACAACACGACACGACGCTGGAGACGTTTGCAAACACACCGTGGTCTGGGATCTTCCCACACCTCGACTAGAGTGGAGCGCATATAGATACCCTTGCAGCGATTTGAAAAATATAGGGGAACGGAGTTTGGTGGCAACCTAGGCGGATCATTGGGGTGCATGGATGGACAGTCAACTCGGCCGGCATGACACCTTGCGAAAACGGGGAAACGGGACCCATGTACAGTTATTCAGGACATGCACGATAACGCCAAATGATTGACGTTCTTTGGTGTGGTGCCCACAACATCGCGAAGGTGACGTGGATATGAGAAGAAGCGCCATCGCCGGTACGTACTTAAGTGGTCTCAACCAGGCTGTGCACGACGACGGCTTAGGGAATGGGTATCAGGAATTGGCGACGACCGGAAATTTTCGCCTTGTTAGGTGTGAGTCTTTTTTTTTTCTTGACAACGACGTATGCTAGTTGTACTATAGATACCGCGCCGATTTTTTCGAGGGTTGCCTAAGGCACAAACAGATAGCAAGCATTATGGCTGGCAATTTCGGGTTTATTTGTCTTGTAGTCTTTTGGTTGGTATCGCCCATTTTACGAGACTGTATTCTGGCATTTGAAATAAGGGCCTGATGATAGCGTCACTCTACGTCCTTGAATGCTTGCCTCAGGCTGGCATGAACCATGCAGGTCCTTGTATATGCAATAGTATAAACACAATACAACATTTATAGACAAAACTACTAATCATTGTATTAAATTCTACCTATTTGCTTACTGTGTTATAATATCCGTATTGACGAGTGTTGAATGCGTGTGTGTCACTGATAATGGATGATCAGCACGAATCGTAGCCAACTTAGACGACGGCAGCAGGGACTTGCCGATTTACCCCAGCCTGTTTGTTACCTAAGGTGAGGTGGTGGTAGCTCAACGTCGTCTCCAAAACGGACATGTATCCATCCAATCGCAAAAGCACCTGCCCAATACGGCTTCCCAGCTCAGCAAAAGGGAGTCCGATATATCAAAAGGATACATTATAACTTAGGTTATTTAGATTTAGATCTCTCTGCTACTGTAAGTCCCGGAATTCAACCCACTTCCAAGATTGACTTACTACGATCCGATCCGACACGATACCAGATTGCCAGACGGACCACCACCCTCTCGTCGCATCATTGATTCATCCGTCGCCCACCTTGGCCTAGGTACCAAGTAATCATCAAGAATGGAGGCCATTCTTGATTACGATATCGTCTCCATCGATGAGTTTGATGCACTGTATGTATTATTGGCAGTCAAAGGGCATTACCCACCACCTTTATCCGAAGCTGGCTGATACAAGAGAGCACCACGTAGTGCAATTGAAATCAGAACACCACTGAGTACCCAGTATCCTGGTAAGTTCCCATCATTGCTACCTATACTCTAGAGATTTCATCACTGCAGCCGCCATCTAACATATACTGTTGGTTGCCAGCCAAGGAACATGCGAAAAAGGTCAGCAAGCAGCTAGGCGTCAAGAGCGGCCTCGTCTACTTGCCTGGCAAGGGTGTATCACAATGGGAGGATTCGGACATGGGGCCACCATTCCGGCAGCGTCGCTTGTAAGCTGTCCTACATTACACTACACCTCATAGGGCTGACGTCCAAAGAGCCCCTAAGGCTCGTCGTTCGTGAGTTAACAATATGACAGCTTCTATTATATGAGCGGCGCCAACTTCCCGGGCTGTGCTGTCACCTACGATATCGGCGCAGAGAACCTCACCCTCTGGATCCCCTACACACCCCCTTCATTGATTCTATGGTTCGGCACCACCCCGACTCCGGACCAATGTCTTGCCAAGTCCGACCTTGACAATGTAAAGTATATTGCGGACCTACCCAAGTATCTGAACTCCACGCTGGAGGAGGCCGGCTCGCTCTTTGTGCTGCGCGCGGAGCAGATCCCCAAGTCCCTGAGCCCCGGCCTGCTCAAGCCCGCCATCAAGATCGACACGAGCACCCTGCTGCCCGCCATGACCGAAGCGCGCGTGGTCAAGTCCGAGTACGAGGTGGCCATGATCCGGCGGGCCAACGACATCTCGTCGGCGGCGCACCGGGCCGTCTGCGCTGGGTTCCACCATTACAAGAACGAGTGC
The DNA here is from genome assembly GCA_017163955.1 of Apiospora koreana. NCBI lineage: Eukaryota > Fungi > Ascomycota > Sordariomycetes > Amphisphaeriales > Apiosporaceae > Apiospora > Apiospora koreana. The sequence goes on from JAFHKQ010000008.1 coordinate 146,849, forward strand.
GAGGTCGAGGCCGCCTTCGTGCAGGCCTGCGTCGCCGAGAACGCCCACATGCAGTCCTACCCCGTCATCGCCGGCTCCGGCCCCAACGCCGCCACGCTGCACTACGACGCCAACGACGAGCCCCTCGCCGGCCGCCAGCACGTCGTCCTCGATGCCGGTGCCGAGTGGCAGTGCTACGCCTCAGACGTGACGCGGACGCTGCCTATCGGTGGTCGCTTCACCAAGGAGGGCAAGGCGATTCATGATGTCGTTACGCGCATGCAGGATGAGTGTATCGACATGATCGCCCCCGGTACCGGGTTCCGTGATATGCACCTGCACGCGCACCGGGTCGCGACCGAGGAGCTCCTCAAGCTGGGGATCCTACGCCGCGGCGGTAGCAGTAGCTCGTGCACGGGAAAGACCGCCGCGTCGGAGGTGGTCGAGGTGGTCGCGGAGATCCTTGCAACAGGTCTGAGCAGTGCCTTCTTCCCGCATGGGCTGGGCCACCACGTCGGGCTCGAGGTCCACGACGTCGCCGGCAAGCAGCGGCTCATGTCCACCGTGTCGCCCTGGACCGTAGGCGTTGCCGGCAGTCGAAAGAACAAGCGGGACATGATCTTGCGCGAGGACCTCGTTCACATGATGAACCTTTCCGTCATCGCCGCCGCAGGTACTTCCAGCTCACTCACTGACAAAGTGCTCGGCCGGCCCCTAGAGCCCGGAATGGTCGTGACGGTGGAACCCGGCATCTACTTCTGCCGTGAGTATATCGAGGCCTACTACCTGAGCAAGCCCGAGCTGGCGCAGTACATCGACACTGATGTGCTCGACCGCTACTGGGACGTCGGCGGCGTGCGCATTGAGGACTGCATCCTGGTCACCGAGGACGGGTACGAGAACTTGACGACGGCGCCCAAGGGGGAGGAGATGCTCAAGATTATCAATGGGAAATAAGCAACGGAATTTGTTTGCTAATGGGATTTCGGTGTGCTTTCTAGCATATTTTACTGTAATTGAGCTCCCCTGTATAGAAAGCTATGTTCGGCCGGTGAACAACCGGGTTCATTAGAAATTTGAAGGCGATTTGGAATATATCTTATAGCAGGTCTCTAAGCACTTTTGAAATTCACATGTTCGATTGCGCTTTATCGAGTGAAAGAAAATATAAGATCATGGGCCCGTCCTCGTTGCCATAAAGCATCTTCCCCGATGCCCAAATATACAAACAACATCGCTGAACTGTGCTTTGTATGCTTCTTTCTCTCTCTAGCACTCTCTCTAGCACTCTCTCTTTCCCAACCTCCTTAGGGGTATCTACCATCCACTACTCAGTCTACAGGTACTTCTTCGGCGAAGTCTTTCTTCGCTCGTACAAGATGTACGCCGCGATCAACATGATCTGGGTGCCAATGATGACGAAAATGAGGGTGCCGTGCCGTGGCGAGGTCTGGACGGCCACGTGCTCGAGCATGGTGCCGTGGGAGTCGCCGAGGAGTCGCTTGATGTTGTTTTCCGAGTCAGAGACCTTGCGCGAGACATCGCGAAGGTCATTCTTCAGGTTGACGACGTCGCGGTCGATGGTGTTGAGCTGGTTCTGCATGCCGTCGAGGCGGTCGAGCTTGGCCAGGAGCATCTTAACGTCGTGGATGGACGAAGACGTCTCCTCGTGGCGCTTCTCACCAATGGTGCCGTGCGATGCCACAGTGCGGAAGATGGTCGACAGGTGGTGGTTGATGCTCTGGATGCGGTTGTGCAGGTCGGCGAACTGGGCCTTGGTGCTGGTGATGGTATCGGCCGATTGGTCAGGAATGGAATCGTCGAAGGGTTCGTTTCCGTTGCCTCCGCCCCTGGGCATGTTCTTCTCGCTGCTGTAACCGCCCCGGTTGATGACAACCTGGTCTTGATGCTGCTGCTGCTGCTGTTGCTGATGCTGTTGGTTGGAGGGAGGAGCTCCGCCTTGCGCTGCCAGGTCCTCGGTCATGACCACCATCTTGAAGACCTCGAAGGAGTCCGGGTTGTCGGCGCTCGCGGCGGTAAGACCGAAGTTGTAGCCGGTGGGCAGGCTGACCTTGTCGGTCTCGAAGCAGAGGCGGCCGTCGATCTCGACCTTGAAGTTGTTGTGGCTCTGGCGCAGCTTGATCTGCGACGGGCGGCCCAGGTTGCGGTAGCTGTAGTCGCAGTGGCCAAAGGCCAGGCTGTCGACGCTGGGCTGGGTGCGGTAGTCGGTGTTGCCGTCGTTCAGGAACCCGCGGATCATACCGGCACCGCCGCCATAGCGGTCGACGACCAAAGCCAGACCCTCGAAGCGGTTGACGGTGTATATGCTCGCGGAGCCGACGTCTTGCGCGCCCCGCTTGACCAGCCATATGTTGAAGTTGCCGCTCCCTCGCTCGGGCCCGTTGGCCCTAAAGTCGACATCGGCGACCCATTGGTTATACTGGTTCGGGTTGTCGCCCCATACGGCGCCTCGGGCGTTTCCCGGCGAGGGCTGGGTGAGGATGACTTTGTTGGAGAGGATTTCGGGGGTGTTAGGCTGTCCTTGTAAGGTGAAGCCCGGGACTGACTGTTGACCTTGGGGGTTTATCCTAAGCGACGAATGGTCAGCTCAAGGGGAACTAACGGTGCCAAGTGTGCTTTTTTGTTTTGTTTGCGTTCTATTTACCTTCCACTATAGCCAAAACTGAGGTTGTCTACCAGAAAGTTCTGTGCGGCCTCTGCTGAACCGGCAGCTGCAACCAGCCAGGCAGCTAGCACCGAAGGAGGTGTTGGGCGCATGGTTTCCTATGGCGATCCAGCACCGTTTGAGAAGAAAGAAGAAATGGGCAAAAAGCTTGGGTAAAGCTGTTGAAGGAGGGAAGCAATCGACAAACGGGCAACAAACCGCTGCTGTGAATAACTGGGTGGTGGTGGTGGTGGAACGGGGGACTGGACAGTTTTATGTTTGGACCCCTGTACGATATTATAATGTGAGGGCGGGCAAGTGGATGGGCTGAGGACACTTTGCTTGCAATTGAGCCGAATGATGGGCTGGCTCCTGGCTGGCCGGCCTAATTCAGCACGGCACGAGAAAGCAGGGGAGTAGGGTAGCAGGGTAGCAGGGTGACAGCTTGTCATGCCATATGTACCTCCCAGTACTAGACAGACGGGATTATTTTTTCCTTCTGTGGTGGCGTGAGTTTGAATCACAAATATTCCGATTAATGACGGAGAAGCAGTCACAGCAAGAAGTGAAGTGAATGCAATTGCTTAGGTAGCGAGTATAGATGGAAATGGGTGGTGAGATGGCAGGTAGTTCAAGAATTCTAGTTGCAGCTACATTACATCAATGTACTTGAGGTATACATACTTACATGTACATATTGACTGGATGTCAGGAACCACCGCCGTCCGTCTTGGACTGCCTCTAGTGAGTAAGAGAGCTGAGACAATTGGCCTGACCAAAATTGTCCAATTATCTGGGGTAAGCTGTGATCCAAATTCGGGCGCAAAACCACATGCGCCGTTCCAATCTTGTCTGGTCTGGTCTTGTTTGGCTGGTCTGGCTCAGTGCTGGTCTAATTGATGCAAGTACATGTACTTGTGTACCCTGCAAGCTATCCATCCATCCCAATCGAACCCCTGTTGGCTGTTGGTCGGCGATTGTTGATCCCGACCTACAGACACAATTGTTCGCTGTCAACACCACAATCGAAGTACAAAACGAAGTCGCCCCTTCACGTCGCCGCGCCCCGTCAATTGACTGATTTGCGCCCAGTCCCTCCAAGAGTCCATGGCTAGATAGAGAGCGCCTTCTTCAATGACACCATCGCCATGACGGAAATCCATCCTTCCTTGGGCCAATGCGCCATTGTCGCAGCCGCCTTAAAGATCCTGCTCTTCCCTGCCTAGTATGTTCACTTCACCATCTCACTCCTCACAAAATATACTGCACCAGGGCACACAAGCTGACTCCATACTCCAAAGCAAATCTACCGACTTTGAGGTCCATCGCAACTGGTTAGCCATCACCCACAGTCTGCCAATTTGGGACTGGTACTATGAGAAGACTTCAGAATGGACTCTGGATTACCCCCCTTTCTTCGCCTACTTTGAGGCCGCCATGTCCCAACTCGCCAGATTGGTCGACCCCATGATGCTGCGGGTTCACAACCTCGAGTACGATAGCTGGCAGACCGTTTATTTCCAGAGGTCCACTGTCATTGCAACCGAGCTGATCTTGGTCTACGCCCTTCAGATGTAAGTATGCTCTCGCCTGCTCCCAAAAGCTACAACTTACAGTGAATGTGTGCCAAGGTTCATCGACTCAGCTCATGGGACATCAAGACGGGCTGCGCAGGCGGCCGCCATCTCCATCTTGTTGTCGCCCGGCCTTCTCATCATTGATCACATCCATTTCCAGTACAATGGCTGCATGTATGGCATCCTGATTGCCTCCTTGGTTCTGGCTCGACACAAGTCAGGCCTCCTTTCCAGCGGCCTGGTCTTTGCCGCCCTGCTTTGTATGAAACACATATATGCTTACCTGGCCCCGGCGTACTTTGTATTCCTGCTCAGGACCTACTGTCTGTCTCCCAGATCTGTTTACAGGATCCAGTTCTTCAACTGCGTCAAGCTGGGATCGGGCATCGCCGCCATCCTCGGACTTGCCTTCGGGCCATTTGCCATGAAGGGGCAGATTCCCCAGATCATGAGCAGACTGTTCCCTTTCTCTCGGGGTCTCTGCCATGCCTACTGGGCGCCAAATGTGTGGGCTATGTACTCCTTTGTCGATAGACTCCTGATTACTGGTAAGTGCCGCCAAGTACAGCCTGTTCGAGGACTTCACATCTAACAAACACCTTTATAGTTGCGCCACGAGTCGGACTTTCTGTCAACCAAGAAGCATTGAAGAGCGTTACCAGAGGCCTAGTCGGTGACACCTCGTTTGCCGTGCTTCCGGATATCACGCCGCGCATCTGCTTCGCCCTCACTCTCCTTTTCCAGGCCATTCCGCTTACTAGATTGTTCCTACGGCCGACTTGGGAGGCTTTCATCGGAGCCGTTACTCTGTGCGGCTACGCGTCTTTCCTGTTCGGATGGCACGTACACGAAAAGGCCATCCTCCTTGTCATCATTCCTTTCAGCCTCATCGCGTTGAGAGATCGCCGCCATCTCAGCGCCTTCCGCCCACTGGCAGTCGCGGGCCACGTCTCCCTGTTCCCGCTGCTGTTCACCCCTGCCGAGTTCCCCATCAAGACTGTGTATACTATCTTCTGGTTGATGCTGTTCTTGGTCATGTTTGGCCGTCTGGCGCCGGCGTCCAACCGACAACGCTTCTTTTTGTTTGACCGATTCAGCACGCTTTACATTGCAATCAGCATCCCCCTGATTGTGTACTGCTCTCTGGTCCATCAGATGGTCTTTGGGAGTCGCTACGAATTCCTGCCTCTGATGTTCATGAGCTCTTACACGGCCGTGGGGGTCATGGGGAGCTGGCTGGGGTTCATGGGGGTGTATTTCACGTCTTAGACGTAGTAATGGTGGTTCGGCAAGACCAAATAGACGAGTAGATATCCATACCCAATAGAACGTGCATTTTATAATCCATGGATGGCAGTTGGTATATATTGGCATGTTTCTGGTAATTCAATGTTATTGGAATTGCGTAGAATGCAGCCGCGCCAGACTCCCTGTTTGCTTACAAGGTAAATGTGATATACAAAGTAGTATGAGAGCCCAGGGAGCTCGGAGCCCATGTATCTGGAATGAGACTCGGGTATAGCATGGTGCTGGTGTCTCCTTGCAAGAGTCATGATTTTATTGAAGATGGGCAAGGGTTGCAGTTGGATTCGTATGGAGCAGACCCTGCTGCTAGGGAGGGTCAAGGTTTGGGCCCTCATTCCCTGGTTAGAGCAACAGCTGGGGCAGTCCTGCGAGAGGCCCCAATTCTTCGCAAGGGAGGCGCAACTCAAGAATTGAAGAAAACAACAAACAACACCAACGCAATCTACAGGACCGGAGCTTCTGGGAAGGTTTTGCGAGCTTTAACTTGTATCGAAACAAGGGAAATAACATGCACAGTGGCCCACAGGCGGCATGGCAAGGGAAGGGTGGAAGAGTATATACTCCTCCTATAACATGTTGCAGGATCACATAAATGGGTTCAACGAATTTGATGGGGACTCCAAGAGACGTAAATACTTATTCCAGAACTTTTACCTAGCCGAGTGCAACACGGCCCCGACGCACACGAAGTTGAAGGCGGTCTACTCATGTGGCCCCCCGGGAGGAGAAGCTTGTCGAGGATTGAGGGAGCTCTGATGGACCCCCGAGTATCGAAATTCTGTATATGATGCATTGCCGGGGCAAATGAGGGACGAAGGAGGCGGTTCAAGGCTCGTTCGAATGCCCGGGAGCTGACGAGTCGATCGAATATAAGAACGTGGGTGAAAAGCGGACAATGGGCTTCTTGATGGTTAGTAGGAGCTCGAGGAGATGGGGAGGTGGTCTCGGTGTATTAAGTGGGACGAAAGCGCAGAGAAGAGAGTTGCGCCCCACTAGCAGGGGGGGGGGTTGATTGAAAGGGCTAAGGTATTGGTTCCCGGCATTGTCTACCTCTGTCTACCTACCCTTCTTCCTCTCTTTAACTACTACTACTACCACTACCTAACCTACTACGTTCGTTGGACCTTACCTACTTCTTTCTCAACTGACATCGTTTTTATTTTTTCCTCAACCCTTCATTCAACCCCAAACCACCACCAGCAAGCAGCAAGCCCAATGCGACTTCCACCGATCCCCTGATCTTTTGCAGCCGCCATCCTCTAACCCATTAAGCCCACTTACACCGGCATAGACGCGTCTTGATTCGTCCTGACCGCGTTCCGGCGCCTCGTGAGTATGTGCAAGCCCGCCCGTCCTCCTCTCACCCGGAACACCACACACACACACACACACATCACAACTTACTAGCACCCCCGAGATCCGCAAATTCCTTCCCAAAACACTGCAACCGGCTTTTCCACCCACGACCACACACTTTGCACTTTTTTATCCTCTACAACCTCCAAGACATCCCATCCAAACCACTTAGACCCTGACTTATAAGTCACAAGGCTGACCTTCAGCCTTGCAGCTCAAATTCGCGACTAGCTGCCCTCCGGGGTCGCGACTACCACCCCTCGGTGCCACCAACATGGTATGTCTCGACGCGACTTTCTCTAACCGCCCCCCCAGTGACAGCTTCTAACTTGACCCAAAGGTGCTCTTTAAACGAAAACCGGTGCAGCTCTTGGAGACGCCCAATATCCAAGATGAATCTACAGAGGTAACTTGATTTAATCTACCTATACTTGGAGACAAGTACCAATTCGGAACCGGGGACTAACGCAACCTCAGGTTTGGCATATTGCGCAAACGGGGGAGATCTTCACTTCATACGAAGAATACCTGAACCGGTAAGTCGCATTTGTCCCATGGCGCTTCAAGTATGGTATAGTTCCACGCATTGCTAACTGGCCACCAGCTTGGACTTTTACCTTCAAGTATATAGACCCCCCCAAACTTAGTTCGAAGCGCCGCGCATCACGATACTAACATTCCCCGTAGCCGCGATTCATCTGCCAAATCACTGGCCACTCCGGGCTGACATTCTTTGCGGCGCTCCAGAGTGAGGTATGTTCAGTCCCAGCGCAGATATATACTCAGAATGGCAAATCTTGGGATACGCGACTGGGACCGTCTAACCGCGTCGAACAGCTCGCCGGTGCACAAGAGGTCGACCAGGCCTTCCCCGAGGCCATCAAGGGTCCTGTCCTGCGGCGCATCCAGTTCCAGACTCTCTCGAGGATCGACCATCTCGTCGACATGATATACGACGAGTTCAAAGATGACTACTACCCCGGCGAGCCTGTGACGATCCACCTGATGAGCGGAGAGCGCGTGACGGGCGTCGTTCGAGACAAGACAAGATTCGGGAGCCGACTCGCGCCCGACGGAACCCTGATTCCCCCCTACATCCGGTATATGGCTAGCATTGATGGCCGACACAACGAAGAGGCCACCATCGACGACAAGCACTGCCACCGGGACAAGAAGGCCTTCACCAAGTCCGTGATCCGCTCCTTCATCAAGAAGACTGTCACGCGCGAGGCATGGAATGGCGCCCCCTGGCTCGTCAAGCACGACGTTGCGCAACAGTACCACATCGACACCCGAGTTCCTGCGCACCTGCGCTACGATATGAAGCTCCTTGAGCGGAAACAGAACCAGGCCCAGAAGAAGGCGCATAACCCCAACCATTGGCCTGAGATGACCAACGGCAACGGGCCTGTGCACAATATGGGACCCGCGCGCCTGCCCGAACTCAAGCCCGCCCCGAAGAGCCACATCACCAAGGCACCGAAGCACTCGCATGGGCACCCATCATCCCCCGATTTGCCACTTATGCCTCCCACCAAAGGCAACAGACAAGGTGTGTTTGTCGGCCGAGAGCCTGGGTACTTACCAGGGAACAACCCGTTCCAGTTCCCCGTCTCGTTCCGAACCAACATGCCGCCTCCGCCTCCTCCAGTCTTCATCCCGCCCGAGCCGGCACCCCCGCCTCCGCCGCCGAAGTACCCAATCGAAGATCTGCAGCTCGAGCCTCGCGACGACTATGTTCGGCCTGCTCTCAAATTCCTGTGCAGCGATCCGCCGGAAGGTATTGTGGACAGTGGTGCTAGGAATGACAAGATCCTCATGAAGTCGATTGGGCCCCTGCTGGAGACTTGGGATACGCTCAACGTCTATTGCGAAATCTTCAAGCTCGATTCATTCACATTCGACGACTTCGTGGAAGCTTTGGAGGTGGCTAGCGACGAGACACCCTGTCAGTTATTCACCGAGATCCATTGCGCTGTTCTCAAACATATCGTCACCTCCGAGGCCGATGGCGGCAAACTCCAAGTAAATCTTCCGGAACTCGACGACGACGAGGATGAGGAGGACGAAGAGGAAGATGAGAGCATGGAAGCAACTCCGGAGCCCGAACCGGAGCCCGAACCTAAGCCGAGTGGGCGTACCACTAGACGCAGCCTAGCCAAGGCCGAAGCCGAAAGGATACAAGCTGAGGCTGCAGCTGCAGAGAAGGAGAAGGAGAAAGAGGCCGAGCCCGCGCTCAAGCATCGTGCTACCCAAGCCCTGACTGATTTTGACTGGGTGGAACATCTCAAGAAACGAGATTTCCAGGATGGCGGCTGGCAGCTAATCATGGTTGGCCTCCTCTACCAATTGTCCAAGGAACCTCGCGAGACCGAGGTCTGCGAAGAGCTCTTGAGTCATCTTGTCCCCGCCGATGTAGAGCCGTCCCGAGAGACTGTGCAACAACACTACAGCGCTCTTGACTTGAACCTCCGTATCCAGGCGCTTCAGATCATCTGCATGTTGACCATCCAGACCAAGGCTGTTCGCCAGTACATGGAAGAATGTGCAGAGACGATGACGAGCTACCGCAAGGAGAAGATTGAGTGGCAAAGGCACAGAAAACAAGCGTAAGTCAAACCCTTAAGTGGTGGTGCTTTATCTTATACTAACACTCTTCCAGTATTGAGGATCTCAAGCCGCTTAACGATCAGCGAAAACTTCTCCTGCCTGATAACACTCCCAAGGTGGAAGAGGAAGCCAAGACAAATGGAGATGTCAAGATGGCAGATGTCGAAGAGTCCGCAGCAGAGCCTAGTGAAGAGGCTGCCGACAGCGACGAGGAGGCTCACGCCCGCCGGAGTCTCCGGCGAGGCGGCGACAGAGCCGCCGAACGCCAGCGCAAGCGAGAAGCGGAAGAGGCTAAGAAGAAAAAGGAGGCCGAGTTGGCTGCCAAGATGCCGAAACAGTCAAAGCAGTTCATCAAGGTTGTCAAGGACATCCAAAAAAAAGAGGACTATATCAAGCAGTGCGAAGAGGAGATCGCGACCCTCGACAACGACCTCCGCGAGGCTGACTGCGGGCGCACACGAGTACTGGGCAAGGATCGCTTCTGGAACAGATACTACTGGTTCGAACGCAACGGCATGCCATACGGTGGTCTACCGAACAGCTCTACTGCTGAGGCCTCTTACGCCAACGGATGCATATGGGTGCAGGGACCCGACGAAATGGAACGGGAGGGCTATATCGACCTCCCGGCCAACCTGCAGGCCGAGTACAAGGCGCAGTTCAAGGTGACGGTGCCCCAGCGCAAAAAGATGGAAGAAGGCCGCACCAGCGTTTTCAACGCTCACCAATGGGGCTATTACTCGGACCCGGGTGATGTTGACCAATTGCTCAACTGGCTCGATCCCCGTGGCTACAATGAGCTCAAGCTCCGCAAGGAGATCATGGCTTTCAAGGACAAGATCGTGGCCAACATGGAGAGCCGGGGCAAATACCTCGGACCCGCGCCAGAGGAGAAGGAGCCGGAGAAGAAGGAGACACCTGTTAAGGAGTCGAAGCGCATGAGCACTCGCGCCAAGAACCAGCCTTCGCCCGAACCCGTCGCCTTCCGGTGCCAGAACTGGACGAATACGATGGCTACTGAAGAGCTGGGCCATCTTCACAGTGAGCTTCCGCCGCCTCCGGCACCCAAAAAGGGCAAGGGGGCACGCAAGTCTCGAGGCTAGAGCCTGCCCTACTTTCGAACAACAATGGACCTGAAGCCGAAGGTTTCTGGTATACAAGACTCGGAATGCTCTACGACACATTACACAATACAACCAATATTCTTCGTCTGGCTACAGGGACACTCGACCTTTCATTGGGGGGTCATGTAGTTGTCCTTGATGTCTTTGACTTTTACGATGTTGGAATTTGACACACGATAAGGTTCTTTCTTTCCTGTTAGATAGACTGGCGTTTCGTTCGACTTTCTGGAAGGGGGCATGCATGAAATGATTCAGACAATAAGGTGCATTGGGCAAGCGAGCGAGAGAGGTCCTTTTGAGACACAAAAAGCGCACAAACGTTGGCAGAGCAGATGGTTTTTTTCCTGCTCGTCAGGTAGTGAGTGGTTCGATGGTTCACGCGAGGCTGGCTGGAAGGAGGACAGACAGACAGACAGGCAGATATATGGCATTTTCCTGCGTTGGACGCGGCACGGCGTTTGCGTTGCGTTGCATTGCATTGCATTTGCGCTATTTAGAGAAGGTCGTTGATTGCTTTCTTTGTTAGGTTAGGTAGGCGAGTCGGGTCTAGCTGGCTATGCTGTGTGTGCAATGACATTGCATGCATGACGAACGCTGGATGGAATGCTGAACTCTGAACTCTGCGTCCCTTGTGTTCGTTCCATCTAGGCACAAGAATCGCACAATACACATATCACAAACCTCTTTAAACAAAGTGCATTGATGGTGGTGACGTGCTCCCTTGAGTTGTAGCGCCCGCCGGTCACATGTAGCTCGCATACATGTGCAAAAGACCGTCGGTGTTTTTGTGTGCTGATTTGGGCACCAAAGATGCTCTCCATCAATCCACCATGGGATGGATCCGGGTGGACCGTAGAATCGGTGAATTGAAGGTGCAAAACTTGTGCTTGGTGGCGTGGTGGGTGCTACTCTGCCCTGCATTAGGTACTAAGTAAGTAAGTAGTATGCCAACACTCTCCCTGATGGTCCCTTTGCATGAGATCTGGGGGAGGCACACGAAGTATAGTAGAACAATAAGTATATCGCCGATTCTGAACCTCATTAGATGTATACCCTATATATTGTAGGTTTTGTTGGTTATGCAAGTTCCTGCATACAAGATGGGCTCTGCGACAAGGAATCAAGGTCGCATCGCTCAGCCCAGCCACCACCACCAGTTGCAGGGAAATTCTAGAAGGCCGAAGATCGCCCCCACTACAACCCCCCCGTTTGCCAGGCATCAGGATTTCCAACCGAATTCTGCTGGCTGAGCTGTCCGCTGTCTGCTGCTGTCTGCTGTCTGTTGTCTGTCAAAGCTGTCCAGCTATCTGCCCTGCCGAGCCCTGCCCAGCCCAGCGTGCCCAGCCATCAGCTATGTAACGGTCTAGCCAGGGGGTTCGTCCAATAATAGGCCGGGAAAGCCAATTGGAAAACGAAGGAGAAGAGATGCAGGAGGGTGCATATATTGCGGGGAGCAAAGAGGAGATCGACGGTGTTGTCTTCTTTTCCAACACATACGTACATAACCTACATATGTAACCTATGTATATACATTCATTGTGACTCCTGGGCAATCTACATACTTAACCTACCTAGCTTGCAAGCCTGTCTCGGAAGTAGAATCCTAGGGCGCAACGCGCGATCGAACTGACGGGCAGGGACGCGAGGCGATTGCGGTGTGAGACTACGGCAGAATGACGTCAAGTACGGAAACCCTCCCCTGGCAAGCTGGTCTCTGCACCTTTCTCTCCTCTCTTTACAGTACAATTGGATTGATTCAGTGCTGAGAGATGAGAAGAGGTTATATCGAAACTAGACCCCGGATCGATCGAGGATGATGATGTAGCGCCGTCCAAAAACCTGTCTTGGAAAGTGATAGAGTTCAAAGCGAAAGGTAGGTGGATGGATCTTTGAGTCTTACATAAGTTCAGCTTACTAGTAATCTTTGGTGAATGTGGTGGCATTGCTTGTTGCAAGTCAAAGTCATTGCTGACTGGTCCGCTAGCTTGTAGCCTGCTTGCCCGCCTGCCTGCTGAACTGCTGCTTGCAACGTGGGGGCATACATGTACCTACCTAAAGTAAGGACGAACCCGGTCCCTCGCATGCAAAACTGTCAAACTGACAGGACAGACTGACAGCCTGTTGAGCATTGATTCAGGTAGGATTCTGGATTGTGTACCAAGGATTATGTATCTTTTTCTGTTGGACTCTATGCATGCATTCATTTCATACCCAGCCAGCTCAGCCCAGCCCAGAGGACCCTGGAAGAATGCCATCAATCAAAAAGTACACTCAGAACACTCAGAACTTCTTCTCTCTCTTCTCTCTTAGAAACTATGTTGATTTACTTCCCAGTAGCTGCTGCCATGGAAAGTCTGACTTACTTCCTCATTACTACTACTACTACTACTACTACCTAGGTTCAATACTACTCTTTCATTTCTACCTAGCCCATAACCCAGCTCAACCCTGCCTGTCTACCATACCTTAAACCACACACACCATACCCCCATTACTCCTTCAACCATTTGGGTCCCTGCTCATTATATCCTCCCTCCATTGCTGGCCAGAAAGAAGAAGAAGAGGAAGTGAAATTGGATTAATTGGCCCGCTTCTACGGAGTACCTTGCTTGTGATACCATCCCGGCTCCCTCCCTCTATAAAGAGACGGCGTCTTATCTGCCAATCCATTCCCCGGCAGATCCGAACCACAAGTTACTCGTTAGTCGCCTGTCTACCAGTGGACACCCTCCTCCACCGAGCCAGAGCTTGGTTTTGCCTCGGTCGCCCGGCGGCCAATCTATTTTCGACATCATCAATGGCATTTTACTGCTAACGAAACCCTCACAACATTTTTGGGGCCTTCTCGCAAAACATCGTGTCGTGGGTTTGCTTGAATCATCAGTCAACGTCGCTGCTCCAGGGAAGGAGGAAATGCGAACAACGCCGGCAACATGGCCAACATGTCAACCATAGACGCCTCGCCGGCCTTGCCGCCCAATGGCCGCCTAAATCACGACAGGGAACCGCAAGGACTTGCTATTCCCTCGTCGAATGGACGACCGCCTCAGTCCTCCTCGTCGGACAGCGGCGGCGAGGACGACCCTCTGTTTGTCGATCCGGATGACGCCCAGTCCATGATCCAGCCGGCACTGAGCCCGGTGGTCACCCGCTTGACTTCGCCCAAGACCCCGGCCGCGGAAAAGGCGGCCGCCATGGACCGGCTGCCTGATGGTGGGCTCTTCACCATGATGGAGGGGGATTCGACAACAGATGTCGAGGACATAGCAACTACCCCAAAGGGACCCGCCGGCCCGGACCCGGGTGCCACATCGGCGGGCCTGGCCAAGGCCCGCAGCCGTCATAACAGAGGCTTCTCCGTCGGCCAAGTGCCGTCCGAGCCGGTAGATATGGAGGAACGCCCTTCCCCGTGGCAAGCCGGGCCTAAAACACACATTGTTGAGGGCGAATCGTCGTCGAAATCATTCCGATATGGAGGCTTCGGCCAGAGCCCGCAAAGGAGATCAACCACCACCGGTGCCGAGACCTTTCGGAGGATACGCGGGGCTTTTCCCAGCATCACATTGCCAACCAACTTCTTCTCCAATATCACCTCGCCGTCTTTCCTGTCTGGGACTCCTCCGAAACAACCGGGTCCGGAAAAGCGCGTGCTCGCGTCCACTGATGGCAATGCAGAGTCACGGTCCGCTACGGCGACGGACAAGTCGGATTCCGATAATGCAAGCAATGGACCCGCGGGAGATCGCATCACAAGCGCCCCTGTCGTTAAGAGCCCCAATGGCTTGGATGCGAAGTCTAGGCCAACGTCGGCAATGTCCGGTAGACCACGGCCGATTCGCCGATCAACTTCGCACGACTCGATGCCCTACCTTTCGCTTTCGAGGGTTTCGTCCTACGGAGACGATGATCGGTGGGGCCACGTTCGCGAGCAGACCAACTCCAGACTCAAAGCCATCAAAGACAGCTGGGACAGGCCCACCTTCAAGATGCCGCAGCTGCCCAACATGATCCCGGCGCCGTTGAAACGAAACACGATATTCGGCTTGGAGGGCAGTAGTCCTGTCCCCTCTCCGAGTATGCCAAGCCCGGGCTACGGCTCACTCGACAGCAAGTTCCCCGAGCTAGATCGCGTTCTGGAAACCTTGACGGGCGATATTGTCATCATGGGCGGCTACAGAGGATCTGTACTGAGATCAACCAAGACGAATCGCCAAGTCTGGGTTCCCGTCAAAGTGGGGTTGAACATCAGGAAGGTGAATTTGGAGGTAGGGTTGGATCCCGAGGACGAGGAGAAGATGGAAGAAACCATCTACCCTTCAGGCATGCTTCAAAACATCGGACCTGTCGATATCTCCAAACGATTATTCAAGAGGCTACGGGAGTGTGAGAATGCCAAGAACGGAAAATTGCGGGTATGGGACTTCGGCTGGGATTGGCGGTTGAGTCCCAGACTCCTTTCTGGAAAGCTGCTCAAGTTCCTAGAGAGTCTTCCATGCAACCAAGATGGTTATTCAGAGGGGAAAGGTGCCACCGTCTTAGCGCATAGCCTGGGAGGCCTGATCACACGCCATGCCGTGAACCAAAGACCGGAACTGTTTGCTGGTGTGGTCTACGCGGGGACACCCCAGAGATGCATCAACATCTTAGGGCCACTGCGAAACGGCGATGCTGTCTTGCTCAACGAAAAGGTGCTCACGGCTCATGTCAACTTCACGCTCAGAACGTCGTTCGTCTTTCTGCCCGAAGATGGGTTCTGCTTTGTCAACAAGCACACGGGCGAAGAGTACCCTGTCGACTTTTATGACCCTCAGTCCTGGGCTCAATACGCGCTGTGTCCAAGCATCGAACCGCCGCTGCCTGCTTACAACGCCAGACAGAGCCCCTTCGGTTCGTTCTTGAGTCTTTCCGCCTCGTTACCGGCCATGCCGGGGAGAAGTCGCGGCAATAGCGGTGCGAGTGACTTCCGTGGGCTGCAGACACGTAAAGACCAAGTGACGGATGCCGCCAAGAATGAAGTCACGCAAGATCGAACAATAGCACCCCAGATGGGCAGCGGGCAAGCCGACAGCGTGAAGAGCTCTCAGCAGAACCGGAACTATGGCGACGTTGGGTCTAGGGACCGGAACATGGAGTACTTGACTCGCACGTTGAAGGACACGAAACAGTTCCGCGCCGAGCTCGCCCACAAGCCAGAATTGGGTGAGACAAATTCGTATCCGCCCTTCGCTGTCATGTATGGCAAGGATATTCCCACCGTCTTCGCTTCTCACGTGACATGCCGAGAGGCGATCGCCAGCAGCGACTGCTACGATGAGCTGATGTTCCGCAGCGGCGACGGCGTCGTGCTTTCGCGCGAGGCCATGCTGCCTGCAGGCTATGATCTGGTCAAGGGCGGCCGGATCAGCACCGACCGAGGCCACATCACCATCTTGGGCGACTTGAACGCGGTAGGCCAGGCTTTGGATGCGATCATGCGGGGCCGGAAGAAGGGCATTGGGATGGGTTTGGCGGCTCAAGAAAGAATGAAGAGTGTAGCGCCAGCCTAGATGCTATATCGATGGTCACCGTGGTGTCTATGGTGGTGATTGCATTTTAGCGAAATGGTTATGGAAGGGTCCAAAGCGTCGGGTCCTGGTTTACATGAAATATGGAGTTTTTCAAGGAAATTAGAATATTTAGATAGGAGCTGGCATACCCCCTTAGACGGGGGGATCGGCTTCTTGTACGAAAAATAAAGACTTCAATACTCGTTCATTATGTACATTTGTTTGAAAAGGCGACACAGACTATGAGTGAAGCATCCATCCAAATATCCTCGGTGCCCCCTCTCGAAGCCAAGCTTTCTCCTCACTGATCACCTTGTCGGCCATTGACGCATGCAGAGTGCAGCAAAGCCATGCAAAGCCAAGCTCGTTCCGCATCCGTTGATTGGTGCCTCAAATTGTCTCGAACTCCAATAGCCTGATTAACCCTGTTCATCGAAATTGATATTTGGCCTCTCGAATGTTGCAATGGTCTACATATAGATGGGAAAGAGCTTGAACCAGTCCCTGCTTCTTGGCTTACCCTTCAGAAGTACTATATTGAGAATGCAAGCGCTTTCTAAATAGGTAAGTCACTGCATTCTATAGGAGAAGAAATATACAGGGCTCATTGGGCAAGTCATCTTGATTCGCATTGAACTTCTCCATCATCTGGAGCATCAAAGTCACTCCTTCACTCTTTATCACAAGATAGTTAGGATCTATATACATCATCTTTTTCTCTCTACGGGACATGACAAGTAGTAGTAGTAGTATGGGCCCTTGTAGACTACACACTGGAGGTCTATAGGAGAACCTTGTGGGTGGTAGGTTCCCGTTCCCATTGAGTCTGGTCGTTTATAGATCTGTGACGAAACCCACCTCCACAATCCGATCAGCGTCGAGATCCATATCCGCCATCTTGGCGCGCGAGTTGTCGAGGATGCACAAGAAGGCCGTCAGCGCCATGCGCCGGATCCAGAGCCGGACGCCGACCTGCTGCCGCAGCCGCATCGTTTCTTTGCCCACGACGTAGACGGTCTGGGCCGTGTAGGCGGCGCGGAGGGCGTCGAGCTCAGCGAGGCTGCCCGGGTCGCCGCCCAAGAGGATGCGCTCGATCTGGTGGACAATCTCGGCGTCGAGGCCGGGGCGCAGGACGTCGTCGGCGTAGCCGTGGCGGAGGACGAGTCGGTAGGCGTGGGGGCCGAAGACGGCGGAGCGGGCGCGGGCGACGATGTAGCGGTCGGCGGGCCCCACGTGGGGGACGGGCAGGGAGCGCACGTGGAAGAAGACGACGACGCGCGGGCGCGCGGCGAACTTGGTCAGGAACTGCGCAAACGACGTCGACACCACGCTCGGGTCGTCTGACTTGCTGAAGAAGATGCCCAGCCCGGGCACCGTGCCGATGCGCGCCCCGCCCCACTGCCGCGCCAGGTGCGGCGGGCTGCGCTTCAGGTTTAGCAGGCTCTCGGGCCGCAGGCGCTTGGTCGACTCGGCGGCCCACTGCGCCTCCTTGCCGTACCGCCAGAGCATGAGGATCGACGAGAAGATGGCGCCGAACGCAAGGGTGAACCTGGAGGGAAGGGGGCACATGTGTGTCAGCAATGGGGCGTTATGTATGTGCCTTCATGTATGGAGAGAGGCAACAGGGCAGAGGAAAGGGAGTAAGGGGGAGTTACCAAGCCCCTTGGGGTATCTTAGTGAGGACGGCAGAGGTATATGTGGCGTCGATGGCGAAGAAGATCAGGAATACGGGCAGGACATAGTAGACTCGAACCTCCCAGACCAATAGGGCGACCAGTGCAACCATGAAAGTTGAGAGGAGCGTGACGAGAATGGCACAGACGCCATAAGCGCTGCCGAGAGAAGTGGTCTACATCAGTCGGTCAGTTGTGTATTCATTACTAGATGTCTAAAGCTCGTGTTGGAGGACTTACGTTGTCAAATATAGCAGTCACAGACACCGTGCAAATCATCAACAGCCAGTTGGCAGCAGGGATGTATATGTGGAAGTGGAAGAGCTTGGAGGTATGGACAGTCTTGACGTTGGGAAAGTAAGATAGGCGCATGACCTGGCTCAGAAGTTGAAAGGTCGAGGTGATCAAGGCCTGCGAGGCCACAATGGCGGCAAGGATGGCGATCACCAGACTGAAATACAGAGTCCCCGGCGGTACGGTGTAGAAGAACGGGTTGCTGTAAGCGGTCCTCGTTTTGTCCTGGGATATATAGGCCGCTTGACCAATGTAGGCGAAAAGCAGGCCTGTCAAGCACTCAACGGTCAGCTAAAGTTAGGCAATGCGCTGTAAAACGAGTTACTTACAGGGGAATGTTATTCCTAACCACGATATCTGCACTGCCTTCTTGCTGAAGGCAGCGAGGTTTGCAAACTGTTGGATTACAAGTAAGTAATACTGGCTTGGTAGAAACAGGTAGGCATCGCTTCCCGCGGTTGTAGAGGACTTACCATGGCTTCAACTCCCGTGAATGCAAGCAACAGACCACTGAGCGACTTCCAACCATCATGTCCATTGCGAATGAAGTAAGCAAAGGCAAAGTGTGGACTGAAAGCTTTCAGTACTGTATGGTCATATGTAATCAGGTTGTATATGCCTGATCCCAAGTTGAACAGCAACCAGACCATCACGATCGGAGCAAAGGCAGTGCCTAGCTTGGACGTCCCGAAAGGCTGAACGAGGAAGAACATTGCCAGGATGCAGCATGTGATGCCGGTGATGGTTGGTTTGCCCAAGTCGGGATTAACCACATGGACTCCTTGGACGGCACCTAACACTGATTGGGCCGGGGTCAAGATGCCGTCGGCGATGACGAGCGAAACACCAAGGATGCCGACGACTTGCAAAGCGAACTTGGCGCGAGACGAATTCTCCAGATAAGTCCGGAGTCTCTGGCTGGTGGACTTGCTCGTCCCGTGGCTGAGACCCGTCCCACGCCGCTGCGGGCTATTGGGATCTTCCGGCGTGATGTTCATGGACCGCGCCAGTACGCTGTACAGGGCGAAGGTGCCGCCATGGCCATGATCGTCGGCAGCCAGGACGATGTAGCAGTACTTCAACGTGACGATCAGAACCAGAGACCAGATGATGATTGACAGTGCCCCGACCAGCTAAATCACAATCAGCTACATATCCATCACATCCGTGTTGTATAGGAAGAATTCACTTACATCATCCCAGGAGGGATGGCTACAGAAGGTTGAGGAGAAAACATATAGGGGAGATGTCCCAATATCGCCGTATATGACTCCAATACTCTGGAAAGACAGCCAGAGCAAAATTCTTCCGTGGTAGTCCTGTTGCTTTCGAGTAAGCTGCTGTAGTAGGTCTCCTTGGGCGGTGGTGGCGACATTACCTGTGTATTGCCTTGATTCAAATCTTCATGGTCGAGCCGTCTTGCCCGTTCCACGTCGTCCACCCTCTGGCTTATCTCGCTCTTTTGAGAGACAGCCAGCCGGAATGGTCTTTTGGCGGCCGGGTGGTCTCTCCAAATGTCCGGTTGGACAGTCGACCGCGGCCGTGATGGGTGTCCAGTCACTCCGTCCTTGGGAGTTCTAGGAGCCGTGTGTTCAGGCGTATTCTTACTCATCACAGCAACAACAAATCTTCGAAAAACACCGAGACTGAGGGAAGCCAAAGCAAAGGGCCATGAGGCGATACTTAGACTGCGGATTGCCTACTTCTATATCGACTGGGCCCATGCAGATCTATGCCCAAACTATAGTTCACCCTGCGGGAGTCATGGGCGAAAACAAAGTGGCCACAGTCATGATGAGTGTCTCCATGTTGTCTACGAGGAGTAGGCCAGATTAAGACCAAAATACTCGTGATAGGTGGCATCCCCCAGAAAGCCGTATCCTACACTAGCCCAAGTGGGATCGTGTACGTGAATAGGGGATATGAGGACAGCCAGCCACCAGACCGCCCAACCCTCCAAGAAGCCTTCATGGGAAGCACATCCCAATCGAAGACGGGGTTATAGCTTGGGGGTGTCTCATGCATGACAGAAAATGCCGCAAGCTGTGTAGCCACCGACATGCGAAGGAAGTCAGTTGCCAGCTGCGGTAGCTCCATAGGGTTGGCATAATCAAATTGATAGGGTAGCACCATACTGCAGGTGGTGATTGGTTCAACGGTGCTGCAGGAAGAAGCGAGGTCCGCGGCGACTAGTTCGCGGGCGGGTGGGCTTGTGATCGATGCGCCACTGAGCAACAAATGCTTCTAGGTTCGATGCAGATTGAGATCAGCAAGCCAGGGCAGGTTGGTCTGATGGCGAACAAACATAGGCGGTAGATTTCATCTCGCATATCGCGGACAAGATATTTAAACCTACCTATCAGCAAGGCCGAACGGCCATCATCCCATTCATTCTCATCTGTAGCATTGCAGTGCCGCCCATCAAGTACTGTGATGTCATTCCCCAGGCCCGTTTCATGACGGCTGCCCATTGCTCTCCAAACATCCATTACTTTGTAATATCTTCTTGGGATCGGAAGACTGGACAGGATGAAGAGGGGTGCAAATATCGCATTCTATCTTATGATCCTATGTCTATCTTATTTTGTCGTTGACCGCCTTGAGGAAACTCGTCACTTGACTTGTACGACATGTCGAGGATGGCTGAGTTCAATGTTGTTGAATAAGAGCTGGTCCGATGCTCGATTCTGACTCGTAACTGAGGGATGCAGTTAGGCTCGAATATACAGCCGACGGGTAGAACAGAAGGGTTCTTTGAGGACAATCTTCTCGTAAACAGAGTATAGCAAGGCAACTGATCCCTTCTTTAGAATTCATCTTGAGGCTTGCCATTGAATTGGACTGTCTCTTCTGTTGACTTTCCTCGAGTCAATGTCAATTAGCCAATGAACGATAGGCACTTATAGAAGTGACTTACAAAGCGGGGGTAGATCACTTTACCGAGCAATCAGAATCCACATAAGTACATATCAGACAGGGGTTAAAAAGCTGCATACATGCATATGTACTTTATCAGAGAAAAAAAAGCTTCTTACTGCGGCGTGCTACCATCATTTCACCAGCCACGAGATTTGATCAAGGTTCGGCATGCATGCGCAATCTTCTCATTCCGTTTTTTGAAAAATAGATTGAAGCCATGTCTCTCTATCACGAAGCGGCCGAGATTTTAACACTATCGCCCGAGGCTGGTGGTAATCTGAAAACACGCATCTTCAACCGCAAAGATCTCAAGTCGCCGCAACAACAAATCTATGCTCTAGCTCTGGAAACATGCAAGTGGAGTGCCGTGCTCAAGGAGGTTATCGAGAATGCAGGTATTCTGAAGCTCGAGCGCAAGGTATGTGACTACATTTGGGCGGCATGGCATTGCACCAAAGCAAACACTTCTAGATGACTTGATACTGACTTGTTCTGTAGATCACACCAATCCTTGCATCCTTGCTAGTGCACGACTTCCTTCTGGCGAAGAAGGGCATAGCACTCCCCAGTACTCACGGTCTTCGTGCTGCAATCGAGCGCCACAAGGGTCGCCTCTCGTCTGAACTCACAAGAGCAAGGCTAAGGAGGAAAGCCGTCACGCTAGATGCTCTCCGCGAACAGGTGGAGTCAGCTTTCGCTGAGGCAGAGGACTTGTATCCTCGCTGGGTGCGGGTGAATAGTCTATTGACCACCCTCGAAGATCAGTTCGACACCACCTTCAAGGAATTTGCTAGGGTACACACGATCAAGGATGTGGTATCGGGCAGGGGAAAGTGCGTCTACATAGACGAGCATGTTCCAAACCTGCTGGCCGTGTCACCTAGTTTCGAAATCACAAAGACCGAAGCCTACAAATCCGGCAAGGTAATTCTCCAGGACAAGGCATCTTGCTTCCCAGCATACTTGCTTGATGCCATGCCGGAAGATGGCGATGCCATTGATACCTGCTCCGCGCCCGGCAACAAAACTACTCACCTCACAGCCATTCTTCGATCTCGAACCCCAGAGGGTCAAAAACAGTCGACGGTCTTTGCCTTTGAGAAGAATATGCGCCGGGCTAATCTGCTAGATAAGATGGTTAAGCTCGCCGGAGGAGACAGTGTGACACGGATCGGATTTGGCCAGGATTTCCTGAAGGTGAACCCCGGAGGTTCGGTGTACAAAAAGGTCGGATGCCTGCTACTGGATCCCAGTTGCTCGGGTAGTGGCATCGTCGGTCGAGATTCGTTACCGACTCTGCACCTCCCTGAGCCCGCCGGTGGCACTCCCCAGCCTGCGAAGACGGGCAAGGAGCAGAACCGCAAGCGCAAACGGACGGATAACGGCGCCAAGGATGCCGAGAAGCCAGTGTTAGTCGACGATGATGGCGAGGAAACGGTGCTCTCTTCGGAGAAGGAGTTGTCAGCACGCCTCGAAGCGCTGTCCTCTTTCCAGCTCAGTCTGCTCCAGCACGCCATGGAGTTTCCGGCCGCGAAAAAGATCACGTATTCGACCTGCTCGATACACGCACAAGAAAACGAACAGGTTGTGCTCAAGGCACTGCAATCCGACGTGGCTAAGCGCCGCGGGTGGCGCATACTGAAGCGGGATCAACAGGTCCGCGGCATGCGCGAGTGGCCCGTCCGAGGGTCGCTCGACGGCGCCGAGGGGGATAAGGATGTCGCAGAGGGTTGCATTCGGTCCTACAAGGACGATGGGCGTGGGGTCATGGGCTTCTTCGTGGCAGCCTTCGCGAGGGACATGGACCAGCCTGAGACCGATGGTGACGGGCCATATTTACGGGACGATGGTGGGCGCATCGTTCGGAATACAGTGGGTATGCCAACACTGAAAGCCAGCCAGCGAAAACCCCACCAGGATTCGCACGAGAAACCTCAAGATACTACAAATCAAGCATCGGCAGACAACGACGAAGAAGACGGGGTTGAAAGCTACAACGAAGGGGACTCGGATGACATGGAGGATGACGAGTGGGACGGATTCGCCGACTAGAGCAATGCGAGCCCTCCGAATAATCAGGGTAATTATAACCCACAAGGAAGCCACAAGAAAGCCACAATATCCATAGGCACAACTTTATACATGACAATTTGTGGTGGTGACTCGATCACATCAATGCCTGCCGCCTACAGAACCAGCCCCCACCTATTTATGTGCCGTACCTTGTCTGCGTCTGGTAGGATGCCGTGTAACCGATGCTCCTTTCCGAGGCAACGGACAACGATCTTGGCCAATGTTTAAATATACCGAGCGAGTTATGTAGTGTATATAGATGAGATGAGATGAGATGAGATGCTATTTATTGATGCTGGCCTACATACAGGTATTACATATTATTCATCAACAAATCTATTTTGGCATGAACCCGACAAATCGTGCCTCGGCCTGCAGCTCCTGCAATTGTTTTCAATTTCTATTCGACCCCGTTTTTGGGCCGGGCATACACGTAACTAGTGCAGTTTTTCGGACCAAGTGTGCCTCGGCATGAATTTAGAGCCGGAAGACGAGGTGGATATTGCACCGAAAAGAGTGGATAGGAATCAGGAACAGAAGTTTTATGGAAGCTTCGATGTCACGAAAAGAATGAACAGCACAGGCATCCTGCTGCCCCTGTTGCTTCATTGACACTGACAAGCGCCGTGAAGACCGGCATCACATCCATAAAAGCCAAGACTTTTCCACCGTCCAACTATTTTGTAAATATTAGTATGTACTTGTCGTAGGACACGGGGATGGATGACCCAGGTGGCTGGACACGAAGCATTGAATACCTAGCCCCTATTTGATCTTCTACCGTACATCTACCGCACTAGGTATGGATGGATGCATGTATGTGATTTGCTCGCATCGACGATCAAGATGAGAATGCACTTACCGTTTACTGGCAAAACCGATGTGTTCATCTGACAAATTCTCGTTCTTCTCGTCACGGCATGGAGTTTGGATCAATGCCGAAGAGATTCACGACTCGACATACCATTGACTGGGGTATCCCAACAGGATGGGTACAGCTATAATTGAACAAATAGTTACAGATTAGCTCGAGGCTGAATCGTGAATAAGCCAACGGGGATTAAGACCTGGCCCCGAACGCCGGTTTTGCTTGATTTGAAAGCAGCCTCTGCCGGAGACAGGCATGGCTTTTGGAGGCTCAGCTCAGAGAGAGGAGCGTGGGTGCGTGGGTGCGTGGGTGACATGGATCTGGCCCGGACATGCGAGCTGCATCGAGTCAAGATCCGAAGGAGCGGGCCGCTGGTTCGAGGTCGCCCAGCGAATCCTTGCACAATGCTCTTGCACAAAACAACCACCATCCCAGAAACCGGCCTCAATCTGGTGTTTGTGGTGCTATCGTCAACTTTTTCCTTGCTAGCCAACGGTCCACAACGGAATGGAGCCCATGGCCTTCCCGCACTCTGCTTATGAATGGACGATGGGGCCACTAACCTTGACAGGAGGCTAACCTAGGCCCCCCCCCCCTCCCCTTCACCTTTAGGCGAGGAAGGTAACGCCGACATTGAGAAAATACACCGCAAAGGGGTTTGTCTGGTCTAAGAGATCCATTGCCGGGCCAGGTAAGCAGCCCGTACTCCGTATTTGAAATGTGTCTGAGGTAGGTCGATATATATGGCTGGGCCCTCTCCCTCCCCCGGTCGAGATCTGATCTTTGGTACCACCAACTTTGCCTTGTTCTAGGCGTGTCTTTCGTTTCTTGGTATCATATCGATATATCTTGTATTTATTATATACAATTTATTTAATACAGCAAGTTAGCTCTTGCTGCCGCTCATAAGCAACATATATACACATGGAGCGAAAACACAGTCACGACAAGAGCAACGACAACGACGACAAGAACAGCATGGCGTCAAAAGAATCGCCTTCGACTTCGGCGTCGTCATCGATAACGGCCATGGAACCGACCAATGGACAAGGAGATATGGAGGCCCAGGGCTCGTCGTCGGGGTCGCCCATAGCGAATCACTTCAAGCTCCTGTTAGACCAGGGCGGCGTGACCCCGGAAGTCATCGCATGGCGGTGGTCCGGCAACGGAACTGAGGAGGATCCCTACCTCGTCGACTACATGGACAACGACCCGAAGAACCCCATGAAGTTCTCCCAGGTGAAGAGGTGGTCCATCATGATGGTCCAGGCCGTCGCAGTCCTGGCCGTGGCTTTCGCCAGCACGGCCTACAGTGCAGGTGTGGTTGAGATTATCAAGGAGTTCAAGGTCGACACCATCATCGTTATCCTCGGAGTTTCGCTTTTCGTCACCGGTTTCGCTGTTGGGTGAGTTCATTTCCACCGATACACCCCCGTTTTGTGGCCTGCTGTGCTACAACAGCAAACACATTTTGGAGATACGTTTACTGACTCGGTATTTCCTCGATATAGTCCTCTCATCTGGGCTCCGCTATCAGAAATGTACGGCAGACAAGGCCTCTTCTTCGTAACGTACATGGCCTTGACTGCATTCAATGCTGGAGCCGCCGGCGCCAAGAACATGGAGACTTTGATCATCCTGCGCTTCTTCGCCGGTACCTTCGGCGCTTCGCCTATGACCAATGCCGGTGGTGTTATCGCCGATATGTTCTCGGCCAACGAACGTGGCATGGCAACGGCTGTATTCGCAACCGCACCGTAAGTATACTTGCCTGCTTACTACCCCTGACATGGTCGAGAGTTAAGAGCTAACGCCTGTATGCTACTGCAGTTTCCTTGGACCGTCCATTGGTCCCATCGCGGCCGGATTCCTGGGCGAGGCTGCCGGCTGGCGCTGGATCGAGGGTCTGATGGCCGCCTTCACCGGCCTGCTCTGGATCATCGTCTCCCTTACCGTGCCCGAGACCTACACGCCCGTTATCCTGCGCCGCCGCGCCGAGAAACTTACCCAAATCACGGGCAAGGTTCATATCTCCAAGCTGGACGCCGGCAAGCCCAAGAAGACGGTGATGCAAGAGTTTAAGATCGCTCTGTCGCGCCCCTGGCAGCTGCTGTTCCGCGAGCCTATCGTCCTCCTGACCGCCCTCTATATGGCCATCGTCTACGGTACCCTTTACATGATGTTTGCCGCCTTCCCCATTGTGTTCCGCCAGCAGCGCCACTGGTCGGCCGGTATCTCCGGCCTGGCCTTCCTCGGTGTCTTGGTCGGTATGATGGCCGCGGTTACCTACAGCATGTTCGATAACAAGCGCTACGCCCGCGTCTCCGAGGCCCACGGCGGCAATGCCCCCCCTGAGGCCCGTCTGCCCCCTGCCATCATCGGCTCCGTGCTGCTCCCGATTGGTCTGTTCTGGTTCGCCTGGACTAACGGTCTCGACGTGCACTGGATTGTCCCCATCATTGCTAGTGGTTTCTTCGGTGCCGGATTGGTTTTGGTGTTCCTCAGTCTCATGAACTACCTGGTCGATTCTGTAAGTTTTCCCCATCACCAGCCACAGATCGGATCCCAATCCAACCACGCACAACATTTAACTAATAAACTTCTTCTCACAGTATGTCGTCTACGCCGCCTCTGTCCTGGCCTCCAACGCCGTCCTGCGATCCCTTCTCGGTGCCGCCTTCCCCCTCTTCACCACCGACATGTACCGCAACCTGGGCATCCACTGGGCCAGCACAATCCCCGCCTTCCTGTCGCTTGCCTGCGTGCCATTCCCCTTCCTGTTCTGGAAGTACGGCGCCGGCATCCGCATGAAGTGCAAGTACGCGGCCGAGGCCGCCAAGGTGCTCGAGGAGTTCCGTGCCATGCAGGAGGGCCGGGAGGAGCAGCCCGACTCGAAGCCGATGGAGAAGAAGCAGGACGAGGTCATCGTCACCACCAACGACGTCTCGCCCGGCTCCGGCTCCGACGACGACGCCGCGACGTTGAGCAGCCCCTCGGATGGGCGCGTGGAGGAGTCTTATAACAACAAGGAGAAGTCTACCTCTTAGAAGGGCTACACTCCCCCCTTTTTATATTATTAAAGAAAAGCGAGCTTCGGCTGCAACACTACCTAAACCATGATATACCGACGTAGGTTAGGTATGTGCACATTATATATATTAGACTTAGACTTGGATACCCCATCTGGTTTTGCATAGCGGGCGAGATCAACCCAAAAAGGAGCATTGGTCGGTGTTTTGTATAGACTGGCACCATAATAACAATGTTTTTCTCACGGACACCAAAACCTCTCTATAAATTGCTTGAATATTTTTATGAATGGTGGTTTATACCTTCTAACTTTGATGCCCAATTATCTACAACTGATGATTAAAGGATTGCTTTCACTACTGTATATACATCGGTTATACAAGAAGAGCCCACCACTTCATAGGAACACACTTGAAGCGCGCAGGTTGATCTAGAAAAGAGTCCACTACAGCTCATCGCGGCCAATCTTGATATTGAGCCCCGGGAACTTAGCGATCGAGACCCGCGGCGTCGCCCGGATGCGCCCGGCCATCTGGTTCCCCTGCTCCGTCGTCGTGGCGGCATCATCCCCGTTGGGGTTCCAGGGCTTCACGCGCCCCTGCCAGACGTCCAGCCCCCACTTCTGCAGGTCGTTCGGGGTGACGGAGTAGTCGCGCGGGTAGTGGTAGATGCGGTCCTTGGAGAGCTGGTGCACGGCGCCGCAGGGGTACTTGGCCTCCAGCCCGAGGCGCGCCGGCAGCTCCGGGAAGTCGAGCGGGTCGACCGTCGTCATGGTCAGGGACTCGTAGTAGCTCCGGCCGATCTTCTGGAGCGCGCTGCGGGACCCGACTCGCTCGGCTTCGGTCGCGGCGAAGAGGTAGACCATGGGCCAGCCGCGCTGGGTGGGGTTTTGTGTTAGATGGGTGGAGGTGAAGGAGGCCCTTCTAAGGGGGATTCGGGATACTCACCTCCACTAAGCGTTGCTGGTTCTGTAATGTCAACTCGGAGATGATGGAGCGCTAGTTGGTTTCTCTCCGTCAGTCTCTTGTCGGGTTTTCTTCCGCTGTATCCCTGGGACAAGATGGGCTACGTACCGAGGACTCGATCACAAACTTCCTTATAGCTTCGGCATCAAAGCTACCCTTGGATGTCACCACATCACCGTCCAGGTGCCTGTGACACTTCAGACCGGGGAACTCCACGCCCTCTGCCTGCCTTGCCGCGTCATCCGTGTTGAGGCCAAAAGTGAATTCGTCTCGGAACTGCGACGCTATGTCCTCGTAGGCCTTGCGCGACTCCTGATCATCCGCCGCTACGTAGGCAATGAACACCGTCTCGTCACCTGACTTAAACGCCTCAAGGTCCTCTGAAGACACTTCCGATAAGGACGGTCTCTGGGCTCTCTGTACCCAGTAGGTGATCCTATAGTTCCTGTCAGATACACGCTCAAACATGTGGATAGGGTGAGACATACGCTGAAGCCCGTCGCGGACCAAGGTACGTTGACTTGGCCTCACCACCCTTGAACACTTTCAGGCTTGGGTACGACAATACGCCGTACTTCTGGCAGATTTCCGCTGCCTCTGAGCAGTCAACGCTCAATGTTTGGATGGTGGTTGACTCGACCACGGCGGGCGTCCACTCGAGCTCAAGGGCCTTAGATTTGTCCCTGTTTCCAGCGGTTAGCACAATGCAACCGTACAACAGCATCGATAATTGTGAAGGGATTGATCCTCAACTTGCTCTGATGGCTATAGTTCGCACACACCGCTCATGTTAGTGTCTGTCGTAGTGGTAATGGATGCCCCTAAAGACAGGCGGACTGGAATGGTACTATACCGCAACGACTGGGAATTAGTGGTTAGTATCGTTTTGCTCCCCACCACTTAAGATAGTAGTATCAAGACACGAATAAACTTACATGCTACAACCACGGCGTCGTGGCTCTTGATACTGGTTTCCAGCTCGGATGGTGCCACATGCTCCCACGCACATACACTAGTGGCGGCCAGCCAAGCGGCCAACCCTAGTTTCAACATTATACTTGTATAGATACAAAAATAACAAATAGTACAAATAACGAGATCATATGCCAAAAGAAGCCACCGATGTTTAGTTGAGAAGAGTTATGTTGTCAAGAATGGGAGCAATTTACTGGAGAAACACAACTCTTCACTCGACATGGAAGGGGCAAACAGCTGCTACTGACGTTTCATCCGGCGTGGGAGTTTATCTACCAGCCTACCGCTCATCGGCTAAGAACAGGGATCAATTGGGGAAAGCTGCAGTAGCCAGCGGTTTCCACTTGCCCCATTAGGCGCAGACAACTAATATTATCCACTATCGTGATGCGATGAGAGCGTGTATTGTGTGTGTATTATGCATAGGTGTGAAAAGATTCAACACACAAAAGCTTGACAATTGCAGAAAAATATGTACATTTCGTGTTCTTATTCCAAACGTTTTGTTCATGAAGATATGTGCGGAGGTTCGTTCTCTGTATGTCATCGAGGTTTGTATCATGGCAGTATTCCAACCCGGTGCCTAGCGAGCTTTAGAGGCTTCAGAAATTTCTGGGAATGCATGTCCTACAGGCATTGCGAGTACCATTCTGCTTCCTGTTAGCTCATATCCCATAACTACAAAATTGCGAAGTGGACTTACCGTCAGAGGCCTTGCAAGTGTCCGAACTGCGTCTGCTTGGTGGGCGGAGCCGGGGCCTAGGTCGCCGGCGGGGTCGACGGGGCGTCGGTGGCGCGGGGGCTGTTGGCAGTCTTGGTGGCGACCTTGTAGACGCGCATGTCGTGCGAGCCGAGGCTGGTCGTGACGGCCGTGCCGCTGCCCGTCGCGCCCGTCCACAGCTCGGTCCAGCTGTACGAGCCGGAGCCGCCGAGGCCGGGCACGTCGGCGAACTTGAACGAGAGGCTCGAGGCGCCGCCCGCCGCGACCACGCCTACCACGACGCCGTCGCTGAGCGGGCCGGCCCAGTAGGGGTACAGCTGGCCGTTGACAGGGGCGGCGGCGCCCGAGGGGCGGAAGTAGCCGGCCGCTTTTCCGAGGGGGTCTTGGTTGATCGCGAGGATGGCCTTTATTGCAAACGTGTTAAAGGTGACCACTTTCAGGAGGAGTTAGAGTATGGGCCTTGTTACCTTGTTCTTGAGAATATTCAGGGAAGAAGTCTTGATCTTGGACAAATCAGTGCCAAGAATGATAGGAGACTTGGCCAGAGCCCAGATGCCCATATGGGCTCTCTCTTCGTTCTCGTTCAGGGCGCCATTGCCAACTTCCTGTTGAACGTTAGCAGAGCTGCTTCGATAACCCCTCGCCTGACCGCCATGGGAGATGATCATCGTACCATCATATCCAAGTCGTTAAAGCCGCCCGGTTGGGCGTACTGAGCAATACCTCCCGCGGTGGCCGCAATACCGGCCACCGAGTTCCAGTTGTTGGCGATATCACCCGACATGCGCCACGAGTTGCCCACGCTGTTACCCCAGGTCCAGACGCTGTTGCGTCCCCACTGGCACATGGAGTAGAAAATCTTGCCGCCCGAGTTGTTGAGTGCGTCGCGGAAGGTCTCATACCATGCTCGCGCGTTCACGTTGGGGTCCCAGCACGTCTGGGGGTTCTGCCCGTTGCAGGGGGTGTAGCAGGCGTCGTGCTTCCAGTAGTCGACGGACCAGCTGACGAGCGCCTTGGCGTCTTGTGCCTCGTGGCCCCAGGACCCCGGGTAGCCGGCGCACGTCTTGGTGCCCGCGCAGCCGTACAAGCCGAGCTTGAGGCCCATGCCGTGGATCTCGTCCGCGAGCGCCTTCATGCCCTTGGGGAACTTGTTCGGGTCGGGCACCAGGTAGCCCGACGAGTTCCGGTTCATGGTGGACCAGCAGTCGTCGATGTTGACGTACTGGTAGCCCACATCCTTGAGACCAAGGGAGACGAACAGCTTGGCTGTCTTGAGCGCGGTGTCGGCGTTCGCGTACGTACACCCACCCACGTTCTACATGTGTGGACGTTGTTATTAGTATGGCCAGCGAAGAAGAGGGTAGACAGGCTTGAAAGTTGTGAGTATATAACATACCCAGCTGTTCCAACCCAGGGCTGGGGTTCTTCCTAGGCCATTGTCGAGCCGCTTGTCAATATCGGCACCCGGTGCCGCCAAGGCGAGAGCCGGTAGAGCAAGTAGGACTCGGTTGAGCATGTTGGGCGTTTGGCGTGGTTGAGTGTAATGTCGTTCAGGTAACGTGGTTTGCTCAACAGCCGACTGTGCTGAAGTGAAGAACACACAACATGAGCTTCGTGTTCACGTCTTGAGGCACACTTATATAGGAGTTGGTATACTCGCCCAAGCCCGCTCTAGCGCACCAATGGCCTGGCCGGTCGGTCGAGGTGAAGCCACCCTTTTGGCAGAAGGCGGGTATGTATGTCGTTAGGTAAGAAGCGACCCAATATGCGGCCCTTGGCCGCCGAGGGCTCGTATAGAAGCTTGAGTGGAAGCAGCAATCGGCATGCTTGCCGAGCCGTGATGAGTTACATTCCAGAAAGCATTCGCACGAATAGGTGAGACGACGTGCTCGACGGCTTTGCTCGTTTCTGTTCCTCCGTTGGTTAGTGTAACCATAATGCGGAGAGAACCCTTGTAGCCCGTATTCGGTGCGGGGGAGTTTGCACATCACTGCTGATTTTACACCAATGGCATACTGCATACCGGCGCATCCAGGCGATGAGGAAGTATGGTAGACCTGCTCTGCTGCTTGTAGTGAGTCGTTCATCATCTACAGTAGGGATAGTGGCAATATGTCGTATGATATAGTATTCAAGCTGCCCTTGGATGCCCTTCCACTAGCCTAGCCAATTAGATCTCAGCCCATTTCCTTTGTAAAAGACGTAGTCTTTCCAGGGCAGATTGTCATACCCAGGGTATATATATATATGAGACGACACTCCCACCTTTCATGCATCACCATCAGCAGATGACCTGTGATTACATATCGGGTTTCACTCGCCGGGTTTCTTCCTCTCTTTAAGCTCTTCATAATACTGCAGAGACGAACTTTCTACCTCTTACCATCTATGCATGTATCTGCACTTGCATGGCCTATCACTGAGATGATGTTAATAGCACATGTCCATGGTCGAAGGTGTCCGAATATCTGATTACGGCGACATGATCTACAACCGCCACGGCTTTCAGGAGCAGTGAGGCTGCATTTCAAGGCTGATGATGAGCTTCAATCGGCGATGTAAGATTGCAATTGCCCGAGAGAAGTATAAAAGCAAATGATCGTTCCTAATCTCCAGGGTGGCGTCGACATGGCTATTTTCAATTTCATGTTGGGCGTTGATGGTGTTGTTGTTATTTCTTCCATGTACTACCTTACCTACCTCCTTAATGAAGGTTAGTAGCAGGGTAATGTACCATTTGCTATACAGCGCATGGCCCTGCAAGGTCAAAAGAAAACCTTGTTTGGTTGGATACTTCAAACAATAGTCGAGAGTTCATCGCTGGGAAAACGTTTGATGCTCGAAACAAGACCTTGGGGTTGAGGGAGAGTCTGGCGGCTTGGGAGTTCAACCGTCCACAAAGCTCGGCGGCACCAAAACCCCCCACCTTGTGACCAGCTCAGCCTACCACCACTAGCCGGAGCCGGTCAGCTTGTTCACGATCCAAGATCATTTGGCCAAAGCCAGAGTCAAGGCAGCATTGCTGAGCGGGTTGTTGCTGAGCGGGTTGTTGCTGATCCTTTCTTGGGCTCGTACGGGTGTAGACAATACCGAACGAGGGGATAAAGTGCAGCGGCAGTGGACCTTGGAAGTAGGTACCTACTTAAGTAAATTATACAGCTCATTCGTCATCGGATGCTCCCCTACAATCAATCGTGAATCAATCCACGACGGATGGACGCGGCAGATGTTTGAACTTTCCAAGGCTTTGGGCTTTGGGCTTTGGGGGGCGCATGCAGCGTTAAAGCTAGAATAAACAATTAATAGAGTCAGGATCGGAGCCGGGGGGGCGCGCGTGGTGCAGTGGGCTTTGCAGTATTGCAGTATTGCAGCAGTGGGCTTGCAGTTGCCGGTGTGAGTGTAGGTAGCCGTCCACGCCTCGCTTCTGCAGCAATCTAGGCTCGACTTGGGCAAGCAGCAGCAAGTTGCACCATCGGGATCAGGCCTGATTGGACAGGCAGAGAGCGCTGGGCGCTGGGCAAGGACGCCTGGTGGATGCCCTGATGGCTGATGGCAGTGATGGGATGTTTGGTTTCCCTGAAATTGGCAGATTAAGTCACTGCCAGAAGGTCACTGGCAGACTGCCCAGAGCCCAAGAGCCTAGTAAGAGGCACATAACCCACCCCTGCGACTGCCTGCATCTCTAGGGGTCTCGGGCTGGGATCAGTCCACCTTTTTTGCGATCCGGTTGGTCAGAGAAACACGACTCTCGACCCCCGATTCTTGAGGGGTGCGTCACAAGCACATGGAATGATATAATCCCTCCTGCTTCTTGACTCTAAATACCATCCCATCTGCCTGCCGTGACTGCGCCGACTAGCCTACCTGTCGTCCAACTTCCAATCTTGTCAACTTGCTTTGAGACGAGACTACACAGAAGGCCTGCCTCTCTCTCCGTCCGTCCGTCCATCAGTCCATCAGCCTGACATTCCGCATCACCCCTTCCGCTCTTAGACTTGCCTGCCGTTGTTGCCATTGTGGAGTACAAACCCTCTCTTTGCCGATCGCCTTACGGGGGAGATATCCAGATCGTCGTTTCACCTGACCTATGGCATTCGAAAGACAATGACTCGTATGAGCTGCAGTACACTTGGTTTCCCTCGCAAACAAACTACATAGACAGAAGCAACCGCCGGCAATCGCAACAATCGCATAGACTCTCGCTCCTTGTCCAGATTCCAGAAGCACGCCATTCGCTGATCGCTGCCATTTTTGCGCTATCTATTACGGCGCTTCAGGGTCCCACGATATCCTCCACCAGCGGGTCCCGACCGCGACCGCCGACCGCTGTGGCCGAGTTATCCTGTCCAATCCTCAAACCCTCGAGAAACACGGTCTCGTCATTCCCGTCATTTTTAACATCACTCATCCGATCTTGGGCTGTAACCTGAACACCCGAGCACCGGCGACCACTCTAGACAACTCCCGCTACTCAGGTGCCTAGACACGAAGCTTTCCTGCGTCCCATCGTTCAGCACACTTAAAGACAAGACGCTGCCAACTGATAGCAGACCCCCAAAAATGTCCGAAGACGTTGGGCCGTACGACTCGGTCCCACCCTCACAGCAGTCGTCGCAGCACCTTTCCATCCCAGCTTCTCCCACCTACCAGCGGCGGCGCGGTGGCATACGCTCTCGAAGGCAGTCTCTGTCCGAGCAACCAGATGAGCGGACCTCACTACTACGGCGGCCCTCGAGGTCGCGCATCCGTATCCAGAGCCCCGCTGCCTCTTCGCCGAAGCCGCCCTTCTTGTCGAGGAACCATAGCTATGCGGGCAGCGTAAAGTCGCGCCATCACAGCCGACACGGCTCGTGGGGCCAACGCCTGGCTCACGCTCTAGGAGACAGCCGTCATGACTCCATGGCCGAATCTAAGGGCTCGCTGTTTGCCGACGAGAGAGTATGGTATGATCAGTTCACTTCGACTGATTGGGTACACGATAGCATTGCAGATGCCTACAGAGTCAAGGCTCTGAGGTCCCGGAAAGACCTGTGGGGCCGTTTGATCGTTCTCTTTGACGGCGCTCAAGGCTGGATTTTGAGTGCCGTTGTCGGCTTCTTGGTGGCCGTCCTTGCCTACTGCGTCGACGTGGCCGAGACTACCATTTTTGACTACAAAGATGGCTACTGCGTGAAGGGCTGGTATCTCCGAGAAAAGGTAGGTCTCTGCGCTAAACTCTAACTATGCCTCATGTCCTGTTGCTTGTCCTGGAAATCACAAGTCCTTACTGACCCCATCGATAGAAATGCTGCCCGCACGGTCCGTGTACAGATTGGCGATCATGGTCCGAAGTCTTGGGCGGCTATCCTTTCGGAGCGAAATGGACCGAATTCACCGTCTACCTAATTGGGGTTGTGCTGCTCTCGGTCCTTGCGTGCTTGCTGACATTGACCACAAAGACAGTCGTGCCGTCTGCTTACCGTATGACTACACTTGATGAGAACTTGGCCGCCGTCCAACCTAGCCAACAACATGAAAGCGACAATGATGATGATTCCGATGAGAATATCAGCCCTACACATGTGGCCGAGGAAGAAGTCGTCCCACCAATGGTCTACTATTCGGCAGCTGGCAGCGGTGTCGCTGAGGTCCGCGTTATCCTCAGTGGCTTCGTGCTGCACGGATTCCTGGGTTTCAAGACGCTGGCCATCAAGTCGGCTGGTCTCGTGTTGAGCGTGGCCTCCGGTCTCAGCTTGGGCAAAGAAGGCCCATATGTGCACATCGCGACATGCATTGGCAATATTGCCTGCCGAATGTTCTCCAAATATGACCGCAATGACGGCAAGAGGCGAGAAGTGCTATCCGCCGCAGCGGCCGCCGGCGTGGTGGTAGCCTTTGGCGCCCCCCTGGGCGGTGTTCTTTTTGGTCTGGAAGAGGTGGCCTACTTCTTTCCTGCCAAGACGCTCTTCCGGACATTCTTCTGCTGCATCATTGCTGCTCTGTCCCTGAAGTTCCTTAACCCTTACGGAACCCACAAGATCGTCATGTTCGAGGTTCGTTACACCGCCGAATGGGAATATTTCGAAATAGTCAACTTTGTTCTCTGCGGAATTCTCGGCGGTGCGCTTGGCGCCTTCTTCATCAAAGCCTCGCGGCAGTGGGCTGTGACTTTCCGCAAAATCCCGATCATCAAACAATACCCGATGGTCGAGGTCATTATGGTGGCTCTCGTTACAGCTCTCATTGGTTACTGGAACGTTCTGACAAAACTTCCCGTCGCTAAGCTTCTCCTCAACCTCGCTGCTCCATGCGATGACGAGACCAGAGATGAGCTAGATCTTTGCCCTACAAGTATTGATGAAATCCCTGCTATACTGCGAACACTCATTGCTGCGTTCATTATCAAGAGCTTCTTGACTACCATCACTTTCGGCATCAAGGTCCCCGCCGGTATCTATGTGCCGTCTATGGTTGTTGGCGGTCTCCTGGGACGAATCGTGGGCCATTGCGTCCAATGGATTGTGCTCAAGTTCCCACACTGGGCCCTATGGGGCACTTGCCCAATCTACGCTGACGGCTCCTGTATTCAACCGGGAGTCTATGGATTGATTGCGGCTGGATCGACCATGTGCGGAGTGACGAGACTATCCGTAACATTGGCTGTCATTCTATTCGAACTTACTGGAAGCCTGGACTACGTGTTGCCGTTCTCCCTGGCCATTCTCGTAGCAAAGTGGACTGCAGATGCTATAGAACCCCTTAGCATCTACGATCTCCTGACTGAGATGAACTCGTATCCATTTTTGGATAACAAGCACAAGCCAATTTTCACATCAGACCTCGCTGACCTCGTTCCTCGAGTCCGATCCCATCGAATTGTGGACATCACCACCTCGCCCCTGATCCCCGCATGCAGCCTTCGAACCAAGCTGGAAACTTTGCACCGGACAGGCGAGCTCGATGGTGGCTTGCCGATCCTTCGAAATGGCGTTCTCGTGGGTCTCATACCTGCCCCAGATCTGGAATATGCTCTGGACCAGCTCGAGGATGAGAGCACGCAACTCTGTCTCATGGCAGACGTCCCATCCATTGATGACGACGATGAGGGAGATCGTGACCCGACCGATTTCACACCCTATATCGACCCGGCCCCCGTGGCCTTGGACATCAAGTCGCCAATGGACCTGGTCTACGAATGCTTTGTCAAACTGGGCCTGCGATATATCTGCGTCCTGAAAGATGGACGCTATGCTGGCATGGTAGGTTTTCAACCCCTTTTAGCGACCCTTAATCGTCTATTGTTACTAATCAAAACTGCAGACTCACAAGAAGCAATTCGTAAAGTACATGCGAGGACTAGAAGAGGAACAACGTGGATCATGAAGAGCGGGAATTATTTACATTTACAAGAGACTGCAAAGTATCATACCCTTTCAAATTTCATGAAGGTGATGGAAGGCTGGCGTTTCGGGTTCGGGGTTACTTATAGATATCTGCATTTGTTTTCTGGGACAGGCATTAAGCATTTTCGGATGGGCGGCATTTGTTGTTTTCATCATCCTCGTTTTCTTTTCTGGTGAAGGCTGGTGTCTTTGGCGATCTGCCTTAATCGGCGCAATATGTTCTACACGAGCCACTACAACATTTACAGGCATTGGCTCGACATACTAATGTAGGGTAAAGGGGCTAGCATCGCGGTCATGGATGTAATTTCTGAATATACGTAGCTAGCAGCCTCGAGAGATCGGAAGACTGGAAGAATGGGATATAATCCCACTAGTGCCTACTATCTTTATTTTTGGGTGATCCTTGACATACTGACTGCCATTTGGTAAGGTGTTCTTTTCCGTCAACTGCCTACTAGGGCCAGTGTCCTCCTCGCCTCGTTTGGGTAGTGCTTTGTCTATAGGGGCTGCTGCTGCCTTGGCTTCCTGCCTTGCTTGCAGGTGTTACGTTTGTCTAAATTGACAATTCGCATTGTATCATTGAGGCATCGATACCTGAAACTGAAACTGATGCAAACCAGGTAGTTAGCTCTGATGCCGCATTTTGCTTGAGCAATGTTCTATTGATTGCTACCTACCGGTGTTACCAGGGCAGGTTTTGTTCCCGACGGTAGGATCTGGAATATGCTATATCGCAATAGACGTTAAAGTTTGAATCGGATAAACGGATATTAGATTACCGAGTGATTCGTTGGTTCTGTCCACTCTTTTGGGCAGCCCCGCTTACCAAGTGACGGAATCCCCATTTTCTAGATTCCAGATTCCAGATCAGTCTGTCTCCAGTTGGCACTTCTTACTATCCAATCTGCCAATTCCAACAGGTGCCCCCAACCGAAAAATCTCCTTGTTGCGGCTGGCAATCTATCGCGCATCAACCAGGTGTCAAGCAGCTGCCA
This sequence comes from Apiospora koreana, assembly GCA_017163955.1. Taxonomy (NCBI): domain Eukaryota; kingdom Fungi; phylum Ascomycota; class Sordariomycetes; order Amphisphaeriales; family Apiosporaceae; genus Apiospora; species Apiospora koreana. The sequence continues at coordinate 184,909 of JAFHKQ010000008.1, forward strand.
TTGGATAACTGGGAATAGTCGAAACGGAACCGTCGCGATGAGTACGAATAATAATAATAATCGAGGTGTTGTTTTCAATCCTCGTGGAGGTAAACCCGCCAGAGTCACCAAACCCTCTGCCACACCTCGTCGCCCCAACCGTCGCCTCAATGACGCAGTCCTCAACCAGGACCCCAGCTTGGATCCAGATCTGACCGATGCACCCGACGGCCTGGAACACCACGAGCACCACGAGCAATCACCACAAGACGAAGAACACCACCTAGCCGAAGAACAGCCTCACGAACATCACGATCACCATGGCTCTCACGATTCTCACGATCCCCACGAGCACGAGCACGAGCACCATGACCTTCATGACGACTTCGACGCCGAAACGGCTGCTGCCGCCGCCGCCGTAGCCGCAGAGCATCATGTCCAACAACAGCAGCAACACCAACAGGAACAGCAACAACAGCATGAGCAACAGATGGACCTAAGTGCCGCTGCCAGTATACTCACTAGCAATGGCACAAACCCTATGGTCGACCCCCATGACCACGCGGACCTCGACCAACATCTCGAGGGGGCCGACGCCATGACGACGACCGAAGAGCTTGCTCGCGACTCTGGCTACCAGAACGTCGTTGTCGAGAGCGCACTGGCTAAGCGACTATCGCGCGAGCCTGGTATGCGCCTCGCTACCCAGCGACGGCCAGAGCAGTCACTGAACCTGCAGCGACGCAGCAATGTCGAGGCCCTCTTTGCGCATATCGCCGGAGAAACGGCGCCTGTGCAGTGCAAGAACTGCCATAAGGGCCATGGCCCCTGGACCACGTGCGTTGTGGTCGACGGTCAGATGTGTGGAAGCTGTGCCAACTGCTGGTTTAACGCTTCCGGCGCAAGATGCTCCTTCCATGGTAAGTCGCGGTTTTGCCCCGAACCATCACTCGCGCCGGTACTGACTGTCGCATTCTAGAAGCGAGAAACCCTCCCACCCATGCCAACGTCATCGCCCCCGACGGTGCCTTTCAGCTTCCCCCGATACCATCCGCCGCGCTTACCGGCTTCAATTACGCCTCGGTGCCGTCGTCGTCGGATCCAGTTGTGCGCTATACGGTCGAGCGTGCGATGGCTGATCTCCGCGCCGCCGACAAACGCACGCGGCAAATGCTCATGATCGAAGTCGCCGCTAAGCAGCTAGCATGGAATATTCTCCAGTACGAGGAGACACAGCCGGATGATCAGGTTCAGGCGCATGTACAAGTCGACGCCCAGGGCCAACCGCCCCCAGGGTCCCTGCTAGACGACCAGGATGGGCCCTAGGTCCGCGGCCAGCGTTCGAGCATAGGAAAGGAGTTTTAGGTGAACAGAGCCATTAGGGAGATTATGCCGTTTGCATACTTGATAAGCCTTATATCTCTCACATAATTGATTTGAATATTATACCCAGGATTTCTGTAGGGTGCCATCCCACTTGCTATGCCCATGCCTATATCGTAGCAATGCAGGATGAGTATGTTTACCGCTCATACCAAAGGTAGCTTTATCCAATAGGCGAAATCAACGCCTGCTAAAAAGTTTGATATGGAATAAGTCAAATTAAGGCGGAATGGTATATTGTCACCAATCATTCATTACACTTCGCAGGTAGTTTATTTAATGCATACAGTTAAATAATCGTCATTGTGGACCGGCTCCTTTAGCTACGGTTTACCCAAACCAATATTACGCCAAACAATATGTAGGTATATATCGTCTTCCCCTTTGGATCAAATGCCCAATTACATGACCGAACAGCAGAACTTGTTCAAGTTCTTGCACACATTTCCAAACATCTTGTCCATAGCGTCGTTGTCCGGCCTCTGCTCCTGTTGATGAGACCCACCACCACCTTGGTGAGGCCGCCCCTCCTGCGGCCGCTGTTGCCCGCCGTGCTGAGGCTGCTGTTGGTGTTGTTGCTGTCCTCCGTGGTGCGGCTGGGGCTGCTGGTGGCTCTGGCCTCCGCTCCCGGCATGGCCCCCGGACGGCTTCTGGGGAGGCGGGGGCATGCTGCCGACCTCGCCGCCCTGGAGGTCGACGTAGATGCGGCCGGCGTTGTCCTCGGTGGCGTAGTGCAGGCCCAGCTCGCGGCAGATCTGCTCGACGCGGGGCTTGATCTTCTGGACGTGGCCGGCGCTGTGGTGGCCCTGGCCGACGATGACGTGCAGGTGCGTCTGCCCGCGCGCGCGGGCGTCGCGGATCCGCGCCTCCAGGATGTCCTCGGCCTCCTCGACGAACTGCCCGTGCAGGTCGATGGTGTCATCGCCCACGCGGCCCGTCGCGTTGTTCTCCCGGAAGATGTACTCGGACGCCTGCTTGTTGTACGACTCCATCTGCGACGCGTGCCGCTTGCCCTCGTTGCTTAGCTGCTTGGCTTCGGCGCCGTCACCGCGCTCGTAGGCTTGGTGTGCCTATTTGTCGGTGCCAGTCAGTAACTAGTCGCATGTAAACAAGCAATTGGAACCTCGCCCCCTAAAAACTAAAGGGGAAGTGTTCTCTCGTCACATACCCGGTCGAAGCACTGGCCGCGCTTCTGTGCCTCCTCGCGCGCAAGGTCGCGAAGGCGGTCGTATTCTTTCTCAGCATCGTTCTCGGCGGTGTGACTGAAGGCTAGATTGGGGGCGCCGAGGTGTCAGCCGGAGTCATTCTTCATGGCCACGATTCGAATCGGGCGCTCAAGATGACATTGCTCGTGTCATATCGCTGTCGCGACTCGGAGGATCGGTATGGTGTTTCCCGCGCAATACCGAAATAAACATTTCGGTGTTGCGTCATAACCGTCGGTGCGGTGTGTGGCATGGCATGTGGACTTACCGCGACCGCCCAGGCGGGTCATGGGAATTCCTCCTCCGGACATTGTGCGTGCGATTGGCAGACGAAACAGCTATAACAACGAGAGTAGGTAAATAGGCAAATGGGTATAAAATATTATTACAGCAAAGAAATCTCAGAGCATCACGGAATGGAGGGTTTTGACGACGTCGGGGGCAGAGCACATGCAGAACAACAACGTTAAAATCTACAACCTATTACCGCTTGCCGTCTACTTCCTTGTTTTTTTGGTACCTGGAATTCTCCAGCGAGGTTAGGCCTACATGATAGCTGCCAAGTTTCCAACCAACCAATCCCATTACGGGGTATGTTGGATACAAGGATGATATACGGCGGCAGATCTGCAAAACAACTACGTAGGCGGCTAGGTGATTCCTGAACAGCAATATTCATAACGGGTCTGTTACATGATGGCAGAACGTCTGGACCAGTCAAGCAGTCCGGTTCTATACACTTGATTCAAATTTCGTGACGTTGTTCACGCAGGTCAAATATGATGCCACTCTTTCCCGCTTAAACCAAAAAAATTGGTGGTGGTAGCAATGTCAACAAGAGGGGCCTCTAGCCACGATATTGGGTCTCACCGTCTCTCTCTCATAACTTAGAGCCAATGGCTATCCAGCATCCCATAAGCTCCAGATGCCATGTTGTTCCAGTATCCATAACAACGTGCAGAAGAAGTTTTATCCATTACCATCATCATTCTTGGGTTCTATAATTAACATGTTCGTAGGGCTGGAGCTCTACTTCTCTGGTGTCCGTATTTTCGGAAAAGAAAGCACGATCATAATGGCATTGAGCATGTAGCAACTGGCCTATCTGCTAGAGTACGGTTCTTATTCCCTTTGATTGTGTAGCATCTTTCTGCACTGAAGTGGAAGACTACCCAAGTACATGTAACCAGTACCAGCTGTGTATACATCTTGAGATAGCGGTAGGCATTATCAAAGCCCATCGCCAGCCCGGCGGACCATATCATAGTGTACACATCCCTCCGACCAAGGCCCCCGCAGAAGCGGCACATGAGTAGAACGTGGCTCACGTACTCGGAGCGGACCTGGTTCCGTCCCTGGATCGGGGTTTCCCGACAGATCTGATTCATCGATCTGTCGAAGTTTATCTACCCACCGACAACCTTATGGCACGGCACCCCATGCTTTGCGGCACGTGGCTGGGACCGGCACATCAACAACTCAATCTCTTCCCGGAGGTCCGGGCTTAGGCGCTGACCAGATCTAAGGATCGTGGCATATTCATCCTGTGCGCGCGGGGGCTGGATGAGTGAATCAAGCGGCCGTGGTCGAAAGCCTCGCTGTGGCTAGGGCGCGCAACTGCTCGCGCTTGTTATAGTTGAGCACCAAGGGAGGGAAGGTTTCGTGAACAGCGTGCCCGTTCTCTGCCGTGCCATGTCGTCGTGCCATGCATGGTGAGTGTAGAGACGGGTATCTGCGTGCATAATCCCGGACCCGCGACCCGAGATGCTGAAGTCATGTGCGAGGGTCATGCCACTTTCCGGCAAGTGGTCGTGTAGGACATGACATACGACCCTATAGTCTGCAATGCTACTGGTCGGTCCTGTGCATGTATGCAAGCGCCTCATATCTCACGGGGAGATCGAAATCGAGGTGAATGCTCCCGCCTATTTGCAAGTTCTACACCTACCACATTTACTGCGATAGAAATCTTAGTCTGGCCACTTTACCAAGACAGCCGTGTGGAAATATGGACCACATCGTTTGCAAAATATAGGATTCAGAACGGCAAGTGCGGCTATGCCCATCCCGTAATGTTTGGCGTATGTCGCAATATCTGTCAATGTAGCCGTACGCCGACCGGATGCCGTGGTCAAAATGTCGCATCAGTATTTGACATGAGTCAAGCAGCTACCCGGACAGCTGTAATGGACATGTCATATTTGCTTTTCGGTGCCAAGCTGGTTTGTTCCCGAACGGTTCGTTAGCTTCAACACAGGAAACCCCGGATCGGAACGTTGAAAGCCGCTCATTTGTTCATCGCTTGTGCTGCTTCTGCTGCTGCTGCTGCTGCTGTTGGGCGGTCACCTCAACGTAGCAGGCTTATCCCCGTCATCTGTCGCGGGAGGTCTCTTGACAAGCAGTTGCAGGTATAGAGTCCCGAGTCAAGTAAGCCGCAGCCCATCTTGCATCTAAGCGGCGACGGCCGATCGAGAGAAGACTGTGACGCAGAAACATAGCTGCTAGAGGTGTTTCCTTTGAAGGAAAGTTGAATGTGCTCTCGATACCCCAAAGAATCTGGCCCTCGTACGCGGCAAGTAAAGAGATGGCGATCCGTATTTCATGAGTAGCTGAAGCGGAACGGTCCAGAAGTCTAGTCGTCAGTGGGTAGACAGGGGGTTTCGTCTACTAATTGTCGTAGTAATAGCCAGTAGACAGTATACAGTATATCAGGCCATTTACTAAAGTAGAAGTCTCCGGGAACTTGTAGTTGATCTATCCACCTCCGGACTGACCGGCGTCAGTGTTGGCGACGGCGTTGGAGATCCTGCGACTAGGTCGACGCTGGGCAGCCCGGGTACTGGAGCCGGGTAAAGAGGGCATAGAGGAGGCTTTGGTTGCCATGTGGCAAGCAAGCGCCGCCCGATAAAAGTGAGTTATTGGCAGGTTCTCCAGTAAAAAAAGAGATAGGCCTCGTAGGCCAGTTGACTGTGGTGTTAGCTTGACGAACCGTCTGCTATTATGCAGGGCCGATGTGAGAATAGCTTCGGCTCGACAGCAATGGCGTCAATTGCCAGTGTCAGGAACGAGCGAAGCGAAATTGGCCATTCTAGAACACGAATCGAATACTTTCGTTGCGTCTGGGGGAGGAAGAAGAAGACTCCTCCACCTTGCCCTTCTTAGCGAAGCCCAGCTTTTGTCTGATGTTCGTCAAGGATGGGCATCGCCGCATCGGACCCCCCATTCCTAATGTATGTAGCGGCCCAGGGGCTCTTACTTGATTCGGGTTGGAGCGACAGTTAATCTCATGCGTACTGTACCTACATAGCTACTCCGTAACTGGGGTTCCGATATTTCTTTCCATTGTCTTGATTCTGGACATCTGATACAAACACGACCTGTCACAGAATCAGGAGATGGGCCCTGTCATGCCAGAGAACGACTGCACTCAGCACTGGCAGACTGGGGGCTGTTTCTTTTCTTCTTCGCTTTCCGTCTTCGATCGAACCAAACTGGTAAGCAAACACCCGCGGCTGTCAGGGGGTCTATCGGAACCCACTGGCCGATTTGTGGGATTCATCTCAAGAAAGACCAGAGTTGGCTAGTCTAAGCCGATATGGGAGAAGTGCGCATGCAACATGAAGACCAGTTTGCGTCGCCCCTAGCCAATCTGGCTCTCTGGCTGGGGTTTTGGACAATTGGTAGAGTGGTAGTAAGTAGTAGGCATGCACGATGATCCATTGTAGACATGAAACGTCCTGTCTGATCTATCAATTGCAAGTGCGGAATGCAAGCGGGAGTGGAAGCAGCGCGCGTGGCAGAAGTGGGAAAAAGGCTGTTCTTCAGCAGGTAGATCACAGGCTTGGGTGATTGCGCAGGGCTCAGATCATGACGATCCTGTTGTCATTCTATCCATCCATCCATCCATCCCCATCCCCCCTTTGTCACAAAGGAGTAAATTTACGTATTTCGAAGGAGGCAACGTCGAAGAAGCCGTGTTTGAGCCGCCAGGAAATAAGGCGGGATGGAAGCGGGCGTGGTGGAGGTACGGATTAATAAAAAATCAACATTGTGAATCGACTCTTGAGTGGCTCCTGCCGCAGACCCGTCCTATGGCACCGCTTTCCTCTGGAGTCTGAAGTCGGTGCAGATGAAAATGTTCCATCGGGTGTGGAACTGCCACGGGCATGGACTCGTGGAGGGACCTTGATAGATGACGATGAGGACCTGAATTCAACATGATTCAATCTCATCCCTGACAAATCGCTAAAGTTACCCGAGGGCCTGGAGTTGGCTACTGTAGAAGTACTCGGTATGTAGAAATTGAAACAACAATTGATGGGCTAGCTGGCTGGCAAGCTGGACGCGATTACATTAGGTAAGTAACGGCCGTTGAACAGCAGGTGGACAGCAGCGCATGAAGAAGACACAACAAGTCGACCGCCGCCATTGTCTCAGCCTGTCTGACGATTCCGTGTGCGTACCCTATATACGTATATACGTTGCTATATTACCGGCCGAACAAGTGCTAACCTATAGCCGACCGAGAATTGAGGCCAACCGCCATCGACGTTGTCACGCAGACTCAGTTAGCAGTTAGGTGTTACCTAGTGGACAGGCAGACAGGCCCAGTAGCCCCACACCACTTTTCTATTAAAGGCCCGAGCGAGCTGGCAGGGCGTCCTGTTTCTGGCTCGTCATTCGCCTACCAGTCCCAGAAAGTGAGATGCCGAGATGCAAGCCTTGTAACTGTAGTAGGTTAGGAGCAGACGGTGCCATGTAAAGAGCAAATGATGGGAGTCCTATTCTACTGTCAAGTCTGCATCGTCGCTCGACGCTTGCTATGTGGTCAGCTCGTATGACCACGATGCCCCAGTCCTTGATCCGTAAGCCAGGCAGGCTCTCAGCTCTGGTAAGCACCTTGATATACTGGGTATAATAACTTGGACTATCTATTCCCCATCTCGTCAGAAACGGATTCCGGACAGTCCTACATAAACGAGACTCGCCATCTACATAGCCATGTAAGCCATCATCACGTTGCAGGTTGTTTCTTGCTTGCTCCGCTTATGTGCAGAAGTGCCGAGGTAAGGGCATCCAAATATATCCAAATATAGGTGAGCAGCCCGCCAGTAGGTTCAGTATTGTCTTACATACATGCGTATCTTTACAGATTGCCGTTTTTATTGCTATTCTTATCTGTAAGCCTGCACGAATCTGACCATCCTTATTGATCTGGACGGAGAGCCCGCGAACCAGCCAGCCAGCCTGGGGAAATCTGACTCCAGATGGAGGCAATTCGTAAGATACGGGAGACGGACATATACCACAGCACTAACGTATCACGGGATCCATCCCAGCCCGTTAGAGCCTAGAGGCGGATTCACCACACCACGGGGCAGCGAATCTCTACTCCCGCAGGAAACCACCACGCCAACACATCGTTCGTGACCTAGCGGCCATCAATGGACGAGAGTATGCATTTCTGACATGGGGCTACCGCCGCCGCAAGGCCATGGGCCAGATGCAAGTGATTGCTAGACAGCTGGTGTCATGCCGGGGCTGGCCATCTGGCTGTCTGGCTGTCAGCCTCAGCTTCACCTACGAGCCCAGGCGTCCCGGGTCCCAGTAGGCGTCAAGCGTCCTACATAGGTTAAGTTACTTAAAGTAAGTCGAAGGAGGCCTTTTGGCTATGGTAATAAAACTCTAGTAGGCTAGAATGGGGACGCAGTACTGGTCAAGTGCATTCGTCAATGCAACGGCCTAATGATTGGAATAAGAGCATGGTTCTTTACTACCAGGCATCATTTCTTTTCATGAGCCTTGCCTGCTTTGAGTCTGGTCGTCCTCCACTCTGCAGCAGCAACCCCGGCCAGGCGACCCCTTTTATCCCCCCCGATCTGTCAATTCTCGTCCACATATTTTGATCAATTTGCTACACAGCGCAAGTACTGGAGGTTAGCGACCGACGAGACCCAGCTCCCTGGCCCAGTCTGCCAGTGAGTGAGCCAGCTCCCCTACTCCCCTAATGAATTTCGTGATTTAGCGGCCACTGCTGCAGTAGTCAGTCAGGTACAGACCCAGATGCGCCCACCCAGTGCCACCTAAAATGTAGTGCTTAACATTGCCTGCATGCTTTTAGGTGCAGTTTGAGAGATCGAACCTGCTTGGCCCCCCGCCGTTCTCCGGCCCCTGTCTGTTGTTATCCATGTACATTATGTACTTCAGGTATGTACATACAGTACTGGAAACATTAGGTAGTGAACATTGACTGAAATGTTTCCTTCCCTGTCTGTCAACAAGAGGTTCTTTTTTCTTCGTTCTTTCTCGCCCCCCAGACTCACTCTCTCACTCTCTATATACGGACGTACTATTCCGACTGCAATGAATACTGTACTGCGTAAATAATGCATGCGAGATGAAGATTGAACTCGTACATTGATGCTGAGCTGCACTGACCGTAGGTATTGCGTATCAATATGTGCGCACTCCAGCCAAACAGCTACTGGATGGTTCATGTTGTTAGCAGCAATTAGCAATTAGCAATCAGGACACCCTCCGTGCACATCCGCACTAGGTAAATTTCGTGATCCACCTCGCCTTTTGCTAGCTGCTCCTGGAGTCCTGGCCTGAACTGGCATTGCCTTGCCTGCACGTCTTGGGTCTTGGGTCGTGGGTCGTGGGTCGTGGGTCTCTCTCTCTCTCTCTCTCTCTGCTCCTGCTGGGCTTCTGGGTTTCTGGGTTCGCTCTCCCTCTCAGTCAGTCAGTCTGCCCGTCCACGGCCAAACGCCCACCCCATGCATGCATCCATCCATCCATCCATACCATTGATCCATCCACACAATCCACCCATCTACTCCCACTGTCCGACTGCCCATCCACCCACCCCTTCCAGCTTAGGTACGGGAGACAGGCCTTCCCGTCACAATTTCAACCACCCAATTTTTTCTTTTTCCCTTTTCTCACTGTTGGCCCGTCGGTCGCAATTCTATCTTCTTGCCCCCTGCGTGTTGTTGTGTGTCTTCGCTTGTATGCCTCTTGTCCCTCACTGTTCTACCAGTCGACGACTATCGTGATTGACTGCTCACTTCCATCATTGCCTCTGGCTCATCACCAGCCATCTATAGAGCACCGCCTGCTTACCTGGAGACGAGTGGTAGAAGACAACCGCAAGCTTGTTGGTGAGTAGAAGCCTCTCCTCTCTCCCCATCCTCTATCCTGCCTCAAACCTTGTTCCTGCGACCCGTCATAATCGCATCGGCATTCGCTACTCGGCCTGAACCATCGACCACTCAACCCTCGATACTGCGCACGCTTCCATCTACTTTGCACCATACCCTCTGCTCTTGGAGACAAATCCGTATCCTTCCAGAATTGAATCGGCCGATTTTCTCCAACTCCGCATGGAAAAGCATACCAATCGTTCTACCACCCCTTACAACCACTGGGGGCTGTCGACCAGTAAAACGGAGGCGCGAGGTTACCCGGACTTCGACTGCGCTTACTACGAATCACACGTCGACTTGTGCCAATCTTGCAGCCAGACACGAGCTTCTATCAAGGTTCTGCTTAACTAACTCTGCGTTTGCCACAGTCCACCGGCCTCATTCATCACCCATCACCTCCATTCATATCGTACTCAATAGATTTATCTATCGCGAAACCGCGAACACGCCATCAAAATGGGTTGCGGAATGAGCACAGAGGAGAAGGAGGGCAAGGCCCGTAACGAGGAGATTGAGAACCAGCTCAAGCGCGACAAGATGATGCAGCGTAACGAGATCAAGATGCTTCTTCTGGGTAAGCCTTATTTGACGCCACAACACTCGCTCGCGAACGCAATCTAACAATGATGCTACAGGTGCTGGTGAATCCGGAAAGTCGACAATTCTGAAGCAGATGAAGCTCATCCACGAGGGCGGATACTCGCGTGACGAAAGGGAATCATTCAAGGAAATCATCTTCAGCAACACCGTCCAATCCATGCGTGTCATTCTCGAGGCAATGGAGTCGCTCGAGCTTCCCCTCGAGGATCAGCGGATGGAGTACCACGTACAAACCATCTTCATGCAACCCGCTCAGATCGAGGGAGACGTACTGCCTCCGGAGGTCGGCAACGCCATTGAGGCTTTGTGGAAGGATCGCGGTGTGCAGGACTGTTTCAAGCGTTCGCGCGAATACCAGCTGAACGATTCGGCACGATAGTAAGTCGCAACTGATTATGGCCGTGGTGGCCGCAGTTTACTAACACGGATACCAGCTACTTCGATAACATTGCAAGAATTGCTGCCCCTGACTATATGCCCAACGACCAAGATGTCCTGCGGTCTCGTGTCAAGACAACCTGTATCACAGAGACGACGTTCATCATTGGCGATCTGACCTACCGTATGTTTGATGTCGGTGGTCAACGTTCGGAACGAAAGAAGTGGATTCACTGCTTCGAAAACGTCACAACAATTCTCTTCCTGGTCGCCATCTCCGAGTACGATCAGCTGCTGTTCGAGGACGAGACGGTCAACCGTATGCAAGAAGCCCTGACTCTTTTCGACTCTATCTGCAACTCGCGGTGGTTCATCAAGACATCCATCATTCTTTTCCTGAACAAGATCGATCGCTTCAAGGAGAAGCTGCCAGTCAGCCCCATGAAGAACTACTTCCCCGACTACGAGGGAGGCGATGACTATGCCGCAGCCTGCGACTACATCCTGAACCGCTTCGTCAGCTTGAACCAGCACGAGACGAAGCAGATCTACACTCATTTCACATGCGCCACGGACACAACGCAAATTCGCTTCGTCATGGCTGCCGTCAATGGTTAGTGCTCTCAAGTCTCTCCGCGTAATTGTTTTGTTGTAGGCCCCCTAGCTAACTGACCTTCTTTCACAGATATCATCATTCAGGAGAACTTGCGTCTCTGTGGACTCATTTGATTATTATGCGATGCTATACGAAGAATACCCATTTCTCTCTCGATTACTCCGTGGTTATGGGCTGCCAGTAATGTCACGAATCTGGCTAATGATTTTGCCTCATACACCAACCGCCAGGGCAGCGTCGCCCAACGGATTTCCTACCGCCATGTGTTCCCGTTATGCCATTCTGCGACAGCAACACATCGAAGAAGTTTCTCTACCACCACACATGTTTTACCAGTACAACCTACTACCGGCCTAGCCCTGTAGGTGCCCGCGTTGAGAGGCCCCAGGCTTACGGGCCGATGCAGATGCAGGAGAAAAAGTTGGCCATGGAATGGAGCTGGCGAGGTCGTGCTGCGACCATTTGCATCTACAGGCCAGGCAGGGTTACATATTCTTGTTTAATTATGAATTTGTGTGGAGTCTAAACGGTTCCTTATTTCATCTCTTTTCCTTTCTTTTTTCTTCTTGTAGTATCTGGTGGCCCACGCTGAACGATGGGCTGATATTTATTGGTGGGAGTGGTCTGTCGTCTTTGACGAAGAGGACGGGAGGCGGTTGATGGCGGCGAGTGCACCGCCTTGGAAGATTCATGGTTGAGAATCGCCCGACGGTCGAGGGAGGTTTAGCACGCGAGAGAAACATTGAGGCGTTCAAAGTATACCATGGGCCGAGTTTATCTGTTGTGTGCGAAGAATCTGTGCAGGGACTGCATGCTTTGAAACGAACGGGGGCGGCTGGTCGGACTGATACTCGAGGGCGTAACTCTTTTCCCCTTGCAGTTATCATCTCAACCAGAGGGTCGACCCTATTTGCTTCTTGACAGCAGCGCCTGCCTGTTGTGGTCGGTCTGTTGTATGGATGTGTCTATAAGATAAGAACAATGACCTTGAACTGAAATTTTTCTAATCTTTGTGTGTTCATTACGTGAATTGGAATCATGGTAAAAGGTGTATATTGAAACTCACGAAGGTCTTCAACGAAAGAAGATATTCAGCCCAGGAAGGAAGAACTTCAGTTTCCATATGCTCTACAAGACCGAGCTCACAACTTCGTGTCGGGTGCAGCGTATATATGCCAGCCTGTTGTAATACTTGGTTTTGTTTAGAGAAGTCTATACACATGTTCGTCTAGTTGTTTTGTATTGGTTATTTATCTTCCCAGGATTTGATGTCCCCCCGGTACTCGACCATCTCCTTCCACTTCTGAGCGAACTCGCGCATGCCGCCCTGGCCGCCCAGACTCGCGTCTACAACGTCCTTTGGCAGCTTGTGGGCCGAGTAAGCCGGCGAGCTGAAGTTGTACGCCGCCGGGTCCTCCTTCTCGATGAGCCGGAGCTCAGGGATGACATCCTCGTCCTCGTCGTCATCCTCATCTGTGGTGTCATTGCCATCAGAAACCACGTCGCCGTCTTGGGCTGTGGTTGTTGTGACGTCTTCTTCCGCCGAGGCAGTGCCCAGCATGGGGCCCGACGGCACCTTCCACTCGTTCAGCTCGTGCCAGCCGAAGAGGAGGGAGTCGGTGTGCGGGGCCCAGGCGTTGATGTCGATGAGGCGCACGCGGCCGAGGGGCTCTCCCTCGCCCTCGGGGATGTAGACGTCGAAGACGAAGCTGGCGTCAGGGAAGGTGTAGCGCAGCTTGTGGTTGAAGAACTGGCAGATCTTGGCCACGAGCGCGGGCCGCATCTTCAGCAGGAAGTCGTAGTGGTTGAGGTCGCGCTGCGTGATGCCGACCAGGTAGCGGTGCTTGACGAAGCAGCGGAACTCGAGCGCCGTGTGCGGGTTGAAGAAGGAGCGCAGGACGAGGACGGGCTTGAATAGTAGCGCTGATGGTGATCCGGCGGCCTCTGCTGCTTTGGTCTCTGCCGTGCTGCCGCCGTTGGATCCCGCCACTGGTGTGCAGTCGTCAAAGGCGTGTTCTAAGTCGTAGGTGATGAAGTTGGAGCTCTTGAGCAGCAGATAGACGTCGTTGGGCGTCGTGCACTTGATGGTGTTCTGGTGCGTCGAGATCCAGGCGGCATCCTTGGGCGCCGTCCAGTTCAGCTTCGGGGCCACGGCGCCGTCGAGCTCGGCGATTGTGTCTTTTATCGTCTGGTGGAGGGCCGGGAAGCGCTTGTTCGGCGGCAGGCGGGGTTCGTCGTCCTCGTCGCTGTCCGAGTCTGATTCGTCGGGGGCCTGTTCGTACCGCGACCTCGTTTGCGCCGTGGACATGTTGGTCGGCCCCGACTCCCATTCCACGTCGTCGTCCTCATCCGTCTCCTGGTCGTCCTCGTCGCCCAGCACAATGCCGTCTTCGCGGATGTACTCGACGAAGTCGGGTGTAAGTGGGATGATGCGTGACTTGATGCATGATGTGCGGTACTTGGGAAACCAGTAGTCGTAGCCGCAATGCAGGATGTGGTCCCGAGTGATGGGAGGAAACTCTAGAAGGGCCGCGGCGTTGTTGTGGGCGTCTGAACTACCACCGGTTGCGCCAGATGTGGTGGCCGGCATGGTCGCAGTGGTGCTAGTTGCGTCAGGCATCTTCGCGAGGAATGGGATGATTGCCGAAGGGAACTGAAGTATTTCAACCAACTATACCTACGCACTAGAACGATGACTTGACAGATGACCTATACCTCTTAAGCCCAAGTTGACGTCTAATAAACAGAGAAACAAAGTTCATTCAGTGTGGAAATATATATGAACGTTAACTCTGCGTTTTGTTCTCCAGAGGTTGACTCACAATTCGTTTTTCGATCTTAGACCAAGACCCTGCAAATGCGAGTCATCGCGGGGCAGTCAGTCGCATACTACAGTAACCTACTAGGTACAAGTACGGTTAAAAAAAAAAAGAAACCCGCCTGGACGGAGACGGGGAGCTACAGTACAACATCATTCCAACCCCACTATACTTTCGCCTTGCCGTGGCGGTCCCCAGCCTGTCGGACGGTTTACCCATTGCATTGCCCAGGTACTGCCAATTCCCACCGCTACCGTTCCCAGACCTTCATGACCATCATCCGGTCTTGGTAGTGAAGCCACAACATCTTCTTTGCATCTAGCCATCTCTATTTCTTTGACAAATCCGACGAAGAAAACATGTCCGACAACGTAGGACTGACCACCCCCCGAGGCAGCGGCACCTCGGGCTACGTGCAGCGCAACCTAGCACACCTCAAGCCGCGCGACCGGGACCGAGGCGCCCCGTACGCGGCGCGCGACCTCGAGCGGCACCGCCAGCGCCAGCCCGACAAGGGCATTCTCGAGCACGAGCGCAAGCGCGAGGTCGAAGTCAAAGTCTTTGAGCTGCGGGACAAGTTGGAGGACGAAGAGTACGTTTTCCTTTCCTTTCCCTTCCCTTCCCTTCCCTTTCCCCCATTTTCGCTACCCAAGATAGCTTTGATCGACTGGCAACGTAAAACTGACAATGCTCCCCTTTTTCCCAGAGTGGACGAAGACGAGATCGACAAGCAATGCGACGCCCTGCGCAAAGACCTCCTCGCCAAACAAGACAGGAACCAGAACGCCGAGCCCCGGAAGGGCCTCAAGATGCACCAGGTCCACGAGTTGGCCGACGCCAAGATCAAGGAGAGCGAGAGGCTGCGCAACGCCCTCAAGATCAGCAAGGACTACGAGGAAGGCGGCCACTGGAAGAGGCAAGAAGAGCGGCTGCGAAAGGCCGCGGACAGGGACAATGCTGCCGACAGGGAGAAGGAAGGGGGTTATTAGCTACATTATGTAGTCTGTCTACAGCAGGCCAAGGAAGTAGGCGCTGGTAGGCACATGCATTTTCTTCAGCTGCTGGGGCTTGGGCTGTCTGCATTATTTGGCGAAGGCGTTCAGGTTTGATTTCTAGCATATGAAAATGATCATTACGGCGGCCAGTGTGCAACGGGGAACTGGTTTGGTTTAACGTCTTTATTGGATAACCGCTAGAGAGTTGTGTAGGGTCCGCCTCGTCCTCTTGAACGTACAAATGAAAATCTAGAATGTTGTCCCTGTGTCTATGTATGTTCTACTGTCTATCTTTGGTGGGTATCATTGTATATTTTTCATGGGTTCGATCCCTCATCAGTTGGCTGCCAAAATCTCGGCCGCGTTAGGCCCGTCGGCATTATCGACGCGACCTGCGTTCCTCTTGGCATCCTCATCTTCCAGCTTCTTCCTCTCCATCTCCTTGTTCTTCTGCTGCCCCAGGTAGGTGGCATACCGCAAAGTGAACAGAGTGAGGAAGACCATGAAGGCGATACCCAGGACGGCCCTGCGGATCAGAATCCATCGCACCCCCTCAATCTCCGACTTAGCGTCGCTGGTCAGCGTAACGCTGATCCCAAAGTTGACTTGTTGAATCTGCCAGCCATGTTAATATTTGGGGGTCTTTTCGTTTGGAGAGCAACACTGCTCCTCGACGAACTTACAGCATTGTCCATTCGCTTCTGCTCTTCGCGGACGGCCATCTTCCGGTCGTTGAAGTGACCTCTCACATCGTCGCGAAGCGTCATAAGATCCTGGTTGAGCTTCTGCCCGAGGATATCCACCTCGTGCTGCAGTACGGTACGCTGCTGCCGGGACTTCTCATCGGCGGCCTTGCGGTTGTTGATGACTTCGGTGCTGAGCTCGGAGCAGGCGGCGCGGAACAAGTACGTCTCGTTGTCGACGTCGCTTTTAGATACCAACCCTTCCTGCGCGGTTTCGAGATGCCGTGCCAGGAGCGCGCGCACCGCCTTCATCAGGGTGATTGCCTGGATCTGGGTATAGCCTTCTGCCTGCAGCTGTTTGACTAGAGTGTAGCTATCGAAGTGGTGCAGATACGGTGGCGTCGAGATATGCGGGTGATGCATCTCGCCTGGCGGTGGCATGTGTAGCACGGCATCCATCGGTCCGGCCGACTGCATCGTCTCTTCCGCGGCCGCCTGCTGTGGTGTTGTTGTTGCTCCTCCTGTGTGGATCCTTGTAGTAATGGGTTCACTGTCTGCGGCCGGGGTCGTCTCGGCTGGGTTCCCGTCCGTTTCTGGTGCGGTTTCTGCTCCCTTCTTCTCACTGCTCGTTTCCGCGGCTGGAGATGTCTTGACAGTAGCCTCCGTCTTGGCCTTTTGCCTTCGCTGCTGCTGCGACTTTTTCTGTTGCTGAGCCGGCGCGGCGTCGTCTCCGCGGGCGTCTCTCCTATCCACTACGCCCTCGGTCGTCGTCGACCCCTTGGGCCCACCGCCCGGGTGCGGCAATTTGGCGGCTTCGGCAGCGGGAGGCACGGGTAGGGGCCCGACGGCCTTCCCATGTCTCTCAAAGGTGGCCTGCCTCGCCCGGCCCGAGGTGGAAAAGGAGGAGGGCGACAAGAGTTGGCCGCCCCTGCGGTGGTGGCCCTTGGTGCGACTGACTTGCCGTCTCGCGGTGCGCGTCGCCGCCGACGACTCGCTGCTGAGCCGCCGAACGGAGCGAAAGAGGTGCGGGTAGAGAAATGGTAAACGCATGCTTGCTGGCGGCGGCGGCGGCATGTTTGTGTGTCTGTTTCCGACGTTCCGAGTAAAAGCAGCAAAAGGGCGGCGGGTTGGTTATTGGATCATGCTAATAAAAGTGTCGTCGTCGGATTGTGCGTGAACTGTGTGGGATTTCTTCCGTCAAGTGCATGTCATGGCTACTACTATTTGAGATGTGTGTACAGCTAGGAGCGATTGAGGGACTTAGGGGTTCCAGTTGTTCGAAATGGGGGGCCCTACATCGGCCCCCTTTGGCGTCATTTGCCTAGCTGGCCAGAACCAAATTTAGGTCCAGCAACCAGCAGCCAGCAGCAGCCCACAGCCCACAGCCCACAGCCCACAGCACAATGTTTCAGTGCTTCAGTGCTTGGCTTAGCAGCTCCAGGCTGAGAGAGAGGAGGGTAAGAAGGCTAGTGTCGGATCTTCTGCTAGATCCACGTGCATTGACAGCGCAGAGGTCCCCGCGCATCGGACAGCCGGGCGCATGCTGTCATACCTTTTTTTCGTGGGATAGAACTTGGAACAACTTGGCTCTATGATCCCGCCCTCTGGCTGCTATTCTCGAAAGCAGCAGGCGGTGTGATGCGCTGAGTTGTCTGGGAGAGATGCAGGGGCACTAGCAGTGGGCAGCAACGCCCGGCACCGCGTTTCCGCGTCAACCACCCGAGAAACAAAGTCACACCCCTGTCACCTCCATCCATTTGCATCCGCCCACTTGCCCATCCTCAAATGGGTACTACCAACCTCCATGGTAAAGTAGTTTAGGCCGCAGAGAAAGAGGAGTGCTACGCTGCAGCAAGTTTTGGTTACGACATCTTTTCTTTTCGAATTTGTGTCTGATTTTTGCTGCTGAGACACCAAAGATTCCCATCCAGTTTGGCCGTCTCTTGACCCAGAGAAAGAGAGACAGGCATATCAACAACAAGAGAAAGCTTGTAACAGCCAGACCAAAAGCTGTCTGCAGGTATGTGCAGATAATATTGTTACCTACCCCACACCCCGACACCGACACCACCGACACCGACAAGCTCTCTCAACACCGACTTGTTGAGTTGGCGAGTGAAGTGATTGAGTGAATCCACTGCAAAACCACCCAGACATACTTATCTAACGCATTCCATCCAACTCCCAAGGCCTAACCTTGAACTCAGCATTCCGCATTCTTTCGGAGAGCCGGCTCGCACACCGCAATCCCCACGTTGACGCCTACCATCTCATCGCCGCCGCCGCTATGGCGCCGACCGATGCGCTGTCGGCGCCGGGAGCGGTTGCTTACTCCTCGGACAAGATGAGCGTCGGCGACGGGACATGGGATTTCACCAAAAATGACTTCCTGATTCCCAATCTTCAAGGATTGCCGTTCGAGATGATGCAATACAATGGTAAGCACACTCCTCCGCCTACTCTCTCATGGTGTAAGCATACCGGGTTACTGACACCCGTATACCAGGCATGGGCAACCGCTTTTCCACGGTACCACAGTATCATCGCTTGATCCTAGCCCATGGAATTATTGCTGTCATGGTCTTCCTCTTCCTCGTGCCCTTTGCAGTCATGGCTGCTCGCTTTCACAGGGGGGCGCCTGGTGCGAATATTCGATACCACGCCTACCTGAATATTCTCGCCATCCTCCTGGTCACTGTCGTATTCGTAACAGGTTGGTTTGCCGTTGGTCCAAACCGCAGTCTGACCAACCCACATCACGGTATTGGTGTCGCAATCTACACCCTGATATTGGCGCAAGCAATCGGCGGCCGTCTCGTCAAGAACATCCGAAAACACTCGCTACGGCTCATGATTCATCGTTGGGGTGGGCGCATTGTCACCATCCTTGGCATGATCCAAATTCCGCTGGGACTCACACTTTATGGCTCACCCAAGGTTACCTTCATCTTATACTCGATCTGGATGGCGTTTTTGTTGCTCATGTACTTCGTCTTGAGCTACCGCCACGAGGGAGATTGGGATGAAAGAACTGTCTATGGGGGCAGGTCAGAAGTCGGCACCACTAGGAGCAGGAGCAGATACACCACCTCGGACCACACCGAAAAGAAAGAAGGGCACAGTTGGTTTGCTCCCTTGGCAGCTGGTGCTGGACTATTCGCTCTCATGAAGGGACGAAAGGACAAAAAAGAGCGCGAACGGAGCCTGAGTAGGTCTCGCTCGAGAAGCCGAAGCCGAGGCCCCGAGGTTATTCCGTCCAGAAGAGGGTCGACCAGCTACGTTGACGAGAAGTTCACCGAAAAGAACGAGGCCCCGCGCGGTGGCGGTTTGATGAACAAGCTCTTCGGCGCTGCTGGGGCTTTAGGTGCGGGTGCACTGACCAAGAAGTTCATGGAGCGCAGAGATAGTCGCAAGCATGGAGACGAAGAATACCAGTCAGTGGCGACGGATACGCCCGGCCGCAACCGACTCAAGCGTCCGGCCAGGTCCGAGTACACCGAAAGCGAATTCAGCGACGAGATGACCGACCTCAACAGCCGCGTCAGAGGTAAACCCATTCTTCCTGGTCCAGGTAACCCGACGGCTATGGCCGCTGCCATGAGTGCCGCCGAGCATCGCCCCGAGAGACCTATTACGCCGCGACCATCGCACGCACGCCCTGGCGACTCTAGACTGGAAAGCAACCTGGATTCCGACTACTCATCCTACGTTAGTCCGTCGCGACGAGCACGGGAGGAGCGAGATACTGGTGGGAGTGCCGGAAAGGGCCTGCTGGCAGGACTTGGCTTCGGCTGGTTTGCAAAGAAGTTGGCCGATCGGAAGGACCGCAAGGCAGATGCAGACCGTCTTCGTTACGAAGAAGAGCGGAGAGACGGCCGCCATGGCTCCAAGTATACTGGGGATGGTTATGATTCACCCACCAGAAAACCCTCGCGCCGTTATACTGCACCAGCTGGCACGGCGACTACCATGACTGGCGACTCCGATTTCTCGTCAGTTATTGACACCCGCCCTCCTGGAGTTGGCCACGGAGGTCCACCCATGCCTCCTCTCGGAGCAGCCGGTGCTGCAGCCGCAGCACGCCATTCGAGGTCTCATTCGAGAGGTCCACGTGGGTCAGTAGATATGCCACATATTCCACCTGATCCTCACGGCCTCCTCCATCGGGATGAGTCCGTTATCAATGACGGTTACGCGTCGGCAAGCGGTGGACCCCAGAGGGGCCCCTCCTCGCGCCGCCGGAAAGACGGAAGCGCCGCCGCCGCCGCTGCGGCCGCATCGGCAAGCGTCCTAGCAGCTGAGGAGGATGATCGACGACGACGTCGTCGTGATCGCAGCACATCGCGCGCTCCCAGTCAGCCTGTCAGTGTCAAGGTCAAGTATCACGATGATCGCGACCGCAACGTCACATTACGTCGGTTGACTGAAGAGGAGGCAGCGCGCGAGCACCGGAAGGGCAGATCCAACTCGATCAGCAGCGTATCTGGCGGCGAAGGAACTAGTAGTCGCCGACGCTACCGCAGAGACTCCAGCGCCAACCGGACAGTTACGGACTTGCATGGGGGGCGACCCATGGGTGGTGACCCCTTGTCGCCGCCAACTCCTGCTTTTGCAGGCGGCAGGCGACCGGCCAAGGACTCGGCCTACTATTCTGAGCCTGACCACCCTCCACCTCCTCCGCCAGCCAACAATCATCTAACGACGCCCATGCAAAACAACCAGACTGTCTCTAGTATCGGCAGTCACGGCACCTGGAGCGCCATGAGCCCATCGCCTGGCGGGCCTGGTGCTTCCACCACCACATCGGCAGCAGACAGGCGTAAGCAGAGAAGGATGGAAAGGAGAACCGGGCGGCCTTCGGGTACTGTCGAGTTTGAGTAGGGCATATGCTGTTTATCTTTGAAATTCGATTCGCGAGAGAAAGATTGCATCATTGCCAGGCGTTGATATGGGCGTTGGATTGCATTGATGCAGCATTTTCCGGGTTTAGATGGGCGACCAGCACCATCTTTTCTGTTGGATTTGTTTTTTTTACCCTTAATGACGATGCACGCAGGAAAAAAGAGGTTTATGGGACATGTAGATACGACAGCTCCGAGGCGGAATGTTGATTTTCGGAGAGAGGCCACGCTTGATTTTTGTACTGTACTAGATATCATTAAAATGTCAATATTGAAAGTTTTTGCTGTTCAAGAATTCATTGGTTGCGTCCCAAGTGCAAAGCAATTGCATCAGTGACCTACAAGAGTACTGATGCAGTGCCTGCCCGATCTGGACATGCCTGAGTGTGTAAGAGCAGGTAGAAACGAATATGGAGAGATAGTGTTATGCAGGTACGTCAGGGACTAAGAACATTGAAGCAAGGTAGGTCTTCGAACTAGCCCCGGTGGTTCAGGGGTGTGTTTAAGTGGTTTATGTGGTATGATAGGCACTTTGGTGGGGCATAGCTCTAGGGAGGGGGACATACCTAAAGATTTATCGATAAGCGCAGGAACGCGAACAACTCAACGCGTCCATCTTCAACAACCCATTTGTGAGAACACCAATTTGGCGAAGCAAGGCGAGAATCCTGGACCTGCGCTTTTGAGATCGCGATATATATATCAGTGCACACCTGCTAGGCTACACTGTGCGCCACGCGCGACTTACGCTCGACATGGAGACGACCGATCAACAGCAAGAACAAGTCGCGACGACATCATCGCAACCTACCGCAACATCCCAGCAGTCGCAAGCGCAACCAGAGTCAACATCCGAGGCCCCCCACCCTTCGAAATCCGCGGGCGCAACACAACAACAAGTAGAGTCGGCATCTACTGCTGCCACCACATCCACGCCGGCTTCAGGGCCTCCGGCGGCACCCCCAGCGTCACCGCCCTTGCCGACCCGTCATACCCCACAGGCTCCCGGGCCCCGCGCCGCCCGCTTCCAGAAGGTCCTCGATGACTCGCTCAAACATACCCTGGGGAAGGTGAACTGGGAGAACTTCGCCAGCTGCTATCCGACGGTCGCGGACCGCGCGCCGGCGACGCTGAAGGCGGCGCAGCGACAGATGGTGGATCGCTTGACCATGCTTTGCAAGGTATGCTCTCGTTATTCGGCTTCCAGACTTGTGGTTTTATCCAAGGGCCAGGCTAATAATTAAATTTGCAATGCAGAAAGAGTTTGAATCGATTCTGACGAGTCGAAACGTCGTCAACAAGCTTAATGAGCTTGAAGGACTAGTGAGCGAAGCTGAGTTGCGTCGCGATGAGGCCGGACTCCCCGACCAAAACAACATACCCACGCCGTACGTCTACCCAGACTCTATTACAGTTGCGCCTCTATCCGCTTGCTTCCCCTGATACCCCATATTCACTTACTTTCTTATTCCCCTGGGAATGCTGAATAAAATACTGACTCTATGAGCAGGCCCCATCTCCTACCTGCGTCAGCTATTCTAGCTGCGCATTTACAGCCACATTTGGTTGCGTCCCAGTCCCAACTCAACGCGAGGTTGCAGACGACGCAATCGCACAACGCGCGCCTGTGGACCGAGATCCAGCAACAGCGCGCGGAGCTCTCGAGTCTGACAGGCCTGCTCGAGAAGCTGGTCAGCGACCTAGAAGAAGCTGGCGGTATGCTAGACGACGCTGGTGTACAGACCGAAATTGCAAAGGAGACGCGGGAAGTTGAAAGCGAGATGATGGATACTACGTGAGGATAAGTAGGAAATCCAAGTCAACGGGTATCGGGACCAATACGGGGCACATCCTTTCACCCTCCAAGGTACCTCCTATGCGACTCGAAAATGAGCTTTGCTGCCTCGAAAGAGCGCGTATCTATACCGGGAGGACGTGCTTTTGAAAAGTACGCAAGCCATCCGCTGCGTCTCAAGACCGGCGACGGGCCGCGCTGTCGAGCCTGCCGACGTGGTGCCAGCAACCAGAGTGTCGCGCGACGAGGGATAGTTCAGAGGCGGCTTTGCCTCGATTCCTCAAGAGGAGCAGTTGGGCCAGGTCTACAGGGATGCCAGGGACACCAAGCATAGGCTGTTGAATGAATCACGGTCAAGGCACTGGGTCGACATGCGGCGCCACGTAGGCACCATAAAGTTTCATCATGCCTTGAAATTAAGTTGGGTGACAGAGTATTTGGGATTAGTCATCTTGATTAACCATGGCCGGACTGCGGCATCAGCATCAGGTACGTCGGGGTGTGTCAGAAGGGCTTCCTTGGAGGCTATCAAAGCTGGTTCAGTAAGTACCGTGCCAGTCAGAGCACTGCATATGTATGTAATTGGAACTCAACCATGGATTTCCAGCACCTTGGAATAAAAATTGATAAGGGAAAGGGTGACGATCCTCAAAAGCATGTTAGAAGAAGCCATTAACAAGGACAACTTTCTAAAGATAGATTGAAAGGAATGAGCTATTTAACATGGCCCAAAGTACCATCATTAATCATATGTTGCCCTAGACTGACTGCGCCAGTGATATATTATATGACGCTCGCTACACATGATTATTTGTCGATGTCTCGGAGCCAAAAACACAATACACAATGGGCTCGGATGGAACCGGTGTAGATCCGAGACCATCAAAAACATGTACGTCTTAGGTAGCAGGTAAGATCCGTGAATGGTGATTGAGCAACGTTGATGCCGTGTCCTTGACTCCCGACTTTGGGGACATCAGATGGCAAGTGCCACTTGAATACATTCCAGATAGCCAAGCTCCATGTCATGTACGTAATGGGAAAGTGTAGGTTTACCCTTTAGACAAGCCCGCACTTTATTCATCCAATCCAAGATGGATGGCTGGCCACAGGCCAATCAAGACACTCGATGATTATCAATTGGGTCGAGATGGGTTTGGATTACATGTACACTGTAAAGTACTGCAATGTAAGCCAGTTAGTGATCGAGCCACAGCACTGAGGACAGTAAAACGGCAAGCGCGTGCAGCGTGCAGCGTGCAGCGTGCTCACTGCTAGGTGGCAGGGGGTGGTGGTGCATCCATGTACCTACCTACCTACCTACCTAACCTACCTACCTACCTACCTAACCTACCTACCTACCTAGAGCTTAGAGGCTGCCTGGCTGCCGTCGCTACCTAAAGGCCAGAGGCCAGAGGCATGTACCTATCAGAGGCGGACGAGCACTTTTCCTAATTGGACTAACTCCGGGGGTCTCGTCTCCAACACGCCCAAGAAATTGATCAAATTCGTTCTGTCACTTCTGCGCGCTGCTCACTTTCACTCCATCCCATCCTTACCTCTCCCTCTCGACTCGACTCGACCTTGACCTTGACCTGGACTCTGGACTTTGGACTCTGGACCTTTAGGTAAATTTGACGACCACCATCCTCTTGCCCTGTCTCCAGAAACTTCTGAATTTCTGAATTCAGGCCGAACAAACAACCCGCCATCCAATCAATCCATCCACTTCTCGTCCCTCTCTCCCTCTCTCTTCCCTCTCGATTCGCACTTTTGCGCAACCAGAAACCATCTTCTTCCATCTCCCCCGCCTATCCCTCCGCTCCAAAAACGTACGGCAATAATAAACCACCATACACCCACCAACAGACCAACAGACCAACAGAACACCATCCTCGTGCCTCGCATTCCTCGAGCCACTACCGCATCTTCTCATCTAGTTTCGACTTTTTTTTTTGTCTTTATTATATCGTGGTAGAGTTGGTCATTTGTTACACGAGCCCACTCTTGTTTGCTGCGCTTCCACTTAAACATCCAAAAAGTCAAAAAGGCAAGTCCCATACAGTGTACCAGGATTTAAAAAAAAAAATCACCACCACTTTGTCGCCGCTTCCTTCTCCTCCCTCGTTCCCTTTCTTCTTGCTGTCCTTATTCTACCAAGGCTAGGGCTAACGAATCACTTCTTTTCCACAGCTCGCCCTCCACTTCGACCCCGTCAAAACTTATTCGCGGCGCTTCTCAATTCCCGATTTTGTGTTTGTCGAGGCCCCAGAGAATACTTCGCACCTCCTCCCGACTCTTCGTTCCCCCCACTCACCACCACCACCCACCTCACACATCACCGACGAAAACATGGCAACCAACGGCAAGTCCACCCGTTTGCCCAACAACCTTCGGCCTCGAATTGCACGCCCTCTTACTAACCCGACTACAGGTGCTAGCTCGATTCCTGAACAGTCCAACATGTCTGCCTCAAGCAATTCCAACCTTGGTAAGGACGAGGTCGCCTGGTACTTCGTCGAGCAATACTACACCACCCTGAGCAAGAGTCCCGAGAAGCTGCATGTACGTCCAATTTGGCTGATCCCGGTTTCCGCGCAACCTTGGCTAACCTCATCTTAGCTTTTCTACAGCAAGAAGTCGCAACTCGTCTACGGCAAGGAGGCCGAGGTCTCGACAGTCTCGGTTGGTCGACAAGAAATCCAGGAGCGCATCAAGGGCCTTGACTTCAAGGAAGACACAAAAGTGCGCATCTCCAACGTCGACTCACAAACCTCTTTCGACAACATCGTCATCCAGGTGATTGGTGAGAGCTCGAACAAGACCGGCGAGGACCCCAAGAAGTTCGTTCAGACCTTTGTGCTGGCCCAGCAACCGTCAGGCTACTTCGTCCTGAACGACATTCTTCGCTACGTCGACGACGGTGCCGCCGAGGAGGAGCAGGCCGAGGAGGCTGTTGCTACCGAGGAGGCACCGGCTGAGCAGTCTGCGGATGCTGTTCCCGAGGCCGCCGAAGAGACTGTCGAGCCCGTCGCTGCTGAGCCCGCTGCCGAGGAGTCTACCCCTGCCGCCGCCCTGGACCCCGCTGCCGTCGACCAGAAGCTGGAGGAGGTGAGTGCGTCCGGCAAGGATGCCAGTGTCAACGGCGATGCTGCTGCGGACCAAAGCGCCGATGCCGCACCAGCTGCAGAGGCCGCCGAGAAGACCGAGGCCTCGAAGCCTGACCCCGAGGCTCTTGCACGCGAAGTCGAAGAAGAGATTACCCAGGAGCCTGAGAAGCCGGCCGACCCTAGCCCCACGCCTGTCGTCACACGTCAAGCCCCACCCCCTGCTGCAGCTCCCGCCAAGCCCGCTCAGCCTGCTCAACCTGCTAAGCCAATGACCTGGGCTGGCCGTATCGCCGCTGCCGCCGCCGCGAATGCGCCCAAGCCCGCGGTCCCTGCCGCCAAGACTGCGGCGCCTGCTGCCACCCCCGCCCAGCCTCGTCCTGCCGCTCAGACCTCGGCACCTGCTGCTGCTCAACCCACTGCTACCACCCCCGCACCTGCCCAGGCCCAGGCCCAGGCATCTGAGCCGGCCGGCGCCAAGGAGTCTACCGAGTGGCAGACGGCTGGCGTCGACAACAAGCGAGCCCGCCCGCAGTCCATCTCCGCCCCCCGTGCCGAGAAGGAGGGAACCCTGGGTTACGTCAAGTACGTGACGGAGAAGGTAGAGAGCGAGGATCTTAGAGCTGCTCTTGCTGCTCACGGCGAGCTGGTCTACTTTGACATCAACCGCCAAAAGGTAAGCCCTCGTTGAAACGCACCCGTTGGAATATGACACTAATGGATCCTACAGAGCTGCGCTTTCGTTGAGTTTGCCAACACTGCTGGCTACAACGCGGCAGCCGCTGCCAACCCTCACGTGGTAAACGGCGAGAGCATCGTGGTCGAACCCCGACGCCCCAAGGCCAGTGCTTACGGCGGAGCTAACTACAGCAACACTGGCCGAGGCAACGCGGCGAACCGAGGAGGTCGTGGTGGTATGGACGGAGGCCGTGCTGGAGGCCAAGGTGGGCGTGGCAACTTCGGTGGCCAGAACCGTGGCCGAGGTGGTATGCCTCGTGGAGGCGCCCGTGGTGCCTCTCAGGCTGCCAATGCCTAAAGTCTTTCGAGTCTGAAAAATTGGGGCCTGACAGGGCACAAATATATTCAGTCAGAGGCAAGCTGTTAAATACGGCTAGGGAGTATGCATCGAGTACGACATGATGATGGACCACAGCATTGCTTACGAGAAAAAAGAGGCGGGCTGGGTTAAAATATCAGGGGTGTTATTTCCGATATGGTGCTCATGGAAGGGACTTTGTCATTTGCTTGATGTGTTCGTTGGTTTCGAGATTTCGATCTGGTTTTGGGCCAAATTGACCTCTGCGATTTCAGCATGGCGAGGATTGATTTGCTGGCAGCTGGCATGACTGGGGAGGGGGGACAGGTCTGTACAAAACATTGATCAGAGGGCTGGAGGGGAAAAGCTGAACTGATACCTCGAGATTCATTTGCATGGATGGAGTGAAAAAGGAGGGATTTGGGATTTCTGCAGCGAACAAGAGAGTATAATACTGGGTCAAAGGTATTATGAGACTCTTTTACCTCATGTATTAGTGTAGTGTAATGGTACAACGAAATTAATGACAACTTGTGTAACACACATCATGGATTATTGTGTCTTCCTTCAGTCGACGTGACGTCTTGGTGATTCTCTCGCTTCCACGAATGGCAACTCCATATAGGGGCATAGGGGTATCTAATAAGGTTACTCCCCTGCTCTCGTAGGGCATGTCGGAGCCGGCAGAGACGACCAGATAACCAATGGTTGCTCCAATAGGCCTGCCACCTACCTGGAACAGTTAGCAGCACCCTGTGTCTTATAGGTCCCAGTCTCGCATACGAGCTGCAGGGTAATGCATAGGAAATATGCAGTGTCAAATGTGACATGGAGATTGACTTACATCAGCATCCTGTCAGATTCGTCATATGACTTGTTCAAGGCAACAGAGATGCTTATGTGAAATCGGAGTGAGTATAGCTATATTTCACCGCGCCCCATCCGTCAACACTACTACATAACCGTCGTCCCCTGTCAACCTTAAAACCCTCCCACATTCACACGCCTATTATATCGAGTCGCATAGGTTTGAGCTAACTACAGTCATGAGATGCGTGTACTCCGCATTTTGTTATCACCTCCGCATCCAAGGATCTCTCGGTTTTCTTCTGTCTCTATCTCTCTGCAGCCAGAAACTACTACCCAATCCATTATTATATCCATGTTTCCTCCTTCTTGACTATGATTAAGAGATCCAAACCGATAAGGAGCATATATCACCAGAAGGGAACGAAGATCTAGCCCAGAGAGGGGAAAGAGGAGGATGAGAGAGACGATGGCGCAGCTGCGATCCGGAGATGCCGCCGCCCCTGACGAGCCTCCTCCGGCTTACATGGAACGCATAGTATCCGTGACGCCGCCACCAGCCTCATCATCCTCACTCCTGCCGCAGTACTCATGCGACCTCGCCCTCGAGGCCGTGTTCCGCATGAAGATGGAGATCGTGGACACGGTCAAGCGGGCCGAGGACCGCCACTGGCGCTCCGTCTTTGTGAATCTCCGGGGCCCGGCGCTGCACGTCTATCGCGTCCGGCACGACTGGGGTTGGAGCCGTGCTGGGCGAGGTGGCGGCGGCGGCCCGGACATCTCGTCTGACAACCCACCCTGGCTGAGGAGGGCCAAGCTCGAGAAGACTTACACCCTGCTGCATGCGGACGTGGGCATTGCGGCTGATTATCCAAAGTATGTATGTAGACCCAGGTGACCGGGCATGGCGTACAAGACGATCTACTTCTTGTCCGATGCCCTTATACGGGGCTTTCATATACCGATAACCTCTCACCAACATTGCTTACGATTACGAATAGGAGGCGATACGTGATCCGCGTCCGGGCCGAGACGGACCAGTTCCTGCTCTCCTGCATCGAGCTGCCTAACTTTGTTAGGTGGTTGGATGCCCTCTTCGCGGCCATCAACGTGGCGCCCGTCATCGACGAGCGAGAGTTCCCCAAGGATCAGAGCCTACCACGAGTGACCCGACTCGCCTTCTCTCATGGCAGAGGGATGGTGGAGGGAACCTCCAACGCCATAGGTCAAGTTGGTGCGGCAAGCCCGACGCCTGTGATACATCACTCGGCCCTGACACCTCGTTACCCCCATACCTCATCACAACCCGAACTGAACTCGCCCGCCGCCGTAGTCTCCCCTATACCTGTGGAACAGCTCACCGCCAACCACCCTACCAGTTCGAACCCGGACCGTTTACTGGCCCCCTTTTCCTCTCCTGTGGCAACACCAACAACAGGCGGTCAGAAGTGGCGGCCGCGGCACGAGTGGACCTCGACGCACGACATGGTGTACGCCAAGCTGTGCTACTCGCTGCTACTGTTCCAAAGCCCGCGCAAGTCCGACTACGTCGTCGTACAGGGCAAGAAATGGTTCGTCAGCGACTGGACCACGGGCCGCATGGTTCGCGTCCTGCCGCCTGGATACTTTGACGATACCATCACCACCGGCGGCTGCAGTGGCAGCAGCGCAACCGGTGGTCCATTCGGGGGTTGGACGGTAGAGAACCGAATGATCTGAGAGCTGATGCGATGTATGCTTGTTTAAGAGAGTTGTTGTAGTTTGGGTCTAGGTGGCTGAAAGTAGGAAAGAAAAGACTAGAGGCAAAATGGGAACTGGGTATGCAGGCGCATAATTGGCCCATTACGTATTTTGTTGTGCATATTATACAATCTTAGATTCATAGATTCTAGAGCTCTTCCCCCTAGATAGAACCTCTCTATTCTATATTATCCGTAGTCTACGAAGCCCATAAGTTCTATGATACCTTAGATCACACACACACACAAATCCCTCCCTCACGTTATATAGTTGTTTCCTCATCTTCTGTATGTTTGAGAACCGACATGCAGAGCGGAACAGGCTGGCAATTTACTAAGAAGCCACCTTATCGAAGTCCAGCTTCCCTAGTCCGCGTATGCCGCAACATGTTCACTTCACTGTTATTCTCAGAGTGGCTCGCCGTGTCGCCATGCTGGTCGCCCCTGGAGCAGGTCGTGACGTTCCCAGCAGCAGTCTCCGCAGCAGACCCCCTCGGTCCGCCTTGGGCTTGGGCTTGGGCTTGGTAGTTGGCCGGCCGGAACTGGTCGCCGTATTCGATCTCGGCGATGGTGTCGAATTCTTTCCGCGTCGAGCCCTGGCCGAACGTGCGCAGCTTGTGGCTTCCCCTGTCGCTGCTGCTACCACCGCCGCCTCGGTACCCTTGGTTGCGGCTCGGATCCCGGGACCCGTCGGTCCGATTGTCATTTCGGAACTTCGACCTGATGTGCAGTACGAAGACGCGGAAGGTGGGGAGGCAGCCGCACAGGACGATGAGGTTTGATTCGACGACACTGGGTTTTGAGATGCGTGTCAGCAGCGGACGCTGGGTGAGAAGAAAAAGGAAAAGGATATGAGAGATGAGAGGGGAGGCTTTGGTA
Organism: Apiospora koreana; assembly: GCA_017163955.1. Taxonomy (NCBI): domain Eukaryota; kingdom Fungi; phylum Ascomycota; class Sordariomycetes; order Amphisphaeriales; family Apiosporaceae; genus Apiospora; species Apiospora koreana. Next base: position 215,036 of record JAFHKQ010000008.1, read on the forward strand.
GAGGTAGAAGTGAGCAGACAAAAATAAAACCACTTACAGCCACAACATGGCATTGGCCATGGTCCATGGCGTGTCAGAGCTGGTGATCATGGACAGCAAGCTAACCAAACGCATGATGGCGGCCGCCAGAGTGATAGTGCCGATCCCAAACCAGGCCAGCAGCGCGGCCTTGTGCTTCTTGGACATCTGCAGGCCCAGGACGGTGGGGATGGGGTGCAGCATGAGTAAAAGATCGGTGATGCCGCCCGCGATGGCCTGGAGCAGGTACCAGGGCGGCCGCGCGATGCAGTTGTCGCCCGTGAACAGCCGCAGGTTCCACGCCGCGGAGACGGGCCGGCAGGCGAACATGACGGCCAGCCACACGGACCCGAAGCACGCGACGCACAGGAACCCCGTGAACAGGATGCCGTACCGGTACCAGCGCGCTGGCGAGAGGCGGTAGTAGAAGATGCAGAGGACGAGCTTGGCCAGGACGGTTCCCCTACTCGCGCAAGTTTCTTCCAGTCAGTGGTTGTTGTACTACGGGCGGGAAGTTCAGAACAAGAGAATGGAATAAGACTCACAAGATGGCGGTCAAAGTCAAGGCATGGATGACCTGCGCTGTTCTGTTAGTAGATTCACAATACTGGCAATTGGCAAAAGGGGGCACCGTACTCCACTCATGTAAATACTCTTGTCCAACGACTGCTCCCAACCATGTAATCCAACGAGCCCAAGTGACCAGAGATGTAGCATCATGGCCTGGGTCGCCACGAGGAATGCCTACCAACACATCAAAAGCAGTCAGCATGGAGGTCACCGGTTGATATGATGTTAGTTCAACCCAAGAAAATGACAACACTTACCCATGAAGCTACAATCAGGTCTGTTTACACAATTTGAGCGACATGTCAGTGGGCTCATCGCTAGCAAGGGGTAAATATGTTCGGGCATTGTGATCAGGTAATCGTTCATCGCTTACAGTCGTCGACGCGAAATTTCCGCAATATAAAAAGAGAAGTGTAGACTCGCTGCGCTAGAAAGAGCGTGGCGACGGGGAACTCTATCCCGAAGGCCAGAAACACATGCGTCTTCGTGGTTTCGTCTCGGTACGGATGTGTGAAGTTGACCGTCCAGCCTTCCGGAGGGGGTAGGAGCACTTCGGTGCCGTTGACGATGGGGAAGGCCATTCTATCTCTCGAGTGCCTGCGAGTGTATATGTTCGTCCTGGTGTGCAAATAGATCTCAAGATAACGGGTAACAAAAGTCAGTAGCAAATTCTACGGCCCTTCAAGGGGATTGGGGAGAGAAAAACTTGTTGCTCTGCTGCCAATAAACTCTTCTATATGCTCAAGAAAATGCTTTGGGCATGAAATCTCGGCTCCTACTTCCTCAAGTACGCCGTGTAACTAATGCTACGCTGGTCCAGCCATGCTATAAAGTGCTGCATAACATAGGCAATGCTATAAACAACGAACATCGTGTGCCTGTCTGGACATGGAGTAGGGTATCGCTTCCTACCTACGAAGAATGATGTGTAACAAAGTGAAAGTACCTACCGTTGAGAGTATGCCTGCCCGTAGCACTGAACCACCCCTGAACCCAGCGACCTGGCAGCGTAACCCAGAAAAGTTCGAAAACGTTTACATATTTCTATCTGTAATCCTTTTCTCCAGGGTATCTATCAAGGCAATATACCTTGCCGATCTTATGTCTGCCCCCCCTAGACCATTTACCACACGCTGAACGGTCGCGGCCGGCATGGTGACCCTGCTCCATGGCGTGGGTATGATTATGTCTTAGACCACCCAATGACAGTACTGCCGGAGAACAATATGTCGGGTTGGAGCACCGAGTGTTGCATGAAAAGCAAAAAACAGAAGAGATGAACATTACTACGGGTAGATCAAGCTGTTGGGCTGTCAGCGGGAAGCCCATCTTTATCTCATGCTATATAGCTAGTAGTATAGATAGCACAGCAGGGCTTGGAAGAATTTGGCACGCCTTGTCAGCAATCGTACGATATTACTTGATCAAAACCCCCATCACGAACGAGTGACTGGCCAACTGACACCCTGAAACTTCTTCAGCCGTATGGCAGTACGATAAGTAAAGAAAAAGGGGAGGAAGAAGAGGATGTAGAAAAGTCCAATGAAGGGCCTGGAATTACCGGCGTCATCAAGCTGACAGGTACAAGCAGAATTGCGAGCACGCATTCACCCATTCGTTCTCAGCGGATGGGGTTCGGTCGCATGCCCGGATAAGAAACGAGCGGATGGAAGCTCTCTCTGTGTGTGCCAATGCCAGTCTACTGACGAACAAGGATATATCCCACACCCGCCGCACCCAACCCCCATATTTGATCGTTCGGGGCCCTTCCGCCCGCCATGGCAACGTGGGGGTTAGCTGATGCATGAACACTGTGGCAGAACGCCTCTTCCACCCAGGTGCCAGGCAGTGTTCCGATTGGGGAATAGCTCCGGATAGAACAGAGAGCCAGAGCAGGTTGTCGGAAAGGCCCTCGTACATACAGGTTTGCACTGCATGGTGTATGAATTGTGATCGGAGGGTTTAACCACTTGTAGGGCGTAGCGAAGGATCAGCTAATAAAAGGTTGCAGCCCAGCGTCCCATCATGGGAGGGTCCAGTACTCTCTCCCGGGTTATTCTTGCGGCGTGAAAGGGGGCTTTACGTTACACTGCTTGTCGTGTATGCCCACACGATACAGATATATTATAACACATTGCCGGAATCGCTGTTTGGTTGGCCCTTTTTGCCGTTGGAACACCCGCAAAGCCTTCTCTCTGCCAGACAGATCAGCGCTTGGCACGGCCTATCACATTCGGATCCTGGGTGGCTTTCGTTTGTTGCCCTATCCCTTACGTTGCCCACGATGAGGTATATCTCGTTCAAGCTGGTGGTTTTTGCCTTTCTAAATGTATCATCAAAATTGGGAGCAATCGCATCACATTGCAACATGACAAACTCTCTGCCGTCCACCAATGGAGGAGCCGATGCTATTCTGGGCACTGAATCAACGGTTCGTAACTTGGTACCCAGTCAACCGCCCGCTTGGCTGATTTATACCGCCTGCTGATATGTTTGCAGTGCGACCTACTCGAAACGGCTGGCTTCAAGGTCCTTCGACCCGACACTGCAGGGTACAATGCACGCGAGGCCGAGTACTACTCAGTCTCGGCTCGGATGAGTCCATCTTGCATTGTTCAACCCAAGATAGCCGAAGAGGTCTCGGAATTGATAAAGCTCTTGGTCACCAACACTACCTCGAACTGGGCTGTCCGCTGCGGTGGCCATACTGCCTGGGGCCCGGCAGCCGACAGTAAGACTGCAAATAGCACCTCACTTGTCTATACCGTGCCAATGAGCTGACTTGTAACCCAACCCAAAGTCCACGATGGTGTCACAATCGACCTTGGTAGGCCTACCAGTCTCATAACGATTTGAACGTAATATCGTGTTGCTGACAAGACTCGCAGGGCTCATGAACCAAACCGAGTACGATGCCGAGACGAAAACTGCCAAGATCCAAGGTGGCTCGCTATGGAAAGACGTCTACAGCACCCTCGAACCATATGGAGTGACAGTTCCTGGCGGGCGGACCTCGTCAGTCGGCGTAGGCGGCTTCATACTTGGAGGCGGCAACAACTTCTACAGCGGCAGTGTCGGCTTCGCTTGCGACAATGTTGTCAATTACGAAATTGTCCTTGCCAACGGGTGAGTCCTCAAACAATCCAAGATCAAGTCTGGATCGCCTTATGCCTGTATCGTTAGCTGACGAAAGATTTGCGGGTGCGTCTTTGTAGTGAATTGACGAACGCCAACGCCAACGAGAACGCCGACTTGTGGAAGGCCCTCAAAGGCGGCTCCTCCAACTTCGGCATCGTCACACGCTTCGACATGCGCGTCCTTGTTACCGGCGACTTATACGGGGGTCTCATCACGCACCCACTCAACGCGACGGACAGGGTCATCAGCGCTCTCTCGAATTTTGTCGACCGTGCGGCGGACTACCAGGCGGGATCCGTCTTTAGCTTCTGGTCGTACATCCGTGGTGCATCGGAGTCCGTCATCATCTCGGCATTGCACGACGCCACAGGTACGGTGGATGCTCCCGCCTTCGCCGAGTATGCGGCTATCGAGCCGCGGCTGTCATCGAGTCTGCGGAAAGCTAGTCACCTGAACATGACAGAAGAGTTGTATTTCGCGAAAGGATTCCGGTAAGGCTGTCCCCATACAAATTGTTTCTTCCTGGTGGAACAAGAAGGGTGCTGGACTTTTTCACCCTTAACACACATCCCTGCCATAACCTGGGAATGGTCAACTGAGTCTTGTTTGCTGACAACACCCGACATAGTAATGTCTGGTTTGCCCAAACCGTGGTCAACGACCCGGCGATTCTTAAGTACATCACCGACCAGCACAACGCCTTCGTCGAGTCCTGGAAGGCCGAGATAGGCGACGACACCTTCAGCCTGTACACGCCGTTCCAGCCGCTGCCGTCGACGCTTTTCGCCTACGGCGCGGCGCAAGGGGGCGGCAACATACTGGGTATGAACTCGACGACGATGCGGGGCCGCAACTGCGTCCTGCACCAGGCCTTCTTGGTGTTCGAGGGCGGGCCGGAGCTCGAGGCCGAGGCGCGGCGGCGCATGACGGCCTACCGCGAGGCCGTCAAGCAGGAGAGCGTGCGCACCGGCACCGACGTCGCCTTCGAGTACCTGAACTACGCCGACAAGGCGCAGGACCCGCTGCGGTCGTACGGTGCCGATAACGTCGCGTTCCTGCGGCGCGTCGCGGCAAAGTACGATCCTGAGGGCACCCTTCGGAGACGCATGCCGGGTGGCTTCAAGATACCCAAGGAGGACTGAATGGCACGGTGGGGGACAATCGGTGCTGTGAGAAGACAAGCAGACAAGAGCAAGAGCGGCTCTTGGTGGACAATGACTCAACCCCCCTGTACGGAACCCTTGTCAGTTAAAATAATATTATAGCCTTGGTATAGGGCGCCAGAGATAGGGACCTGCCGCACAAGATGGGTTGCAGCTATTGATGCCAGACTTCCACGTGCTGTTATCCCCATGCTAGCAAAGTGTAAGAGTTCGGCTCCGAAGACGGTCGAAAGGCCCTATTCATCCACGGCGTCAGTACGTCGTGCATGACGCTCCATGATTTGTCCCTAATTCACTCAAATCCGTGTTCTGCTGGGGCCGTGTCCATTCCGTCTCACAGTAACGCGAATGCCACTTCGCTTGCTGGTACCGATATTTCACGACGAAACTGAGTTAGGAGTACGACCCTCTCTGTAGGTATCTCCATAGTGAATTCATTGGTATGGTGAGCATTGTGTTGTTATTTTGTTCGTCCCCGAAAAGCCGCAGTAAAGACTTCAATCGGTACTTGACGAGTAATGCATGTACTTGAGCGGGCTTTATGAGTTTCACCCTCTTTCAAGGAGTATTTGCTTCAGAGCGATTCAATACAGAGTGGTGGGCGATGGCTGTGCAAGTTGGCATTTGCGGAACGCTGGCCTCATCGGTGATGCGTTTTCATGCAAAGCGTCAGAATGCGATGGCCACGATATCCGCCCAGTACGAGCAATGACCAGCCGGTCAATACATATGCCCACACGCAGGGGTTAGTGGGATCAGAGTTTGGATGCTGGGAACCTGGGCCAGGTGGTGTTTAAGGTGGTGCCTTCTAGAGTTGATCGATAGATTGTCCCGAGCCCTGCATGATCTTCAAACTGTGAGGGATCCCAAACAGCCAAACCAGACAGAGCCTGCAACGGGCGGGTTTACAGGCAATGAGGCTGTGCGGCTCGAAGTGGTTCATTAATTAATGCCCGTGATTGATGGTGGATGGCGTTATCGACATTGCTATCGCCCAGACCCAGACTGCCGGACTTCTCCACACATTGCAACTCAGCGTTGCAACGCTCGTGGTGCGGCCCTGCTAGCATCCAAACTTAGATCCGGTGGTCATGGAAGATCAACTGGCTGGCGATACCACTCCAGGTGCCAGGAGGTCTATCGGTTTCAGAGGATATTCGGTAGACTTCCATTGGCCGACTGGACCGGGAAGCTGGCGGGGGATTTCTGACTCGATATCGAGGTTGTTCAAACAAATACTACATACATACTCTGATACTGGCAGAAGTCGTAACCTGCGGGGCGACCCGGTTCCTGGTATTGTGTGGTTCACCGCTCGGCGATGTGGATGATGTGTCAAAGATGCCGTGATTGATAGTCAAAAAAGCCCTGACGTACACACACATGCGTAACCTGGTTCGATGAAGAATCGCGGACAGCATACATGTAACAGGTAAAGCTTCGAGTAGCATACCATTGAGAGGGAAGGCCTACAGCAGATTCATGATCCGCCGCATGACGCATGATGATAGCCCATGTGTCTGTCTCCTTTCCTTTCCTGACGTTGACCCCTTTTGTAGGTCATATTTTTGGTTCAAACGTCCTTGCTTGCGCAAGAGTGCGGATATTGCCGCTCACTAATTCATCGTATGTAGTCTGGCGAAATTGTCGAAACTGACAAAGGCGAAAGAAGGCTTTTCTTGGACGGGCGGCAATCACATCACCGCTGCAGGGGTCGCGGGAGTAACCCCTGGGCCCCCGAACATATCCCAACGGCGAAAGCTAGGGCCAATCACCATGCCCAAGCAATTCGGATCGGAGACCGTAGAATGAATGCGAACGTATGTATCCGTACATAGTGCAGCTCCTCGTCGATGACTGTGGTTCAGACCTGGTCCAGAACAGGTACATGTAGGAAAAGTCAGTGCAAATGGATACCCGGTATTGAGGCTGTCCTGTCCAAGCCTCAAGGGGCCGAAGGATTCACCCGTGTCCTTGGCAGGTGGGAGGAGATGTTCTCGTGGCTGCGCGTGGTGGTCTCTGAGTCTCTGACATCTGCCATCTGTACGAAATGGAGACCGTCAGAATGAAGACAGGCCAAGACTGATTATGAGTGATTGATAATCCAGACAAGGGATGGATCACCCCTGTAGAGACTGCAGAGGTTGATGAATCTGGCCCAAACCCCTCCCTACCTGCTCCCACTACATGTAAGTATGGTTCGATATTCGTTGTGTGTAGTTGGAGTTGAGGGTCCTGGTTCTTGATCGCGAAGACAGCGCTTCGACCCAGGCAAAAATTAAAAGACGTTCCATGTACAAAGCAAAGACGAGCAGGCAGTCCAGTGGAGGCCGATCGGCAGTTGGGTGGACAGAAGAAGCAGAGAAGTGCAGGATGGAATGCACGAACCAATAGTCAAAATTTGGTCAAATCTGATAACCGACAATTCGAACTCGGACGCACTTTCCACATCTCCTGGTCTTGTCTATGATCCGAATCCCGAAATGCATCTTTTAAAAATAAAATAAAAACTTCCAAATTGCAAGTTTTTAGTGTATTGCTTGCACATACGACTAGCTGATCTCGGAGTCTGTCACGGTGAAATTGATAAAGCCAGCGTGCCAGCTGACTGCTAACCCATCCGAATCGCCCCCAGTCGCTTACTTCTGTCATCAACGCGGCACCTTATCGTCATGACCTTTCTGTCTAAGCGTACTCCGTACCAGAGAATCAATGAGATGAGCGACGGGGCGGGGACAGCCTTCTTTCGGCTTCTTTCATTCGTCCGCTTCTGTATTCTGTATTCTGTATTCTGCTTGCTGCGAACATGCGAAAGGATTGATGGAATGACGCGTGTTGCATGCATACGGCAGGCATGCAACCAGACACCAGACAGCTATATCAGATGCAATTGAGCTTTGGCAGCTACTGTATGTATGACAACTCTGGCCCAGAGATCCGGCTCGTTGCCACATGACCACAGCGCCAAGCTTGTCGGCCGTCATGGCCGTCACTCATTCTGGCAGTTGTGTTCTATCCACCTTTTCCAGAACCCAAGCAGCCAAGGCTCCAAAGCAGGAGTTCTTCTACTTCTATCTCCCCTTCTTGCTCCCCTCAGAGTCCCATATTGGTTTCGGAATCTCCACAGCCTTGGCTCCGCCCAACGATCAAAAAAATACATTTTAATACGTTAGTATGGCCAGCACATTCAATTATGTGGACTGTCGCTAGTAGACGACTATACTACACGTACCTATCTACAGCTTCGGCGCTCTCACGGTCATGCCCGGGTAGCAAAGCCATTGCGTATTCGATGCGGTGCCATGTGCGGCATCAACATGTTATAATCCATTTGGTCCAAAGCAGAGGAGGCCATTGTGGCACCTGCATGGACCGGGGTACCTCGGCCGTCCGCACATAGTACAGTAGTAGGTATGGAGTACTGGGAGTACTGGGAGTACTGCAGGTATGTACTGGATCGGCCTCCACCAATACTTCTGTGGCCCCCGTCTATCCCGCTCTTTATGTAGCTTGTCCACTTGCCTGTCTGCCTAGACACTCATCCCCTGTCCAATCCACGAGCTCAATATTTCTTATTTGATCGTAGGGGTGGCGCTGCTACCGTTGACCATGAACCATCTCTTCGAGTTGAGCTTACATACAAGTATCTATCACCGTTGATCCTGCAGCCACCAAATCAAACCGTTGAACCCATTGGCCGTTTATTAGTCTGCTTCCTTGCAATCGCTTTCGCTTTCGATATCCCATCAGAAGACCGAGCAAGCAAGGGTGATTTTCTTCTTCCTTCGCATATTTTATTTATTGCATATTATTCATCGATCCACAAGCGTCTTGGTCTACCCTTTTCGTCAGCACCAAGCACCAGCACCAGCACCAGCACCAGCGTTGTTCCAGCTTGCGACCAAATCCCATCCCCAGAATAAGAGAGCGAAGAAGAAAAGGGTTCCGGAGAGGTCCAGAGACAAAAGTTAACAGGACAGAGAGAACAGGAAGCAGAAGATGCGCGGCGTTCGTGTTTAAGTGAAATATATACTTACTCTCAGCTGACCCCCTCGACGAATTGCTTTCCTCTTTGGATAGCTTGACGTGTCCCAGTGGTGCCAGTGGAGAGAGGCTTCGGGCATGCACCGCACACGACTCGCATCTCAGCAGCATCCCATCCCTAAGCTTCATGCCTTACTTGGTAAACTGTTCGTCTGATTACCCATTGTTCGAAGCACGGTATATCCGCGTTCCCTTGCACAATGGTCTATTGCGGTAAGGCGTCTCAAGGGTAAGACAAGACTTCCTTTCCATTTGGTCACACCTCGACCATCAACACCGACTAATGAGGAGAGAACAGATGCCAAAGCTGTCGAACTAGACGCATTAAGGTATGCAGTGCAGAGAAAACCCTCCCACGCCAGCCTTCGCCTACCCGCCCCCGTATCTGCTAAGCTTTACTTCAATGTATTGGCTCTTGGTTCTAGTGAACCTAGCATAGGTAGTAGAGGCCTTCCCATTGTACTCCACTTTCTTCTCAGCTCCAATGCAGAGAGCAAACATTGATACGAGCATTCGTCTCGTCGCTGCACTTTTCCCTCTACAGACAAACCTCTCCTCCCTCTTCCACTACAATTGGACACGAACCATGTGGCTCGGCTCGCGGATTGTGTGGCATGGATACATACATAACATACCCCGCCATTGGCGATCCTAGTGCGGGGAGCCGATTGACTGACAGATATACCCGGAAATCTAGTGTGACAAAGTCAAACCAGAATGTTCGCAATGCCGACGTGTCGCGAAGAAATGTCCCGGATATCGAGATCAGCTGTCCCTTATGTTCCGGGATGAGACCAGCAAAGTCGTCCAGAAATCCCACGCATCATGGGGTACTACGTCCCCAGACCAGGCCCATCAACCCTCATCAGCGAGCTCAGCGGCGAATTCGTATTCACCGTGGTCCTCATCATCTCCCTCGTCAACCACGTCTAGCGATATCCCAAGTCCTGTATTTAGGAGATCATCAACAGCCGTTGCGGCAATTCGCAATTCGCAATTCATCACGCCCGGGATATGTATGAATGTGGAGCCTACTATAGAACAGAAAGGCTATCGGTTTTTCTTGGATCGATACCTTTTAGGCCAGCCCGATGCTCCTGAGAATTCGGAACAATTAGCAGCTTATGCGAGCGGTCCGGATGCCCTGCAGAATGTTATGGTGGCTGTCGGTCTGGCAGGGCTCTCCAACACAAAAGGAGATCGGGCAATGAATGTGTTGTCGCGACAAAAGTATACCGACGCCTTGAGGCAGACTTCGCAGTTGATCGCCGCAAAACCATCACAGCCGGGCGCTGTCATGTTCCCGGTGCGGGCCGTGATAACGCTCGCTTTATTCGAGGTTAGCTTTTCGCTGGGTGGGAGCCAACTTATCCGACGAAAGCTAATGTCAAACAGATTGTTCAAGGTGGTGGCTCGAAACTGTCGACGGGAACTGCCAACATACATATCCATGGTGCCATTGCTCTTCTTCGCGGCGTCTTGCCGATACGTACAGCGCCTGCCGGCGGGGTGAGAGGCATACTGCAACTCATGTTTTCTCTTGTAGGTACTCCCCCTTGTAAGGGTTATCTGCTTCTCGGTGCTAACGATACGCCAGTTTATCCCGTCACAACTTACCGAAACCCCGTTACCAGCAGTCTTCTTTGAGGCCTTACAGTTCTGCAAACCGGCGCTGCCCGAGAAGGAGCAATGCTGTTGCGATTTGGCCATCACGATAGCTCGTTTCCTGCGCGTGATCGCTACCCTGAAATCGCTGAAGCTGACGGACGGAAACCTTGTGGCTGAGGGCATCTTTCGGCAACTACTAGAACTTGATGATCTCTTTGAGGGTCTAGAGATTGGTCTTCAAGCAGCATACCCCTTTTATGTTGAAGAGGGCGATTTCCCCCGGGAGGCGGTTTTCCAGGGCAAATATCACGCGTATAGTGAGATTTGGGGTGCCCGACTATGGAACCATCTTCGGTGGGCTCGGATTCTCGTGGTGCAGAAAATCCTCGACTTGAGCAACGAGTACCCGATATCCAGCTCTGCGATGCTGCCAAAAGCACGACGGGATCAGTGTTATGGTACCGCGGTTAGGATGGCGGAAGACATCATAACTAGCACACCTTCTCATTGGCACCACCCGATGCTAGACCCGGTCTCGGCGAAGAAGTTTGCCGCAGGAGGCAAAGGAGGATCGGGTGGTGTCGGATTACCGGCGCTTCTGTGGCATCTCAAAATCGCAGGCTGCGCCCCAGGGGTTCCAACCGAGTACTGGGATTGGACGTATAACCTCATCCAAGTCGTCTGGAAGAATATGGGCATGCATCACGCGCTTGCGCTGGCCGAAGTGATGCAAGGCCATAGGGCTGGCTTAGAACAACAAGCCATAGACCGGATTCTCAAGAAAGAGGACGAGGACTGGTGAAAGACCTAAGACGTGGCGTAGCTCTTTGTACAAAGGTGTCCAATGAGGGCGGGGCAATCTATGGGGCATCAATCAGCCTGAAGCTGGTATGTATATTGGCATTTGCGCAGGGATAGGGGGCGTGTTAGGCACTGGAGACTGGAGGGCAGGCTGCATCATCTCGCAGCTTTGGGGTCAGTGCATTGTAGGAAAGTGATGAGGTATTGGATCATCTGTACATGTATTAAAAAAAATCTAGAAGATTATTTACACTGCTGTAATGATCAATTGGCAATTAGGAAGGCTTTGTCGCCCTCCTGATGCGGCCGGCGTACGCGGTGGGCCTCCCTTTATTTCTTGTTGAAAGCAGGATATGTCCGTTTCCTTTCACCACGATCCGTTTATTGTAGTACCACCTGCTCCCATACTCATTGGCCATCAAACCTCACGCGCACGAGGAAGTCACAGTGACTACCTAAGACTATTCTTAATATCCATGGTTATATTGGGTACCCCGCGATTTGGATATTGATATTCCATAATAGTGATCGGTTCAATTCAACATTGAATTCAATTGAATCAAATTGATCCATCCATCTCCGAAGAGTCGGCGGCCCCACAGTCAGTGTACGGGGATGCAGCACGCACGCACGCACGCACGCACGTGCGCTTAGAAGAAGCGATAAGCGACAAGCGACCTGGTTTTATCTGAGGAAGCTGTGACCTTCTGTGACCTTGTTCCTTATTAGCTCCCCGGTCGCAACTCGCAACTCCCAATTCCCAAGCCAGGCTGCTGAGTGGGTATTTCCAGTCAACGCGACAACCAACATCGCGAACACATTCCATCAGAATCCCATCCATCCGCCACCACTTCCATCGCCAGCCAACAATCGACTGTAGTATCGGCTGCCGAATTGCCGATTAGTACCGCATTCTATTGTTGGTTTGTGGCGCGAAAATGCCTACCGCGTCGGAGGGGCGCAAAGGTATGTCGCATCCACACATCGAGTCCTCCACCCACCTTGATGCCTGGTCGCAGCGCACTTCACAAAGAAATGACGCCAAATCGCTCAGCAACTAACGTGATCTCTTTGATTACTTGACAGGCCCCGACGACCAAGGAACTATCAACGTAGCTTCGAAGAAGATGTCCAAGGACAAACCGAATGGCGCCCTGAAGATTAAGAAACTCGGGCCTAAGCAGACTAAGCCGGGCAACTGGAGAGATGGTAGCGTTGCTGAGGGTATGCTTCTTCTGCAAGGTATAGCCAGCCGCATTGCTTGCCCATTACTAACATGCCAATTCCAGATGATAAGAAAAAGAAGCGCAGCGAAAGCCCTTCGGTCGCTCTGGGGATTTCCCCAAGCCCACTCATCAACCCCCTCGATGACCACTCGCGCGACACCTTTGACACTGGCCGTCCGCTAGATGATCTCTTTCCTTTACAGCAATGTAAACACTGCAAGAAGGGCATAATACGGAACGCCGCCAAGGAGCACATTGCGCAGTGCCTGAAGATTAAGAAAGAGAAGGCGCAACGCAAGAAGGAAGCTCGAGAGGCGCGGGAGCGGGCCAAGGAGGAAGCCCGGCAAGAGGAAGCGCGGAAGAACGACGAAGACGGCGACACCAAGATGAACGACGACAGCGACGACGACGAAGAAGGTTCTCCCGAGAAGAAGGGCAAGACGAACAAGAAGGTTGCCGGCAAGAAGGTAGATGGCGAGGCCAAGGGCAAGAAACGCAAGGCCGACGGAGACGCCGAAAAGGGCCCCAAGAACAAGAAGAAGAAGGAGGAGCCCAAGCCCAAGGCCCCCAAGCCCAAAGGTACCCCTACTGGAACCCTGCAGATGACCCTTCGCCTCCGGCCCCGTTAACCAGAACTCTCTCGCGATATAGGTCCCGTGGATGTCGAGAAGCAATGCGGTGTCCTACTGCCGAACGGTCAGCCCTGCGCTCGTTCGTTAACATGCAAGAGCCATAGTATGGGTGCAAAACGAGCGGTGGCGGGCAGATCACTCCCGTATGATATGCTACTTGCCGCATACCAGAAGAAGAACCAAGCAAAGCAGCAAAGTGAGTCTACTAAGGTTTTTTTTTTCTTGCTTTTTGGTTTAACTATGCTATGATGAAGGCATTGTGGAGGCAATTGCTAATCCCTAACAGAGGCTGCACTGGATGCGAATGCGCCGCTGGAAGACGACGACGAGGCGAATGCTGGGCCGGTCGACTCGGATGAAGAGACAGCTGCGGTCATGAATGCCCTGAAGCACTGGAATCCACAGCCCGTCGTACCTCCCCCGATATTTACTCCGATCAAACGTACATATCAATTAGCCAGGCTCCACGAGCAACTACAAACGGCAACCAACGGCGGGCGCACCAACATCTTCAAGGTGGTCGGCTTTGGGGCACAGAAACTGCCCGATAATCACCTGGATAACAACGTGGACATGGAAGATGCCCCTGGCGAACCCGATTTCCCCCTAGGTAGCGCGCGGTCTTCTAGCTTCAGCATGCAAGCACCCTCTAGGCGCCCCTCGGTGGCCAGCCGCGCTTAGAGGGCTAACGCGGTCCCGGAGGACAAGTCTCCCTGGAGAGGGGGAGCACGTTATTTAGCAAATCAGGCGGATGTGGTACAAAACGCTTATCATGGGGTACCACGCCCCCAGCGGAGTTTGGGTCGGAGGCAGCAAAAGGAGCCTCTTCTGTCGCCAACCGTTCGGAGGAGCCCAACATGGTGACGGGCATCTTTTTTCTTTTTCTTTTACCACTTGTACGAAATAAGCACAGCATGGCGTACGGTTTTGCGCGGCGTTAGGGTATACCAGGGTTGGATGGCCCATCGTTTGCGTATTTAGATTTTTATCTCTTGGCATGTGGCCGAGATGGATTATCATTGGGAGGCGTTGTCGTTGGGGAAAAGGGGCAACGAATCAGACGAGGGTTTGGGACGATTTACACTGGCTGAACGATGGCATTGAACTAAGCGAGGTACGCTCATCCATCCAGCTATCGCGCACTTTTATTGTCAAAAAGACAAGATTCGAATAGATAGGAACTTGGAAAATGAACCTGTCATTTCAGGCTGAAGCGTGCTTTGCGACGGCAGTCTCTCCCCTTGTCAATCACCAGTGATGCTTTCCACGTTCTTCAGTTGAGGTGGACAACTCACAGATCAGCGATTGTTGGCGCCCAAACTGCAGGCGAGGTGCGTCGGATAGGTACCTGGTGCGTCTACGTGGTTCTCGGTAATCTATTGGGGACCAGATCCGCCACGCTGCCATGCTCTCGTAGGCCGCCGGACTCTCAGCCAAAAACAATAGTGACCCTAGCTGTTTGAAGTAGAAAATTGGTGATGAATTTATACCGAAGTAGTCCAGATTAGCATTGCCCAGTAGGTTATAATGCGCGGGGTACAAGGATTAGGCCTGTCGCCTGGGGAAAGCCAGCAGCAGCAGCTTCAGCTACCTACTAACCTAACCTACTGCCAATACTTTAGGTACGGAAACAGACTTAGAGCCTACCTAGGTACCTCCTAAGGTAGAGAAACACACCAGCTGCCAGCAGCACCCGCTTGTTGTCGGGAATGACGTCGATTTGCGCAACCCCTGCTTGCGCGCCCATGTTGCCGAACCTCGGGTCAGATCCCTATACGTTCATTCCCATCCAACAGTCCGCCCTGCGACTTACAGCCCAAAGCCCCAACGCAGTTGAAGCTGTCATCATTCATCATACCATTTTTGTTATTATTAGGGCCTGAAAGGGTTTCTGCAACAATTGTCCGGTTGGAAGTTTCTAGAGAGATCAATTCTGGTTTGGCTGTTCTCTGTTGTTGGCCGTCTAAGACGTGTACACGCAACGCAAGGGCAAACAAACGAACACCAAAAGCAGCCAACCAGTCCAGTGCAAACGACGTGCTGCGACTTACATGTCCTGAGTACTTGAGATAGGTAGATCTATCACTCACTGGGCAGCAAAAGCCGGGCTATTTGTCCGTCAGTCAGGCCTGAAAAGCACTTGCGGTTGGCTGCGGTAGGCCTTTGGGCTTGATGGCAGCATTGCCTCTACGTCTCTTGTTTTCTACCTTGCCGTACCGTCTAGAGTCGCCCTGCTGCAAGCGGCCTATCTACTACTACCGTTATCCGCGAATATTACGATATTCACGACTTACACCCAAGCCGACTGAACGCACGAAACAACACCCTTTCGTGCCCAATACCACCCATTTACCCACTTCCCCTTCGGATTATTGAACTCTTTCCACTCACTGGCATACAAGGGAAGATCTTCGTTTATCACTGTTTGCTCTTCCAGGAGATTATAACCTCCTGGACCGCTTTGTCCACTGCCCCTCTCAATTACTTTTACCACCCACCATGTCATCGACATCCAACCTCAACGACATACTTCCCGCCCTTCATCACGCCCTCTCCGGTGCCACGGGAACAGCGATCGCAACATGTACGACGTATCCACTCTCTCTAGTTCTTACGCGATTACAAGCACAGGTGCGTTACCAATGAATGATATCGGGTTGCCGAGTCCTTAACCCTCCCCTTTTCAACAAGCCACAAAGACACGCACCGTTCCACCGCGTGGTGCTCTATGGAAACTCGCTCTCACCGAGACCACGTTCACGGATACCCCATAGCAGCCCCCAGCAGATACACTAGAATGCCATATATCCCAAGTCCTGTAGAGAATATCGATCCACCGCTCCGTCCTAATATCCACATACCGACATACTACTCCATCTATCCCGTCTTTCCCCACCCAGGTCGAGCCACTTCAGGCGTCTCGACGTGTAATCAACTATGCCGCTAACGCTATGTGATATCGAATCAGCGTCAACTAGCTCGGGAAGGCGTTCTGTCCGCCGACGAAAAGTACGAAGGCATCACCGAAGCTTTTTCTCGGATCTGTGCTGGTGCGGAGGACAAGGAGGGTGGCGGAGGGTGGAAAGCACTCTATACGTAAGTGGTTTTCCACAAAGCAGTCATCCTGTGTGCTTCGCTGTTTCTACGTGATACCCCATCCCCTTCCCAAGATTCCAGAGAAAACTGGGACGAAGAAAGGAACCGTATGACTAACTAGCTTTCTTTTCGAATCAGTGGCCTGACACAAGACGTCACCAAATCTGTCTTGGACTCTTTCCTCTTCTTTTTGTTCTATGAGCTGTTCCAGTCACGCCTGCGCGGGCCGCGGAACAACCGCAGCAACTCGAAGGGCCTCGGCGTCTTGGGCGAGCTCGCCGTTGGTGTCGCGGCGGGAGCTTGCTCCCGGGCCCTCACCACCCCTATCGCGACAATTGTGGCGCGCAAGCAGACCGCGGCCATTGTATCGGATCAAGACTCGGAAGCCGCCGCCGCCGCCAACCTCAGTGTGCGGGAGATCGCCGCGGGAATCTGCCGCGAAAAGGGGCTCGCGGGACTTTGGTCAGGCTACTCGGCGAGCCTGGTGCTGACGCTCAACCCGAGTTTGACCTTCTTCCTTCAGGAGTTCCTCAAGCGCGCCCTCCTCTCAAGCGACCGCTGGGACGAGCCCGGCGCCCGCCTGACCTTCCTGCTGGCCGCCGTCAGCAAGGCCGTAGCGAGCTCGGTCACGTATCCCTTCCAGATCGCCAAGTCACGTTTGCAGGTCAGCACGGTGCCTCCTGGCGCTACTGACGAAACCGAAGAAACAGAAGGAAAAGAAAAGCCAGAAGAGGGTCCTCGAGACGTGGAGAAGGAAGTCGAGACCAAGCTCGACGCCGTCCGCGCCGGCGTGAAGCAGATGGCCCGCCGGAGCATATTCGGCACGCTCGTCACCATCGCGCGCGAGGAGGGGGTCGGGGCGCTCTACGACGGCCTCCCCGGCGAGCTGCTCAAGGGCTTCTTCAGCCACGGCACCACCATGCTGGCTAAGGACGTCGTGCACAAGCTGTTTTTCAAGCTGTACCTCTTCCTCGCGGGCGTGCTGGGCGAGCTGCGGCTACGGAAGGCGAAGGCGGCGGCATCATTGCGGCAGAAGACGGGGCCGAAACGGGGGCCGGGCAGGAGTTTGTACGACGATGGCGGGGCGGATCAGGAACTCCCTCGGGCTTTGACGTTTCGGAAGGACTTCTCGGAGATCTCCCGGTCAGTGTACCAATGCCAAGGGTCTTCGACGCGGCCCTGGGGTTGGTTCCTCAGTGGTGGTGGAGGGAACAAGAGCTCGGATTCCGTCCCCGACGGCGATGCTGCGGGCTTCATTGTGAATATGACAGACCCGTCGCAGCGGAAGATATGGTAAATGAGGACTGGTTGTTGAGCATGGTCTTGAAAAAGGGCGGTTCTCTAGTCTCCCCTAATGGAGGAGGATTATCTTGTTGTTTCGTTGCTGTACTACTTCCTGTTTGTTCATGGGCGGAGTTGGATCGAATGTGGTGGGTTAATAAGGGGTAGGAGCTTGGGTTTTATTCTTATTTGGGATGTACACATATGATATCTTGTATGACCTACTGTAAGCTAGCTGCATTACAGCCGGTGTTCTTGTTTGGGAGCATTTTCTTGGTTTGCTTGGTTGCTTGTTGGAGCACTGAAGGCACAAATGGGCAGTCTTGTTAGGGGTCTTCACGATAGCGCATTATTCCCGTTTCGGGTTTTTGGTACAGTTGTTTCGTTTCTTTCGGATAGTTGTAGTTAAAAAGCCTTTCAATATTTTCATCTAGACTTCTAGATCTAAGATAGACCATAATAATGATCGGTGGCGATTGAGCCATTTACTAGTGTAGAGGCTTGAGTGCTACGACCTAGCCTGTATGAGCGAGCATAGATGCGCACTCTGAAGCTCTAGAGACAACATTAGTATGGCAAGTGTCCATTAGGCTCTAGGATGGTTCCGGCAAAGGAGAGGTCACCCGCTCTCCCAGGGCCGCAGTGCTGCCGCAACCCCTTTACGGAAAGGAGAGCAGGTGGGGAAGAGAGGACGCTTCCATACGGTTGGCCTTAGCATTGGAACGCTACCCCTGACTTTTGGACCTGGTTCGTGCCACCGGCTGAGAAGCCTGTCCCCTCACTCCGGAGCTCGACAAGCCCTGGCTTTATCCTCTCCTTCTCTTTCTTCTTGTTCTTTTTCTCGCCCTTCCCGGCGCCATGGTCTACGAGATCGGCTTCACAGACGTAGCACCGGAGGCCCTCGGGGTCTACGTCCTCGGCGTGGGGATCGTGGTGACCGCTCGGTCGCATGAACCTATCTACGCAGTTCCGGCAGAGCACGTGTCCGCAGGGACGGGCCAGCATCGCCCGCGACGAGTTGCTCAGGGCCTTCTTGCACGAAGGGCACACCCGCTGCATCTTCTTCCTGCCCTTGCCGTTCTTCGGCTGCGCCACGCCCCCCTCGTCCTCCTCTTCTTCCGTGAAGCAGACCGTGACCAGGGTGTGCAGGCTGTACGCGTGCGGCCTGTCCTCGGGCGACGCCGGGCAGGTGGGCGCGGTCTTGGCCTTCTTTGTGATGTCGTGCAGGGTGTCCTTGGTGTTGGAGCTGGGCGTGATCGAGGGCACCCAGAAGGAGGCGAGCTTGGGCTTCGCCGCCTTCTCGTCGTCGAGCGCCTTGCGGGCTTTCGCGCGGTCTTGGGACGCGATGCGCGACAGCTCCTGGTCGTCGAGCTCGAATTTCCGTTTCGTCCCCGTCACACCGTTGCCGTTACGAGTCTCTTCTTCTGCTATCGTGTCCGCTGCCGTCGTGTCCGGAGTCTTCTTCGTCTGTTTCTTCTCTCCCAGCTTCCGTCCCGCGACGTCGAGCCCCCGCTGCGTCATCTCAAACTCGCGGACGGCGCGCTCCTTCTCCTCGGCCTCCTGCCGGCCGGCCTCATCGTCGCGATCGCGGGCCTCGGCCTCGCGCACCTTGTCCAGCCGCTTGATCTCCTTCTTCTGGGCCAGGATGTTGGACAGGGCGCATTCGCGGCAGAACAAATCGCCGTGCGTGCAGGCCACGGGGTCTAGGGCGGGCTCGAGGCACAGGCGGCACGAGGAGAAGGGCAGAAAGGACTCGCGTGACAGGGTCGCCGACGTCGAGGACCAGGCCTTCTTGGCCTGCTCGCGCTCGTGCGAGGTGAAGACGGCGCGACTCGTGTTTCGTTTGCCTAAGGGGCGATGTTTGTCAGTATTTCGTTCCTCGAGATGAAGTAAACACTAAATCAATGTCATTGAGACACTCAGACTTACTGTGCGACATGTTGGCGTGGCAGGGTCCGTTGTCGACAACCAACGTTCTATGTTTGATGTTTACTTATGTATAGTGGGAGTTGCAGTAGAAAGTCGTCGTTACGTTATCATAGCAGGTAAAGCTTAAGCTCGCTACTCCGATTTATTCTAGAACCAGACGTAAGTGTCTAAGCGCTGCCCCACATTCCCCTGCACATGAGTTTAGCGACTGCAGAGGCCTGAAAGCGTGCCTGCGTGTCTGCGTGTCGGAAACAAAGGTCCTCGGCTGTTCCCTCAGCACCTGTCTAGCAGTAGCTGTTAGGCACTTGACCCCCTAGCGTTAGCGGGTATCTGCTATTTTGGGGCATCGGAGATGGACCCATGTGCATTCTCTCCTCCCGAAAAACATTTCAATACCCCGGCTTGAGCCTTGAAGCTGTCGTCATACGGCAAAAGCCCGCCTTTCCTGAAAGGAGTGTTGGACCTCTCACTGCGTCACTCACTTTTTTCCTTCTTCACTTCGCGCGGCTTTTTATAATTGACCTGCAAGCTTTACTTTTAGAATGTAAACCTGGTGGAACATTGAGCCATTCACTAACTATACCCTTTTATTCTCATGCGGCCTCTCGTTCTGCGGGTTTTAGAACGACGTTTTTGACGGCCGCAGCGAGCGAGCGAGATATTAGAGGGCCGAACCAGCAATGGCAAGCGACACCCGCAGCAGCCCCGAGTCCTCGGCGACGACCGACACCGCCATGAGGGCGCACCCTTTAGAGCAGCCCAGCTTGACATGGCGCATGTCTTCGTCTCTTATCTCAGGCGCAACTAGCATGCTGTGCCGAGGCTTCTTGTACGGGCTCAACACGGTTGAGACAACGGGCCTGGACCGGTTTCTGGAGATACTAGACAAAAGGAAAGATGTGGACAGGAGGGAACGGGGTCTCATCACAGGTGGGTTTCCATACAAGCCTATATTCTATTGAAATATCAACTTTGTTCCATCCCAAGTCCAAGTGCTAACCGATATATCAGTGTGTAATCATGTCAGCGTGTAAGTGTCTCGAAGAAAGCCACATTAAGATGCAATGGTTGCTCATCAGTTGTGGTGACGTACAGAGTGGACGATCCACTCATGTGGGGGATATTGCCCGCCAGTTATGCCTTCAATCCCAGCAACCTACGATGGGGATTAGGGGCTCACGACATATGTTTCAAGAATAAGTAAGCCGACCCTATTGTCCTACCTGGAAGCCCACCCTGGTTATGAAACTTACACATAACCACCAGAGCACTGTCGACTTTCTTCAGCCTGGGCCAGGTGCTGCCCACACATCGAGCTTCCTACTCGCCTCATGGCGGTGCTTTCCAGTCGACGATACCCCAGGCCATCCGGCTGTTGTCAGCACAACCGTTCGGCAACTTGCAGCCCGGTTTCCCCGATGCGGCCTCGTCGAAGGCTGGCGTCTCTAACGATATACCCGATCCGTTCACTTCAGGAGATGGTCTGACTTATACCACGAATGGCACTGATTCTATCGTTGCCCCCTCCATCTACGCCCAGAACCGTTTGGCATGGGTCCGTAAGTAATACCCTTAACTTTCTTACTCATTGTATACTTGTTATATATATCGCCCCTATCTGTGTTGTATTTAAGGCACATTGCTCTAACTCTAGTTACAGACATCTTCCCTGAAGGATGCATTCACCAGCACCCGTCTATGACGATGCGCTACTTCAAATGGGGTGTTGCCCGTCTCATCCTCGAGTCGGAGCCCATGCCCGATATGCTGCCCATGTTCATCGACGGCACGCAGAACATCATGTCCGAGGAGCGCACATTCCCTAGGTTCCTGCCGCGTGGTGGCAAGAAGTTTCATATCATATTTGGCGAGCTTCTGGATATGGAGGCCAAGTTCGGGGATTTGCGTAAGAAGTGGAGGGAGCTGGTCAGGAAGGATCGTTTGAGAGCCCTGGGTGAAGCAGGAGAAGACGACGTCAGCAAGAAAAGCCTGTCTAGCAGCTCATCATGGGCATCGCTGTCATCGCTTTGGTCGTCCAAGAGCTCATCGGCAACTGCCACCTTGGCGTCATTCGAAGACGACAGCCCAGCTACCACCACACCAACGACGCCATCAACTAACCCCAATAGTCAGCTACAGCTGCAGCACCAGTCTACCGCCACCCAAAGGCAAAGCAGTGGTCAACCGGTCATGGGCGAACTCAGCGAGGAGCTCAAGTACGGCACCGAAGCCCAGGCGCTGCGCATCGAAGTAGCCCGCCGCGTCCGCGACGAGATCGAGAAGCTGCGCGTCGGCCTCGGCTACCCCGAGGACGATCCCAAGCTCGGTCTGGCCGAGACGTGGGCCAAGGATCCTGCAGAGGCCCGTCGTTTCAAGAGCAACGTCGACGGGAGCTTGGTCACGAAAGAGTAATGAAACATTCATGGTGTGCGTGTGTATAGATAGGCACCCCCCAGCTAACAACCATGTGAAGGGGGAAGATAAGATACCAACATAACTAAGTAGGAAGAAAAACAAAAGGGGCAGGGTCTGTAGATCAGTATGACTACTGTTCCAAAAGGAAACGATAAGGAGCCAATACACCAACTTAACAAGCATACGTCGCAAGTAAAATATATGCTTCAAAATTACTGGTGCAAGACCAATTCATTGTGAAAGCCAAGACGATTAGTTTTATTCTCTTGATGCAGAGCTACTAACTAATACGTCTATCATCAAACATTACCATTTGCTCTAGAAACGCCTGCCTTGTCTGTATCCTCGTCTGCGGTCCCCGGCCTCCAGATGGGCAGATAAGCAAAACAATGCAATTCCCAAGATAAAAACGATGCGCTGATAGAAAGGCAGAGGGTGAAGTAAGAAGAGAACGCTTGCATCCCCCATAAACAGAAATGCATTCTGTTTCTAAGCGTCTGTGGCGTGGTGAATCCATCGTGAACCTCATTAGCCCCCTAGCAATTATTGGTGTCATTGAAGGATATCTCTCTCACAGCCTTGCTTGAAATAAAGGGCTGCTGCAGACCAGGGTTCTGGAACTGCTGAGGAACCCGGGTGGGTAAGAATGTTCGGATGCTGCTTTGTGTATGAATGTATCGATATCTTTTAGATCGCACCGATCGATTACGCTTCAGGGGTGTGAAAAGTTGTCGCAAGGCAATCTTGATATCCTTGAGGCGTGCGTTCCAAACCGAAGCAGTTCTCTGATCTATTTAAAGCTGCTGAAACAGAGAGATGAAAGAGCACAAACTCGCTCCAATACAGCGGCTTGTGATGATAGGCGTCGACAAGACGACAATACCAGATGCAGTGCCTCTAGCAAAGCATCGAGGCTCATCACAGAAGGAGGTATAGTGACATTATGTCGTAATGAGTTGAGTGCTGTTTTTGTTTGTCGTAACTCGTAAGAGGGTATGTGACGATCGTCATTAGCACTTATATTGTCGCCGACTCATTAAATAATCGCCGACTCATCAAGCAGTTTCCAATTAACTCACAGCCGCCGACTCACTGCAAAATCGCCGACTCACTAAACAAGTCTGATCAATATCCAGGCTCGTACTGGCCTCCCTGAGACGGGACAGACTGCGGTGCGAAGCCCCTATGCTGCTGCTGCTGCATGGCCTGCTGTTGCTGCATCATCTGCTGCTGTTGGTGAATCTCAGTGAACCAGGGATGTTGCAAAGCTTCAGCTGCGCTGATGCGTACTTCTGGTCGGAGGACGAGCAACCGTTGCAACAGGTCGATGCCAAGGCTGTCGATCTGCGGGAGGATTTGCCGGAGCTCTTGAGTGGCATACATTTGGAAAGTCGGCTTGTACTCAGAAAACTGCGTGATGCCGGGCCACGTTCGTTCAGTGGGCGTCCCCATGATTCGGAAAATGCGGACGATTTGGTCCTCGTTTGTGGTACCGGGGAAAAGCGGCCGCCCAGTATACATCTCGGCCATGATGCAGCCGGCTGACCAGATGTCGATACTGGTGTTGTAGGTTCTGCTGCCAAGCAAGACATCAGGCGCGCGGTACCAGAGGGTGACAACTTCGTTGGAAAAGGTGTTGACTGGGATTCCGAAGGCTCGCGCCAGGCCAAAGTCACCGAGCTTCAGAACACCCTTAGGACTAATCAGAAGGTTCTGAGGCTTCAGGTCACGATGTAGAACCCGGTTCTGGTGACAGAAGTCGATACCCTTCAGCAACTGGTACATGAAGGACTTGATGATGTTATGCTTCAGAGCCCCTCGCTCGCCATGGGTGTCCATGTACTTTTTCAAGTCGCCGTCCATGAACTCGAATACGAGCATCAACTTGTTCTCGGTGTGAATAACATCGTGGAGGGCAACTATGTTCTCGTGCTTGAGCTCCTTCATCAACGAGATTTCTCTGATAGCGGTCGATGGTGTGCCTTCTTCCGAGTCAAGGTGGATTTCTTTCAGCGCAACGAGCTCGCCGGTCTGCCTGTTGCGGCCTTTGAATACCTGTGTAGCGCAAGGGTTAGTATTGTGAAGGCAAGGCAGGCGCGAATTGTCGGGGCATACGTACGGTAGCGTAGGTTCCCTCTCCCAGCTTCTCCAGCTGTTGGAAGGAGCTTGGGTGTCTCTTGGCATCCATGATGAGGGAAGAACGTGGGGTCTTGTCGGGCTTCGGGAAGATTCTGAAGTGAGGGAGGGGAGCAGGAGGCTGCCGGTCAGTATGCTCGGGGTCGAACAGTAGACTGCCTGAGGTGCAGGTCTTGCTCAGGATATCCAAGGCTTGGCTGCCACGGGTTCCTGGCTGAACGGCCTTCTCCGCCGTTTTGAGGGTTGGAGAGGGAACGGGCGGTTATCTGGAAAGACTGTTTGGCCCGCCTGCAATGAAGATGCAAGGAACGGGGTTGGCTGGCGGGGTCTATTGGGCAAGAAAAGAAACAAAAGTTGTGAAGTGTGTGTGTGAGAGGGAGGGAAGAATAAATGTTGGCAAGGCGAGGAATGAAGCAAGCCAAATATGCGAAAGCGGTTTGAGTAAACTTTGCTCCCCCCCGTCTATTGTTTCTGGATCTAAGTAGACGTGCAGGCGCTTAAACACTAAGGCTGTTCTGTTCGCAAGGAAGAGCAGCTGGTAAAAAGTAATCAGTCTGAGATTGAGATCCAATGAGGGGCAAAATTCCGTGGCGAGGGGGGGGCACGGCTTCTGGCACGGGGGGCTGTGGGCAGTAAGTAGTACTAGTAGTACTATCAAATGGGAAACCCCAGCTGCTGTCCAGGACGTGGATCCAGAGTAGGGTGTCATTAAGTAGGACCCTTCCAGATTTATTACAGTATCTCTTGGGGAGCCCCCCTGCTCGATTTCAGGTTTCTTCGAGTCACTTGCGTTGGTATATTTTGTATTTTGTATTTTGTATGTTGCAGAAGGCGCAAGGCAGACGACCTCTTGAGTTTCAGTTCTAATCAGCCATCGTGTACCCAACCGCACCGCCAGCAAATCTACCTCTAGGCTTTTTGGATCAGTGATCTTCTGGTGTTGGTGTAACTGCGGAGTATGCCTACATGCCTACCCCAACGATGAAGACGCTCCTGACACTCACTGCCCGATCTCCACTCTCTCTTTCTATATTAAGTAAGTGCCTACATGCAGGCGAGTTGCCCATTCATCAATTGGTGTACTTAAGTCGCACTGGGTATCAATATGTAGGTACATACCTAGGTATTATACTCGGATTCTGGCTCGTCAACGGTACATGGCTAGAGCAGGCAGGCATAACGTGAGGCTTGTCAAGGGAAGTACGAAGTCCACCGGCGGCGGCAAGGTTTCCCTTGCGCATATCGCACCATCCGTTTTCCAGAAACAAAAAAGGCTGGAAGGGCCAAGGGTAAGAAAAAGGTCACTCATCAACTTCCGGCTTGATGCACGTGTTCATCATTGATGGCTGGCCGGCAGGTACCTTGCACGGTGGATGCGGGGTCTCGATGTTTAGCGTATTCTTTATCAGCCCGTCCAAGTCCAAGACCGGGACCAAGACCTCACGTCCCCATCTTCCGTCTCTCGACCTTCAAACATACACCAACACCTGACCTGCCTGCCATGGGCATGTTCATCTATGACATCCTTTAAATCACTACATACACAGCAGACTCTCTATCAAATGACTGATCTCTTGTAACACTTCTATGCCTCCACTCTTGACCCATGTGCATTTCAAATAGCAGTATAATCTAGCCTCATCGTGCTGCTACTCCTATCTATACACATATTTACGTATCCATCCATGTAAAATCTGCAAACATGCGCCCACTTCCCGGCGACGACGTCTTCGGGCGCCAGCGCTCGACCGACTACCCACCACGCGCCGTCACCGGTGCGAACAACCAGATGTCCTTCTTTCTCGCCGACGAAGCTACCATGGATGCCTGCCTCGAGCGCCCGACCATCCCCCACCCGAGAGACGCGAGAAAGGGGCATGACTCCGCTACCTTGACTGCGCGTAAAGATGACAAAACTGCAGATGGCTCCAGGCATCAAGATATCTCCCGCCAGAACTCTGCCAGAGATGGCGGGCTTGCGCCGTCGCCAGTACCGCGTGCTTCGGTCGCGACACACAGCCCGGCATCCATTCGGTCGCATGATTTCCAATCTTTATCGCGACCCATGACGCCCATGACACTGGGGACCTCATGCGCCGGGTCCATCATCAGTGGCCCATCTTCCAGACGGAACTCGCTCTCGGGTTCCATCTCAGAGAACGCCATCAGCTCGGATGAGGATTACGAGCCATTCCGGCAAGAAGCCTCGTCCTCGGTGGACAGTGGAAGCGCCCCGCAACTAGTTATGCCAAGCATCCAGATGCCTAGCCGCCGCCCGTTCACCGAGATAGGCAAAAGCATCGGACGTCTTAAGGTGCTCGTTGCTGGAGACTCTGGCGTTGGAAAGACATCTTTAATCCAGGCCATTGTGCAGACTTGCGAGCATATCGTCCATGTGGATCCTATAGTCTCTCCCGCCAGCAGCAGACGACCCTCACGAATTGTCGAAAAACCGGCGGGACCAAAGAGGAAGCCTTCCGATTCCACTTACCAGATAACGGAAATATTCGCCAGCACCAAGCCTTACCCTGAATGGTGGACGGAGCTCGACGAATCTCGCGCCGACTCCAGGCGGAAGAGTCTTGGCGACAGTGTTCTTGATCGTAACATTTGTTTTGTAGACACTCCAGGCTATGGGAGAGGGTCATCAGTAAGTTCGTGAACCTCTTTCCAGGTTTCTTGACTTGCTGACACATGCAGGCCATGGAGAGCATTGTACCCTGTGTTGATTACGTGGAATCGCATCTTGCCCGAGCGTCTTCCGACTCCTTGAGCGACCAAGAACTGCTTCACTTATTTGGCGGTAGCGGCGGGTTCCAGGTGGACGCGGTTCTGTACATGATCGATGGCGGTATGGAACTGCTTCTCTCCCCCAATTTATATGTCAGAGCTGATTATGTGCCACATAGGCCTCAAACGTGCTGATGTCGAATATATCCGCCGTCTGGCGGCCTTGACGAATGTTATCCCGCTCCTCGCACGGGCTGATAGCCATTCGGCCGAGGACATCAAATCTCTAAAGCAGAGGATTTCCCTTCAACTGGAAGACTCTGACATTCGGCCCTTCACATTCTCCTCGACCAATCCCGAGAGCTTTTCCTCGAGTGCCCCGAGTGGGCTGTATGCCGTGTCGAGTGCCAATGGATCAGACCACGACGTGATGGATGCTAGTTTGTTGATGAGCTCTGACTATGTGCAGCCTCTAGTTCCCACAGAGCTTTCAGCACTAGTAGAGCGCCTTCTCAGCCCCAATGGGTCCTCTTGGCTACGACATTCTGCTGTGAAGAAGTATCTTCGATGGCGCGAAGACGCGAACCCTTCACGGCCGAAGAGTTTGTATCAACCTTTGAGCCTTCCGGCCACGCAGGCGGTTTCTCCCATGGCCTCTACCTCTTTCGCCCTTACTCGAATTAACCCTGAAGCTCGTAGTAGCAGCCCACCTCAACTTCGCCTAGTCGATTGGGCTGCCGAGCTTCAGAAAAGCATGACGAATGAAAGAATGCAGTACGAGGCGCTTGCTAAAGGAGACCGCGCGGTGTGGTTGACAAACAAACTCGACGAGTGCGTGCAGGACGGCACACTGGTGGCAGTTAATGCGCCAAAGGTCGACAGGCCCGGCCAGAAACGGAACGTGAAGCGAAGATTATCACGCAAGACGCTCCGTCATCAAGACCCTCTCGGTCTGCTCCAAGTGGTGGCGGACATGAAAGCGAAAGGCTGGGTTGCTTTGGAGTTTCTAAGCGGCCTCAGTATCCTAGGCGGTTTGGCATATTTGCTGGCGAGACAACGCTGGCAGTCGGAGCCTGCACCGCTCACAGATGAGTGGACAAGGCTTTGGGGAATGGGCTTTTGAGAGGCAGGAATGGCGTTCTAAGGGTTATGTAGGCAGTAGTTAATGCATTGGTGATTTATGATCTCGGCTCGTAGCAGCGGAGACAGGACGGACAAGGGCCTAATATACCAGGTTATGGCATGTTCCGAATTGAAGACTCATAGATTATTTACCCACCGCCGTTCACGATGCATGTGTACAGCTCATCCCGCGTATGCATGCTACTGGACCCCAGGTATCTGGGCGGGCTTGTAAGCACTACATAAAGTAGGTACGCAATGTGGCTTGTGGGGTTGGTGGCTTGTACCAGCTTAACATTACATGTCTGGTGGTAGGTTTGAATGTACCTATATACCTAAGCCACCTACCTACCTTAGTCAACATGTGTTGCTCTAGGTAAGGAGTATAGTGTATCAAATCACAGGCAGAACGGTTGTGGTTCTTTTTTGCTTACTTACTTTTCAAACCAGATACTTCAGCACTATAATAATGATATCATCTTCTTATTCTCAAGCATTGATACAAATCCCATCGCACTACCGAATATCGAATATCGTAAAGAGCAAAGTCGGAGGGTAGGCGCGCGCTAGTTTGCCGCGATCAATAAGCAGCAGTCAAAAGTGGAATTGATCCATCCTGCCTACACGTCTCCGTCAAGCTAGTGCCTAGGTGCGTGCCTGATTGTAGATTCATCATTTCAATCAACAATCTGAGCTTGTACTCCAAACTACAAGCTTCCGCTGGAGGGTCTCGCATTTTCACTCTCATCCCACCAGACCAGGCCAGACCAGACCAAAGCAAACGCAGACGTCGACACATTTGCAACCGCATGCGATTGCATCTTTCGGCCTCTACACTA
Organism: Apiospora koreana; assembly: GCA_017163955.1. Lineage (NCBI taxonomy): Eukaryota > Fungi > Ascomycota > Sordariomycetes > Amphisphaeriales > Apiosporaceae > Apiospora > Apiospora koreana. The sequence continues at coordinate 243,784 of JAFHKQ010000008.1, forward strand.
GCCATTGATAGAGTATTCATTCGTTACTACCGCGCCCAAGATATCGAGCCGAAAGATTCAATCAATCCACCGCGTCTTCGCCTCGTTGATGGCTGCTTTGTAAACTCGTCCGAGCTCCCTCGGTACAAGACTTCTCTGTTCACCTTCTCCCTTCTCTACAGAAACTTTGTCCAACACAGTCTCTTCTTTCCACAACCGATCTTCAACAATGTCGAGCGAGCGGAGTTGGGGCATTACCCCTCCTGTCTCGACTGTCTTGCCAACGCCCGCCGAGACCCAGGCAAGCAATGCGCTACTCGAAGAATTGAAGCGCCAGGGCACCTTCGAGTCCGCCGAGGAAACCAACACAAGGTTTGTCAGCTGAAGCAGGTGATTTAACGCGACGTAGGCCATCGACTAATGCAATTTCCCATCATGCAGGAGAAAGGTCCTCGCCGACATTCAAAGAATCGTGGACGAGCTCGTTCGAAAAATCGCAAAGGAGAAATATCCTCGCAACCCTACCCTGATCCGAGATGCCCGAGGCGAGGTCTTCACATATGGCAGCTTTTGCCTGGGCGTCTACGGCCCTGGTTCTGATATAGACACTTTGGTCGTTGCTCCCAAATACGTGACGCGTCAGGATTATTTCGAGCACTTGCCAAAGATGCTCGAAGAGATGGCCCCCAAGGGTGCTGTCACTGACTTGACTCCTGTTGAGGATGCCTTCGTACCCATTATCAAGTTCGAGTACTGGGGCATCAGTATTGATTTGATTTTCTCCAGAATCGCTACATTGGACCAGTTCCCCCCTCATGGGCAGCTCAAGCTTAGCGACAACTCCTACTTACGCGGCCTCGACGACGCCGAGCTACGATCGGTCAATGGTACACGAGTCACCAATGAGATCCTCAATCTGGTGCCCGAACAGAGCACCTTTCGCCTGGCTTTGCGCGCCATCAAGCTGTGGGCCCAACGACGTGCCATCTACGCCAACATCGTCGGCTTCCCGGGAGGTGTGGTTTGGGCCATGCTCGTCGCGCGTGTCTGCCAGCTATACCCGAGGGCCACTAGTGCTACAATCGTCGCCAAATTCTTCCACCTGATCAGACAGTGGCCATGGCCACAACCCGTCATGTTGAAACACATGGAGGAGGGCCCTCTGAATGTCCGCGTCTGGAATCCGAAGGTGTACAGGGGTGACAGCTTTCACCTGATGCCTGTCATCACCCCCGCCTATCCAGAGATGTGCTCGACCTTCAACATCACCCACTCGAACAAGGAGGTCATACAGAGAGAACTACTTCGAGCAGGTCAAATTGCGACGCAGATCATGGCAGGCAAACTGGCGTGGAAAGACTTGTTTGTGAAACACAGCTTCTTCACACAGGGCTACAAGTATTATCTCGCAATCATAAGTACGTCCAAGGAAGATGAGGCGCATAAGATCTGGTCTGGATATATCGAGTCGAAAGTTAGAATCTTGGTTGCGAGCCTAGAAAAGCACCACTCCATCGCTATTGCCCACCCATTCAACAAGGGCTTCGAGCGACGACATCGCGTTCAAGACGCGCAGCAGTTCGAAGCCGTTATGGACGGCAGCATGTCTTACATTGTCAAAGAAGACGAGAAGAAGGACGAAGCGTCAGTCAAAATTGAGGCAAATGGCGTCAAGGTCGAGGGCGAAGAGCCGGCGGCCTCCAATGGCCAAGTAGCTTCCAACGCCCAGTCTGATCCGGCAAATCCTGATGTCAAATCCGAACCAGAAGATAACAAGACGGGCGAATTGAAAGATGTCCCCACGTCCAACTTACTTGTATATACGACAACACATTACATCGGGCTCGAGCTCGCTGAAGGTAGGTGTGCCTCGTACACAGACCCTTGCACCACAGACTTGCAAGGCCAAGTCTCCATCGCTTTCCTTGGGAAAATTACTAACCTTACAGGTGCCAAATCTTTGGATCTTTCCTACCAAGTTAACGAGTTTAAGGACACGTGCTTTGGATGGGACAAGTATAAAGACAAGCCTCTATCCAAGTTGAGTTCCTTGAGCGTTCAGCACGTTAAGAGGTATGTAAAGAGAATGAACCCTTGATGGTTTTCAACTAATACGCCGCAGCATCAATTTGCCAGACGATGTGTTCGACCCCGGCGAGGCCAAGCCCACCCGGCAACCTAAGAAACCGGGCGCCCTTGCCAACGGAGCTCAACGAAAGCGCCCTGCACCAAACGACGGCAGCCTCCCCCCGCCGAAACGTTCGCAATCAACTAACCCGGCTTCCCTTCCCACTCCCACTTGAGGGCCAAAGCTCGAGTTTCCCCGATTACTAATCCACAATAGGGCACGCCCTGTATATTGCTGTGTACAAAAGCCAGGTAATGGGCGTCCGATCCCAGTGAGATGAGATGGCTATAATGCCCCTAGCCCTTTCTCCAGTTTAGTCAGCAAGCGAGAGAAAAGTCGACTTGTTGACCGATGGACCCCACAGAGTGGTACGATCGCGTACTGATTTACTTGACAGTTGCTACTGAAAATGCCCAAACTAGAAGAGGGCCTTCTTCGTACTCCTTCTTCGTACTTCTCGACACATCCATTTTATTTGCACTTGAACCACATACATGGGTGGGAAGATAAGATCCTTGCAGGGTCCCGGATCAATAGGAGTTTACGGCTCGCGTGTATCTAGGAAGTTCCCATGCTGGCAGATCAATAAAATAGCTTTTTGAGGCACAAGTGCCTCGGCCTAATCCATTGGCTGCTCTTACTCGAGTCGTGAGGTCCAACTGGATCATATCAGGAATTGTCGTGCGTATGCTTCACCGCTGACGCCCTGGCTGAGCTGTGCCGCGTACCTATAATGTCCGCCCAGTCAGTTCCTTCAGCTGTGCGTTCTGCTCTTCTGCCTCGCAACCGAGCGCCAAGCGGGTATAAAAGGGCGAAGAGGACCGGCCTCCACGGACACCGACGACGACATTATCTCACTGCCGCCGCTGCTTCCCTTCTCTCGAAGTAGCTGACGTCCTGCCAAATACTGACGAGGGTATTGGCGGAGACGGGCCTGACAGACTGGCAAGACCTCATGGGTTGGTTATGTTCAGGGTCATCGTTTGCATGACTACAACGGCTGCGTGGCATTGTTTATAAATATATGCCTACTCTGAGCTTTCGCCACCTATAGAATGGATACTGTATGTCGGTCCATTGCCCTCGACTCTTTCACCGGTACCCGGAGATCTCCTTCTCGGAGGTTTCTCTGCAATCTAATTGGTAAAGGGGTCAGTCGGTTCGGGACCAATCTCATCTGAACCAACTTGCCGGTTTCTGGACCATTTTCCGATGTAACTACAAATTTAAAGAGATGATGATATTAAGAAGAGCATCACATGGTTACTGTCGAAGGCTGGCTCAGGCTGAGGGTAATCACTTTGTGGCAAGACACGCCTGCACCAGTGTGCAGTTAGGCGGATGAAGCTTTACGAGCTGCCCCCTCGATGTGAGCTAGCTACAGTCCAGCCATGCATATCAAGGACTGACTCGACTTGCGACTATCCAATAAAGTAGCCTACAACATCAACCAAAAAAAAGGTTGAGTTGATTCAACGCCCGCCACTACCAGCCACAATAATTGGCTGTCATATCGAGTTATCTGACGTTGGGAAGTATCCCGAATCTCTCATCACCTGCAACTCGTATGAAACCCCCAATGCACGCCCAGAGCTGCAATACACCATCGCCTCAAGTATACGCAAAGATGAATAACAGCGACTCAACTCGCTTCTATGTTGGTCTGAGGAAGACTGCAACTGCGGATACTCTACTGTATTTCCATGATCCACCTCAGCAGAGAGAGCGCTAAGAAGTGTGCAAGAGCAAAAGCTCGATATGATGAGAACGAGGTTACCGAGGGCTAAATTCGAACAACAGTCTTTTTGCCCGGCATGCAGGCGGTACTCGAATTAGATCTATGTGTGTTATCCATTTTAGCCCATTACAGAATGGCAGATGTGACGGCAACCCCCCAAATTCTCCCATGCTAACCATGCTAGCCATGCCGCTCTGTCGCCATTGGCCGATCTGCACACCAATCCTCAGGTTAAGCGCCCAGAGGTTTCCAAATTTGGCCGCGCTGCACACCCCAACAGCCAATCTCTGACGTTTATATACGTCCGAACCCTTCCCCTGACCCCTACTTGCTCGAAATCTGGACTTGGCATGATCCGACTGGCCTGTTGATTGGGGTTCGGGCGTGCATAGGCGCATCGCTTCTGGAGACTCTCTCTGACACGCATTGCAGGCGTGCCGAGCGTGCTAAGCTTAGAACCTCACTCACACCAAAAATCATACACACCCACCACCACGGCAGTATTACATAGAGCGCGTCGGATAAGTCGCATCTAGGAGAGAAAGAAAAAATCGCAAGAAACGGCCCCAGAAGTCTGAGCGGCTATTCGGTGCGCTTCATTGATATCAGTAGTGTTTCGCATCTCTCAAAAGGTTGGTTATATCGTTGTTTCTTTCCTCATCTTCTTTGCCATTCATCAGCATCATTATTTTCCTGTTGCGAGCGCCTGCCTCCTTCCTATTCGTCTCCTTATTCACTTCTCACGCTCCCTCCTTAGTCGACATTGGCTGCTGCGCCTTGATTATATTCCACTCTTTCTGGTAAAGTGACTTCATACGGACCGGTCATCATTCCACCTATCATTCGATTCGCCCATTCATTCCGTTCATCATGGCCAACGAAACCAAAGTCACCGCGTCTTCCTCTGACTTCGAGGTCGATCCGCGTGACGTTACCTACCAGGGCCATGTCAAGTCGATTCGCCTGGTCGACAGCGTCAGGGTAGGCTTGACAGCCCTTGCCTTGCTCTGTGGCCTCACCATCCTCGGAACCTCGGGCAACGCCCTCATGGTCTACAACACCACTAATGTCTCACCCGACTTCCACCTGCCGCTGTGGCCGCAGCAGTTCGACCTTCGGCCGTCGGTGGCCTTGGTCGTCGGCAGTGTCCTCGTCGTGCTGACCAACATTGTGTCCCTTGTCTTCAGCAAGGTGAAGATGGTAAGTGATACAGCCGTGGCCCACCGACTTTCCTCCTGTGAGCAAGTATTGTACTAACACAAGCGCCAATCAAAGCTCCGCAATGGTACAGCGCTTCACACTCCTCTCACCTTCGCGGCTCCTTTCGTCGGCTTCTTGGCGGTCATGATCGCCATGATCTTCTTCTATGCCGTCAATGCCTCCACCACCGTCGACACGGTACAAAGCTGGAGCTGCCAATGGGAGTCGGTGTCGATGCAGATGAAGCCTCACTTCGGCGCCGTCTGCAAGGAGACCAAGACGGCTCTCTACCTTTCCATCATCCTGATCCCCGTCGAGGCTCTCATTCTCTCCCTCGCCGGTTATCAGATGATGCTCGAGAGAAAGGCTGCTGGTGTTGAGCGGACACGCAAGGGAAGCCCTGCCTTGTCCTAAGGCATGGTGTGTCCTATTTCGCATCGCCTGAAAGGATGCGGTGAAAGTCGTGGCAGGCCCCTGATTGTTTGTTGGTGTTTCCTCTTTGAAGGATGTGGATGATAAGCCCCGGGGACTCCGCCTTTCCGGGGAGCCAGCCCTAGGTTCGGGCCGCTAGATGCGTTTTTATTTCGGGGAGGCCACTTCCTTATGGGGAACGATGCGCATGATGAACTGTACATTAGTAGTAATGAAACATCTGAATGATGACACGCAAGATGTCCGTCGGGATATGACATCAGCTCTGCTTACTGGGTTTATTGTATACCCTCCCGCCCAACCACGGTCACTTGGATGTGTTGTACCTGCACTTGAGTTGCAACGCCATACCCATCGCCTCCGCCATAAATGAATTCTCCAGATTACCTTAATATAAACAAGTGCATACACACAAACCGCACCCGTCCTTGCTCGGGATCGGCTACGACCCCAGGTTGTACCACTCCATGCATCGAGGCTGAGGGCAGTGTCTCGTCTTGATTGGCAGCGGGAAGTCGCATACCCCGGGTGTCGCCTTGAAGGTTGATCACCCTCTATCCGCCGCTACAGCACACAGAGCAAAGCTGGAACCCGTCAGGTGGTATTGAGGCTTGAGGCACGATGGCAAGCAAGGCGATTGATTGCATGAAGACCCTAAGGCCCTGAAGTGAGTGATTTAAGGTTATGTGATGTTGTAATGTAGTAATGTAGCCATACGTTGTCACTACATACCTCCGACAAGCAACAAGGAAGCAAGGGTCTAGTTCTAGAACGAATATCCCCAACCCCCACTCTGTAAAGTAGCATTGTATGTACGTGGATAACGCTTGACAGATCTCTCTATCTTTGGTATCATTCAGTGGGACATTTGTTGCGGTTCAAGATGCATGTGCTTATCAGGACTGGGACCCATTCATTAAATGTTTATATATAGCATAGGGACCGGCAACGCCGCGCTGGAGAAATGATCTTGGCACTTGTAGGTAAGTAGATGTGTAGATAACTTGTACGTACTTGCATGCAAGTATGCGGAGCGTTATCCGGACCGCCACCAAGATCTGTCCACCCCTCCTTCTCATTGTGGGAGTTGGCACTACCAGCAAATACTAATAAGGTAGGAGGTATCAGTGATGCGTTGTACGACGGGCCTAGAGAGCCCGGCTGTGTTGCTTGCTGGCTTGCTGACAGGAGCCAAGGAAAAATAAAGGCGGCCTAGGTTGGTCACGCTGGGCACTTATCGACCTCCGTTTCTGCACGTATCCAGCCAGCCAGTCAGCCAGCCAGCCAGCCAGCCAGCCAGCCAGCCAGCCATGGTCAGATCATACCTACCAGCCGATTGGGATGGGGAACGAGAGAAAGAACAAGAAGAATCGAAGCAAGGGTTGCGAAGGTATACGAAGCGAAGATAAGGCATCGTGATGTAGGTACTACGTAGGCAAGTAAAGACTTGAAGTATCAATGCATTCAAAGCAAGGTGGTGGGAGGGCAATCAAGACGCACCTAATCATCCCGCATCTCAGCTGTCGTGGTATCTGGTTTGGGAGTTGGTCTGATGTATCCCGTTGCACCGCTTTCCCCTAGGTGGTGTTCCGTTTGACGGCAAGACCTACTTACACACACACACACACACACATCCACCCATCTCTGGAATAGCATCGAGGGCTAAAAAGGCGACAGACAGAGGGGGGAGGTGGATTGTTGGATGGTTTATTACTGCCACGTAGTAGTATTTTCTCTTTATTTCTCTTCTTCATTAAATGAATTAGGTACCCGAGAGGTCTTGAATCCCATGCTTTTATGTCTTCCGTTCCCCAGATCTGTCTCGAACGAGATTTAGATCCCCTCGTCGTGTTGCTTGTTGCTCGAAATACCTATCTCCCTAATTGCATACTAGAGCATCAAACACACCAGTGCACGCCTTGCTTCGTGGCCCTTAACAGCCATCTTAATAACGGGCAACGTTCTATTGGGTTCGAGACTTCAGCTCCGTTCTAAGTTCCTCTCGAGGTTGACAATTGACCATCCTCTTTTTTTATCTTGTCTTGACCTGCAAACTCCATTGGACATCAACCGACCAAAACTTGACATCTATTGATCAGCCGCAGAACAGAGACAACCCCAAACATTTAAAAGCCAATCCAGCCTACAGACCCGAGCAGGAGGAACCTGACACCCCATTATCCCGTCCTTGCAGATTCTAGATTCCAAGGAAGCTACAATCGCTGCACTAGAAGAATCTAGGGGCTTTCCATTCGGCGAGACCCGCAGCTACTCTTTCAGCTGGAGCGCTAGCGACCATCGTGAAGCCTCACCTGATGCGTTAAGGAGCCCGTAGGGCATTACTACACCCAGTCTGTGCGCCATACATCGCCGCAACGATATCTCAAAATGGAGCACCGCCCAGCAAGTTCCAGAGGTGCTAGCTTGTCGCCCTCTGGCTCGGCTGCTAAAGTATCCTCCAGTCCGCTCTCCAAGGAGCCGGCCGTCCCTGCTGCCACCCCGTCATCAACGTCTTCAACGCCTCCAGGAACGGCGGCAGCGGACGGTCTCTCATTCGCGCAACGCAAGGCACTATCGTCGCGCTCCTCGTCCAAGTCGAGCATTGTCGAGGGCAACCACCTCATGCGCAGCGTCGACCGGCCACTACCAGGAGATATGTTATACCGACGCAAGTCGCAGGCCCAACCCGCACTGGCCAAGAAGAAGAGCGCCTACTACGAAAATGAGTTTGCCGCCACGAGGGAGAGCAATCCGGCGATGGACCGGGTGCGCAACGAGGCGATTGTCATGGCCGAGTTGAAGACTAACTGTATAGTAAGTGCGCCGAGTCGCCTACCGGTGTGTGCAGAACAGCTCGCAATGCCATTGAAAGTGTGTTGGGTACCCAGCTAACCCTTGGCACAGATCGACGATGAATTCTCGTTCATCACGGATCTTTCCTACCACATCTCCAATCGCTATCAGCGGCCCATGTCTTCGATTGTTGTCAATGTTCAGCATAGTATGTGCATGATGTTTGGGGGCTCTTTTGAACCGGCATATACCTTAACCATCCACGCTCTCCCGAGCCTGGTCCAGCCTACGACGAACAAGAGAAATGCTGCTCTGATCCAAATTCACATCCAGGAAACCCTGGGGGTACCGACTTCACGGGGCTATGTTCGCTTCGAGGCCACACCCGAAGAAAACATGGCATGCAACGGGAAGACGGTCGCAGGCGAGATGGACGACGCGGACAGGAATTTGAAGGACGCAGCGGTGGTTGGCCGGGCCCCTTCGAGGGCGGCTATAAAGACTAAGAAGATGCTAGGTGTTCGCGTAAGTTGACGCGAGGTTCCCTGTGAGGTTTTGACGACGACGACGACGACGACATGTTAACACAAAACCACAGTCTCTACCCGGTCTCCGACCATCCTCAGCCACGTCAATGAGGGAGGAGGCAAAGCTGCCGACTCCGCCCAGCAGCACAGATGACACACCCATGATTACGACCACAATACCAGAGCACCCTCCCACTCCGCCACAGGAACCCGAAGAGAGGCCTACCAATACCAAGGTGGCAGTGCGGAAAAAGAGCTTCGTGAGCTCCCTATTCGGGGGCCGCGGTTCGACGAAGGACAAGCAGCCAAAGACGAGCGGGGCGGCAGCTTGAGATCTGGGCTGGCTGGCGTATGGGAAAGGGAAAGCAATGCAGGAATGGATGGGAAATCATCTCGCGGCCAAGGGGCACGCACGCACTTACACATTAGAATAGCTCGGAGTTATCGGGAGGCTAGATTTACGGGTCATTAACATTAGTGATTAGGTGCCTGCGGCCCTACAACTTAATAAATGCAGATCCACCAACAAGCGCCGGACGAGCCGCATCTACCAAGATCGGGAAGCTCGAGAAGAAAGCAAGTTGGTGTCATGAAAGTATACGACGGATTGCTCTTTGGGCATATGTAGCATGGAATATAGCATTAGGTGACATAATGCTATGATATTCTAGGAGAATTGCGGGGTAAGAGTAATAATGAATACCACTTGCCTAATTATCTCACTTGATTTGATCCCAATGATGTATGAAGTCTCCCCAATACGGATGTTAATGAGAATATTGAGATGACCTTGAGTTGAATATGAGAAGTCGGGAGGAAAAGCCGTACAGTCCGTCTCGTACTGTGCTGGTAATAAAATGCCCCGCGTAGCGGCTGCCTTACGTGATGTCACTCCACAGTACTTAGATTATGCACCTACTTCCTAATTCCATCGAAGCTGCAGGGTCAATCGACTCTACTTGACACGAAATCGCAGGAGCTCATGATGGCATTTCAGTGATCGAATGCCCATGATAATCTACTTTTCCATCCCACCATATTGAATAAGAATCCCAACCTGGCTGAATAAGGGGCATATTTTCCCACTTTACTCTCTCTCAAAGGACGACATTGTTTCTGGCATTGGAACCCTACCAGTTGGTTGGACCCGATCACCAATAGCATCCCAGCCTCGTCTTTTGTTCCGCGCGAGACATCTTTGCCCATCACGTTCGCACACACACCAGCATTCTCAGCTTTGGCAGTCGGGGTCACAAGAAAAAAAACTATTTGTCAAGGCTGTCCTACCAGGCTACCTCCAACTCGCACCAAGGAAGCCAAACCTCAGTCACGTCGGCTCGTACTGACCTGAATACACATTTCGGCATCTCCAGTCGAATCAGGGCTCGCTCCCATTCCGTCATTAACCCCCCTCACTAAACGAATCACTGTTGAGCAGCATTGTGCCACAATCTCCCTGGGCCCGACCCGCTGTGATTCGAGGGGTTTTGATTTGAATACGGATAGACAGTACCTTCTGATTCAGATTCCTCTTATCGCGCCGATCGATAAGTTCACCAGAAGGGAAGGAGGTCTTGCTCCCAAGTCCCAGGGTACGTCTCGTCTCGCGGGTGAGTAAGCCTGGTCGCTGTTGCGGAGGAGGGGAGGATCGGGTGATAGCACTCGAGGAACAAACCTTAGAGGAGAGACGAACGGACAAGCTTGGAGCGAGAGCCGCCCTTGTTACTGTCATCATGGAGGTGAGACAACTACTTTTCTTCCTTTCTCGATTTCCTTGGAATTTTAATGACTTGCCCTGATCCTTCCTGCTTTAAATTGCACCGATGAGAGCAATATCTACACCGCGGAACGTGCTCGGCCGAGTGGCATGGATCTAGCCTCGACCACATCTGCTGTTCATCACCCTCATTTGAGCGTTTGCCGTCACCTTGCTACTCTAAGCCCTCAGACCGCTATTCCTGCCCTGCCCATACCCACCGCGTCTTTCTTTTTCTACTGTCTTCCGCTCCCCCAGAATCCTTTGGGCCCCAGGATCCTTTGGGCGTTGGCGCTGCCAGGAATAAACAATCAAACCACTCCCGAGCCCGTTGGGCCGTTGGGAACGAGATAAGAAAGAGTTAGGCAGGCGTCGCGGGCGTCGCGGGCAGGCCCAAGCTCAAGAGTTTCGCCGCCTTGGTTCTTTTGAGTCACCATCTGAGCTGAGTCCCGAACTGTCCGTTCGTACGACGGTGAGATCAGCAGCAATGAGTTCAGCACATCTCACGCCCCAAGCTGCTGCGAAAAAGGGCAGAATGTATTGTCTTGTATGATTGAGGTGGCCTTAAGACACGTGCCGCCGTTTCCTCCAACACAACGTCTGATCACCTTCCCGGTTGGATATCTTGCCATTCGTCTGCTGGCAGCCGTCCAATTGTCACCCCTGGACTAGATTCGCGATCTAGCATTCCCGTTGTCCGAGCTTGTGAAAGTTGGCGACCTTGTTCGTAGATTGGCTCGTTCACGCCAACTCGCTGCGACTCCAACCACAGAAACACAGCAGCAAACGAGGCGCCTCTGAGTTACTCGTTTGTACCCAATTCCGCCTCGAATCAACGACTGGCTACCGGGAGTTGCTATGAATTCAAGACGAAACCGCTTATATTTTTTGGAGGCCTTGGTTCCTTGCGAGATGGACAGCTAAGCGACTTCAACGGGCTTAGAGCTGGCACATCCTTCTACTTTTTTGTTTTTTATTTGTCCTGGCATTCGTTTTGGTTATATGATGGATTCTCCGCTTCGCGGGCGGCTTCCTCCTTCCGAGTTGGATGGAGGTGGTAGAATCTTACTTCGAAGGCATTCCAGTGTTCTTAGTCCGGCTCAGCTAAATCTTGAACGTCTGTATGAACAGAATAGGGTACGGCAACAACAGAATGATGGGTCGAAATCAGCAGAGCCCTCTACGCCGGGTGCGCCTACTAAAGGGAAGCCCAGACTGCTCTTGATGGGCCAGAGAAGGCAAGTCGCATGCTTGGGTATATCGCCAAGTTCGCATGGCTAACAAATCGACAGGAGTGGGAAGTCGTCAATATCGAGTGTCGTCTTTCACAAGCTCCCGCCCAACGAGACACTGTATCTCGAATCTACTGCGCGTATTCAAAAAGACTCCATGGCGTCAGTATAGCCTCTCTATTATCTTGCTTTTGGCTGCTAACCTGCTTGACTGCAGTTCTTTCATGGACTTTCAGGTTTGGGATTTCCCTGGCCAGATCGATATCTTTGATAACCCAACATTCGATATTGACGCCATGTTTGGCGAAATCGGTGCCCTAATCTGGGTCATCGACGCACAGGATGACTACTTGGAGGCAGTTGCCCGGTTGAATGTGACAATTCTCAACCTACAGAGAACCTACCCCAGCATCAAGATCGAGGTCTTTATACACAAAGTCGACGGTCTTTCCGACGATTACAAGCTGGATATCCAAAGGGATATTACTATTCGCATTCAAGACGAATTATCAGACCATGGATTCGAGAACGCACCCGTGACCTTTCACCTCACGAGTATTTACAACCACAGCATCTTCGAGGCTTTCAGCAAAGTTATACAAAAGCTGATACCGCGGCTTGGTAGCTTAGAAGCCATGCTGACCAATCTGTGCCGCACCTGTCGATTCGAGAAGGCATATCTCTTCGACGTCCTATCTAAGATATATATCGCGACGGACAATGCGCCGGCCGATATGGCCAGTTACGAAATCTGCTCGGATTACATTGACGTCATCATCGACATCACCGAGGTCTATGGCAGCTGGCCGCGCTCTAAGGGATACCGCGAGTCGCTGGAAGGACCACCGTGGAACCAGAAACTCGACGATCAGGTAGCCAGCAACTGGGCCGAGAGCTGCATGGTCCTGACTGACGCCAACCGACCCATCATGTTGCGCGAGGTCGACAAGTACTTGGCTCTAGTCGCCATCATGAAGGACGACAGTTATGACAAGATGCCGCTTGTCAACATGAACGTCGAGGTGGTCGTCCAGGGACTGAAGGAGTTCTTCGATATCACGAAGCCGAAATAGGAAAGACACTTCGCAGAAAATCGGGCGAACGGAAAACGGGCTAACTCAGGTGCACCTGCTCAAAACTAGATGCGGGTAGATAGTCGGTAGATCATGGCGGAATCGAGTATGATCCCCATTGGGACCAACCGCCGCATATTTTAGACATCTGTACGAAAATATTACTGTAGTAATTATCATGTGGCGCAGTTCACACAAGCTCCAGGGGCCTCAAGAGCCTGCCGCAAGCCCAGCTTTTTATGATCAATCTGCTAAGCATTCTTATATGAGCAATGCTAGTCGTTCAAGAATGTCTGCCATTTCGGAAAGAGGCGTTCGGGCCGACCAGATGTGAGATGATTCTCTGGGCACCCGTGACCTAGTGAGAGACAAGAATATGCAGGTTGTTGAGGCAAGCTCCACATTCTCCAAAGTTGAAGTTAGTTGTGCCCAGAACAAACTGTTATTGATAAGCCATTCAGGGGTAAGTATACGTGTATCTGCATCATGGTCATCTATAGAAGACGCAGCAATCTATGTCTGGGGTTGCATAGTCACGAAGTTGTCAATTACGCATGATGGATCATAATGGTGGACCGAAGTCCCTGTTCATTTCTATAAGCCTCTCTACAAGACAGCTGCCATATTACAATTTTGTACTCTTGATCAGGTTTCCCTTGATACCAGTAGCCTCTCCGCCTACAGTACGTGTTGTGGTTAGCCATTGATCCGATATCATATCTAGGAAACAGATGCGCCCAAGACATGCCCATGATTAGGATCTGCAGGGAAAGGGGTTGCTGCTTACCATAGCCTCCACGGGCCTCTCCGCCACTGTAGGTGGCCTTCATCGACTTCAACTTCTTCTGCGCCTTGGCGTACTTGAGACGCTTTTTCCTGTGGGGGGGAAAAGGAAAAGGGGTTAGTCAAGAGTATCACCATGTGAGCCAAAGGTAGGAGGGGGTATACGCACAATCTCGGGTTCCTGACGTCCTTCTTCCTGTGAGGCGTCAAGCCCTTGTTCTTCTCGATCTGGTAGGTGATGAGTCGCCTGCCGTCCTCGCCCACAACCTCCTTCTCGACCACCCTGTCGGCGCGGCCGGCGGCGGCGAGGGCCTCCTTGCGGGCGGCCTTGTCCGCCTTGTTCTGGCTGCCCTTGGCCGCGACCATGTCGTAGTACTCCTCGTCCTGGTCCTTGCGCGGGGCGCCGGCCATAACGGGCTTGTCCTCGTCGTCGTCGCTGTCTCCCTCGCCTAGGTTGGCGCCCAGCTTGGACCGCTGGGTGCCGCGCTTGATGGCCTCGGCGTTGAGGCGGGCCTGGCGGTCGCGCAGGCGCTCCTTGATGGGCACGTCGTCGTCGCCACCCGCCAGCCTCGAGCGGTCGGCGCGGTTCTGCGCCTTCTGCACGATCTGACTGGTGTAGAAGCGCAAGCTCTTCTTGCGCTTCGCCTTCTCCTCCGCGTCCGCCTCGTTCAGGGCCTCCTCGTCGCCAAAGTCGGAGCGGTCGTCGTCGCCGTGGGCCGCGGCCTCGACCGCCTTCTTCGCCTTCTTCGCCTTCTTGGGCTTGGTCGTGATGAGGGCGTCGAGGTCGGCCAGCGAGTCTTCGATGGCCTTGGCCTCGCGTTTCTCCTTCTTGGACTTCTTCTTTTCCTTCTTGGCAGGCTTCTCAGTCACTTCATCGGCGGCGCTATCCACCATCATGGCGTCTTCCTCTAGAGGCGACGGTATGCTGGCAACGGCGGACGCCGCCTTGGAAAGTTTAAGATCCTTGACGTTCTCCCAAGCGTCGCGCGTCTCCAGAAGGAAGGTCATGACCTCGTGATCGCGCAGCTCTGTCGGGTCCAAGGGCTTGGAGGATCCGTCCGAATCGCGAACCGGCGAGGTTAGGAGGGCGAAGTACATGCCCAGGGTAGCCACGTAGGAGCCACATATGCGGTACTTGACCACGGGCAATGATCTGGCAGCATGCCCCTCGGCCTCCTTTCGCAATTGATCGAGCTGGGGTTGCAGAGCCAGGAGCTCCTCGGCCAGGGGTTCGAGTTCGGGGTAGCGAGACTGCAGAAGGCGTAACCGGTCGTGCGCCGACATGTCTTCGGGTATCTCCATATCGCCCAGGACCTCGGTCGTCACATCCTTCGACTCCTGCTCGTCGTCGTCCTTCGCGTTGAGCCATTCGGACTCGAGGAAGTCGGACTCGGTCATCTTCGCTCGCTTCTTCTTCTGTAACCGCTTGGCTTCGGCCTCTTCCTCCAGGGCTTCGGTCTCGGCATCGATCTGGTCGGCGCCATAGTAGTCCTTCTTGGATGTGCCCCAGCCCTCCATATCTTCTTGATCCTGTTCCTTTTCGTCGGCCGTCTTGGACTTGGACTTCTTCCCCTTCTTGGCCATGCGCTTGGCTAGTCGGGCGAGCTCGGCAGTTTCTTCGTCGGTCTCGGAGTCCTCCTCTTCGCCATAGTCGAGCGCATCCTCCGACTCCTCGAAGAACTCTTCCTCCTCCTGTTGGCGTTTCTGTTTCTTGGTGGGGGCCTCGTCGAAGGTTATCTCGTCTTGTCCTTGCCACGACTCGGACTCGGAGAGATCTTCCAGGTTGATGCGCGCATCTTTAGGGTCAAGTTCCTTTGGGCCTTTGGGCTCTGATGGGCCCGAAGCCTTCCGTTTGCGAGCCATGTTCAAATAAGAAGATTGCAGGTTGTTGGGAAGTGGACAATGGAGGAATCTCACGACAGGATAAGGGTGGGCTTTGGTTGGTACGCAATCTTCAAGTTCACTACTTCCACAACTTTTTTCTTATCGATTAGCCACTTAGGTTAGCGAGCTGTAGGCCCCACACCTTGGAGTCTTAGAGTCTTACTGTATAATAAATAGAGTCTTAGAGTCTTGGACCAGGAGGGCCCCCCTGTAACCTTAAGGCCTAATTTAAGCAACAACCAGCGAACTAATAGTGGCAGCTTCCCCCTTGCATCTTGCATTCATTGGATAATTCTAGCTGGTTGGTGGTTGTGCAACAATGCCCCTCGCAAATTGCATTTGAAGTATTACCCAGCCTGATTCAAAGTGCTGCTGGCGTTGCCTGTCGTAAAGACAAGATATGATCCATTGACCAGGTCTTTTTGTCCTTCCACTTGTTCACCTCATCTATGTCTTCCTACCTCTATGTCGGTGTAGCTGTGGTTGTTGCACTTATCTCCGTTGTCGCAATGGGTCTCTTCGGTGGAGGCAACCACATGCCCGTGGAGGGCAAGGTCAGTAGTAGCCCAATGCAGTCCGCTTCCCATGTCTTTGAGGATGCATGTGCTAACATTTGCCGTTCCTCTATAAGACCATCTTGGTAACCGGCGCCACCGAGGGCATGGGTCGGTGTGCTGCCCGCCAGCTCGCCGCCAAAGGTGCCAATGTCATTGTCGTGTCGCGGAACGTCGCAAGGCTCGAGGAGACCGTAGCTGAGATCAAGGTATGCATCCGCTTATGAACACAGACCTGTAATCGGTTCGTGAACAGGTATTGTTCAGGGCTAACAATTATCCTCAAAGTCTGCCGCCAAGAACCCGCAAACCCAGCGCTTCCACCACATCTCGGCCGACGTCTCCAAACCCGACTACGCCCGTTCCCTGATCGCCGAAGCTGTCGCATGGAACAATGGCAAATCCCTGGATATCGTCTGGTGCATTGCTGGAAAGTCGACCCCCGACTTCTGGTTCGAGGCACCCCTGGCTCTATCGAGGGAGCAGATGGATATCAACTATTGGGGCAGCGCTGAGATGGCCCACGCCATTCTGCGAGAGTGGTGCGCTCCCGATGCGCCCGTAGTCCCCGAGCCGAAGCACCTGATCTTCACGGCCTCGGTCGTGGCCTTTTTCCCGGTCATCGGTTACGGTCCCTACAGCCCGCCCAAGGCGGCCCTGCGCGCACTGGCGGACTCGCTGGTCCAGGAGCTGGAGATCTACCCCCAGAACGTGAAGGTGCACGTTGTGTTCCCCGGCGGTATCAAGAGCCCCGGCTTCGATCGGGAGAACCAGACGAAACCCGAAATCACCAAGATCATCGAGGCCGACGATCCCGTGCAGACGCCCGAGGAGGTCGCCTCCAAGGCAATCCAGGGGCTGGAGAGTGGGAACTACTTCATCACGGTGGGCTTGCTGGGCTCGTTCCTCAAATGGGGAGCCATGGGCGGCTCGCCCAGAAACAGCTGGATCGTGGACACTGTCTTGGGCGGCATCACCCAGCTCGCCTGGATGTTTGCTCTGCCTGACATCTACGGCAAGATCCGGAAGTTCGCGAAGCAGAACGGTCACCCTTCAAGCTACAGGAACAAGGCGAATGGAGTATAGATTGTAAAGGAGACGAGCAGTTTCTCTTAGATACGATGGACTACAAATTGAGACTACCTAATGCTTACCTACTGACAAACATTTCCGGTCTTTGTACTGATCATCTTTCTCACCGTTGTCGCAGTGCTTCTTGGTCTCTGGAGCTGAAGCGTGTTCAACAGGATTGAGAGTTGTAACGTCCCTGTTCTGTCCAGCTGTTTAGGGTTCCGAGGATGACATGGCTCCGGTCGAAGCTGTATTGCTTGTACTCGGTGTATGGGCTCCGGACGCCGTGGGTGAAGTGTTTGTCTTTGATTTCGGGGGGTACGTTCTCTGTTCAGGCGGTGTAATACCTGAACTCGCCGGGGCCGGAGCCCCAGGTGTTTGGGTAGGTCCTCGTGGTATGGAATGAGATGCGTCGAATTTTTTCTGGTAATCCTCGCCCCTTTGGTTGGCATCTGTCCTCACTTGCTCGTCCTCGGTTTTCTCTCCTGTATTTTTCAACTATTAACTAAACCATATGGAATAATCGTATAGTCCTCACCATCTGTAAGGGGTCTGCTATGTGCGTGGCTAGCTCCATCGCGCGAAGGATTGGGCTTCCTTGAAGGCGATGACTTCTTGCAACCCATTTCCTGTCAAATAGCAACAAAAGTTTAAGTTATGTTTGCGAGTAGTTGGTATTAGAATGGGATTAAACTTGATTTTAACATTTACGACCATCTCGAGACGTGGGATGAACACTTGTTATAGCCTGCAGCTTGGTAGGTAAGATCTATATCATCCATCACTCATGTCCAGCATGCTCACGGTCGCTCCTTCCCAGTCACGATGACTTCCAATTTGCCCTCCATCAGCTAAACAAACCAGCCGCCAGTTATCCCCTAAAGAAACAATACCCAACCCCATACTGGGAATCAAGATGATCCCGGAGTTCCCTGGATCTGTTGACTGATCCAGACAACTTGTACGCTGCCGAACCTGTGTGAGCAAGTATGAATCAGCTTCTGGTCTGGCGTCTAAGAGTAATCCTGACTCTTCATCCACCACGACTCGATGACTTAGGCGTCGCCCAAGATCAAAAAGTGACTCGCTACAACAGGGGAAAAATAACGTGGAGGAACGAGAAAACAATTGACAGGATTTGACAGTTTCTTTGTAGAAAAGAGTCGAAGCAGGGACTTACGCCGCCGTCGCCGCAAACACCTCGATCCGCCGCGCCTTGCTCAGCGTGCTGAGCGCGAGACAGAACAGCAGCGTAAAGAGGCACACGAGCGCAATCTTGACGTTGTTGTCCTTCACGCTGTACAGAATGACCATGGACGCCAGGGGGGTCGCCGACCCGACCAGCGCCCCCACGATCCGGTTCACGAAGTCGTAGTGGTATGCCGAGTACAGGTGCACGCCGAAGTCGTTGTCGCCGCCTGTCGCAGGTGGTGCACTCTCTAGGTCTTTTGGCAACGTTTTCTGTTTTATTTGCAATTTAGTATACGTGTTAATTATGCGTAATTTTCTTCTCTTATCATAGAAAAGGGGCTGGCTTTGTATCTGGGATGACGACAACAACATAGAACCCGATTTTGATCGGGGCAGATAAGAGGTTATTTCCTCCCCTTATTTTCCCGACGTACTTTATGTCGTTTGAAGACGCAATGAATCGCGCGGAATAAAGGCTCCACGAGCCACGTTGAAAGGATGTCGTTCTCTTCCTCCTTGCCGTCGAGCAGCACTAGGTCGTGCGCATTCTCGTAATTGTAAGCGGCCGGGCCCTCGATGCCCGCAAGGTCCTGCGACTGGAAGGCGCCCAGGCGGTCATTCAGCGACGAGGACCCGATGATCTTGAACATCTCCTTGCGCTGCTCCTCGGTCGGCGGCGCTAGAGTAGTCATCTGCGAGTACTGCAACAGCGCGGAGTCTGGTTCACCAGGGAATCGCATTAGCACCCACTCAACCGCTACCCCTGAATTGCGGATAGGCAGGTAGTTGTAGATGGGCATCAAGGAATAGGGGGAGGACGGCAACTATGACAGATGAAACATACAATAGTCCCCCAATCTCTCCCGAATCTCCAGCGCCACCTCCCACTGCCGGCTCCCGCGGTGCAGCGCCGGCTCGCTCAGCAGCAACCAGTTCCAGTCGCAGTCCTCGCGCTCGCGCCGGCCCGTCTCAAGGTCGCGGCGCCTCTGCCGCTCCAGCTCCCGCTCGAGGTGGCTCAGCTCGGCCTGCAGGTATAGGATGTTGAGGGCCGCGAGCCGCTTGAACTTGCGCACCATACCCGTCTGCGTCTGCGACCAGAAGCGCGCGAGAAAGGGGTACCCTTTGGGGTGGAACGATGCCGTCGCCGCCGCCGCCGCCGCCGCCGCGAGTTTGGGCTCGTTGTCGAACGCGGGGCGGGGAGATGATGATGGTGCTCCTGCTGCTGCCATGTTGAAAGTGGTTCGGAATGTTAGGTTTCGTCAGTGATGTCGTCGCCGTTACTGCTTGACTGTCTAAATGGGAATGTGCTATCGTAAGGCTGGCTCACGCGGTGCTCAGATCGTAGGTAACCAACCGGCCACGGGAGGGGAAAGGATACGGACAGGCCATGGCCACATGGACTTGACCGCTCCAGCCAGATAGGATCTTCATGGCGGCACCAATTCGAATTTGTGCAATGAAAGCGGGCGTTCGGTTCACGCCGGATAATAGCAAGCTTGCCTTGCCCTCGAATTCGATTGGGCATGTCGGGTCTCACAGGCGATGACTTGGTGGTTCACCACATCCGGGAAGCAAACAATTACGTAGCCCCCGTAGCTCTGGGCTTCGCAAATGCCATGTTCTGTTCTTGATTAAGTCGATGCTGGCTGATGGTGTAGGCGGTCCAGTATGTGACACCCCCTGCAGCGTGCGATGGCAAACAGCTTGTTGGAACGCTGCAGCGCCCCTTTTTGTTTCGATAGCATAATCCGCAAGACATGCCACACACTTTCGTTAGCTCACACTCGAAGCAGAGTTGCTCATGAATTCCTCAAAGACCGAATGAACGGTATTGGTATATAGTCTAAAAATCATGCAATGCCTGGCATATTAAAGCAGAATAATGCCAACCTCCAAAGAGTGTCCCTCCTATATCATTCCTCCCATAAGTGTGACGCATTCATTATGCGTCGTCATTCCTTCATCATCAAGATAATTCCATCCAATAACATATTAAAAACCCGCGACCCTCGAAAATGCAAATGGAAAATGACCGGCATAACATCAGAATCCTGTTGTGACGTTAATAACCAATGTTTCCCCGCGTGCTATCGCGAAGAACAAAAAGGGGGATATCTTCAGTCTAAATGGTCATGCAACCCATGGTATCATTCCAGAATTCAATCCAAACAGAAAGGATATCAAAAAGAGAAAGCAAAACAGATGAAAAAGGAGAAGGAAAAAACATGATATCCGAACCACAAGACTCTGTCTCTCTCTCTTTCGTGTTCTTTTCCTCAAGAACGTCTTCTCGCTCACTCTCACCTACACAAGACTTTCTGTGCCACTTTGCTCATGGTGCCCTTGATCTTGGACCACATGCCATTCTTCTTTTTCTCCCCGTCCTGGGGCTTTTGGTCGACGGGCTTGCCGCCCTTGGCGGGTGTGGCAGGCGCCTTGGTGGGTGCCTTCTGCTTCTGGCCGTTGCTGGGTTTGGCGACGCCTGCTGCATCGCCACCGAGGGTGACGGTCAGCAGCTGCGGCGCGCCATCAAAGACGGTACCGGCCTGGTCGCCGCCGTCGCCGGGGGCAACGTCGTCGTAGGGAAAGGCATAGCCGCGGGCCTGGATGTTGTTCTCGTGCACAATGCGCGAGTAGTGGTTGGTGATGTCGTTCTTGTAGTAGTCGCTGACCTTCTCGCCGAGCGGCTGGGTCGTGTTGGTCAGCAGGGTGGAGCGGTTGAAGGCGGCGGCCAGACGCGGGATTACGGCCAGCTTGGCTTGGTTCTGGTCCGTCGCGAAGGGGCCGGTGCTGCAGGTGAAGATGTCCTGGGCCGTCGGCTTCTCGTAGACGCCGGCATCGCCAAAGTCCAGCTTTCCGTTGACGACCTTGCCCTTGACGTCACCGGCAGCGGCCTGCGTGTTGACCGTGAGCTCCTCCTTGGAGTACTTGTCCCACACCTGGTCCACGTAGGGCTGGTAGTAGTTGTCGAACAGGCCCGGGGAGATGACGTTGCCGGCGTTGGGGCTGAGAGCGCGCAGGTTCTGGCCGTTGGGGCCCTTGACGACCAGCTTGTCCCAGCCCTTGCCGTCCTTGGAGTGTTGGGCCTCGAGCCCTTCGCAGATGGCGTCCAGGCCGCCCTGGTTCAGACCACCTATCTTCTCAACTTTGCCCGCCTCGTTGCGGAGCTCGAGTGCGATGGGAAGCGACACAAAATCAACGTAGCTGATGTTGACGAAGAGCTGGTCCTTGTTGAAGGTGAACTCGCAGAAACCCCAGTTGGTGTTGTAGTTCGTGTCCGCCAGGTTGTTCACGGCAGGCTCGACCAGAGCCGGGCCGGGGTTGACAGTGAATTTCAGTTCTCCATCGACCGCAAACCAGATGCGGCCTCCAGCAATTTGAGGAATCGTAACATTGGTCGTTGAACCGGGTCCACCCAAGGGAATGGCACAGTTGGCAGCTAAGGCAGCCTGAGGTTGCGAGGGGCTATCTGGGTGGTAGACTGTTTTCCCATCCGATTGTATCAACAGGACATGGTTGTCACGGTTGATGTCCAGTCCTGTAATATATGCATGGACATTGGACGATTGGGTGTTGTTTTTGAGAGCTATTTGTGTAGTTGAGTTCGTCATCTTGACTGGTTGGCTCAGGATCCCACAGCAACGGTATTGTTTTACACTGGTAAAGCGTATATAGGACAGGCAGCGAAGTAAAGCAAGTTTATGATGATGGTAATGAGAGAGGGAGAGGGAAGATAGACTGTTGGGACGGAAAAGGAGACGTTCTAGAAGTCTTTAAATTCCAATCAGTGAAGACGAGACAACATAACAAACGGAGGGGCCAACCGGTCCAACCCCTGGTCAGAAACCCTGCCCAGCGTGTTCATGCATGTGCTCTAGTTTCCATGCTCAGCAGCAGTCAACCTGTGACCTTGGAAAAGGTCATATCAGAGGCAGTGAAGGCTTGTGCAGACACATTGACCTACCGACGATACGTAAGCTGAAAACCGGGATTTACGTGCAAAGTACCGGACTACCTGCATAGCGACCAGCTCTATCTGGCACTGGATAGGCCAGTTTCCCGGAAGGAGCTGTAAATAGCGAGCATGGCGAAGACCATAGGCCATGGCCTCCCATGAACGGGGTACCAACTGATGTGTTAAGCGTGGGTCACCCGCGCCATGCACGATGTTGTGCCGGCGATCTCGCCAAGGCTGGCTGACATTAAAAAGTCAGGAACAGGCAGAGACACGGCGGCGAATGGGATTTTGACAGCTCACCAGCCAGCTTGGGGGATATTCGGCGTTAGAGGGAGTGCAAAACGTCACCAAAAGCCATGCAGTCGGTTAATTAAGGAGACTCATGCCAAGGAAAAAGGAAGCAATTAGGAGATGAGCCAGATCCGGCAACCGACCGAGACGCCGAGGGGGGGGGGTTCCAGACGGGAGAGACATGTTGGGCCTGACAGCATTCCAACTTTCAAGTTGGCTGAGCATGAATGGGCGGTTGTAAAGAGACACCAATGACGTTGTTGATGAAACATCGTCATGAATCAATTTGCATCTGGGACGACGGTGGAGCCGCTATTGTTCGTGGGTCTGATCCGGACTGGACCGGGGAGTTGCAATCTTGTTACAGTAGCTACTGTACATGCGACCTAGGTTATTAGCTGGTGCTGTTTATTAGTTGAATGTTTCGACATGAACACTTGTTGAAGAGCCGGCGCGCTAGATGCAGCAGCGTAGTGGACCAGCTGGCTTCTGGTGGGTGTTGGTGGTGGTAGGAAGAAGTAAACCTACATCCCTTCTAGACAAAGACAACACGTGCGTGGTGGCTGTTCGGTGTTGGTGTTGATGTCTCGGGGGTTACTACCCAGAAAGAAGGCAATGTCCTGGAAGCGAGACCACATGGCCGCCGAGCCTCTCCAACCAACGAACCACCATATCAAACAAGACGGTATACGGTCCGAGGGTTCATGGCAACCAATGCCAAGGATCCTCTTGCCATCCTTGGCCTGAGTGTCTAGTCGGCCGTTATAAGTCACATTGATGATGCAAGGCAACTTATTCGGCAATCTCGCGAGGTCGAAACAAGCAGTGAGCGGCAGAAGGCTGGCAGCATGATCCGAAGAAGGCTGCGTGGCCTGTAGCGAAGGTGAAGGTGAAGTCGTTCGTAAGACACACCATCCCGAATAACCAAATAGACTCATGCTATTAGTCGTCGTTCGAATCAGCTGAGCCTATGATTTGACAGCCTTTTGGGCTTGGCTGACCCGACCATTTATTTACATTAAAATGATTCCGAGTCGATCATGGCGGGAAGGAAGGTGGAGAAGCTGGAGGATCGTGGGGTCAAAGCCGGCGGGTATCATTGGGCTTGTTTGTGCACTAATGAACGGCACGAGTAATGGAAGGCTTAGTTTCTGGCACAGTGCTCATTGATAGCTTGTACTGAGTAGCCTGCTAGCTGTAGCTCGTGCCTCGGAATAGAATTGAACCACTCCACGATGATCTTCAACCTGCAGCATACCTACATACATGTATACTTCTTTCTCCAACTGCGGCATCCCCTCATTAACCTAGGTACCATTACTATCCTCGTCACGTTCTCCGTTCTCCAAATCAGAATGCAACACCTGAGCTCCCCAAATGGGGCAGGTGGGGGATGGATGGAAGTAGCCCAAGTAGCCCAAGTAGCCCATCAGATATACATACATGCAGCAATTTTCATTTTTTGGCCCAACCCGACCGAATGTGACGACCTTCCGTCCCATCTTACTGGCTCGGCCGAACGACTGACAAGATGGTGGTCCATCTAACTCGGGCCTGTGCAACCCATATTCGGTGGCCTCGAGTAGTATCGCCCCCGCCTTCTGTCTCACCCGAGCCCCCGAACCAAAGGGTCACAAGAGCAGTACGGCAAGACCGTTGCGGAAGAGGGCTACTAGCCAGCAAATAGAGTTCGTGTCATGCTTACTGTCATGAACCATCCAGCCACCCGACAGCCGAACACTCGCAATCGGCGGCAGCGGCGTATAGACGTACATCGTTGCTGTGCGGGTCGGCGTCATGAAAGGGGACGGGGAAAGAATAAGAGACAGGCATCTATCTCCAATGTCCAACCCAATTCCTCTCTGTCCCATCATTCATGGTTTTCCCCACGAGAGAGAACCACGAGCTGAGACAGGGGCAAGTCATGAATGCAGACTTTTATCTCACGCTGAAATGCAGTTGCAAAATACGTCACCTGCGCCCAAGGATGCGCATACAGCAGAGATAATGACGGCGCATGTCTGATCCATCACTACAGCCACAGCCGCCACTCGCTACCTTCCCGCCGTACGTAGTGCCTACAGAAAGGAGAGTCAGCCATGTGTAGATAAGAGGAAATAGCATCGGACTGGGCGCTATAACGAGAGCCCCCAGCCAGAACGGAAGAATACTGCAAGCAAAGACATCACTCAATAAACGCACTTCGTACGTAACGCCGTCCCCGACAGTCGAGGCTCTGCATGATGGGTGCATAGTGACATTGATACTTGCATGCCAATGCAAACGCTGTTCATGACATGTGACGATGCATATTTGTTTGAGAGTCATCGTATATCTACCATGAGACGAAATGAACATATGTGGCAACATGACTCTCACGTTCCTCATATATCTCGAAACTTCTTCCGTCTCTACTGAAATCTCGTGATTCCTCTACTACTACTTACCGCTTGCGATACCACTCGATACCATTCCTCGGCAAGAACATCGCCATGATTGGATCTTGGGCCTCATGGGCCTTGTGTTACTCGATGCTTCCGGCAGTATGGCTGTGGAGCGGCTATAGTAGAAAGAGGATGCCAATTCCTTCTAATCGTCTGGCCTCAAATGATAGGAGCCGGACGCAAGAGCGTCGAGCATTCCTCCAGGGAATGGTGCCACAGTAGGGGGCAGCAGCGCATCGAAAAGGGGGCGGCACAGCAAAGGGCACATCCAACGACGACCGACCAACAACTTATCATTGATAAATAAACGACCCGGAGCCTTTCCCGAAACGCTTGCCTGAACGCCATGCGCCGTACTCAAGCGAAGCGAGACTACATGCTGCTATATATACATTATTATCATCGTCATTATCATTACATCCCAGCCATCCAAATAGCAGCCCCGAGTGCGACAGCCAGGGCCAGAAAGCTCAGTTTTCCTGTCGCCGGACTGGCCGCGTTATTGTGGTGCCCATTTCCATTACTGCCCTGTCCGTTAGCGCCACCGCCTCCTTTACCGCTCCCACCCGACCCCGGATCCGAAAAAAAGAACCCTGGTTCGCCTTCCGGAATCTTGCACGCCTTCCTATCCCCCGCCGCGATCTTGTCGCACCTGCTCCGCGCCTCGTCGCCACGCGCAACGTCCGACGAGTTAAAGTACGCCTTGACGTAGCTCACGACGGACCGCGCGTCCGTGGCCGGCGGACCCGCCGACCAGCCCGGATTGCCGTTGCTCCAGTGGGACAGCAGGAGGTTGCCGCCCCGGGACGGGATGCCGTAGCCGCCGTCCATAACCGCCAGGACCCCGCCATCGGCATAGAAGACGACGCGGTCGCGCAGAAAGTCGAAGCGGTACTCGTGGAAGCCCGCCGTAGGGTTGAAGGGCAGGTTGTGCTTCTGGAACGTGCCCGTGCCCGTCCGCGTGGCGTCGTAGCCCGCGGCTCGCGACTGCGCCGTCTGCAGGACCAGGTTGACTGAGTATGAGTTGTTGGCATGGCTGAACTCGTGCGAGAGGAATTCGATATCGATTTCTTGCGTATCGTTAAAGTACTGTTCGTTTATTGTCCCGTCAGTTATTGTAAACCAGAGTCGCCAGAAAAGAGTAAAACATGTATAGACAGGGGCTATGGGGAAGGATAACAGGGCTCCATTCATGTTCTGTTCTACTAAACTTGCAATAGAGAAAATCATACATACCCAAAAGAAAGCTGTGCATGTTCCCGGAACGTCCGTCACTTTCAGTCCCACCCGATACGTGCCGTAGAAATAGTCCAGCTCCGAGGTTGCGACCTCGGCATTCTGCACCATGCCGTCGACGACCTTACTCCCGACGACGAGTTCCAAGCCACCGCTACCACCACCTCCACTTTCAGCATTGCTGGCTTTGCTGTCTTTCCTCGTTGTCGTGATGTCAGGCACGGCGTTTGCCGTAACGTAGGCCACGCCGAACGGCCCTCGCGCAGCGCTCGCGGACTGGGTGAACGCCTGGCGATACCACCGCCGCGTTCCGTTGTAATCGCCGTTGAGATAGTCAACGCGTGTGAAATCGCTCTCGAGTAGGTCTGAGAAGATAATGTCTGACGACCCTCCGTTGCCATCGGTCGTCGTCGTCGTGTATCCGCACTCGCAGTCCGCTGCGATCGGGAAGGGCTGTAGCAGGAGCAGCAATATCGATGCCCAGGCGAGGGCCGAGGTGGCCGCCGAGGACGGGGATTTGTTCATGTGTCTCATAACCGTTGAAGTTATTCACTCTTCTCACCTTCTGATGGATGGGAAGTGAAGAATTAGAAGTTAAAAAAGAAAGAAGCCGTCGCCTCGCTACGTGTAACGTGAGGCAAGTCGCGACCCCTATGTGTGTTTAGGCAGAAGATAGGTAGAAACGCTCGAGACAACTTGAAACGTGACCTTTCTTATCTTTATAATACACAACACACGGGTAATTACATGGCAAGAATCGCACAGGATATATGACAGAAGAGAGGCAAACCAACCGAGAAAAGCCCAAGATGGATTGCGCCGGATAGGGAGATGGATGGTTCAAGGCGCGCGTGACACAAAGAGCAGCAAACCCCCTTCCCTGCTCGCCAACAGGTATCCAAGCTTCATTTCATGTATTCACCCGTGTCATTCGAAAGAAATAACAATCAAATTGCGAACTATACGGTAATACCGTGCCGACATGACCGAAAGAAAAAGAAAAAAAAGTAATATCAATGTAGAATGTCTGAACTCCCCAAGAACAACCAGCTATCAGCTCAGCTTATACAATTCGCAGAACAAACAAAACTGGCTACCTAAAGGGGTATGCAATGCTTACTACGCGCCGTTGCAGATCCGAAATATGTTGTTAAAGTAATCTTTTTCTCTTAGCAGCGGTATGTGGAACGGGCGGGAAAAGTAATGACCAGAGAGATGTGGCCAGGCCACTTCCGTCTACCCGCGACTTTTTCTTTCCGGCAGCGAAGCAAAAGAAAACCGCCTAAGCTCAAAAAGTAAGGTACGAGAAAAGAAAGAGACATGGAAAAGGAAGGTCGGGCGGCTCTGCCGCAGAGCAAAAGCCTGAGATGAGAAAAAGGATGGAAACACAAATATCAACGTGTGGAGCATAGAGCAATGCAGCCATCCGGGTGTCCAACGAGATAAGATCACAACGGTATGCAGGCACCCGAACTACTCCCATCGACGTATACCCCATCGATGCATCCTTGGGTAGACCGGGGAAAGGTGGCCGGGGGCGGGGAGCGTGAGTAACGAGTAACGAGCCACCAGCTCCCAGGTTTAAAATACATGTCAGCCAGCAAAGTCAAATAGCAATAACGACAACGCCGTACATCAAAATGGTATAATAGATTGACTAGACGGTATGAGTATAGTATTATTCCATTATTCCATTCGATTACTCCGTGGCTTGAAATCGCCGAGTTGGACTAACTATGGTATAAATCTGGGAGCTGGTGGGTTACTCAGAAGTTAGTATACGGAATTCACTGCTTCCAGTGGCTACAGCTCACACATGGCGCAGACAATATAAAGACTCAGGAGAGAAGTAAAAGTATGCATTCAAGTCAAAGATCAAGTATCTATACACGCGATAAAAGCTTCAAAATAATTCCAAAGTTCCATTTCAATCTGGCGTGTGCCCTATCCCTCTGGGTGCCTAGGCTTGCATTAATTCCGAGTCCCCCACCTGTCATGCCTGAATACATGCGAGAGATCCGCGCCCAAGCCCATAACAATAAGAGGAGTAGGAAAATGAGTGTGTGAGGAAATGCCAACGCAAAGGCTGTTTAAAGAGTATGTTGAACAAGGTATCTGGAAACGACGACGAGAAGAGGAGGAAAATTCGAACAACGACGAAAGGCAATTAGAAGACAAATAGAGTGCCGTAGCTAATAGGACAAGAGGGGAAATGAATTCCGAAATGGACCAGCCAACGCTTCACACATTAGTTTGCGCGTACGGCGCTGATATTCCCCTCCGCTGGAGCGCCAGAGTCCCTGGCGTGCCAGCCTAACCGTCCTGATTACCGGTGACCATGAGAATGCAGACGTTTGATGCAAAGACAATCGCAAAAGCAAACGAACTCCTCATTCTCCGCCACGCCAGCCAGTCCGACCCGTACGCGCACGACGGATTAAAAATCAAACGCGAGAGGTATATGCCAAGGAAAAACTCATGAAACCGAGGAAACAGCAACACCAACAAGGAAAATCGTGGGTCTCGTCAAAATATCTAATACACGCTATCCTCATCGGCACCTTGAGACGTCATCGACGGAGTCGACACATTCGACGACGCCTCAACATCATCGACGTACCCAATGAGTGCTTGGGAGTGTAGCTGGAAGGATTCACCCATCAGGCGAGTGATACTGCAAATAAACGTTAGCGCCGGCTCGGAAATCAAGGACTTGAGATGCAAACTTACCCCCACACAACTACCTCCGACAACATGGAACCCCACAGACCAGCAACCGTCGAGCTCAGCTGACCAGGGTTGGGGCTTTCGGAGTCGTTCTCGAACAGCGAACGGACCTTCATGTACATCGCTCCTTCCTCTTCAGTCGCAGCCTCTTCGTCATGTTCCAGACGATAAAGCCACAGAGTCAGGATGATCATGAGATCCATGCCGCAAAGAGGATGCTCGATACTCCAATTCGTAGGCGACGTGCGAGCGACCCAACGGACCCCCTGGCGAACAGCCGTTTCGATGCAGTTGTAACATTCCTGAATCACCTTGATCATCTCGCTAGACCGCCTCACCTTATCGCGCGCATTGGACATAGCAGCCGCGACCTCGTAGGGATCATGGTATCGCAGAGCCTCTTGAACCGCTTTCAAGTCAACCTCGAGACGAGCCCGCGCGTTGCGGAACATGGCCTTGGCGTTGAAGATCAAAGGGTGGCCCTTATGAGGAGCACTCAGAGGAACCGTATCAGCCTCCGGCTCACAGAGATCAAGAGATTTCTCCCATGTCTCCAGAGCCAGTCTGAGCTTGTATTCGGTTACAACGTCTTGCAGAGCCTCGGGACTGCGCTTGTGGTACCACACTTCCAAGAACAAGGCGTTGATCATAACACGCGTTGCAAAGGCACTGTATTTCAAGGTCTCACCCTGGAACAAGTTGTCGTGGGCCGACATGAACGTAACGGCAGGAGATCCCTTGAGCTGTTCTTGCCAGGCGGCCTCGTCGGTTACCTTGGAGTTCCACAAGGCTTCCGAGGAAGGCAATTGCAGATCCTCGAATTCGTTGAAGCTAATGGCAGGCGTGTGGTTGTATGACAGGGTGAGCAACCCGAAGAAGATGTAGACGGCATAGTACGTGCGACGGCAGCCTTCATCCTCAACCCATTCATTCCGTGTAGGGGAAGTGGCGATGCGCGCCTCTTGCCTAAGCTTCAGTTCGTAGCGATTGCCAGCAACCATGTTGGCAAGCAGACTCTTGATGGAGCAAGCCCATTCAAGACCCTTGGGATCGCCACTCCAGCTAGCGAACACCATGTTGAGCAGAGAGCTTTGCATGGTCCAGAGAGGACATTTGCGAGAGCTGAAGTTCTCCTTGTTCTGCAGGAACTGGTTGACGAGGACTTTGGAGCCGATATGAAGCATGTAAGCTTGGTCTTGGTCAAAGGCATACAGGGCACCAATGGAAAGAGCAGCCATCAAAAGAGCCGGCGCGCACTCGGTGGGCTTGAACGACGCAGGGTGCAAAAACGGTAGGTGGTGATGAAACAGGCCGAAATATGTTGCCAGGTAGCGATTCAGAGATGTGAGACTGGGAAAGCGGAAACCCTCGGGAATGGCGCGTTCTGTGTCATGTGCTCGGATGTTGTCCAGGATAACATTGCGTTCGTCGTCACTAAAAACCTGAGGAGCCTTGAAGCCAGAAGGAGACTTGGATGGGTTAGCATTTGCAAGACAAGGACGATGGAGCGGAAATGTTGGAGCAGGCCTCGTGGCGATACCAGGTGAGGAAGGGGAGAGCGAGCTGATCATGGACTGCAGAGGAGGCACGGAACCGTTGCAAGTTTGACCCGATGATATGGAAGGGGTAATCGGCACGGACGGAAGCCCAGAACCAGGTTGGATTTGGGCATAAGCGGTACTCACACTGGCGAATGAATGCTGGTCGAAGGAACCAGAGGCACTGGACGTGATGGAATGGGCCTTGGACTCTGCCACGGCTTGTGGCATGAAGCTGTCCCACTGGACACCATGGGGAGCCATCGACTCGGGCGGGTAACCTACGGCTGGTTCCAAGATGGGAGGTCCGTTCGAAGTGTATGTCATTCCGGGCATTGCTGAGGAACCCTCGTAAGGGCTGCTACCGTTGCGCATAGCAGCTGTGGCCTTGTGGTGAAGATCAGCGACAAGCATGGCAGCAGTCTCAACATCAAAGACTCCTTCGCTGCTGGCTTCAATCTGCTCAAGAGCGGCGTTATCGATGGCAAGAGATTGCTTCGTGGGACCTGGGAGAGCGCGTGGTGCTTTGGGACCGGCGCGTCGTTTGCCGTCACTGTGTAGAGGGACACCTCCATCCTTTGCGTGGACGGTACGATCATGGCGAAGGAGGAGATCGCGTCGCACAAAGGTACTTCTACACTTCATACACTTGAAAGGACGCTCCTTGGTGTCTATTGATAAGATTTGGTGGTTAGCGGTGCGTCCACAAGAGTTGATCGCGATGAGGGGTAGCACATGCATCGCGCAATCATGCATGATGGCGTTGAGGGGTAATGGGAGCGGGAGACGCGAGTCAGCTGTTCCGCGGGAGGGGAGGGGAGTAAATCGAGCTTCCCGAGGAATGCGAAAGGTCATGAGGGGTTGCGATGCGACAAAAAATTTAAATAAAACAAAAAACCACATACGTGATCGTTCATGTCTGCTTCTGTGTTCGCTCCGACTGAATGCCCTGTTGCAGTACTGGCACTTGTACTTCCTGTCTGGTTGCGCGAGAGAGGTCTTTCGGGTGGCCGGAGTTGCTGAGGCATCCGTGGGAGGCACGACTGCCGCGTTGGCACCGGGCATCTTGTCAAAAGGCCGGCGAAGTCTGTCTGGTGGGTGATTGGAGTGACAATCGAAGGTCAACGACGACAACGACGTAGAATGGACGACGGAGAGAGATTGGTCAAGATGTGGCGCGTCTCGCTTCGGTCTCGTCTCTCTTCTTCTTCTACGTGTGCAATCGAGTCGAACGGCTCAACGATTACGACGACGGGCAAATGTGGAAAACTGGCTACGGCTGGCTGATTCCCGAAAGGTTGTGATTGACTGAAGAGCCCTTACAGACCGATAGTTGAGTATCGTCTATCTCTTTTTCTGGGAACTGCTCTTCTTCTCCTCGCTCGCACGCGCGCTCCCGTGGGGTTTAAAGTGTGTCTTCTTGACTCGTCTGGACGTAGTTGGTCATTTGTATCGCTATGCGGATCATGGAATGGGATGTGATGAAAGAGTGCGGCCAGGGCCTATTAAATTAGTCTGGATACACAAGAGTACCAGAGATGGGTAATGCGCTCGTCCTGTAGAGTAGGCGACGCGACTGTTTTTGGAATGGGTTGAAGATTTGCGATTGTTGAGAAGCTTGAGCAAGCGAGGGGTTGATGGAAATGATGGAACAAGAAATCTGGGAAAAAAAGGAGGGGGAGGGCGAGGTCAAAAGCTCGGGCTGGGCCTGCTGGAGCGCGAGTCTGGGCTGGGAGTGGGAGGGACTGGTGGACTTGGGGAGGGGAGGTGAGTGGGAAAGTGTGAAGAGGGACGACGGGAGGGACAGAGGGACAGAGGGGGGCAGACGGAAAGGAACACACAGTATCGCGCCTTACTGTACAGCAAAGAACAGGACATTTGCAGTGGCCGGACGGACAGTGCAGCGAGTAGACAGGGTAAACAGGGAAGGGGGGAAGGAATGTACTCACCTACAGACTACAGTACTGGACTGGCACACTGGATGGGTCTCTCCCCTCCCGCACGCTGCTGTTGCTGGCTGTTGCGCAGGCACTGGACCCCAAATCTACTAGGATCGCGGGTGTGCCGTATGTGTTGTCTCTCGATGGTGTCGGGTCTTAATGCAATTTGTACTGTGGGTTGGTTGATAGCATTGAATGCTTTTTGGGACTGCCTTAGGCCCCGTGTGGTTGTACTTTTTGCTACGTGCACCTGCATGCAATGTACCTACTTACTTCTTGCTGCCTGTGTAAGCTTACTTAGGTATGCATGCTAGGTAACAGCTAACATTAAACCAATTGCTCCTCTTCTCTCTACAAACGAGTGTGACGCCTGCTGCTGGATGAAGGTAGTAGGTCGGTAGGAGGAGGGATGTACCTGAAAGCACTGTGTTTTTCTTGATAGCCCACCACTCGAGTTGCGCGGGCGCATTGAGAAATGTGACAGAGGGAGGGGGGAAATCTTTCTGGAGGGGCAGAGAGCAGAGGGGGGGGGTTGGCCAAACCACCGATACGATGGGCGAAGAAAATGATAACTGTGGAAGGTGGTCAAAACAGCCCCTCGAATTATTCGTACAGTGTGCACAGTAAGATTTGGGTGGCCGGAGAGAATGTGCGAATGTTACGAGGGGCAGTCCATCATTCAATACGGTCTGGCCTTGGAGAGAGCTGTGCGTGCATGTGGTTTAGCGCATCAACTACCCCCTGGACAGCGAGCCTACTTGTAGTATGATTTAGTGGAATTCGTTACTCTGCTCTTGGAGCTGTTTTTTTCTCTTACTGACCGACCCTACTGCCTACCGACCCTACCGACCCTACCGTGCCTGGGCTGGGCGGTACATCCCATTCGACCTGGAAAAGGAATTCACTGACATGGCGGCCATATGTGACGGTTTATCAATGCCAATGCAGGTCATCTCTGAGCAACATTGATGAACCACGAACCCAAGAATGCTTTCCAAGCATAGAGTGGAAGACGGAAGGTGGGGGGTATTATTGGCCATACCTTCTTTCAATGCCTATTAGGAAGACACTCTGTCCAATCCAACTACTCGTGGTCTTGTCTTGGTTACTGACTTTGAGGATTCCGACCCGAGCACACTACCTACCAACCAGCAAATTTTCCATCGATAGAAGACGCTCACCCTAAAACCTTGCTCGATTCGTAGGAAGAACATTGATTGATGCCTCACGTTCAGCCAGTACAAGTACAGTGCCACCTCCGTTTCGAAAGCTTCCCTCCGCTGGGAACTACCTTCTTAGTTAGTCAAACCAGTCACGCAACCAAGTAACACATCAAGAGGGGGGCAGCTTTTCCCTGGGGCACATTAGTTCACCGGGGAACATGTCCAAAGTCTACGACATCCACCTGCTCCATCCACTTTCCTGTCGCTGATGTCCGCCCACCCAACCCGGTCTTCCAGAAAACAAATTGAAGAGAATACCGAGCTTCCATTTGATCCTGTCCATTATCGTGCCAAAAGCAGCGACAAGCCCAGAATAGGCCTAGCCCGACTGACACGAGAAATTGGTCTGGCGTCACACGTCTTCCTCACCCACTCGCACACCACTTCCTGTCTGCTTTCGAGACGCATCATCATCATCTTCCTTCCATCCCGTCCGCGTCGCCATTGATTAAACCGGCAACGCCCTCCCTCCGTGCCGTTGTGGGTGCACCTGTGGCCATGGATGATGAAAGCGACGGCGGCCAACCTCTCAGCTATCGCCAGCACTCGTTGCAGAGTGTCACGCACACACGGTCAAGAGACCTTTTCCCCCACTTGCATACTGCCTGTCCTGTATAGCCCAGTTAAGCCACGGGTGGCTCTCCGTTTTACCTTTTGTTCTCCAAACTAAATACAGAATCTGAGGAGTCAGTCGTCTTCCATTCAGCGTCCAGCGTGGGTCATATTCCTTCTGCTATAGCCCGGCGCGCGGGTTACTGAGTCTTCCCAGGGAAGAAGAAGACAGGGGCAGGGGACGCCAAGGGTTTGGGTACCTACTGCTTCAAATGTGGGAGCGGAAGTACGTACCCCTCCGTCCGCCGTACCAACGCCAGCGCCAGCGAGTGTCATCTATCTGCCCCTCGTTTCCTGTTCCTGGCCCCCCGTCTTGATTGCTATTTTGGTTAAATTTCGAAGTCCAATCGAGATAGACGCGTAGCATCATCCTTGGCCCCTCATCTTACTCAGAGTTCCCCTTGCTGCCAGGCGAAGAGTTTTCTCAGAATGCAGTGATGAACCCCTCGCCTCAATATAGGGGGCGGCTGGAAACTTATGCCAACCTACTATGTGTGATACGTGCATGCAATGCGCCCTCTACACTTGATGCTTCGACTCTCTCAGTCGGAGCGTCAGGCCTCGGTGGATCACGAAGCAGCCTCGCATGAGGAGGAGTACAAATACATGCAACTAGGCCTTGAAATCCACTGTCCCTCTTTCCGAGCCAGCACGCCAGGCAGCTCAAGACAACCTGGAAGCAAGCCTACCAAAATAGCGTCAGGCGACACAAGCCATTGGACATTGATCGACGAACTACTGACCTGCATAACCGATACCTACAAGTAGGTGATTTGCCTTATAACATGACCCATGTCGTAAAATGGATCAGCCTGCATTTCTAGAGCGAGGCTGGTGCTGCCAGCTCACTTAATCATCCACAACCGTCGTGTGTCCTTCAACACCGCTCTGGCAGACCTAGATACCATTTTTTCAATACTCAGTCCCGATATAGGTGAGTTATTCGACGTCGTCTACTCCGTACTGAATGTTGCTAGACCGCAACATGAGGATCTCCACCTCGGGGCAACCTCCCGGCATGTGGTCTGGATCGTGAACCCCGACACTTGTCGCGAGACTCGGATCAATAATAAGTAGGCCTCGGGGACATGGGTTACAACATTGGGGTGAGGGGTACATAGAAGGTATACACTGCAAACATGCAGACAAGAAGCATGTGAGCTGGAGCGGGGTGGGCATGCACCTTGAACAACGATCCGATAGTCCAAATGGTGAGGGGTCAAGTCAAACGGTTTCACGGGCTCGTTGGGAAATAAGAGGCATGATTATCGGCAACGTGAGACAAAGCTAATAATAAACCTACCTCGATGTAAAATTATGGTGGCTATCGCGCTGCAATAATCGTTATACTTTTGGCAGAGGTAAACTCTGTCCTGGAAAAACCAAAGTCATATATCTCATAGTCATGCACGCAGTAAGACAAGCGATAGTCTTTTACCAGTGCCATCAATAACACGTTGACTGATCAGAGACACGACTCTCTGTCTGTGGTCGGTATGGAGACTCAAGCACGACAGAATATCGACGGGACGTAGCTGGTAGCAGCTCTCTCATACGCAACACGATGCGATGGTGGCCTCTGGGGCACTGTCGCGATGATCAGCCCTAGGGAAACTACATCTCGACATCCATATCGTATGTCGGCATTCGAATTGCGATGCGTGGGGAGCTCCTCGTCCACCCACAAAGCTCCATCCTTGGAATCCAATGATGGTAGCTTGCATAGCTACTTTTCATGGACCTACTAAAACGGTGTTGACCTAATTTGTTGGAGCTCGTTGACCTCATCAGTCAGTTAGTAGTTACCTTTTCAATTACAAGGTGAACCTCGTGCCTGGTCGTCGAAGCAAGCTGCAGAGTAAGCATACCTACATATCCTTCACCAGTTCGGTATCTTCCAGTGTGTTACAATCACCTCGCTTCAAAGTTTTATGGTTGCAGCGGCATAGGATAGTCTTGTTCATTCTTATTCTATCTGTGCCCAGGTACGGATCCTTACACATAAAACCAACTTCTTCAGGGCACCAAAGCACAATTTCTGTTTGTCGTCCAGGCCTTCTTCATACACGGCTCGGCACCTATCCACCAACAAACCCCTCGCGGCCCGGCGGCATCATCATCGAGATTAATACTACGACCTGTCAATAATTGCGAAAACTTTTTCATTCCATACCTAACCAATGGATTGAACTTTGTGCCTTTGCATTGGCGAAGAACAGACATGGGCATTGGCAGTATCCTCAGGGTTGGTAAATTACTGTGTAAAGCCACACACCCCACCCTCCACGCCGACCACTGCCTGGAAATAACTGCTCCATTGCTGACACGACGGTATAGCCGGAATGCGCTTCCCGTCTTCCTAGGCCAACCTCAGGTGGGCGGCTGTTCCATGACACCAGTCGCCAGTCCCCACTTGAAGTAATATCGCGACCTGAAGCTCAGACGACGCCTTGACGTTTCTCGAGACCTTCAAACATTCAGTGCCCACAATCAAGGGGTACGGAGTCATTCGAGAACAATTCGATTTTCTCCGGCCCTTGCTTTGCAGGGCTTCATGCTCATCAATTACCGGCGGCAATGATGATGCGAACTGCATGTATTAAAAGCAGCAAATCCACATGACCCGACATCATCGGAGCGAAGTCAGTATGGAGAGCCTGCTGGATCACGTCGCATTCAAGGGATGAAGTCGCTTCAGCTTTCGTGACAAAGCCCCCCCCCCCAGCCGCACCCTGTTTGCTCTTATCGACGTTGGCTCGCTCTAGTCATTCTGATTCTGCTGGCTCTAGCCGTTTCGCGGCTTCGTGCCCGGAAACCACTGGTTTCGTGGATCATAGGCCTAAGGCCTCGAGAGTCGACATTCCCCTCAGGCCCCATTTTCGATAGTTTGCGAGCCCCGCCGAGAAATCGCGGTTACTCTCCCCTGGGCTCCTCGGTGTCAACGCCGACTTCTGACGTGGACGAGGCCCGACGATACTCACCGTCCTTCGGCTTCGACATAGTCGTTGGCGGTGAGGTGAGAAGCCAGTATACAAACATTGATTGTCGGTGTAGCATGGTGGGTTATTCAGCCTGTCTGCCCGCTTTCGTGCAGTATCTGGCCCGAATTGTGCATATCTATGAGCACGGTGCGAATCTGTCGCTACAGAAACTGACCAGGGTCAGGGAGAGAGGACAAGGTTTTTTGCAAAAGTACTAAGGTAATCCCAGGAAACGAGGACCTGGGGCCTCGCGGGATCGATCCGGGCCCACGTGCGCGTCGAGCTCCTCTTCTGGCAACTAGCACGCGTCTTGCCGATCCGGGTTTAATTGACCAGCTGGGGGAATGTACCGTACTCCATGCTAGTTGTCACCTGTTAATCAGCCCATACCCGGGAACCTTGTCGGCTAGCTACTAGTTGCCATCAACTCTTGAAAAGCAGACCGTCATTCACAGAGACTATGTTGGAGACTATTATGCGAACATACAAACTATACTATATCGATAGCAGCGCACTAAGACAGGGAAGCAGGAAGTCTTGCGACAGGTCTTGGCATCTCGTTGAGCTGTCACTCATGACAATTTGGTCCGGTCTCGCTGTGTCCCCTGACGATCTCCATTCAAGGGGTGCGAAGATATGGATTTTTGGGGGGAAGCTGTTGACGCATACAATATTGGGTATATTGGACTATATCACAGCAACTTTCCAATTTTTTTTGGTCGACATCTATTCTTGTCTGAAGCCGTTGAGTAAAGCAAGGCGCTGCGCTATTCCTTTGGTACGTATTTGCGACTTGCGTCACAATTCGATAGATCATTATGTTTGGTCATAATAAGATTCGGTGTTTCTTTTTGTTTCATGCGTATGAGAAACGGCTTGTGTCCTATTGACTCTATCGTTGCCGCATTTTTCACTAAGTTTCCAGTCAAGATATACTTATAGCAACATGATCGCTCTAATTCTGTCCTGCCCGCTAATGGTAGATGGTCAGGCCGGACTTCGCAAGTGAGGGCATTCTATGGAGTATTTGCTCGCTACGAGCCGCACACCCGTCAAGGCCATCAGTTACACAAGCATACTGAAGCATCCGAGTCGCCACATGGCACTTCAGCTGAGTATGTTCCGACTAGCCCCTGGGAATGCGGCCTCCCGTAGATCTCCCTCGATGTAGCGTCGAGAGAAGCAATTTGTCCCTTCCGGCCCTCCCGAGTAGGGAGTGCTCTAGGAGAAATCGAACAAACCGGTTGGCTCTCGACGTTCCACGAACCATTGTGCCAGAAGCAAATTGCCGGCTTCACGCACTTGGAAGCACACTATTTGATGCTGGTACCAAGACACGGCCACCCTCCCATCACTCTCCTCCCTTGACTGACTTGCAAAGCCCTTGTCGCCGCCACGAAAGCAACGAGGACTCCAGCAGCAAACCACATATTGCCGTGGCAAGGCATCCGGTCCCGATGATTCGTCGTTTGAACCGAACCTCCTGCTCGTCCTTGAAAACAGATTTTCTTTCTTTCTAGAAGTTTATCATCTAGCAAACAAACCTCCAACCCCTTGTGGACGTGGGGGTTGCCTTTTGGACCCGATTCGACTGGGGAAAATTTTACATGAAAAAGCAATTATAATAACCCCTGAAATAATGAGATCCAGCGGGCGTTCTGAACTATGTCAGCTTTGCCCTCACTCTATGTGGCCAGATCTTGAGGAGTGGCATTGCTTAATAGCGAAACACTTGTCTACTGGCTGGGTGGTTGACATGTCAAACTCCAAGTCCGAAGTAGTCAATCGACAATTGTACTTGACAAGGGGTGCAAATATTCGAACATGTGACCTTCCCTCACCACCCGAATGTTGTTATCCCAAGAGAATAGTAACTATGTCGGACAATCTTTCCCTCCCCGGCCCCTCGCCGATCAGACTCTGGAAGCCTTCTCAATACAGCTAGCTCTCGGGATCCTTCTGGATGCGAGGTTCTTGGTTGTCGGGGTCAGTTAATCAAATTCGGCCACCATCCACTCATCACCGCGAGATAATCTCCCCCGGACCCCAAAGTGTACCGCCGGGAGCCGTTTGCCCATTTACTCCATTCGTCCTCCACGGGTCTATTCCCAGCCGCTTATCCATCCCTGAGATCGGAAGGCTTTGCCGATGAGCAGAAGATGGGCATCAATTATGTGCACCTACCATACGCCTCCGGTGGAAGCATGCCCAGATCAGGAACACAAATATATATTGTTGGTGTAACCCGACGGAGTCTAACAGTTCTATGTAAATACATCTCGATTCGTCCTATCAGACCTTGTCTTCCCATGGCAACTGCGTTCGGAGCCACCATGAGCACCCTTGCATCGCCGAGACAAACCTCACGTCGTTCTATCAGAGCCCATCTACCCTGTTGTTTCAGCGCCTACAACCGTGTCCTCGGCCGTCGGGAATGGCATCAAATGTATGCAACGACTACTATACGTCTCAGAGATACGAGGTGGCATATATAGATGCATTTTGTACTCCGTACGTGCGAGTTAAACCCCTGACGCAGCAAACAAGATACACGATACCCTGTCTATCGTAAATCAGCAAGATGTTTCGAATTTCCAAACGAACCCTACCTTGCTCCCTTGCCCTGCCCCGACCGACCCAACCTCCTTGGCAGGTTAAGAATAGTCGACTAGAAAAGATAAGACACGACAAGACGGACTGAGCAAGTGCCGCGCTCGATTGAGGGAGTACCAACGTCGGCTCACACCGCTGTCCAGTCCAGTTCGGCGGACCACCTGCCTTCACTCCACAGACTTACAGAGAGGGTTACATCCTCGCCTTGACACAGAGGATTTGATCTCAGACATTGTTACCACACGATGCAATGCATGCATACATAGTAGCGAGTAGTAGCGAGGCCTGCGCTGTATGTGTGCATGCATATAAATGTACATATTACGTATGCGATGGCTCCATAGGTAATGTCTGTAACAGGTAAGAAGATATGTGAGTCCCATGAAGAAGCGAACGAAGATGAATATGGACGTGGTGCGCTGTGGAGAAAGGCAGCGAGGTGGAGCAACGTTAATAAACAATATGAACTACCGTCGTTGCCCCTCTCTACTACCGTGTGGTGACAGGCAGCTACATACAGGTCAGAATGAAATTGAAATCAGCGCTGTTATCCCTCGGAATAACCTCAATTAATCCCCGCTTTGATGCATACCCACACATGCTCGACTATATCCCCTCTAAAATGCGACCTTGATACATGACATGTACTTCTCATATCTTGATGGGCGAAAGCCGGTATATACATACGCATACAGCACAGCACGTAAGAGGGTTTATATTTGGC
Source organism: Apiospora koreana (assembly GCA_017163955.1). Taxonomy (NCBI): domain Eukaryota; kingdom Fungi; phylum Ascomycota; class Sordariomycetes; order Amphisphaeriales; family Apiosporaceae; genus Apiospora; species Apiospora koreana. Next base: position 284,412 of record JAFHKQ010000008.1, read on the forward strand.
GTGCGTTATGCCCCGCGCTGCTCCTTCCGGGAAGACGTTAGGTAAAGTACATGTAGTAGGTAGTGGTCGAATCCAGTTCAAGCGCGTTCGACTATATATGCTCTCTTACATGCATGCCTGCATGCAAAGAGAGATCCATAGCTGCAAAGGCAGGAGGAGTGTGTGTGTGTGTGAGATGAGAGGCCAATGGTGAACAATTGCGCAAGCCTGTCTCAACATCCAACTTCAGGATTGTACACGGAGGTGGAAGGATTGGGCGATGCAGCGGTAAAAGCCTGCAGGGAACGTGGGACCCTGGGCAGTACCTATCTAAAGAGGTAACATGGCATGGAGGTTTTCTACATGTACACTTGATTGATACAGGTATCTAAGCTGGGCCTGGTACGCGTGATACTCGAAGGAGGTGAAGGTGCGTCGGTGTCAATCGCAGAGCGCAACTCTTCGCGCTTCAGTCCTGATGTAGAAGCACTACCTGACTAAACTGGCCGATAGTTGATTGTGTCGTTGCTGACAATTCCAATTGATGAGTGCTGGCTGTGGCAGACAGCGGATAGGAATCGATAGTGCCAAGTGCATTGACTCGATGTAGCTGTCTTCACATTGCGCGAAGACACGGATCAAGGGTCTTCTTTTGCCAGCCCAAACCAATGCTTGATCCAAACACCCGCCTCACCTGCAAACCAAAGCACAGCCGTTCAACCCCCCCAGATTTAAAAAGTCCAGCACCCTTGGGGGGTGCCCAAACCGTTGCTCGCTGCGCGACGGATTTGGCGATCGCCGGTGTTTATCAATCCACAGCTCGCACCAACGAGGAAGCACCGGCAGGCGTCTACATAGGTGACGAATATAGACGTCTTCATTTAATAACAGGCAAGTGAGCCTCGGGCTCGGCGTCAGAATACGTAAAACGGATGCACCAATGAGGCAATAGAAGCACATAAAACCCGTACGCGGGCCCTCCAAAAACCCCATGCGGGTAATCTGCTACCTTACCTATGTAAGCTCTGCGCGAAAGAAGAGAAGGGAGAAGAAAAAAAAAGTGATACCGAGATACTTACTGGATCACCGCGAGGGCCAGAGAAAAAGGGGGACCCCGGGAAGCGAAAGAGGGGTATTCGCATAATGCAAGCGCAGAAAGAAACCCAAATTTTGGATGGATGATGCTTTAGTAGCAAAATCATAGGACGTTCCATGAGGATGATAACAACAACATGACCATTCGGGGAAAACAACAAGTTACTACGAATAGAATGGCACCTACATAATAAAACCAGACAACACAACATTGAAAGGAAGGAAGGAAAGGGACAATCTCGCCAAAAAAGCGACAGGCAACTCAGGATCCATTCGCTCGGGTCGTCGTCTGCTGCTGCAACTCCCATTGCATTGGCATCTGTCGATTCAATTCCCTCTCTCGCAGCAACCCATCAGACAAGTCAAGTTGACAAGGGAAAATACGGACCCCCTGTCCTGTGCCCCCCTCCCTCTTCCCAGTGTGCCCCTGCTACATATCACCGAGTAGCGAGTAGTCTTGCAGCCTGCCAGCCTTTCAAAGGCGACCCGGCACGCAGAAACGCACCAGACCACCAAAAGCTGCTCTGGCCTGGCCAGGTCCCTCTCCTCTTAAGTCTCTCTCACCAGATCAGGCGAATTGAAACTCCTTGCTTGCCTCTCTCCCTCCCCCCCCCTACCCGCCCACCTATCGACGAGCGGCCAACCACTCAACCTATTGGATTGGAACCATCATTTCACACTTTACGTGTAGAAATAATCTCCTAGCGCCCAGATCCAGCAATCGACGGCCAGCCAGAGATTGAAGCTTCTTTTTTTTCTTTCCCTCTTTCATGACCGACCGACGGAACGAAGACGGAGTACATACATAGAACTGCTGTGTGGTCAATTCGATAGTCCTTCCTTTGGATCCGCGGCACTTGCCCTGTCCTAATCCTCTCCCTCTCGCCGACGCGCCCACACGCCCTCAGTCAAATCAACGCCCCTTTTGAGAGCCGGCTTCGAACGAGACGCGATATCGAAGGCAGCCATTACATTCCGAACGACTTCTTTTAATCACCGTTCCTCTCAGCTCCGTCGTCCGTGCGCCAGCTGTTTTCCATCCTCGGGATTCCGTGCGGATCCGAACTTTAACTTACTTCGAGACCTTCCTTTGCCTCGTAGGGCTGGACAACTTACCTCTCCGACCTCGTTTCCTTGTATACCTGTGTGTAGGGTCCAGATGATGACTTGATCGCATCCCTGGCCCACTTCCTGCATTTCGAGCTCGATGCGTCCGAGTCCACGATGCTTATGACAATCAATCCTAGCCCGGCACTGCGACAAACACATACATCTAACACACTAAGCTTGCGCTACCAGGCGAACGCGAACGAGAACAACCACAGTTCCGCAGCCAACCTATCCGAGCCGGCGTCGTTGGGAACCTCCAACGGTGACGGCAGCTATTACAAACAAAACAACATAATGAACGGCATCATGGGGACCGCGCCACCCGGCACCTTGTACGTGCGGGCACTCTACGACTATGAGGCCGATGACCGCACGAGTTTAAGTTTCCACGAAGGAGATGTTATACAGGTTATTACACAGCTCGAGAGTGGTTGGTGGGATGGTGTTATCAATGGAGTTCGTGGTTGGTTTCCAAGTAACTATTGCCAGGCCATCACAAGTTCAGACGAGATACCCGACGCCATGCAGAATGGAGAGATAGCAGCCGCGGAAGACGATATGGAAGACCAGGGTCTTTATGACGATGACTATGACCGCGACAATGAGTCGGACCCGGACGACTTCAACGGATTGCCCCTCGAAGGGACAACAGAGACAGTAGTAAGATCTGGCGGGGCCGACTTCTGGATTCCGCAAGCGACCGGCGATGGTAGGCTATTTTACTTCAACACCATGACGGGCGAGAGCAGCATGGAACTGCCACTGGAATCGCCGACCTCCTTCAACGAAAGTGGGCCACGGGACCGGATGAATGTGAACATGCCCGAGAAAACAAGGCCACCGCCCGAGATGATGGCACGCGGCTTGACGCAAGACGAGGACGAGGATTCGGAGGTGACTTCGTCATCTGAATTGGACGGTGAATCCAGTCGGAAGCCGTCATATAGCTCATTGGTAAGTCGCATTCCGGCCCCGAGGTGGTTTCTTTGTGTATTGTGTTGGTGTGTGTGGAGGGGATGCACAGCCGTTTGTTGTCGCATGTCTCGTGTGACCACCCACCTACCCACCTGTCGAGTATTATACTCACATGGCCTCGCACTGTTCTAGCATTCACGCGCGCGCCGAGGATACACACATGATGGTGTTGGTATTTCACCCGCGCCTTCGATGGATTCTATGAATGGCGCATCGCCGATGGCACGAATTCGAGCAGATACCTATATCAACACCAACCTTGGCGTGCCGGGAGCAACAGGTCAAACCCCAATGCTAGCCTCGGCCACCTCATTCACCGGCACCAGCTTCAACCTCCCTCAAGCTGCGTCGATTCCACGGTCGTTTTTCGACGATGGCAGCACCCCTGTATTGACTTGGAATCTGCTTGTCGCCAACATGAAACGAGCAATCGACCGTTACCGGGATACGATTACCAGCAACAACCGGGCTGAATACGTTGCCCGCGCAGAAGATATCTCGGACCATTTGCGCCTCCTCCTGGCAGCCGGCTCTGGCACCACAGATAACCACTCTGGTCAGCCGTCTGTCATCACCACCAACAAGGCGCTTTACCCCCATTTCCGCGACATGATGTCCAAGTTTTCCAAGCTCGTCATCTCTTCCCATATTGCCGCCGCAGACTGGCCTAATGCGGAGTCTGCTCAGAAGTGCATGCAGGAAGCCGATGGCGTGCTCCTCGGCGTCTTCAGTTTCGTCGAAGTAGCAAGGCAGCAGCGGGGCGAGGAGATACCGCGCTTATTCCCAGGTTTCGTCATTGGAAGCACGACTGGAGGCAGCTGGCAGAACAATGCCCTTGGCGGTAGAGATCCCATCATGTCCAACTTCCTGGAAGATGAAGAAGGAACAACCGACCCTACGGCCATGCTTGATGGTAAACTTCTCGAACGTCTGGATGAGCAGAAGAGGATGCTCGTGTCAAGTATCAGAGAGCTCGAAAAGAACCTGGGGGTCTCCGAAAAGGTCATCACCCCCTTCCGCCACGAGGTTCTCGGCAACAACGTCTGCATCGCCGGTGGCAGAGTATTGGAGATGTTCAAGCCATGGATTACCATGATCGAATCCATTGATCTATCTTCCCTTGGGAACAATTTCCAAAACCCACAATTGGGCGACTTCAGCACCTATAAGCAGAGTCTATACGATAATATCTCCGACCTCCTGTTAGGTTGTCAGGCTGTAGCCGGGCCACTGGGTGATGAGTGGTCCGAGGTTCGTGGCGAGTCGCTCGAGAGTCGGTTAGAATATGTCCGGCAATGCGCACGCGCGCTGGAGCAGAACTCCTCACATATCGGATTCTCGCTGCAGTTGCTCTCGGAACAGATTCCGCAGCCGCTTGATTCGCGCATACGGAGCGATAGCACGTTTGATCGTGAACAGCTCCGCAGGAACGAGACCATGCCTTACAACCCAGTTTCTCACCAGAGATCCGAGTCTCGCTCCATGGGTGTGCGGCCGCCGCTGCAAACTGCACAGTCTTATACCGAAGGCGACACAACGGCTCCGCCTACGAACAACTACCGCAAGGGCGATCTGTCAAAAGTTAGGAAGATTTTGGGAGACGACCCGACGCCATCCGGAGCTATGCAGCAATCCGAGGAGGCACCGCCATTCTTGCGCCTCGACCTCGAGAGCGAGTTGTCTTGGGATCTCAAGACTTCACCTCCATCTGTAAAGGGTGGAACCCTGTTGGCACTTGTCGAGCAGCTGACGCGCCATGACAAGCTCGAGTCCAGTTTCAACAACACTTTCCTGCTGACCTACCGGTCATTCACCTCTGCCCGCGAGGTATTCGAGCTTCTCGTCAAACGGTTTAACATCCAGCCCCCCGAGGGCTTGAGTAACGTCGACTATGAGTTATGGCGAGATCGCAAGCAGAAGCCGATTCGCTTCCGAGTGGTTAACATTATGAAGAGTTGGTTTGACAACTTCTGGATGGAGGAATCCAACGACGAGTCCAAGCAGCTCATTCGAGATGTTTACACCTTCGCCAAAGACACCATCAAGTCCACCGAAACCCCTGGCTCTCAGCCCTTGATGGCAGTTCTGGATCAGCGTCTTGCTGGAAAGGAAATTTCATCTAAGCGTATGATCCAGACGTTCACCAACAATGTGCCTGCGCCTATCATGCCGAAGAACATGAAGAAGCTGAAGTTTCTGGACATCGATGTGACCGAGTTTGCCCGCCAGCTTACCATTATCGAGTCCAAGCTTTATGGCAAGATTAAGCCCACCGAATGTCTCAACAAAACTTGGCAAAAGAAGGTTGGCGAGAACGACCCTGAGCCTGCGCCAAATGTCAAGGCCCTTATTCTGCACTCCAACCAGATGACGAACTGGGTTGCAGAGATGATTTTAGCCCAGATGGACGTCAAGAAGCGAGTGGTCGTCATCAAGCACTTCGTATCTGTTGCAGATGTAAGTTGTATCCTGTTCGTGGATCCTGCCAAAGTTGCTAATAGCCCCTAGAAATGCCGGACGTTGAACAACTTTTCTACGCTCACGTCCATCATCTCCGCCCTGGGCACCGCTCCTATTGCTCGCTTGAAGCGGACTTGGGATTTGGTTCCGGCTCGAATTTCCGCCGTTCTCGAGACTATGCGTAAACTAATGGCCAGCACCAAGAATTTCGGAGAGTACCGAGAGGCTCTGCATGCCGCCAACCCGCCGTGTATTCCCTTCTTTGGTATGTATTCCTTGGCGCCGGTATCTATGTACCGTTTTTGGATTCCTCTGTGAGCCTTCGCTAATTACTCTCAACTTTGCCAGGTGTCTACTTGACGGATCTTACCTTCATTGAGGATGGTATCCCATCCATCATCAAAAAGACTAACCTGATCAACTTCTCCAAGCGGGCCAAGACTGCCGAGGTCATCCGTGACATCCAACAGTATCAGAACGCGCCCTACTCCCTCCAGCCTGTACCCGAGTTGCAAGACTACATATTGAGCAACATGCAAGCTGCAGGAGACGTCCATGAGATGTACGACAAGAGTTTGGTGGTCGAGCCCCGCGAGCGCGAGGACGAAAAGATTGTGAGGTACGTAAAATACAGACGTTGATGAAGGAGCTGCCGAAGTATCCGCGCCCTTAGGGCTCCAACATTTTATGTGGCGGTGGGCGGCAAAGTCTTTGTTTCTGTTCCTCTCGTAGGGGCAAGCAGCGGCCGTTTATTCGTGATTTGTCATGGTTGAGGCCGACATTTAACTGACTTGTGGGTGGTACAGAGTCTTGGCTGAATCAGGATTCCTCTGATCAGCGAGTAACCTCACATTACTTGCGATCAACCATTTGCGCCTGCGAGTCTACGGCTGCCTCCACCATGTGGATGGGAACGCACAAGTACTAGGGGCTGCCCACACCGGTCCCGTCAAGCTATTCTGGTCATTGCGAATAAACTTCGGCACACCGTCGGAAATCACTGCATAGCCGAACATCGCTTTGTGTCTGCAAATCGCATGGGAGCTTGTTGGAACACCACTGTATCATGGATGGTAAGCTACCCGACACTTGGGCTTTGATTAAAAGGATACATCTCGTCCATTCCAGGCGGCTCCATATGACGAAGTTGCCTGGATGGTCTTTTGTGTGGCCAAAGCTGGCCAGGATGGAAAAGGAGAAAGGGTATTTAGGGATCACGCAGTGTGGAAGACGGGAGTCTGGTGGCACATTGGCTATAGCCAGCAGCTTGCAAGGTGCCACTGCCTTCGCCCAGGCCCGCGGTCTTCATGCTCGAGACAGGGCACATATTCAGGTTATGAATCAGGATTGGGTTCGGGATGGGAAAAGAAAACATACTATGATCCTCCAAATGCAGGATGCCCCAAGGGCTCACCCAACACGGACGGGTGTTACAGTCGCCATTTTTGAGAGACGAGCATTTGCAGTGAGCAAGAGACAGCACATCACATGAAATTTCAAGATCTACCGGGGCAACTCGATATGGTTGCCCAAACATCATTACCATCGCGTACGACTATTGAGCACAGGTTCCTTGTCACGAATACTGTTTTATCACAATAGGAAAAGGGGCAAAGAGGGGGGTTTGGCTACGGAAGCAATTGCGTGTCAGTCACTCGGTCACTTGTTCTTCGGGATGCAAGGAGAGTGGGAGTTTACTTCAAACCCGTTCCATTTGTCGCATGGCTTCCTCATAGACTTGACGAGAAATTATCCAAGTGTTAAATCTGTAACTTTACTTGGACTTTACTTGGGCAGTAGTGATCTCGTGACTTGAATTATGCACAAGAAATCTGCTGAGGCCTAATTGGGGGGGTGCAATCGGTCCTATTTTTTGTCGAGTTTCCGCACCGGTGAGTGATGATATGATGTTGTTACCTTCAATCAGATGGACTACTGCAGACGACCCGATCGGTAGAGTGCCGAATGTAGGCAGAGAGAGAGATAGGGGATCCTCCCCTCCCTGCTTCCTTGCTCTACGGAGTATACATAACCATAACCCTACCTACTTGCTACCTGCGCCCCCCTCCATGCAGTGAGACCCCAGCCAACCGAGCCGGTGGGGTACTCATGTAGGGTGGTGGGAGATTGTGGTTGCATGCACCTTTCCCGGTCTTTTTATCCGTCATTTGGGGTTGGGGTTGGGTTGAGTGACGCGCCCCCTTGCGCCCTCACTTCATGGAATATTCCGACTCACCGGTCCCCTCGAGCGTTGTGTGGCTGCAGGATGTCAACGGCTGCATGTGATGGTGGGCGTTTTCTGGGACTTTCGGGGCAGGCATCCATCTGGCTGCGGGATATTCTTCTTCTGACGCGTAAACCTATCTTACGAGAGTGACTGCGTGAGAAATGCCATCGGGGAGGGCGCTCTCTAAAAAATGCTCATATGTAAGCTACTAGGAGGAAATCAGCGAGAACCCTTGGCAGTGCCGGGGCAAACCTACATACTTACTTCCTATTCATGCAGTGATTCCTAGCACAGATGAAGTGTTTGCAGAAGCGAAAAGTAGGTACGATATGGTCGCGTGTGGGCTGCTGCAGCTGACACCTCAGCCAACTGCTGGAGATGGACAGCAGGCTGCTGGTACCCTCGTGGAGTGAATCCCCTCCTCCCCCCTCTGGTGGATGATCGGTTGACCCATCTCTCCCCACGAGTTGGGGAACCCCTGTATTTACAGTATACTCCAATACTCATGCCCCTAAATAGATGAGGCAAGCCCACTGGGATGGACTCCAACATACAACGAGATCGATAACAGCCTGCTCCAATCCTCGATAAACCGGCTGATATTCTGCAAACTTCGCATAGTTCCTTGTTTCATGAAATGGGCCAGTGGACCGTTGGCATATCGTTGTTGATGCCCATAAACGCCAGACATCGCGATGCCTTGTCTGCAAATATCGCTACAGTAGACTGTTCGAAGCCTGAAGCTCTGAGGAGTCTTGTTTGTGGCGGAAGCAAGACAATCGAGCCTTGGGCAAGCATGGAACTCCATGAAAAGATACGCGCGAGTTGGCTATCTGGGAGATTTGCCCGGTATTTTGGTCATTCAGGATAGCGTATATACTGGAAGTGCAGGTCGGTATATATGTAGTAACTAAGGTCTACGCATCCCATTTTGTTCTCCTGCGGCTGGAATCTCCCCTTTATTGTCAGGTCATGTGATTAGGCTTCAGTCATACACGTCAAGGCGGGGAAGTGTATCGTTTCCTTTAGGAAAGCAGCTCCTCGGTAGATGCGTGTGTAATTGGATGTTGGCTTTCGCTCGATCAACATGGAGTCTCTGTGTCAAACATGTCGCAAACTCATACGCATGCTCCTTTTGGCTCGGCATTTGCCGGAAAATACAGCTGCGCAGACGGTTCATATCGAAAGATCCGCCTGTGAAGGTTGCCATGCCTGTGCTATCGTTGCAGCGCTTATCAAATCGGAGAAGCGGGCTTACGACAAAGAATGCCAGGTTCGAGGTTATTGTTTTAGTCACCAAGAATACCGCCTGAGATATTACCTGAGTGACTCTACCTTCGATGTGTTTTTGAGGCGCATTCGGAATGAGGACTTGCCAAATCCACATAAGTCCCTTACAGGCAGAAGTACCATGTCGGGCGAATCCATGGGGAAACTCTCGACCTGGCTGGGGCTCTGTGATCAACACAAGACCTGTATGTCTTGGCCGAGATACAATGGCGTCCCTCGGACGACTCCCACGCGGCTCCTAGAGTTGGATTACACTGCAGAGCCTCCGGGTGTCCATCTGCTGACATCTGATCGACCCGGCGGCTATGTTCGTTACGCAACTCTAAGCCACTGTTGGGGAGACCAAGTGCCGCTGCGTCTCATGCGTAGCAACATGAGCAGAATGAAAGAAGGCATCGATTTCCAACAACTGCCCAGAACCTTCCAAGAATGCATACGAGTCACACAGACAGTGGAAATTCGATACCTTTGGATCGACTGCCTGTGCATCATTCAAGATTCAGAAGAGGACTGGCAACAAGAGGCCGGTCTCATGGAACAGGTTTATTCGAATTGCTATCTGAACATCGCTGCAAGTGATTCCAGGAATGGCAGCGAGGGCCTTTTTCGTGAACGAGAGCCCCGAGAGGCCTGGTGTCCCTATGTACAGATCAATGATGAGGAAGGGCTCTTGTGCTACGGCGACCCTTACCTCCCTGGACGCCTCGGTACAAGAGCCTGGGTGGTCCAAGAGCGTTTCCTCTCGCCGCGTACAGTGCACTATACCAAAAAGCAGCTGGTGTGGGAATGTTCCGAATCTTTTACTCTCGAGGGGTTCCCAGTGGGCCTCAACCTCCCACAGGATGCTAACACCCTCTTCAAACAACACAACGCGGCCATTGCGAATGCGCCGCTTTCGACGGACAAGCTCTACAAAGTATATGAGTTGTGGGACACGCTAGCAATGCAATACTCAGAAGGCCTTCTGAGTTTCTCTTCTGATAGACCTACTGCTGTTGCCGGCGTCGCCCGAGTGATTTGCCATCATCTGGGCCTACCACCGGCCGACTACCACTCTGGGCTATGGAAGTCTCGTTTTATTGAAGGTCTTTGTTGGATTCTATTTTATTCATCCCGCAAAATGAAGCAGACCTTTATTGACTATCACCAAGACAGTCTTCCCCATGTACCGACTTGGTCTTGGCTCTCTGTGAACCAAAGGGTTTGGCAGGATCATTGTGGCCGTTTCAGCAACTTCACGATACCATCTGAGTTGCTTGATATCAAGACAGTCCCTCTGAGGGACCCATTCGGCCCTGTGGTCTCCTCGGTGGCTCGTGTCAAGGGGCCCCTGTGCAGGGCTTCCATCACCGTGGGGTCTAGGTTAACTGGCATCCCCGCGGATTACAACAAGTCCGAACGGTGGGACATCACAGTGGACGGTGTGACACGCCAAGCCCCAAGCACTTGCAGTGTTAGATTTGACAGTTGTCGAGGACAGCACCTGGGCAATGTCCTGAGAGACCCTGTAAGCGACTTTCGGATTCATTATCTCCTGTTACAGTGCGTTCCAGAACACTGTCAAGTGTATGTGTCTCATCGCAGAAATTGCATACCTAGGTATGCTTCATTCACTCCTAGCACTACATGCGATTTGGTTTTCCTGAGAGAGCAATACTGACATCTGAGAGTTAATAGGTGTATCTGCTTGCCGTGAGGGCCTTGAACATACACAACGGTAGGGGTCCATTCATCTTACACCTTTGTCAAGGGATTTAACAGGCTGACCAGCTATTATAGAGACTACAGAACTACGATATGGTGGGCATTACTACTGGTGCATTATTCTCACCCCTGTCAAGCACCTGGGAGCCGCTCACTTTCGACGAATCGGCTCCGTTGAGCTCCATCCTGATCAGCCAACCCCTAATGATTGGAGTACGCTAAATCACGCGCTTGACGATGGTTTCATCAAAGTAGGCGGAATCCCGGAAGGTCTATACGAGGCAGTGGATGATGACCACAAATACACTATAAATTTGGTATAAATATACTTTACTCTTCGAAACGTCAGCTGGCTAGTCAACTTGCGAACGTTCTTCCCAGCTGGCTCAGTGAGAAGATGCGTGGCCTGAAACACAAGGTGTTGTTCGAGTAAGCCTAAAGAGTTGGTTATCGGGTACTTTGATCAGTTGGTTGGCACTTGGTACTCTATGTATGCTATGGAATTGCACGTATCCGATTTACCGCGTCAGTATTGGCACCGGAGAAATATTCATCAGCCATATATTCATCGCTAAACCATTGCTATATAAGAATCCGCATACAACTGATGTGTTGCGGTCGATAGGGCACCGTATAAGGTTCCCATCATCCAAATCGACGAGCCTGCCAGGCTGTCGCCACCTATATCGATTCATCGCCTGAGATGAGCGCTTTTCTTTTTATCAAAGCGTGCCGCTCTCAGTAGATTCATAACCCGTATATTAGCTGAAGCCAAGTCTGCAAACAGCTTCGTTCCCCGTAGGAACATTAATCGATCCCTTTATGGGGCAGTGAAATGTACAACGGCCTAGCGAGGCCTAAGCAAGAGCGTCGTCGTCGTCGTCAGAAATATTGACAACGAGCCCGCCTGCACCCCGCGCCCCGCGCGGCTGATTCTCGTCCTTCTCGAAAGCACCGTACTGTCTGAGCAACAAATCAATCTGGGTGCGTGACTGTTCGACCTCGTCATCACGCCCCGGCGTTTTTACCCACTCTGGGGTGGCGGTGCGGCATATCTCGAGCGGGTGCATGTTATACCAATCCTCGTCCTCATCGTAGGCATCCTCGGGATAGGGGTGTTTGCCGCCTGGGGTCCCCACCATGTTGATGTTTCCATTCCGGTACTCAAAGCGGGAAACTGCTGTGTGCACCCAGGAGTCCTCAAGATGTTCGACAATATATTGCATGGGTGTGAACAGATAGCCTTTGGGGCATGGATTCGCCGCTGCGTCCAGAAGGAGTTTGAGTAGTTCATCGGTAGTGGTGAAGTCGTCGGGCGTTGCAGCGTCGTTACCCCAGTGGAGCTCCAGGGCGTAGTAGATGATGCCAGGCTCGCCCAAACAGTTGGCATTACATTTAATCAAAGCTCGCAAGAAGTTAGCTTTTCGTAGAGCGACGCAGACCTTGATTATTGTCGTATGTGGCTGAAAGACCAGCTTGCTGTTCGTGGCAAGATCCCTCTGCGGTCTGCGCTCCAAGGTAAACACGTCTTTCCAGATGGCTGCTCGATCCTTAGGAGTGAGAGTTAATAGAAACTTATTTGCAAGCTCAGGCCAGTCGAGTAGCATGAGACTGACGAGGATGCTGGTGTTACCATTGCCGGGTATGCCATCCTTTTGATAAATACCGGGCAGCCCAATCTGAAACCAAGTGGGAAAAGCCTTTCGATTGCGTGCCAGATACGAAGAATGAGGGCTACCGTACTTCAAGCAAGGAAACACTAGTTCGTAGATGCTTTTCTCCTCGGCGATGGTTGCTCGATACAGTCTTAGCGATTTATCCGTCATCATCAAGCAGTACTCCTCAAAACGAGTCGGGGTTTTCGCATTGTTGGCCGGTCGATTTTGGCCAAAATGAGTGAGACCCGTCCAGGCGATCTGAAGCTCTAAAATCATGTTGGACTTCTTGGTTTGAGAAAAATACTTCAACAGGGGATCCTCTGCTGTTGTCTTGTCGTTGACGAACTCCGTCACGGTGTAATGGGCTGGGAGTACCATCTTGAACGCCACACCATCCTCGTTACGTAGGAATACCGACTCAGGTCTTCTCTTCAGCGTGGTGACTTTTATGAGGCAACCGAGCAAGTCTCGGAGATTCTTCAGGGTGAACTTGATCAGACTGGTGTTTGACTCAACGTCCAAGCGAGCTGCTTCCACCAAGACCTCGGCGCAAGGGATTTCAGAAGTAGGACTGCAGATCAATGCCAACGCGTTTCTGGCCACATGATTTCGCGCATTCCCCCCGGGCACCCATTTTCTCATGAGATTCCTGTACATATCGAAAATCGTCTCTGGCATGTCTTCCACAGCCCTTCTGATGAAGTTTTGGTCGTAGATGTGGCCACTACGCAGCAATTCGATTTGACACGATACCAAGCGAAACCTGTAATGGATTAGCACGGGTATATACCGACGTTTGAGTTGTAGAAGAATAACTCACATTCCTTTGGCCTTTAACGCGAGTTTCTCTTGTATCTCCAGGGTGAAGGCATCTTGTTCCCCCCACGTCCGGCAAAACCCAATCTCCTTGAGCATGCTGTGGACATATATCTCGATGGCTCTTTTGACATAGATGTTGTCCATGCCAAGTCTTGTGCATGCGTTCCGGAGCGAGGCATGAATCGTCACTAGTGGTTGCGGCCTCTCATATTCTTCCACATCCATATTGTCTGGCTCTGTGTCACTTTGACAACTATCATGCTCCAAAGTGCTGGTACCTAAAAGAGTACCCTCCTCTCGCATTCGGGCATGATTAGAACTCTCGGGATCATGAATATCGGTATGAGCCGAATCGCAGTGATGCGACGTTCGCTTCTGCGCGGGCTTCCTTTGCAGTGCAAGATTGTGTTTGTCTTCCGAGGCCTTAAAGAAACGGTTGATGTCCGGCTCCGGGCGCCCTGTTGCTAGCAGAGAGACATGTGCGTACTCTTCGGAAACGCCAATGGTAGTCAAGACTTTCAGGAACTCGTCACGCGGCATGCGGCTTTCGTCCACAGCATCCACTACAATGTAAACCCTTCCCGTGAACTGCTTCGAGATAGAAAGGAAGCATTTCAGTAGAGTGTCATCTGGAATCTCGCTGGCATCGGTAGCCTCTGCGAGCGATTCGGGCACGTAGTTTTTAAGCTGGCGGCACAGATCATAGACGATCCAACGGAGAAATGGTCGCTTCTCGTCAACATTGTGCTCATGAGAGCAGTAATAGTACGAAAACCCGTATTTCCGTTCCTGCCTCTGTTCAATCGTTCGTTTCCCGTGGATTCTGAGTAGCTCGTCGATTAGAGCGGAAGCGAGGATTGTCTTACCACTACCGGGCATCCCATAGATGAATAGGAACCGGCAGCAGTTTGAGGAGCCGCCACGAAGCCAATCTGCCCAAAGAACGGATTGGATGATCCAGTCGCATGTCTCTTGAACGCGCAAGGCTTGTTTCTGGCGATGTGTCTCTGGAGGCGTGGAATTCTGAGGCTTGAGTATCTGCAAAATTCGGATTTGCTGGGATGGGCCTACGTTCAAGTTAGCGCAGTGATCAACAACCATTCCATGTTCCCATGGCGAACTTACCGACAACTGTTTTCTCAACTTGCTGAAGTTCTTTTCTCATCTCGCGCACTTCGAAACTATCAAGGCATTAGCAAAGATACCCCAACATAGGAGGTGTTTGTGTTGCCATACTTGGTATCCATATCCAAAGCCAGGGAAAGGTCTTCCTTGATGGGACCAAGCTTGGTCAAGATGTCATGTACTTTTCGCTTATCCGCGAACGACCACTTGGCAGCCTTGAAAATCCGCGTCATCTTGGTTGCATCCTCCGGAACGGCCGCCCTCTTGACGAAAGACTCCAACTGAGTCAAGTAAGCAAGGACATTACCGAGAACACTGAGTGAGGCAATATCGATGCTTGGCCTCGAGGGATTGTTCGTATCAAGTTGACCTTTCAGAGCCTCAAGAAGGGCCTTCCAAGTATCACATTCAAGCTTGATGTGGTTGACAATCCAGGGCAAATCTTTGTAGGCTTCCATAAAGCTGGAACATGTTTGCAAGATGGAGTTGACAAGCTTTAACGAGCTCGAAACAGTGGTGATAATTGTGACTAGTTCCATGGTTACGTCGACGATCAATGCAGTACCCGAAATCGACGAGCAGGTCCTAAGATGATGTGAAGGCGTGGGTCTCTCGGACCACAGACCTCAGGGAGTTGAGGTCACAGGTCCCCACGCTAGGATATCAAGTGTATCTGAAGCAGAGGCTGCAGTGGAGGAACAGGTAAGAAGAGGAACAAGTAATGGTAGGAAGGTTTGATGATGTGTGATGGTGAAAGGTGCGAGGAAGGCAAGGTTGGTGGTGAATGGGTATGAAGAAGGTTAGAGAAGGAAACAGGTTCGCCAAACACAGGACGGGGTTTTAAATGGTTCTTGCAAAGGAATGCCTGAGAGCAAAGCGAGAGAGCGAGTGACGCGTTGTTTGGGAGCAACGGTCGCAGGAGAGCATCACACTTTGCGAGATCAACACGATTCGCGGGAGCTACGCTTTCCAGGAAAGCAACGCGTACTTGAACCCATAGCTTTGTGAGAGAGCTCAACTTTCAGAGCCCTCACTGAACCTCGACTGGGCAACATACTGGGCGACGAATATATACCCAGGCAACAATGAACATACAGCTCCTGTGCTGCCTATGGGCATGTGAGATGCCTGGGGTTCTGAAGCATTTGACATCTATCTGGTGGTTGGGTTTTGGTGTTTGCACCCAACGAATTTAGCAAGGTATTGACATCAATGTCAGATACTCTTCCACATCAGATATGGGAAACTGTCGGTATTATGACAGGAAACGAAGGCAACAAGAAATATAATTATCAAAATCAAAGGCATCTATATATCTACCTCTTATGTAGCCATGAGGTTGGAATTGAGTTGAAGCTAGTTGGCGACTCTGGGGGGAAGGGGGGTTGTCCTTCCTATGCATATACTTGATCGTACCTGCGTGCCTGCTCTGCTTTCCTTCGCTATGTCACCATCCTACTTGCCTTAGGTACTTTACGTGCCTCTTAGCTGCAGATATTCGACACAATACTTTTTGCTGATTTGAACAAACACCCGCACCATCTTGCTTGAATTCCCGTCGCATACAATTCATGACTTGAATCAATATATACTCTACGATACTTCAACCGACAATAGCTCGGGTAGGATGACGGCAGTCGCATTCTCGCAGTCTGGCCGCCCAGGACTTGGCGTGGATCCCCACTGTTTGTCACCCACTGCCGCTGATGGGCCCGGAACCGAGGTATGTGGGACGTGGAGAGTCCCGTCACTAAAAGGTAACCAAGGGATCGCGTTGTGACATTACTGCATGCATACTAAGTAAGTACTTACCAGCTTACCTTACCTGACCTGACTTTACCTGACCGACCTTCCTTTCCCGATCAATTCATCTTCTTTGCATGAATTCAAGAGACTCATTTCCTGCGTATATGCGTGCTTGTGTCTCCTTTCTTCTCGATATTTTGAGCGCTGAGTCGGTTGCCCTTTTTAACCCGTCCACATCTTTACCCCGGATTTTCAATCCTTAGTTTCAATTTGTGACTTTTGTTGTCTTACTACTCTACTTACTACTACTACCCGAGGCTTGAGAGCTAGATCGCTATCGGCTCCAAGTCCAGATAACGCGACCGACGTCACCCAACGCATTCTTGCGACTGATTGATTCACCGTTGCGACCTCAGGTCCTGCGAAACCTGCAGATATATTTATACGCAGCCCTCTGTTAGATAATCGCCGATATCGCCAATATCACCATGTCCTCGACAGAAGTCCCAGCGACCAGCGATCTGCCTTCGGGCGAGCCAGTGCCCTCCGTCGAGTCGGGCCCCGCACCAGAGCCGAGGCCTATGCCCATCAAAGCAGTCCTGGCCGCCACCCCGTCCAACGTCGATGCCTTCCTCGCCCACCTGCAGCGCTGTCTCAGCACGCCCTCGGGCATCGACACCACCGCCCTGTTTCTCTGCTACTCGTCGCGCCTGAGCGCCGCCGTGCTCGAGTCGCTGACGGGCCCAGCCGTCCAGCGCAGCGCCAACCAGATCATCGCCCTCGCCTCCGCCCTGCCGCCCTACACCACCATCCTTTTCGCCTCCAAGTCGCTGTCGTCCTTCTCCCCGTCCGCCGCGCTGCTCCTCAACATTGCGAAGCGCCTGCGCGCCTTCAGCGGCATGCTCAGCGAGGCCCGCACCTTCCTGCGCCTCTGGGGTCTGCTGAACATGTACTTCTGGGCGCGGGGCCTGATCCTACGCCTGCGCGCGGCGCGCCAGCAGGTGCAGTCCGAGAAGGAGGCGGGCGGCAGCGCGAAGCTCGACAAGCTCGAGGTGTCCTTCTCGGTGACGCAGCTCGTGGCCTGCATCGTCTTCCAGTCGTTGGAGAACGGGGCGTACCTGGCGCAAAAGGGCGTGCTGTCGTGGCAGCCCGCCAACATCGGCAAGGCGATGCGGCTGAGCGCGCGCTTCTGGGGCTGTTTCGTGGGCCTCAAGATCGGGGAGCTGTTCTACGACGCGTGGAAGCGCTCGCAGCGCACGCCGGCCGAGCGGCTGGGCGACCGCACCGTCGCCATAATGGAGCAGGAGGAGAGCGCTTGGACCGACGAGTGGCGCAAGACGGTTGTGCGCCAGCTGGCCTGGTTCCCGCTCACCATCCACTGGAGTCTTGAGCAGGGCATCTTCAGCGACATGTCGGTCGGCGCCATCGCCAGTATCCCTGGTATAGTGCAGATGCGTGACCTGTGGGCCAAGACTGCGTAATGGCCAAGATACAATACTAGAAGGAGGACGTGCCATTAGATATGCCGGATCTGAGCGCGCGAGGAGCACACATGTTTAAACATCATTTGTGGCTGTATAGACGTCAAGTGTTAGGTACACATATCATATACTTCCGTACGCACTGGCCGATGAACGGCATACATGAAAAGTTAGCATTTGATAACGAAAGACGATAGCGGTCGATTGGTCATGAGTTCGAGCAGGCAAAATGAATAATGTCAATGTATTTCGAGATTTATGATCCCTATACTTGCTACCAAAACTCTTGTACGCGATGAGATGTTATTTGGTCTCTATGATGATCTTCGCGGTATTTTAGTATGCTACTATACACGGTAACTCTCGAGCTACGTTACTATTCATAGTCAAAAACTTTAAAGGCAAGAAATGACTGATGTAAGCCCCCCCAAAAGAGAGTAGAGAAGCCCATATCCAGTCCGACACCAGACTCGAACCTGGGCCCCCCTGATGAAAAGGTATCAAGAGAAGACATGGCCACCCTCGTGTCCCATATTCTAACACCACAGGTAAAAACAGTCAGAATGAAAGCAGTATATGCCAGACCCGAGTACATCTATATCACAAATAGATGGACCAAAAAAATGGTTGCTTCTTCTTTGATCGCATGTGTCATCCTTGGTACAGGGGCCATGCTAATCTTCTCTGTATTGTTTCAATAAGACCAGATGCCGTAGTGTTTTACCACTGCGGCGAAAGAAAAAGCTGTCAATTAGACTTATAACCACTGTCGCTCATATATGGTTCGTTTCCATGATGGGTGGCTGCTGCCTGGCTGGGTGGGCCTTGCGCCCCTATTCCGAACTCAATCGTAGTGTGGTGGCTGAACCCTTCCAACCTACATGATCTGCCTGTTGGGCTGAACACATACAATGCTCATCCAGGGGCTCTGCAAGGCCACCGGCTTAGGAAGCACATAACTCTGTCAACTTGGCCAGAAGTAGCTCCGCATTGAAAAAGACCATGGATAGAGTAGCCGCCATGGTGCCAGACTCGTCATCTCTGTTCCGCAGCTCCACCAACGCGGCGCACCCGGCCTCGTCCACACTCGTCCGACCTCCCCAACAGCGCCTCGGCGAGGGCGAAGGGAATCGGCATGACGTCCTGCGCTTCGGACAGCGCCCAGCCGGTCCCATCGGCGCCACTCTGCATAGCCTTGGTGTGCAGGGCCGAGGCGGCGTCTTGTGGCCGAGAGGGAGAGAGCAAGCTAGCTAACCCTCCCCATTCTCTCATAGCTGGTGCTCAACAGCATGTTGAACGTACAAAGCAACTCCTCTCTGTTCGGGGATTAGCCTCGGTCTCATGTCAGGTACACGCGACCTACCTCGTTCAGGGGCTGAAAGTCGTCAACAAGATACAGTCCAAGGGGCTGAGACGCGGCGATTCGAACAAGAAAATACAAGCCAAGCATGCCAAATTGAACAAACGGACGCAATATACTCTACCCGAGATCAAGGACCTCTTGGACCAGACACGTCTTTCTATACTCTCAACACGCCTCATGTATACTTGGATATACATATAAGCGCCAGATGGAGGGGACGGGGGGCCTCGAGACCAAGACGAAAAAGATCAGCCAGGAAATCGATTTCCTAAACGTACCTGCGCTCGAGCCGATTAAGGAGGCCACCGAGGTAGCCAGGTGGAAAACAATCAAGGCTCTGGAGAAGTGTCTCACAGAGAGTGGTTCCCATTACAGCGCACCTCCCGGACAGCTTTCCTGACAGTTGCCCTGACCCACGAGAACAGGGATTGGAGAATAATCATGTTGACCGTACTGGCTGAAATCTAGACCGAGTAAACGAACACACGGAGCCCGAACAGTACCGAGGCTTTGCTGTTGTTGCTGATCTTGGTAATGATCAAACCATCTTGGGCATATGACATAGATGGTTGAGGCGCTGGGCTGCTTTTCACTCGCTCGTTCGCTAGACTTAACTTCACATGCATGGTTATACTGGCACAACGCATGGCAATACAAGCGTGCTTTCTCCGACCTTACTAGACTGGTGAACCATCAGTAATAGATGATCACGTACTCAGCTACTCCGATTGGCCTTTGACTATATCATTTTGCCGTGAACGTGAGTTAGATGGTTGCCGACAGCCAACGTCCATGCTCAACCTGACACCCGCGGGAGATGTAGTGAATTGCAATGGCGCAAGGCCATGATGGACGAACAGGCGCGGCCCGCGCGCCCTGCCTGACTCGTAAAGCGCGCACATTTCCGGCACAAAACTGCACACAGCCAGCAGTGCGACAGCACCTGAAGCATGCTCAATCCGTTCCAGTTCCAGTTAGGTGATTGCATCAGCTACTGTCGGGTTGATCGAGTCTGTGGTCCCGGGGCCAGAGGTGCGGAATGGTCTGCATACTACTACTTCTTTTTTTTCTTGGTGACAGATGGACGGGAAAGGTGCCGAGTGATGGCTCGGAGCGCTTCCCAAGCTTTAGCCTGCAGTAGCCCGGCAGTAGCAAGGTGCGCTTTGGCGGTTAGGCTTCGGGAGCGGATGCATATCACTTTTTTTTTGTAGGTAATGCTTCTGGACCAATTACCACGTGGTAGGATGGGTTGAGAAGAGTATCTATTTCGACTCGAGAAGATTGCTTTCTGGACGATACGATGTTAAATACGCTGGCAAAATGCAGGTGAAGAAAAGTTGGGGTCACGAGAAGAAGCGTCTCATGTACTGATCTCTCCTTGGTGTTGAAGTCATTTGTTCTTATCCAGTCACTCTTACTGGAATTGCTGGCGCTAAAGAAGAAAGGAAGCGGACAGCCGACAACCTGGGGTTTTGGGTCTAGAGGACGATTTCTGGATAGAGGACTGGGCGTTGGCGGCTGAAATGATGGAATTGATGGACCGGGGGGAGGGGGGGGGACCCTGGAGTGTCTAGAGTGCCTGGAGTAGTGCCTAGACCGAAACCCATGCAAGCCACGGCCGGTCATGACGCAACTCTGGCCAATCGTTCCAGGGCCTGCGGAGCATCGCGAAGACACCTCAAACACGACGAAGTTTCGTTTCACTCCTTTGCTACTAATTCGCCAACTCCATTGGCTGACCAACTTCCAGGTTTTTCCTGATGATCATTGGAGTCGCCAATTTACCATGTGTATCTTGAAGACCTTTTCGAGCTTTTGTCAGTCGTCTCGGTTCTGGTATGTATGGTATTGCGCACCAACCACGGGCTGCAACCCAATACGGAAAGTAGGAAACCCCTGATCGGACCCAACTACATATGTAGGTATGTAGTACATAGTACCAAGCACCATGTCTTGGTAACGGAAATCTTGATGGGATATCATCGTAGTATTGAAGGCGGAGGGCTCCCGGCTCCCAGCTCCTCTTCTCCAGGTCCCTTGCCAAAGCTGTCGCGGCTTCTGTTGTATTCCACCCGTCGTTTCGGGTTTCCTCTTCCCATTATTCTTCTACATCACTCATCATTATCGTGTGTTTTTCACCACTCGGCCGACTTGTTGCGCCTTCTCTTTCCCAGCAGTCGCACTTGGTCGATTGCTCGAAGCAGTGCTTCGCTTCTTGTTCTAGATTTACCGTTCGGTTTCTTTTCTTAACCCATACCGACAGTTACCCTTCGGCCTTTCTTTACCTTTGTTGTTTCATACGCTACTTTGCTGCCTTTCTCTGGTAGTGGAAAAAGTGGCTTCGCCTTCCCGCGTAACTATACCAGACTCACTTGCCGACACTCAGAGCGTTTGACCGTGTTACTTGCCTGGTCGGATGTTACTTGCCTGTTATAACTGAACCTCCCATTCGGGTCATTCGATTCACTCGACCTGGAGTCGGCCGACTTCCGCAGGGTTGACACGGCCAAGATCGAGAGGACCTGACGGCATGAATTGATCGCTGTCCGATCCCTGATACCATCTTGTCAGCCTTTGGATGATTGACGGAGACCCAAGCACTTAGGGACAACCTGGCTTGATCAGAATTCGGAAAATTCATCATCGCATTGACGTCGACTCGACGTCTGTTCAGTGCTCAGTCCAGACTCGTCGCGAAGTTCTATTGGTTGCCGCCTGCGGGCACGCCTCCATCGTTCGCCGCCCCCCGACACATCTGACATCTCGTGTTTCGAACCACTCCATCCGTCTCCCATCGTTCCTTCCTAACCCGGTCTCTTGCCTGAATCCAACCACGCGGCACCCCAGGATCTGCCCTGCCCTCTTTTTCTCTTAAGATCTATACGGCCCCGGTCTGGTTCTCTGCTGCGCTCTTAGCGTCGACAGAACGACTCGAGCTAAAACAACCGACACACTCAGCAATGTCACGGATGAAGCCAACGCAATGTAGTGCGTCGAAGTTGCTGCTGCTTCTCACCCTGGGCCGCACGGCGTCTGCTGCCTTGTCGCTCGCCGACTTCCAGCTGATCGCATCCAACGCGATCCCTTCCAACTGTATATCCGCATACAATAGCCCAATCGTGGGGTGTTCGCAGCGTGACTTCAGTCTTGGGAGGCAGTGCTCAGTCGGTTGTGTGCAGGGGCTATTGAAAGCATCTTCACTCATGGACACATTTTGCAAAGGGGTGGTTGTAGACCCCAGGACGCTACTGGGCCTGACCATGAACGGCCAACTTCTATCAGTTCTGTGCCCAGGCGCGCCTCTGCCGGCCACGACGCTCACCGTTACCGTACAACCCACAGCAACGCCACGGTCGCCGCAACCTTCACCACCACTTCCTCCCCCTCCAGGACCACCGGGATCCCCAGGTCAACCAGGACCTCCAGGGCCACCTGGGCCGCCTGGACGGCCAGGAGCACCACCCCCGCCGCCGCCGCCACCACCACCGACGGGGACAGAGGCTCAACCCATACCTCCGACGACTCTAAGAACCAGCACGCTGCAGCTGACGACGCCAAGGCCAGTGGTTTCCACTCGGACTACACAGCCAACTATAATCACGTCAACTACACAACCTACAACAGTCGTCTCGATTCCCAGTGTACTGCCGTCAACAAGTGTCGATACAAATGAGGCTCAACCCCCGCCAACAAGCGTGGCGTCTCAACCAACTACCGCAGACACAGCAAGCACGACAAAGACGGACTCTGGTGATAATTCCGCCCCCAAGGTCACAGGAGGAGGCAGTCCATTCGACGCAATTATTAATGCTGCACCTACGCGCTCAATACGTGTCATCGATGCTGTGCTAGTAGCCATCGGTGTCACGGTAATGTTATTTTGGTAGTAGCCCAGATTGACTATAGGGGAGAGGGGCAATTTCGAGATCGCGGGTTCAATCACTCACCGAAGTGAGAATCAGCCTAATGTGTAAAATTATTGGTTTAAAGACGGTTGATACGAGAGACTGGCATACAGTCGTTTCTTGGGGGCGTAAAACTAGGGACGAACGGCGTTGGGAATCTGGGCTTGGGCATTGAAGTAACGAAACCCTTCAGTGGAAGTTTTGGCGTTGAAGAACTTGTATGATTACTAGAGAAGAGGAAGCGAGTGAGGTGCTTGCTGATGTACGTTATTAAGGAGGTGCTGTACCGATAGGGATCTGGAGAGCCATTTTGGGCTGCAAGATGACCGGCGTGTGTTGGATACATACTCCTGCCACGCGAATACCAATATTACCAGGCAATATACCTGGAGCCAACTAAATCAAAGACTGTTAAATCAATTAAACTCTCTAAATCCCCCCCCGGCTGTTGATTGAAAAGACGCATATGGGCAGGCATACGACTGGGATGTGATTGATTATACATTAAGGGGGTGGAAAGGGGCTAGCTAGGTAGCTGGCTAGTCATGGTCGACGGTACTGAATAGGCCCGCCAGCTCCGCTCCACCACTTCCTTTTTCAAACCAAGCCCTATCTTTACGCCACGCATGGCAGATGATATTCCGCCCCATCCGCGCGACCTCGCGGACCTGCCCGGGTGTGCCCCAGCCCGGCACCGAGGTGCCGAAGCACACGAGATGGGCGCCCAGCTGGACCGCCGTGCGCAGCGCGAACGCCTCGGCCACGGGCCCGTAGCCCTCGACGAGCCCCTCCAGCATCCACAGCCCACTGCGGATCCCCTTGTACAGCCACAACTCGTACATCTCGGCCAGCATCTGGCCCAGGTCCAGGCTCGGCACGCCGAGCTGGGCCATCTCCCAGTCCACCACGAAGACGGGGACGGCTTCGGCGGTCTGAGATAGGGGGGCGTTGGGGAGGAGTATGCTACCGGTGGCAATCAGTGGAGGACTTGTACTCAGGAAAGGTTCTGTAAACTTACTTGCCCGTCCAGAAATCTCCGTGTATCACCTGCAACCGGCTCTCGTCCCGCAGCTCCGCCGCGGCCATCTCCTTGACCTCCTCGAACACGGGCACCGCCTCCCTCAGGATGTCGGGGAACTGCGCGACGCGGTCCAGCAGCCACTGGAAGTTGATGGTGTGCTTCAGCCCCTGCATGACCCCATTAGCTGCCACGGCTGCGCGCAGCTCGTCCCGATGGAGCTCAGATGAGTCGTGGAAGGCGCGCAGCCAGCGACCCAAGGCGAGACCCAGCTGTCGGCACTGTGGACGAAGATCAACGGCAGGAGAGGAATTGGCCCACTGCTCCAGGGCGTAGGCCTTGAGGTTGGTGCCGTTGGGCAAGTACTCCTGTATCTGCGTGGTGGGGTCCTGCGGGAAGGGGTAGTACTTTGGCGTGCGCACTACGTATCTGTAGCCCCCGTCATTGCCGGGGGCGGTGGAAGCATCTACAGAGAATGAAGAGAGGGCTTGCAGGCAGACATCTTCAACGTGCTACGACAAAGGTGTTAGTTGTGTAATCTAGCAGGGCAAGGGCTAGTAGAAGGTTGATCGAATCCGTACACAGCGCGATGTGGGTAACTCGAAGCCCGGGTTGCTTGCGAGGAAGCCCTCGCCATGCTTCACGAGCACTTGGGCGACATCTCCCAGCGGCTGTACCAGGTCGGCGAGGTAGATGAAGTTCGCGGTGCCGCCAGAGAGCGGGATGAGCGACTTGGCAGCGAATGGCGTGTCTTCGAGTGACCGAAGAACGTCTGATTGTATTTCGGACGGGGATTGTGCTGCGGCCATGGTACTTTTTGGAAGCTCTTATAGCCGACGTCTTTATAAAGATGGGAGATATCGAGCAGAGAACTGTCGGACGAGAGCTGTAGTGCCCAAGACACTACATACTTTTATCTATAACATGGAAGCAACTTGTAACTAGTCGATGACCCGGGTCCTTCATAGTGCTCCCCTATTGGTCAATCTGAATGCTTGGCGCGATGAGCCATAATGATGCTCGACTTTGGCAGGTGGGGGGGCTGAGTTCCAGCTGTAGCAGTCAATCTGCGACAATTCAGTGTAAGTAGACATGCGGAAGCTAATAACATGAATTTCTTACTGGCGATGTATTATATACCGAATGAGGTTGATGGGTTTAGGTGTTCTAAGGACTCCCGCTTTTCGGGATCGGTTCAAGTGGGCCTGGAATTCTCCCCGGACATACGATTTTCGAGATCGGCTTATGGATGGGATGTGTTAGAAATCAGAACCATCGGTTGAGATACAAGTCAATACCGTCTGATCAAACCCATCCAGTGCTTCATTCACACACACCTGTCTCAAAAAGCGCCAACAGAGCCAGATCCGGTTCGTCATCGTCTACTTATTTTGGTTAGTGTTTGGCACTTTCTGTTAGCGCTGCGCATGTACAAACGCACACCACCAAACGTAACGTTTTGACACGGCATCTACAGGCAATAATACACAATGTCCAATCCACCGGATAAGGGGCAACTCAACCTGCCCGTGATAGACATATCCCCCTTCATCACTTGGCGCTCACCCGAAGATGAGACCGCCAGCTCGGATACTCCTAACGACAACAAGAATGGAGATGGCAAACACCCAGAAGCCCACCTCCCCAGGCCCACCACCCCGGCAGACCTAACCCCGGCGCAGCGCACCACCGTCGCCGCCCTGCGCGCCGCCGTCCGCCACCCGGGCTTCTTCTACCTGACGGGCCACGGCGTGCCGCGCGAGCTGATGCAACGCGTCCTCGACCTGGGCCGGCAATTCTACACCGCCGGTGACTACTCGGCAGTCCAGAAACGGAAACAGGCCATCGTACGGCGGCCCTGTGGCGACAAATACGGCGACGGCGCCCGGGGCTGGCAGGACGTCGACTCCATCTCCCGGAACGACTGGCACGAAGCTCTGGATTTCTACGCCGAGATCGACGGTGCCGACAAGGTTGCGGCCCACCGCGCCTTCAAGGCGTCGCGGTCCGACGTCTGGCCGGGCGTCGACGGCTTACTCGAGGGCCGCAACCTGTACCCGGACCACCCGGCCGCCATGCGCGACATGTTCCCGGACTACGTCGCGCGGCTGTGCAGTGTGGGAGAGGCGGTAATGCGGGCGCTGGGGTTCGCGCTCGAGCTGCAGGACCCAGAGTTCTTCGTCGGGTCCACGCAGGACTCATTCTGGTGTCTGCGCGTACTAGGGTACCCACCGTTACCCCCTGCTTTCAGAAAGCAGGCCGAGGAAGAAGAAGATGACGAAGAGGAAGACGAGGAAATCGTGGGATGCGGTGCGCATTCCGACTACGGGTGCCTGACCATGTTACTCACAGACGAGACGCCCGGCGCGCTCAAGGTGCGCGTCGCAGGAGGAGGAGAAGACAACGAGCAACAACAAGGAGAAGGAGAAAAGCAGACAGAGGAGCAATGGGTCGACGCCGACCCCCTCCCCGGCGCCTACGTGGTCAACATCGGCGACATGGTGGAGCAGTGGACGGGCGGCTGGGCGACGAGCACGGTGCACAAAGTGTTGCACACCGGGGATGACTACCGCATCAGCGTGCCCTTCTTCTACGAGCCGGCCAAGCACGTCGTCGTGCGGCGGCTGCACGAGTTCGGCGGCACCGGCGCCGACCCCGAGGTCCGGTACTGGGACCACCTTGTGAGCAAGATAGACGGCACCTTCTTTCGAAAACGAACTAGTTGGTAGAGAGAAAAAGATTGGGGAAGCTACCCCCCAGCCCCCCCTTTTCCCAGTTGCCAATGATTCCCGTGTACATGGGTTCTTCTTCCTCATGCTCCTATTGGTAGCGCTCACGATAATAGGCACCGAATGCACTGAAGAAAGAAAGCGATCAGGGGCTCTGTGTCATGACAGTGCCGAGCTTCCCACCATCCTAAGTTTGGCCAAGAACCGTACCTTCAAGCATAAGCTCCAGTCAGAAAGAAAGATCCGTATGTTGGGTATCTGAACGAGATGTATTGTGCTGCCGAGTAAATAAAACTACCAAACGCCTCTCATGATTCTATACAACCCTACATTTACAGCTCAAATCCGTTTACGCCGACGGACACGCTCACGATTAATGGCTGTTTTCATTGATTGCCATGACAACATTGACCCAGTACATGCGTCTCTCTGATCTTGACCCCTCGTACCAAGTAACCTCGTTCCTAATCGTGATTTTTTTTTCTAAAGCTTCCAGCCCTAAACCCGAGCCTGGGAGATATTACCACGGTAAATAGAGATTGGCTTCGTTGCCTGCGTTTTCGATGGGTACTGAGAAAGGAAACTGGGTTCCTGCTCAAGGGCTGTTCAGGGGCCGAAAAATCCGGATGAACAGTTAAATGATAGACCCGTCTATTTCTTTCCCTTGACCAGTTTAGATGTATCTTCATCTTCGTCGTCGCTGAACTTATCACCGTCTTCTCCCACGGCGAAGATGGTCTCGCCGTCCTCGAACGAGTCACGGGGGCTCACGGCCCTCTGGGCTCCCTTGTTTTGCGACGGCGGTGGGCCGGAGGGAGGCGCATAGAGCGATTCGGATCTGCTGGGCGCCGCATTTGAGGCACCGTTGTTGTTGTTGTTGTTGGTGTTGTTGGTGTTGTTGGTGTTGTTTCCGTTGCTATTATTCCTGTACTTCCCCACATTGGCCTCTTCATCGTCACTGTCATCCGGGTTTCCGACATCGGCGAATTCGAAACCGCCGTCCTCGTCCTGTGCGATCTCATCACTCATGGCGAAGCGTCGGTTGTTGGCAGTGGGGCGCCAGACATAGGCGACCCAGGCGACATCGGCAAAGTATACCAGGTTCAGCCAGCCGTCGAGAATGAACCAGCGGCTCTTCCAGTGGAACGGCACGTAGTCGGGATCGGACGCCGAGGCGAAGCTGAAGCTGTTGAAGAAGAAGAAGCCGAAGATGACCATAATGGAGATGAGGATGCACCACCAAAGCTTCTTGTACATGGTCTCCTTAACCGTTTGCTTACGTTCACGTAAGTCCTTAAGAGTGAAGTTAAGCGAGTTCAACGTCCACACGTAGAAGGCAGTGAGAGTACCGGCCAGGGGCAGAACAACAAGGAGAACCAAGGGGCCTGCACATGATTAGCATGGATGTACAGAATATGGAATAGAAAGACATTGAACCTACCAGCTGTGTCGGGAGAGATCAGAAGACTCGTGATGGCGTAGACCAGACCGAATACGAAATGCGCGATGGCCAGGAACCGTACGTAAGTCATGGTCTTACCAAGAGATGGCTTCACGACACCGTAACCCATGCAGACGATAAGCAAGAGGAAGAAAGTGAACGAGTTGCGGAAGGCGTTCAATATAGCCACGACTACCAACAGTACCCGGGCACCAACATTGGACCCGTTCCGGTTGAGATAGTCTGCGCATACCATGTTAGCATAAAATCCGGCGCAATCTAGCCAGTGAGGGACGTACCGTAAAATCCCCAGGTCATCAACATCTCGACAACTAGGAACACAAGGATGGCTGTGATGTAGTTCTGCACAGGCACTATAACGAGGTTAGTTATGCTGGGTTGTGCAGTTCATTGGTGCATTGAACCTACAGATATCGTATCTGTGCTGGTAGTATAAGAACCCCCAGAATACCACGACAAGGGCGTAGAGAATGGTGATTCCGCCGTAGAAGGGAAGCTTGGGAATCTGCGTCGCAGGAAGTTCGCCATAGGCTTCACGGAACTCGACTGCGGCCGCGTATTTACTGTAGTCGTCGTTTCCATAGGTGGCCACACAGTAGTAGCCGGTCTTCTTGATGGGGTAGTTGATAGGCTTGGCGTCCTTGAGGTGGACAGCCTGGGTCAAGATCAGGCTGTTCGACTTTTCGGTAGCATTGGGTGCCAGGATGAATTCGCCAACATTGGTCTCGTTGCATAAGCCCTTGGTGACGGCCGGCTGGTCGCAAATGTACTCCTTCTCGTAGGGATTGTCGCCCTTGGGAAGACCGACGAACTTCTCGTCCTTCCACTCGAATACAACGAAGCTGACGACCGGATCTGCGTCGCCTTCAATAGGGTCGCCGAGGAATTTGGTCAGGATAAACGGATCGGTAGGACCACCCCATGCCTTCTTATCGTACATTCCTAGGCGAAGATAGTTAGAATCGGAAATTCAGGTTTGCAGGTGTCGCGCATATCTATGCATACCGGCGCATCGTTGCCTGTTCTCGTCGGTCGCATCCTATGCGGTTTTCTATTAGTAACATAACAAAAACAGGAGTTTGCCGGGGCGCTCTCAGGCTGTACATACCAATTTGATTTCCAATGCCTGGGCCGTCCATACGGACAGGCCCAGCAGTGTGAGGGCTGACAGCCACTTCTTCATGGTCGATGATTAATATGGTGTTGGGGTGCTGTCGTGAGGTCTCCGGCGTTGAGATAAGCGGCAGGCTGGATCAATCTGTCCACAGCTGGACAGCTCGGATCGGATAACTGGAGAGCCTGCTCACGGAGTCGCGGGTCGCTCAGCCTCCGCGCGGCGTGGAACGGGATCACTGAGGCTGTTGATGACAGCGAAGCCACAGCTTGAATTGCAATGTCTAGACTTTAGGGGGAATATGGACGAGACCAAGCAAGGAAAGAGTCTCTACAACGATGTAGAATTGGAAGAAGAGCTCATGGCTATTTTTTGGAACACGAGGATGCCCGGAAGTCGATGGAGACCTTGGCTGCTTGGAGACCTAGAGACCTAGACTAGCCTATTGAATGGCTTGGCGACAGCTTTAGAAACGTTCAGAGCAAGACAGGTCCCAGTTGAAACCAAATCGCGCTAATCAATGTGAGCTACGGTACAAGGTATGCATGCATGCTATCATTGCGCGTAAGCGTTGCCGCTGGCCGCTGGCCGCTGGGGACTTGAGTATTTGGGGGCTGGCTGGAATACAGGTAACCTACTACACTGATGAACTTCCAGTCTCCACTGGAGCTCGGCCATCATCTCGAGTCAAGAAATCGGAAAGCTGGGTTTCCGTGCTGAAAAGTTGCATACCACAATCCAATCCCAGCTTGCGGCTACAAATCTTTAATCCGATCGATCTTCAGATCAATCTGTATTTGATGTGCTTGAACTTTTATTAATCAAAATATTCGCATACCTTAGGTACTTGATTCAGTACATTTTCACAGCCACATCTGGCAGCCACAACTGTCTCGCCAAAGCTTCTGTCGTCCTTTGGATCCTTGAGTAGCGTTCGCCGCCTGCTCTCTCTAATACGCCTACTAGATTTATATCGAGTCCGAATCGGCGACTCCAGCTTAGGAAATATGGGCAAAAATACCGACAAGCTGTACATTACCCATTCGGAATGGTCATCAGGCGACGCTTTCTCTGCCAACACTGGTGCTCGCTCCAAAGCCACCGGCGCATCATTTAG
Source organism: Apiospora koreana (assembly GCA_017163955.1). Taxonomy (NCBI): domain Eukaryota; kingdom Fungi; phylum Ascomycota; class Sordariomycetes; order Amphisphaeriales; family Apiosporaceae; genus Apiospora; species Apiospora koreana. The sequence continues at coordinate 314,789 of JAFHKQ010000008.1, forward strand.
GCGTCTGCCCTTCAACTTTTGCGCCGCGAGCCTACAACCCTTCCAGAATGCCGTCTGCACCTCGGACGGCATCATCTTCGACATCGAGGTCATCTCCAAATGGCTGAAGGACCACGACACGAACCCCGTCGACGGGAAGCCCATGGCTATGAAGGACCTAATCAAGCTCAACTTTTCGCGCAACGCCGACGTCGATTCGAGGGGCCAAGATGGTACTGCTAGTGATGGGAAGGGCGATCTGATCGATCCAGTCACCTTCAAGGTCTTCACCGATAACACCCACATTGTCGCCATTCGCCATGGAGGCTACGCCAATGTCTTTGCATGGGATACCGTCGAGAAGATGAACATCAAGTCCAAGATGTGGCGTGATCTCATGGACGACAAGGAGTTTGGCCGCTCCGACATTATCACTCTCCAGGATCCGCAAAACGCCGCGAGTCGAGACCTTAGCCAGTTCAAGTTCCTCAAGGAAGGCGGGGAGGCAATTCTGACAAAGGAACAAGAGACGGAGCGAAAAGAAGGAAACGTCAATATCGATGCTCTCGGCCGGGTAGGGGACAAGGTGCTCCGGGCGAAAGAGGCGGTTGAAAAAGCGAGACGTGAGCGCGAAGCTGGTGGCGACATCAACCATACACAGTCAAAGGCTCTGACGAAAAGCGCCAACGGGGCTATTGGAGTGCGCACATCGATGATACAAGACAAGAAGGCGGCCTACAACGCGGCGGCATACACGACTGGCCGCGCAGCCGCTTCATTCACGAGCACAGGTCTCACCCCAGAGACTAGTGGCGAGCGCGCTTTGCTATCCGACGAAGAGTATATGCTCAAGCCCAGGCGTGTCAAGATCAAGGGCTATGCGCGCATGGAAACCAACTTCGGCGACTTGAACTTGGAGCTCCATACCGAATTTGCACCACGAGCTGTTTGGAACTTTACTCGCCTTGCGCAAAAGGGGTATTACCGCAATATGAATTTCCACCGCAACATTCGGAATTTCATGATTCAAGGTGGTGATCCTTCAGGGACCGGGCGTGGCGGCGAGTCTATCTGGGGCAAGAACTTTAAGGACGAATTCGAGTCTCCCATGACCCACGACTCACGCGGTGTTATCAGCATGGCAAACAAGGGAAAAAACACAAACTCGTCACAGTTTTTCATCACGTACCGGCCTGTGAAGCATCTAGACAACAAGCACACCATCTTCGCCAAAGTGGTAGGGGGTATGGACGTGCTCAAGAGGATGGAGGAAGTGCCCGGCGACGGGTCGGACCGGCCGCTCAACAAGATCACCATCAAGGACGTTGTTGTGTATCTCGACCCCTTTGAGGAATTCCTCAAGCAGAAAGCAGATCGCGACCTGGTGGCGGAACGGAAAGCAGAAGTGGAACGTCGCGGCGGGACAGAGGACGACCGGACCACATGGACTGGCAAGCGAATCCGAGGCAATGGAGCCGCAGATGCGGGCAGCGAGGGCCCTGGTGTCGGGAAATACATGCAAGCCGCGCGAAAACAGCAAAAGAATACGGCCGGGGACGAGCTCCTCGAGGACGACGTCCCGGATACTTGGGAAGAGCCTGCACGGAAAAAGGCCAAGAGCGGAGGGTTTGGAAACTTTGACGCTTGGTAGTACTTACCTTAAAGCGATGTATTTACAAAACTGGCATTGGGCGGCGTTCAGGGAATACCCGTAAATAGGGGTTTGACGATATCAACCTCAAGTTTGCTAATATTGCATCACTACCGAAGTCCTTGTGTCATCTGCGACGTCTTTGGTCAACGTAGGGCTCTGGTTTCATTGGCAGGTGCTCATGATTGCTCGTCGTCCCAACTCGTGATACAATCATCCCCGCTCACACCACCGTCACACTTGCAACACCTCAACGAAGTATTTTACTGAAGCATACGACATTCTCCCCCCTCATGCTTTACTAACCAAAATCATCTATCCCCTTCATTCGATTGATAATTGTATACATTCGAGTGTTCACCATCATTCAAAACTGAACCTCCACGATGCCTGTTACGGTGCAACTTGCTCCTCACCCGGCCAATCCTTGGGCTGGGCAAGCAGCCTCCTCAGAGGAAGACTTGTACCAGAAAGCATGCCCGAAGCAACACGCCCTCACCGGGAAGATCCTCAAAACCTCACTCGGCCTCCAGGATATCCAAGACCGTAACATCTCCCCCTCGAACAACGGCTTTGTCGAGGCCGCGCGCGCCGCCTACAACCAGCACCACCACCTCACCATCCGGCCCGAAGACGTATGGTTCGCCATCGTGAACCAAATCAGCTTCTTCGTCAACGGCCACGCCGAGGAACTGCGCCACCTTCTCGTGGAGCACGAGGACCAGAAGCATCTGTGGATCGAGCATGGGATACTTGACTTCGCGGCCATGGCCCAGGACATGACGCAGCTGATCTCGAGGAACGTCAAGGATCCCGAGCTGCGGCAGTGGATCATGCCATCCTTCTCCACCACCACCGAAACCGACAAGGTGGTCGGCGCCATCCTCTTCATGGGCGCCTTGAAGAAGTACTTCACCTACGAGTTCATCACAGACTGCGGCCTCCCATCCGTCACCCTCCTGGGCGAGGTGGAAGACTGGCAGGACATCCTGAAGCGCATTGACAAGCTCGACGCCGAGATGCTGGGACCAAAGGCCCGGCCCTTCGCCGCCATGCTCCGCCCCATACTCCAGTACATGGTCATGACGTTCGAGGCGCCCAATCATCACGTCGCCGTCGACCACTTCTGGGGCACCATTGTCACGGAACACTACATGGGCAGCGGCTCACCCTACCTCACCGGCTGGCTGACGGCATTTTGCTACTGGGACGAGGATGGCAATCCCAAGAGGTTGTATGACACGTCTTTGTTTGGCAGTGCTGCCCCGTTCCCCAAGGTCGATATAAACAAGGTGCCTCAAGGTTTCTCTTCGGTCGACGTCCACATCAGTGAATTCGAGAACAATTACGAAACCACCATGGTCGCAGGCTCCGTCGGCATCGCTGCCATGTCGTCTTCCTCTGTCTCTTCTTCTACTGCTGCTCTGGATTCGGTACAGCCGGTTTCGGGCTGGTGGGTGTGCCTCCAGGACGAGGAGAAACTTTTGGAAGAGAAGAAGGAAGAAAAGAGAAAACTCCTGCTGGAGTTACGCAACCTCCCTGAGAGCGACAAGATATGGGAAGATAAGAGGCGTAAGGTCTTGGCGAAGCTGGCTAAATATGAGGGCGTAGAAGTGAGTCTAGACGGCCCAGCCTACATGATGGTCAGGCGTCTATGATCTGCAACGTACGATGGTGGACGGTACTATCTTGCTCTTTTTTCTTTTTTCTTGTTCTTCTTCCAAGTCCCAAAATAGTATCCCACTGCGGAAATGGCAAATGTTTCTCGTTGGTTTCATGTCTCCGCGAGGTGAAAATCAAAATACTATGAAATTCAATCACTAAAAGTCTTCCAGTCGAGAGTACGTTTGACTCCATAACGAATTCATAACATAACCAATTTTTAGTATCTTATGTCTCAGATAACTAACTAGGACCCGTCCGCGATTGCATTTCGATGTTCCCTGATTCCGGCTTTTGCGAGCCTCCTCTCGACGTCGCCGTCTCGTCATATGTGATGGCAACCGTCCGAGTTCGCAGGATCCCTGGGCTTTCGTCCTCTCCCTCTCCCTCGTCTCTGCGCCCTTCCTCCTGGGCACTGTGCTCACTGAACGCGTCGCTCTCTTTATGGCTATGCTCTTTTCCAGCTGCCCCGTTCGAGAACTCGCCGGCGCTGTCCGAATGCACGTAGGGCCCCATCCCCCTGGGGAGGGCCGGGGCGCCTGCCCCACCGCCGCTGCAGGTTTGCTGACTCCGGAAGAAGGCGCGCAAGATCGGGATGGAGGCAGCTACTACAGTGGCGTTGGGCTCGGCGATGCCCACGATGTGGAAGACCCATAGGGAATGGAAGTCTAATTTCAGGGTCCCTTGTTAGTTGCTGTTCGCAATCGAGATGATATGAAGAGGAGAAAATGGGGAAGGGCTTACATCTTGTATTCTCGTAATCCAAGAGTCTTATACCCTCAAAGCCCTTGACTAGCCCTGCAAGACCGGCTCTGTAGTGATAGGCTGGTTAGTCACAGTACAATCATCGTCAGATCAATATGGGAGAAAACGAAACACCAGACTTACAGTACACCGACACTCGTTGTGATGAGTATCGCAGCTCTCTTCTCGGAATTCTTCATGTTTACTTCCAGAATACGACTCAAGGGCAAGAAGGCCAATATGAAGTCGCAAATGGCGGAGAGGTCTGTTTCACTCTGTTAGCGTACTGTAGAAAGGGGGATCGATGAGGCGGCGGGGGAAAACCAACATGCTCCAGTGATTTGTAACACTATCCCGTTGGTTGGATGTAAGCACGATGTTTGGATGCGGTTTTCTTGCGGGTCTGTGACTCTTGAGGTTAGCATATCTGACATTCAATGAGCAAGACAGTGTCTGGTACATACGATCACATAGATTGAGCCACACCAAAAACAGATGTGCGATATAGTATGAGTTGATGACAAACAGAAGCGTGATGATGACCCATCTCTGCCAACCCGTGGGGAAGATCCTCAACAAGGTGAGGGAAAAGGACAACTTCGTCAACGACAGGGCGAACTTCTGGATGTTATCGCCGAGGAGCATCAACAGCAAGATCGTAGGCTCGTCGATGGTTTGCTTGGCGAACCCGCGGCGGAGCATCTCGGAGAAGATGCCGCTCTGGGCGATGGTGAAGAGCCAGCCGGCCACGAGGACCTTGTCGTCCCACCATATTTGCGACCGGACGCGGCGAACGTATAGTCGGAGGCCGAGGATAGCGCCCGAGACGATGGCCATGGCCCAGACGACGAAGTTGCCGACCAGTTTCACGTCGCCGTCGCGTTCGGCGTTGAAGCCCGGGGGAGGAGATGACGACATCTGGTTTACAGTGAGAGGAAGGAGACTATAATCCAGCCGCGATAGAAATGGAATTATAATGGTGCTAGCCAAGTTTCTCAAAAGGGCGACGATGAGTTCTTGAACATATGCCTCTCGTTCATTCTACACGAATCGTCATGGAAAGATGGTGATGGGTTGAATACATGGCGGCTCATTCAAAGTTCGGAGGAGTGGCTCTACAGCTACAGTCAAGATGGAGCCCTTGGAAGCCGTTGGCCCTGAAAGGAGAGAGAGAACCAACGTTGCCAAGGGTCAATTTTATCATAAGTAATCTCGGACCGAGTTTATCGAGCAACATTGCTCTCCAGTTCCGGCGTCAAGGCCAGGGGGCGTGGCGTCTTGATGAGCTTTGATTTCCCCAGCCATGGGCACAAACCAAGAAATCTGCATGTTCTCAATAAACCAAATTGAAGAGCCAGTGAAGCACACGGTCTGGGCCCGGAAAATCGGTTGATCGTGAGTGCCTGTCAGCCTGTCAAAGCGGCTCGACCAATCGAAGCCATCGTCACACGTGGGAAGGAACGATACCTGATTTCCACTCGCCGTTTTGGGCCCCTTGTAGGTACGGTTGTGACTAGCTGGGGTAATATTACTATCGACGATCCTTCTTTAAAAACCGGGCTACAAATCCTGGCAGCCGTCGCAGACCAATAGTCACGGACCATATCGCATTGCTGTCGCGCTGTGCACGCTGTGCATGCTGGATTTGCGCATACTTCTTATACGGATCCTGCATATATTGCGTTACAGTACATAAAATATTGGGGCCCCTTTTCCACTTTGGTCACAACTCCATTGCTTTGTTCCAACGTCACTGTAACGTCACCCCAGAAGTCGCCCATACTTAAGTACTTTATCCAATGTCCTATCCCTTGCATAACTGGGTTCCTCCATTCCAATCTTATTCATTTTACCCATATCGTCAACTCACCCTTCACGGAAATGATTTTCACAGGGTACTTTGTCAAGAACCTGGCACTGCTCCTGCTCACCTGGAGTCCCGTGTGCAAGATGGAATTGCTGGCATCTACCGGCTTCGAGAACGTAATTACTTTGACCCCCCCTCCTTCCATGCAACTGACGTATGATCTACACTGACAATGGCCCTCGTAATCCCAGTGCGAGGCTCTCATGACCGCCGGGTTGGCGGATATCGTCCTCCTTCCCACAGATCCGGCATATGATGCAAGCCTGACGTACTATTGGTCAGCGACGACCCGAGCTCTGAGGCCGTCTTGCTTTGTGCAACCGCGGGATACAGACGACGTCGCGAAAGCCATTCGAGTTCTTTCAAAGACCTCCGGGGCTGATGATGTGGCTATTCGCTCAGGCGGCCACTCCCCTTGGGCATCTAATAATGTTGCTGGTGGGGTCACGTTCGATCTCAGCCTGCTCAACCAGATTGTCTACTCAGGAGATACGGTAGGCATGTCTTAAGGGGCGACATCATGCCCCTCTATTATCTACAAACATTTTCTCTTTTCCTCTCTTTACAATTGCGCAACAAGGTGTTTTTTCCAGCTGACAAAATGTTAGAATATTGCATCCATCGGTCCTGGTGCAAAATGGAGCCCGGTCATGCTGGAAATTGAAAAGTACAACCGAACAGTCACAGGAGGGCGTGCAGGGGATGTTGGAGTTGGCGGGCTGCTCCTCGGAGGAGGCTTATCCTTCTACACGAGGTACGTTATTCTGATACAAAAATAATCTGCTTCGGTTCGAATATATGTTCTAATGTTGTCGTTTCTGACCGCTCACTGGACCAAAAACAAAGTATGTATTGCTGACCAGAACTGCAGCAAGCGCGGCGTCGGATCGAACGATGTTATCAACTTCGAGGTTGTGCTCGCCAACGGGTCTGTCATTGACGCCAATGCAAAGGAAAACCCGGGATTATTCAAAGCACTGAAGGGGGGCAGCAACAACTTTGGCATCGTTACACGAATTGACATGCTAACCTTAGAAGCCACGCCTGGTGGGCTCTATGGCGGTCCGAGTTCTTTCGCGTACGACCAGAAGGAGACTTTGTTGGATATATTTGCCAGAATGATCGACATCAACGAAGAAAATACCGCGGATACCGGATTCCTCATTCTCAAATACAACAGCCCGGGCCCTGCGTCCATCACGGTGGTTGAGATCAATACCGACGGTGTAGAGAACTCGACGGTATTTGCACCATTGCGAGATGTTCCCGTAACATTTCGGGATGTCAAGAGACAGACGTATGGAGAATACATTTCCGGTTATCAACAACAACCGGCAGGTTTCCAGTACGCCCCTCCCCCAACGACCCATTACCCTTATCTGGACATTATTAACTTTAGTATAGAAAGGTCTGGTTCACCCTTTGCTTTAAAAACGACATTGATATAATGAACAAAGCCGCGTCACTTTGGGAGGAACTGACGGCAAAAGCCGAGACTGTGTTCCCCGGAGGTGGATGGAATCTGCAAGTGGTCTACCAGCCCTTGGCCCAGTTCTATGGCCAGATTGGCGTCGACCGCAATGTGTTAGGTCTGGACGAGAGCTTAAAGCACGACTCGGTCATTTGGCTTGCAGATGCAACCCTGGTGACTGCCGAACAGGAAGCTTACTTCCAAAATGTCATGGGAACCCTCACGGAGAAACTGGAGGCATACACTGTCGAGAAGGGTGGCTATACCCAGTGGCGGTACCTCAACTATGCTAACCCAACGCAGGACCCTTTGAGGTCATACGGCGAGAACAACGTCCGGCTGATGAAGGAGGTGGCGGCTCAATATGACCCTGAAGGTTTCTTTCAAAAGAGGGTATCTTCAGGGTTTAAGATCTCCAAAGTCGATGATAGTTGGTAAGCAAAACTTGTGACTAATAATCACACATCCGAGCTCAAAGCCCAAGAAACAGATACATATACAAGATCTATTCGAGTTAAGGCATGTGACTCTATCGAAACAAAGTAGTCCTATATAACAGACTCGGATCCTACGCTAGCATGTACTATATCTGACGGGCCACGCCCCCAATCGGACATTGAAGATCTGACCCACTCCGTCAGGGGGGTCAGCCGAGGCCCGAAAACGTATCCCCATTCTTTTCATGCAGCTGATCTGACCGACTGGATCATATCCTGTATCCATGTACAAGGAACCCCATGGGGATGAATCCCACGGCGCATCCTCCGGCATCGCATCTCACGGAGAAGACTACCACAAAAAGCGGCTGACAATTGGACTATAAGAAGGGTGGGTCCCCCATGCAGCTCACGCTCTGTCGACCATCTATTTCCCTGCTGCGAGTAGCGACATCACCATGCCATCCAACATTTCCGAGCAGACGGCTATTGAGGAGATCGGCCCCGGCCAATTTCGATCCAAGTTCAACCCGGGTCGCATGGGGAACGCCAAGCCCATCGCTTATGGAGGCTGCACTCTAGGCGTGGCCACAAGAGCCGCTTACACGGCCGTGCCGTCCACCCATCACCTCTACTCGCTCGTGGGGCACTACCACGGCCCGGCATCAACGACGGAGAAGCTCGTCTGCACGGTGTACAACACACGGACGACCAAGTCCTTCGCCACGCGACGCGTCGTGGTTCAGCAGGCCCAACCTGTCACCAGTAGCAACAGCACCGGGACCGGAAAACAGCCGATGCAGATGCGGACGTGCATGGAGCTGATGGCCGACTTCCATGTCGAGGAGCCCGCGGCGCCCCACATGACTTACTCGGCAGCCCCGTCGCAGCCCTACGCGGAACCTGCCAACCAGTCCGAGACCCCCGCGGTGCTCGAGGGCGTGCTATCCGCCGAGGAGGCGGCCATCGTCGAGGGCAGCCGCGAAGTCTTCGCCCTCAACGAGCGCTTCTTCCAGACGCGCCCCTGCCGCGAGGGCGTCGCGGCCCAGAACCTGAACGGGCTGCTGCGGGCGCGGCCGACGACGCAGGACGCCCTGCCGCTGACGGACCGGACGTCGGCCGAGTGGATGCGCAGCAAGGAGCCCGACCTGGCGTCGCCGGCGGACCAGGCCGCCGCCCTCGCCTTCTGCCTTGACGGCGGGCTCAGTTTCCTGCCCCTGTCCCTGGACCACGGCTGGCTCGAGGACGTGAGCGCGTGCTCGTCGCTCGACTTTGCGCTCCGGCTCATGGAGCCCCATCCTGACTTCAACCGCTGGCACCTCCGGGAGCGCAAGACCATGGCCGGTGGCGCGGGGCGCACTTATTCCGAGGGCCGAATGTGGGATGAAGAGGGGAATTTGATAGCGATCATGTCGCAACAGTCCATTATGCGGCCGAAGCCGGAGAAGGTGGCGAAAAAGGAGAATTCCTCGCGGTTATAAGTTGTTTTCGGTATGTGAGTACTGTGAGAGGATGATTTGTTAATACGCAAGTGTGGGATAACTACATCACAGCAATGTGTTAGCAAAAGCTTGGAGAGTAGACAAATGAGTTGAGCGATATAGAAATCATACGCATTTAGATTCGCATCTCCGCGTAACCCCGGTAACTATGTACATAGAGAGGAAGTATATACTGCTTTATGTTATCTAGAGTCGGTGATAAGAAAACACCTTTACGTGGTGGCACGCGGTCTTCCGATATCTGAACAGACCGAGGCGGGCATGCTGCTGTTCGCATACTCCTGTTTCTCTTGAGTGGGCAGCCTTCCATTCTCCTGAACATCCTTCTCCCGATCCAGCGCCTCTTCCACCGTGATAGTCGTTACGACATTCATCTGGATGCCGTTGTCCTCGAGATGCAAGAACTCTTGGCTGGGCCCCTGTGTAGAGCAGCTATTGCGCAGCTGCGTCTCCCCGCCCATGCGCCACCACCACCACGAGCCCTCGTTGTTATTGTTGTTGATATTGTTGCTGTGGCGGCCGCGACCCTTGCCGATCTTGTGAACCCCTTTACTTATGGGGCCGGAGATCCAGACCATATTGCCGAACTTGCGCCACTGTGGAATATTTGGGGTTTATCCAGCACTGTACCCCTGTCAGACTAGATATGCCTGATAATACAAAGAGAGAAAGAAGGGGCAACAGCAGCAGCGAAAAAGTGCCTGGAAGGAAAATGTACAGACCCAAGCGTTGGCTCTGACGTACCAGCCTCCAAATTCGTGTCCGTTCTTGCCTGAGATGATGCCATCACATATGAGAGCCGCGCTGAAGATCCACGCCCACATGTTGCAGAGGAAGATATTCTTGCTCTGGGGCCGGAACCCCCAGACGATAGCTAGGTAGTTGCACGTCGCCATGAACATGTACGAGATACTACTGGTAAATATTCCGACACTATTGAACCAGCCTTGCATCCCACATGTCGATGTGCCAACAAAGATGCCGTTGCGCACCACCCAGGAGAGGTTCAGTGCAAAGCCGACGGCCGTGTTGCATTCTGCGCCGAGGATGCTCATGATGAGAAAAGGGAAGGGGTTCTGGTACGGTTGAAACCCCCCGCAAGTTGTTGCTGCTGCCGGTGTTTGAGTATGATTTGGGTCTTCGCCATGGTGGTGGTTGTGAATGTTGGTGGTATCAGAGTTGTTGCTTCGCGTCGACTCGCTTCGGGCAACCAAGTTATCCGGGCCGCACTCGATCTGTCTCTGGATCGGCAAGCTAAGCGAAAGGTCTAGGGAAATCTCCGATCGAGTAGTCTCTCCAAGACGGACGGGAAGCTGCCTCTGGCGGCGGCAACACCCACGAAAGTCGGCTACGGTCTTGTAAAATATGTAGATGAATAGACTTCCTGCCGAGAGGAGCGATATTAGTGAGACCACCGTCACGGCGACCAGGCCTTTCCGAAGGGAATCTCCAAGAGGATTGAAGGTGTCATTCTTCCAGAAACAGCGTGCCGTTGCCTTTGTCTCCTGTCTCCATCTCCATTCTGACTGCTGGCTGATGGGTGCGTTGCTGCTATGGGGGTCACATGTCCATCTCACGGGGTAGCCTCCAAATACAAAAGCCCAAGGGGCATCAAGATCTTTGAATTGGCTGGTAATTTTTAGGAAACGTTGTGAGTACGGTGAAACCATTGCTGAGCACTTATCTATGGGAAGAAGATATCAGAAAATCCGACCGCAGCTGTGGTCACTTCTTCATATAGTGGCCATACGGACCCCACAGACCCTTACCCGAGCCCATTGAAGCTTTGTCTTTTTCTTCTATATTCTTCTCATGTTGCAAGTACGCAAGGGATTACTAATACCTTAGGTACATACGGATATTTGTTTGTTCCGCAGCTCCGCGAATCAGCGGCGAAAGCGAGAGCTGGAAGTCTCCCACCCAGCATGGCCATACCAGGTTATTTGCCGCCCGGCTTCGGATGTCGGACCCTTTTATGGACCAGACCATCGGAAGGGGGACGTCGTAGGAAGTGTGGCTTTCAAATACCCGATTCAGCAGCCCCTGGAATCTGGCAGGTTATTGGTAGATTGCTCCCGTGGCTGATATGCAAGGGAAAATACATTGTTGTTTCCCATAGTACTCCGCACTTTCTATCCGCAACGCCCATCCAAACCTAGCTAGGGATAATGCACGTTATGAAACCTGCCTAGCCGAAGACACATGACTGGCTAGGATTCGAATTCGGTCTCTACGTTGTTACGGCAATGCGCGGTATTTCAGGCAATGGCCATTGGGTTGGGGACTACATATACCTCGCCGATGTTCGAGTTTGCTGTCTAATAATTTCACGGGCTGTTCCAAGTAAGGAATGGCGGCAATATTGATTACATACAGACGCCCTCGTCCTACCACACACAACGAAGCTCCGTGGCGGAGATAGGGCTAAAGCAACAAGCGAGACGGAGACAAAGAAGACGAGGCAGTTCGAACGGTGAGATGATGAATCGGTCCGGTTTGTGCCGTCGCCTTGGCCGTTGGGAGGCCGGTGACAGGCTATTATTGGATCATCACACGACCTCCTGGCGCTCCGAAGCGAGCACCCACATATCCTTGTGCGCCAAGATCCCGCCGTAGCTGCCTTCCGTCCAGGGCTGGTCCGGCCGCGCAAGGGACCAGGCGAAATTTCGCATCAGCTACGCCATTCGGTTAGTAAACACTGGTTAACTCGGAGCAAACACGCTCACCTTCTTTCCTGGGGGATTAAAGGGGGGAGGGGAAAGTAATGGGGCTTTGGAAAAAAGAACTACTAACCTCAAAGACAACCTTCCCAATCTCCATCGTGGCTATGAATTTTCCCATGCACTGGTATCTGCCATGGCCGAACCCGAGCTCATGCACACGATTCATGTTCGCCAACTTCCCCTCGTTATTCTCCTGGAGCCAACGTTCCGGTCGGAAGCTCGCGGCGTCTTCACCAAAGATGTCCTTGTTGAGACGGTGCGTCCACACAGAATAGAGGATGTTGGTACCGCCGGGGATGAAGATGGGCCGTCCGTCAACGACAACTGTGTCTCCACCATCCGGAACGCGTTTCGGGGACGCATTGGTGACGGGGGCGTGGATGCGCATGGCTTCCTTGATGACGGCTTGCAAATAGGGCAGCCTGCGGGCGTCCGCGTCAGAGATGATCCCGTCAACCGAACTAGACTGGTTGCTGGGTCGGAAGGCATCAACCTCGGAGCGCAGGTTTTCGTAGACGCGCTCGTGTGTCATGAGATGCAACAGAACGATGGCGATGGCCGAAGCGGTGGTGTCGACCCCAGCCACCATTTGCAGCGTCGTCTCGGAGAGAATCTGGTCCTCTGTGAGACCATTCCGGAAGAACGAGGCGATCATGTCGGACCGCTTGTCGTTGGTGGCGTCCCGCTGCAGGCGCTCCCGGATGATGTCGCGCGCGTTGGCCAACAGCCGACCAAACCCCGTGGCGTCTTTCACTGATGGGCCGACATAGCGGGCGATCAGGGGCAAGTGAAGGAGTCTGTACAGGCCCGTGCCGAGCGTAAGGTTGAAAAACCACATACCCTCCTCGGCTGAATGGGCGATGTCGTCAACATCTTTGTCCGCCTTCAGGTGGCCAAAGGGCTTGCCCCAGCTGATGTCGCTGATAACGTCGAGGGCGAGATACTGCACTTTCTTGGAAAAGTCCATGGGTTTCGCCAGGACGTCGTTGGAAATGTACGAGGAGCGGATCAGATCGACAAACTCTGCAACGTGGACATCGATCGTCCTCTCCAGCCCAACATTTTCTTTTCCGGAATACTAGCATCATCCCCATTTCGGGTTTCGTTAGTAAGCTTGTCGTCGAGGGTTTGCTCTGGACATCAAACTTACCCCTGACGCCATCCGTTGTCTCAAGTCCGTGTGCTTCCCCTCATCCATTTCACTAAACACATGGTCTACATCCCCTCGGTGCCGTGTGGCTCGGTAAAACCAGCCAGTCCTGCTGTAGGGAGAGCGGACAGCGTTCATGCGCATGATGAGCTCTGGCGCAGCCGTAATCAAGTCATTTGGCCCTACTCGAGCAATGGGCCCTGTTGCATATGCCGATGTTTAGCTTGATATCCTTGCTGCGGGATGCTGATCTGTTATATCTCTTGAGTAAACTTACCGTACTCCCTGCATACCTCATCATATTTCAGGTGTGACTTTAGGCTCAGAATAGCCCAGACATGCCATACCTCAGACCAGCCAGAGCTCCAAGGCCCCTTGAAAGATCTGAGGCGATGGTACGCCCGGACCTTCTGCAGCAGATAGACCCCTATTACAGACGCTACTAGGATCCAGCGAATGTTATAAACGAAAGTCGCAATCTCCATGTCGGTATGGCTTTGTTCGGTGGTGGGCTGATATGTTTTGCGGTATAGGAAGATAAATGGAGAGGGGGCAGAACTCGGGGTAGAGGGTATTGGCGACTCATGATGCGTGCATGACCAAGAGAAGCAAACATACCCAAGACGTGATTACAAGTGCTATAGGTAGATGCCCGAGCCGTATATTATGCAGCCAAGTGATGAAGTGGAGCACACCCAGTCCACGATGCTACCCTGATCGCTACATGTAGACTTGATACCGGAGGGATTCATAGGACATAATGCCCAATCACAGGCGGTGGGGTGCATCTACCCCCGCGATGTCTACATTATGTTTGTCAATAATACAAGGCCGTTTCACACATCATGTAAACGGGTTGAATATCATGTTGTTCTTGGAACACCGTTGCTTGCACCGGCGAAGACACTATAGGTCCGAATTACAGCAGATTCAAGGGGGCGGGGGACACTGCCAAGATTTCGACCTCAGAAAATAGAGTGTACACTTAAAACGGCAAGTATAAGAATAGGACAGTAACCATGAGGGCATAATCAATGCGATTGTCATACTACTGAATATGAAAATGGAGTTCGCGTTAACCTGCCACTGGCCATGAAACTCCTGATACCAGAATGCTGATACTGCCATGATTCATGATTCATGATTCATAACGAACTTGTCTACCCTAGACCCCTGTGATCACTGCGTGACTGCCCCTTCCCAGGGCGCTGCTACCTATCACTGAAGGCTAATACAGGGTCCTAACGCCAGCGACCACGTCCCGTAGTCGTCTTGTTCCGTGCGTCCTCGAGGTTCTTCTTGAAGTCGCCGTAGAGAGCTTTCACGACGCCTGACGCGCGCCAACCGTCGACAATCTTGTTGGCCAGCTTGTTGCGCTTCTTGGGTTTCAGCTTCTCACGCTCCTTAAGCTTGTCTGCCTTCATCCAGCCTTCCTTCTCGAGCTGATCCTCGACCCACTCCTTCAGCGCATACTTCCAGTGAAGCAGGCTATGCGCCGTCTCGGCGTTGCTGCAGCAAGTCGAGCCCACGACCCACTGCTTGTTAGTAGGGGGCAGCGAGTTGCCTTGCGAGTCGATTGAGGCGTCGTCGTCATCCTCCTCGCTATCGGAGTCCGAGTCCGACTCAATATCGTCCAGCGTGTCCTTTTTATATGGTGTGCCTTGGAACTCGATGCGCCAGGTCGCCGGGTGTCCACTGCGACCGCATGCTTCACAGGTTTCGTACTTTCCCGCATCGCCGGCGTCCATTTCGTAGGTATCAATCTTCGGTCGGCCGCGAAGAGTGCGGTAAAACTCGGCTTTCCATACCGAGCTGGTGAATTTTGAGGAAGCAAGACCATGAACTTCGTCATCCAACTTGCGCCAGGCGTTGGCGTATACAGGATCGTCCCGCCCGAAACGGGGGTTGATACGATTATGTACGAGCCATTCCACTGCAAATGGGAACTGTTCTTTCAACGGCAGGGTCGCCTGGGCGGTGAACTCCAGGGGAATACTGATATCGGGTGCGCCCAGAGGTCCATCTTCATCCGACTCGATGAAATCATCCATGTCACTGTCTTTCTCCTCGTCGCTGCCTTGTTTGGGCGCTTTCTTGGGTGGCTTCGATTTCTTGGCGGACTTCTTTGAGGGAGGTGGACCTGCCTCGACGTCAACCTCATCGTCATCATCTTCAAACTCCTTCAAGGCTTGCATTCCTTCGTCGCTATCTGTGTCGTAAAGTCCACGTTTCTCAACATCGCCTTCCGATTCCGACGATGTGAGTTGCTCGATCTTTTCGCCGGCTCTTCGACGCCTGAGTAGTTCCATCTTCTTCTGTTTGTCACTTCGGTGTCCTTTAGGTCGCTTCGTTGGCGATGCAGCCGGGTGTTGGCTTAGTCTACCTTTTCTGGTGACAAGCTTCCTAGCCGACTTTGTGGGAGATTCGTTTGGTTGGTTGTCCGATGAACTTCCACCGCTGCTTGGTCGGCGTGGCTGCGAACTATGACCCGTCTTTCTCCTCTTTGCTGGAGACAAGACGACCAGGTCATCATCTTCATCCGATTGCAGATTTATAACGGGAGCGCGACGGCGCAACGAGCTAGGGGGCACAGGCATATCATCGTCTTCCTCGTCGTCAGTTTCCAGATTGATGACGGGAGCGCGGCGGCGTGATGAGCTGGAGGGTATGGGCACATCGTCCTCTTTATCCTCTTCCTCCTCCTCCTCGTCATCAGATAGTACAGTGCGCTTCAGTCTCGTAGACACTGATTGAGATGAGCGTGGTGGTAGGATCTGATCAAGAGACGGCAGTTCATCCTCATCACCAGAGCTTTCGCCCCGCAGAACTGCACCTTCTACAGCGACTTCCTCATCGGATGAGTCAGCTAAGACATCGCGGCGACGCTGGCTGCCTGAGAATCTGGGCATAAAGCTGGTGCTGGCGACTGGCTGACTGGCGCTGACGTTGCCTGTTCGCATCTTGTTGTGAGAATTTGAGCTGACAGGCTGGGAAACGAATGCAAGATGTTGTGGGTAGTATGTCGTTGTTTTGAAATAATTTCAAAGTTGTTGATGCCACAACATGAATGACAATGACTGGGGCAATAAAATGTTCGACTGGAACAATCAAAATAGGACGAAAAACAAAAGGCAAATGCAAAACATACCAGCTGTTTCGGCGATTGTTTTCTGAGTGCCGTGGGATCGCTTCAAGCTCACTGGTTTCAATGGCGATGAGCGTGACGACGGGACCGGCTGGTTTGAATATCTTATCCTAGCGGGCGGCATGCGCTGATCGGGCGAACTGGACGCACCGGTCGGCTCGAAAGTCAGGCGTGCCTGCCGCTTTCTTTTGGTGGCCGGCATCTTGTCCTCCGAGCAAATGCCTGGCAACAATATATTTGAAAGGCGAGGAAGGGAAAGTAAGTATATTGAAAAAGCACTAACACCTGAATGCGTGTGGTGGGTGGGTGTTTGGTACAAAGAATTCGCAACTTGATACAAGCAACTGATGGTGTGGCAACAGCGTCCTTTTCAATCAAACATCGTTGAGAGACAGAAGATGGGTTGATCGCAGCTCGAGTTAGCTATACCTGTGCGGTTATGTCTGTCCGTAGATACTGACCCAATCGATATTCAAGTTCATCATCTCATCACGTTAAATTCATCCTAATTTTGCCTAGATCGCGACGAGGATCATGAGCTTACACGCAGTCACGTGGAAATAAACAATTCAAAAGCAGCACTCTAAAGTTCCAAGATTGAGAAATAAACAGCTTCGCCACACATGAGCCACACACCACAAGCTATGCCGAGAGCTCCACAAGCTGTACCGAGTGACTGGTTTTTGGGGCATTTATTGCAGCTTCAGAACAGCTTCAGCACAAAGCCCACCATCGAATACCTCCGTCCAACTTTTGGCTGATAATGAATCCCACAAATCCACCCAACAGCACAGTCTTCAATTGGAATATACATTTCATTTTCCAAATGTCTTATTATTCATTTAGGTTAGCTGTTTATTAATATCCCAACACTCATTGTTTATTGATTGGAATGAAGAATGATAAACGTACTGGGTCAATCGGTTGGATTGGAGGTGTGTGGGGTTGCTCTCCGGTTTGGTTGACAACAACACCAAGATGTGAACAGATGGCCATGTTGGGCTTCACATACACCAAAAGTCGCGCGGAAAAAAAAGGCAATATGACTGATGCGGGGTAATATAGTCTTGCTGTAATGCAATGAACAAGAAATTAGAGGAAGAAGTTCTGAAATAGCTATTCAAACGACGGATGGACCTGGAGACGCCTTAAATAGGCGATGGCAGATAGGTTGAGGATATCACGACGATAATTTCTCTTGTACCATGAACAAGCAAGAGACCGACGCGTTCAGTCACCGAAGGCCGTCTCTCCATATCTGGATACCTTCATTGGAGGAAGCTGGGCCCGTGAGGTCGCCCTACGATCATAATTCGCGACACGGTTGTATCAAGAACCTCTAGCAGTATCGCTGGTCTATCGTGGTACTATTAAGCATCTGGGGCAGTTTCAGGAGACACCAACGAGGCCCATGAGGGAGCTGAACGCTTCATACTCTTGGTTTACAGAAGGGCAAGTCGACTGTGGTCTGCCGGACATGGTTCGTTCGAGGCCTGGAAGGAATGCAGGTTGAGCCATATTCACTGCCGTAGCCGAAGGCTTCGTGAATATTACAGGGAGACTCACAGCGCTCTTAGAGGTAAGTTTCCGTGCCTAGAAAGGATTCTGTCCTGCGGTATTAGGCACTCCCCTATCGCCTGTGGGAGCTGTACAGTTGGCGTATGTGCTGGGTTGATCTGTTCATGGAGGCACCTCAGTAGGGCGTGTAAGTGAGTGTCTATCAACATTGTTTGTTCCGTCACTCAACGCCCGCATATGGCACAGCCAGGTAATGCCAAACATAAGCATTTGATAGATACAACTATATACTTACCAAAGATTTTATATACTTCTGAAAGCAAACAACTCATCCAGCATGCTAAGTTAATATAGGCTCTGTTGATATCAGATTGCCAATTAATGAATTGATGGGGGTGTTACTGCTCATAAGAGCAGCTGTCGCACTTGCTCCTAAAACCCCCAAATACGACTTCAGCTGATCTCCAACATAGCTGGCATCCACGCTTTGGGCCTCGGATACTTCACAGAACACCATGGATCGATATCTTGTACTAGAAAGAATACGTGATCTACTGGAGCAGGCGGTACCAACCTCATTATAGCTCATGTTGGCTGCAGATTACATTGGCCGTACAACGGAACAGCGCAGTACAACTAATTGAAAACTTCCATTCGTGTGGAACGATATCGTTGGAGAAGATTAGGCCGGCTCAAATAGGTTATATATCGTATTAATGTTAGGTTCTCAGGACTCGCCCGAAGCATCGCATACGCAGATCAAATTCATATCAGGAGGCGCGATTTCATGCCAGGAGTACCATCCTAGTATTGGCTTCGCCCGACAACACGAAACGAACGTCGTCGAAGGGTTTCACTACTACTATTCCATCCTAGGATCTGTCACTCGCTCAGCTGAACTGCTGCACATATGCCTTGCGGTGCTGGTTGTCATCCAACTCGTTGCTTCGGTTCAGGGGCGTCCACTTGGGCTCGTCCTTGAACAGACGCATGGCCTGAATATACTGCAATTCGTGTTAGATACAGAGGTCCAGCAACAACCCTTTAGTCGACAGTCTGCTGGATGGGTGTTACTTACGTTGCTCTCGCTGGTGGTGAATCTGTGGTAAATGCCAGGGGGCAAGATGATCAAGTCGTCCTGCGTATGGTGATAGTATTAGTAAACCGCAGGTCATACATGCCCTTGATGCCTCGCTCGCTGTTGAGCTCTCGCAACATCAACAGCATAAACATACCTTCTCCAGGTAGATCCTCATCCACTCGTCGCCGCGGCTGCGGACGTCGAAGTAGCCGGCGCCGTCGCGGATGTAGCGGATCTCCTCGTCCTCGTGCAGGTGCTCGGAGAAGAAGCTCTTGACCTTGTCCTCGTAGACGTCGCCCATTTTCTCGGGGCTCACGGTGATCTCGTCGCGGTTGCGGTACCCCCGCTCCGCGGCCAGCTTGTCCACCGTGGCCAGCGTCGGGTGCCGCGAGTAGGTCACGCCCACGGCGGCCAGCTCGGCCTCGCTCAGGGAGCGGCCGCTGTCGTGGGGGAGGCGCTGGTCGCCCTGGTGGTTGGGTTAGTCATGGGTAGAAAAAGGGGGAACGGAGCAAGGCAAAGCGCAAGAGAATGATCTTAGGGGCAAAGGAGGGCAATTTGACGGGGACAGCAAAAAGGTTCAAGCGATTGAAATCCGTCCACAAAGTCAAAAGTGGAGATGGCAAGAGGGAAGCGCCATGGTGTGAGACGAGAATCTCACGATGTGTGTAATGGGCCACGACATGAGTGGGTTGAAGTTGCGTCGCGAAGCATGATGATGCGGGGTTTTAAAGGGCGTGCGACTCCCTCGTCGTTCGTTTCGGATAACTTACCTCGACATTATCATACCAGTAGGCCTTCATGATGATCGTAGTTTTCTCGTTTCTCGTTTTTTTTCGTTGGTATCAAATAACCGAATCAAAAAGTGGTCGTTTATGTAGGAACAGAGCAGAAGCATGAACGTAGGGATTCTTCACATGAAAAGCATTGATCGTCCTCGTCTTGAATATAAAAAAAGAGAGACCCTTGGAATAGTGCTTGCATATTGCCCCGCCTGAGCACGCCATTAGCGTTGATTCAACCGGCTGGTGACGTCGGTGGGGCACAGCCAGGTAGGTACTAGTCAGGCCCGAGATGCGTAATCTTCATGACATACTCGCTGACTGGATGGATGGATTATTGTCAGCATGGTGCAGATTCAACATGGTATCAGCAAGTCTCACTATGACATATAGCGAATATTTTTTATGTAAGGCAGCAACTGTACGGCAACCAACGAGATCGTGACCAGCAATGAAGCAGCTTATGTCTGACTTTTGACAGCGATACCCCTAGGTAAAGAGCATACTCGCCAGCGAGTGCAGAACGCATTAAATTTGACATAGACGTTGCATTCATTGCATTGGATAACCATGTCAAACAACCAAGCATGGTCTAGCCAGCATCTCATTGGGCTACTACTGTAAGTACGTGGCAAGGACCACGAAGCAGAGTAGCAGACACGAGGCTGTATGTAGCAAGCCAAATTCTATCAATCATTGATATACTCCTCTGTAATCACGGAACCCACCGTAAATACGAACGAATGCGCGGTAACACTCGTCCTTCGAGCACGCCGCTAGTGATGTAAAAGGCCAACCTTGTCTAACGCCGTAATGGATATCCCCTATGCAGTCCTTGCCATGCCTCGACATCGTGAAATTAGAACTCAAACGCTCGCAGGAACCGAATGCTGATTTGCCAAGCCCCTTCAGCGGACCTCCGCAGCTGCCAGATCAGGCCCGCCACCAACGGTAAATTCGTTCTCAATGGCAGTCGCGGCTTCTTCGCGCGGACGGCCTTCAAAGATTCTGCGCCACCAGCTCGGGGGGTCCAGAGGCCGCGAGCCGTTGTGCATCGGCGGGTAGACATCGGTGAAGAAGTACCAGATGTGGCCGATAACGACGCCCATGATCTCGTCCTTAGGAATAGTCCCGTGCATAACGAGGCTGAACCCCATCAATACCCAGGGAAGGTACGGGGCTGTGAACACGAGAAGGCCCAGGAAGCTGAGCCGGGTGTCGGGGTTCCGGCGCGACCAGATGTACACCATAACGGAGGATAGAGGGTGTCCGAGGAATGGCATGGCGACAAGCGGCGACAGGACAAGAAGAAAGGCCATCGAGTACATGAGCATCCAGGAGAAATAGGCTGGTGATCGACCGGAGGATTCTTCGAGAAGTCGTGAGTACCGCTGAAGGAAGTAGACGTGGAATAAGAGGTCGAGGGAGAAGGGTCCGAAGTAGAGGAATGTCGTCAACATGCGCCAATACTGTAAGGCGTTGTTAGAAACATGCGCAATGCATACAAGGGTTCAACGTAGGAAAGGCTTACCTCTCCCTTGGTGAAAACGGTGCGGACACTATAGAACAGCTGGTATGGCGAAACCATCTGACACTGGACAAGGGCGCTCGTCAGGACGGTGGCCGTTGTCCACCACCGTGTGCAGATGGGCATTTCCCAGAACCAAGCCTCTAGAGGGTTGCGGCCGCCATCGCCGGGGATCATTTGATCCATGATGATGAGTTGTGGTTGTTTGTAGTTGGAAGTATTGGGATCGAAGTGTCGATGTTGTATTCGTCGATAGTCCAGTCCGTACGGAGCCTCGGGCGGAAGATAAGACAGGCCTGCGGTCAGAGTGACGACGGGTTTGGTGGGCTCGGAAGTGCTTCAACGAACAAACGGCAGTCTAGAAATGCGCACGGGTAAAACAATGATGGAGGGTAAAAGCAATGCAATGCAATTGGTCCTATGTAGGAAGCAGTGGCAAGCGGTATTTATCGCATGTCTTCTCTGTGATTCTCTAATTGCTGATGGGTGTGATCTGGCTTCTATGCTGGATGGCTGTGTTGGAAGTAAGTTGAACTAACTCTGCGGAAGTCGGGTGTTACTCAACTCAATGGCGGCCAACTCATCGGTTCGGAGTTCGTTCACTAATCTGTCAAGAGGACAAGTTGAGGATAGTGGGATGTTGCACAACTTATGCCAGAGGGGTCTAGGGGAAATGTTGTGCAAGATGTCAATGCTATGCAAGGAAGGCATAAATTCAAGGGGCCTTTGTAGCAGCACCAGCCACTTGATATTCGTGGCTGTAATTAAAGGGACCCACTAATCAGGTCAAGCTTCTTCAATTAAAATGAAAAGGGAAAGGTTCAATGGCAGGTTGGGTGGGCCCAACGCGGGAAAGCGCGACAGGGAGCGCGTCGTTTCGTGATGCGCCCAGTGAAGTGATGGAATTCCATTACCAGCCACTCTATTTTGTCGCCAATTCCTCCCTTTCATAAGCCGAGTCCCTACTAGTTGTCCAAAGCCAGTTCTATTGTTCCTTTTCCTTTACTATTTACATTCCAATTGCTACCATCCACCAACGGGCTCGACAATTCCTTTCCCTTTTCTATTAGGGGTTCGTCGACTCTCAAACTCCTCCGACCTTTCTTTCTTGGTGGCCCGGTGCAGCAAACTTCCATCCCTTGTTGTCGCAACTGCTGTCGCACCACACAACCGAATCGCACGACTTTGTTCTTTTGAGCGCTCTGTTCGCATCACTTGAACTCGCCCTACACACTCTTTCGGGCTGGCTTTTCTTTGCCTGGCAGCCCATAAACTGCACATATGACAGGCCGCGGTAGAGGCCGGGGGCGTGGTGGACGGGGAGGAGGCGGCGGTGGACGGGGAGGCGGTGGTGCAGGCAATGCACCTGCTGTTCAGCGTAAGTTTCAAAGGCCTCTCTCTTGACCGCAATGATCAGGTTACTAATGCGATTTTCCTTCAGCCGGCGACCCAATCCCCATTGGCAAAAAGCGACGATACAGACCGGGCACTAAAGCCCTCCGAGAAATCAGAAAACTCCAGTCCAGCACCGACCTATTAATACGGAAGCTCCCCTTCGCTCGTCTTGTAAGCTTCCCCTGCCCCTTTTACCTGCCTTGGTGTGGTTGTAGCGGTCCCTAACTTGCAATTTATAGGTGCGCGAAGTTGCTTTGCAGTTCCGACCCCGAGACGAGGGCATGCGATGGCAGTCGCAAGCCATTATGGCCTTGCAAGAAGCTGCCGAGGCTTTCCTCGTACATCTCTTCGAGGACACCAACCTGTGTGCCATACATGCTAAGCGTGTCACAATCATGCAGAAGGACATCCAATTGGCAAGGAGAATCCGTGGTGTCTGGGGTGGCATTGGCTAAGACTCACCCGGCCTGGTGTGTTTGAAAGAAAGAAAAAAACGTGATACCCATGCTGCTTGGTGTCGCCTTGCAGCCGGCGGAGTTCGGATTGCTTTTACTGTGTACAATTGTAAGGGAAAGGTTTGCGAAGGCGTTAGGGGTTGGATCTGCGAAGACTCGGTCAACAATGTCGGGCTTGTTGTTTTAGATCGTTGCCAGCTCGCGAGTTCTCTGGGCTTCAAATTTTGGCCCACGAAACATATAAACTATGTAGAGCTCCCAGAAGAAGTAATAAACCGGCGCAACCCTATCGGTTGACTGGTTAAAACATATATTGCTGATTTTCTTTTTGCCAAGCCGTGTGTTGCTACGGCACTATCCTTTGGTTTCTGATACATTGGAGGACTGGACGGTTGCTTCATCATATTCGATCCTATGGGTAGCTGTTGCCAAGTATTCGGGTCATCGTTTTCGAAGCCTCCTTCCCTTTTCCTCTCTGGTGGCGTACACTAAGTGGTCGACTGAGGATTCGATAGAACACCGTTTGCTGACCAATATGATAACGGCCGGCTTGCTTCGAAATTATTGGTCGTTAATGTTCCAATCACCGTCCGGTAATCAATACGCCTTCATGTTAGGGAGCCGCATTGCGCGGCAGCCCGCCCTCTAGACATGTCCAAAGGGGGCTATAGAGGCCATAGTGTCAATAGGATATGGTCGCCAGAACTAAACCAGCTACTATAAGACAACAGCATGATTATTTTTAACAAAGGTAACCCTTATACACGAGTGGATTGTACATAGTAGGTATATCACCCGATACCAAGAACGGGTATTAATTATGTACACATGAACTAAGTACGGAGTACATAGGCTTATTATTGCTACACGATTCTGCCAGTTTCTACCGCTCCCCCACCAAAGCTTTGAGAATTGACCCCTCGGGTCCTAGTGCCCCGCGATTTGGCGATTGACTCACGAGAGGACCCGTTGGGTGACTTATTGTTTTGCTTCCGGTTTTCTTTCTTTCTGGGATACTCGACCTCCAACCAACGAAAACATGGCGGACGCGAATAAGATCGTCGAAGGCCTTCAGAACGCCACTTTGAAGGATCTCAAGGGAACCGAGAAGCGAGATGCTCTGATCGCTATTGAGAAGAAGTACCAGCAGCAATGGGAGGACGCTGGTCTCTTTAACGCCGATGCTCCCTCGACGTCTGACATCCCCCTCAACTCCATCACCCCTGCCGAGCTGCGAGAAAAGTATCCCAAATTCTTCGCAACCGTTGCCTTCCCGTACACGAACGGACGTCTTCATGTTGGCCACGCCTTCTCATGGACCAAGATCGAGTTCCATGTCGGTTATGCTCGCATGAACGGTCTCAATGTCCTGTGGCCGCAAGGATACCATTGTACCGGCCTTCCCATCAAGGCCTGTGCAGACAAGCTAGTCAAGGAGGTTGCGAAGTTCGGCCAGGAGTTCGAAAAATACAATGAGGACGATGAGCAAGTGGTCGAAACCGCGGCTCCTGTCAAGAAAGAAAAGGAGGATGTTACCAAGTTCACGGCCAAGAAGGGCAAGGCCAATGCCAAGGCTGTCAAGATGAAGTACCAATTCCAGATCATGCAAGTTATGGGTATCCCCATCCAGCAGATTCACCTCTTCGCAGACCCTGCCTACTGGCTCGAATACTTCCCTCCCCTCGTCAAGCACGATCTTACCAACTTCGGCTGTCGTATTGATTGGAGGAGGCAGTTCGTCACCACCGACGCGAACCCTTACTTCGATGGCTTCGTCCGATGGCAGATGAACCGCCTTCGCGAGTTGAGCAAAATCAAGTTCGGAAAGCGACATACTATTTACTCCATCAAGGACGGCCAGCCCTGTATGGATCACGACCGAAGCGAAGGAGAGGGTGTTAACCCCCAGCTCTATGTCGGTATCAAGATGCGAGTTCTCGAGTTCTCCGAGAAGGCTCAGGCTCTGAAGAGCAAGCTTCCAGAGGGCGCCAAGATCTATCTTGTCCCGGCCACTCTGAGAGCCGAGACCATGTACGGACAGGTAGCCTGTTTCGTATCGCCCAAAATCACCTATGGAGCATACAAGGCCAACGAGAATGAGTACTACATCATCACCGAGAGAGCCGCCAAGAACATGGCCCACCAAGAGATATTCGCCAAGGAAGGCTCGATCGACAAGGTGGCCGACATCCCGGGTTCTGACCTGATTGGATCTCTGATTGACGCCCCTCTGAGCTTCCACAAGGAAGGAGTCCGCGTCTTGCCGATGGAGTCTATCCTTGAGACCAAAGGAACTGGCGTAGTCACATGCGTTCCATCTGATTCCCCCGATGACTTTGTCATGATCAAAGACCTCGCCAAGAAGGCTGAGTACTATGGTATTCAGAAGGAGTGGGCTGAGCTCGAGATTGTGCCTATCATCCAGACACCCACCTCGGATCTCATCGCTGAAGCCTTGGTGAAGAAACTGAAGATCGCGTCACCCAAGGACGCGAAGCCCCTGAAAGAGGCGAAGGAACTTGCCTACAAGGAGGGCTTCTACCAGGGACACATGCTGGTGGGAGACTTCAAGGGTGCAAAGGTAGCCGATGCGAAGCCCAAGGTGCGGTCTCAGCTCATTGACGCCGGCTTGGCCTTTGAGTACGCTGAACCTGAAGACCGGGTTGTCAGCAGAAGCGGTGACGAGTGTACTGTGGCGCTTATGGAGCAGTACTACCTTGACTATGGTGAGGACTCGTGGCGCGAACAGGTCGTTGAGCACGTCAAGGAGGGACTCAACACCTACTCCAACGACACACGCAACGCTTTCGCGGGTGTCCTTGACTGGCTCAAGCAGTGGGCATGTGCGCGAACCTACGGTTTGGGATCTCGCCTTCCTTGGGCACCTGAATACTTGGTAGAGAGTTTGAGTGACTCGACAGTATACATGGCCTACTACACTGTTGCTCACTACCTCCACACCGACAACTTTGGCCGAGAGAAGGGCAAGGGCAACATTTCACCCGAGCAGATGACCGACGAAGTCTGGGACTACATTCTTTGCCGCACCGAGCTCACCGACGAGGTCCTTACCAAGTCCAAGATTCCCAAGGAGACCCTCGAGGCGATGCGCCGCGAGTTCTCCTACTTCTATCCTCTGGATATTCGTGGCAGCGGCAAAGATCTCATTCCCAACCATTTGACGTTCTTCCTGTATAACCATGTCGCCCTTTTGGATAAGGAGTGGTGGCCCCGAAGTATTCGAGCCAACGGACACTTGCAGCTCAATGGCGAGAAGATGTCGAAGAGTACTGGCAACTTCATGACGCTGGATGATGGTACGTTATCCTTTATTCTCATCAGCGGTAGTCTACTAACATATAACTCTAGTCGTGAAGAAGTATGGCGCGGATGCCTCCAGAATTGCCCTGGCGGATGCTGGCGACTCTATTCAAGACTCCAACTTCGTCGAGGACGTCGCCGACAACACTATGTAAGCAGAAATACTGGCGATCCAATCAAATGGATAAACGCTAATCACAATGTACAATAGTCTTCGACTCCACACTCTCAAGGACTGGTGTGAGGAGATGGCTCAGAGTCAGGAGCTTCGGACAGAGATGAACGACTTTGACGACCCGCTCTTCGACAACGAAATGAACGCACTCATCAACGAAGCTAAGCAGCACTACGATGAAACTAACTACAAGTCTGCTTTGAAGTCTTGCTTCTTCGACTTCGTCAATGCCAAGGATGTCTACAGAGCTGCATGCGGTGCTGCGGGTATCCCGATGAACAAAGATATGGTCATGAAGTATATCCGACTTCAGGCTCTTTCCCTCACGCCCATTGCTCCTCATTGGGCTGAGTACATCTGGACGGAAGTCCTTAAAGAGCCCAAGACCGTTCAGCTTGCGAGATGGCCTGAAGTCCCGGCCGCGGACCCCAAGCTTAGCGCAGCCCGTGCCTATGTCCTTACTACACAGTCCAATGTGACATCGGCTGAGTCTGCGCAGCTCAAGAAGCTTGCGAAGGGCAAACAGACCAACTTTGATCCTAAGAAACCCAAGAAGCTCACGATCTTTTCTACGGCGTCTTTCCCCAAGTGGCAAACACAATGTATCGAGATTCTGAAGGAGACATGGGATGTGAAGACCAACACGCAGTCTTGTACAGACAAGGAGCTAAGCGGCCGCATCGCCAAACTGGGCAAGGTGAAGGATGCCATGCCTTTCACTCAGCGCCTGAAGAAGCGACTCCGCGACGGCGAGCCTGCCAGCGTGGTGATGGAGCGACAGCTTGCATTTGACGAGCCCAAAACCTTGGTGCTTATGGTACCCGGTCTGAAGCGAGCAGCTGGTCTTGCAGATGTAAGTGTGATTGAGGTATCGGAAGATACCAAGAAGGGAACCGATCTGCTGAAGGGTAGCGAGGTGGATATCACGGCCCAGGTGGCTGAGCAGGCGGTACCTGGTCAGCCTACTTTCTTTTTCGAGAATGTAGAAGCTTAAAGATGCTAGGAAACTACCCTATTGAAGGGCAATGAGAAGAAACACTATACAAATATATGCCACCCCGCAGTTCATATTCTGGATTGAATAAAAGTGTAGACTATACATGGAACACAACGGGGAGACTGACGGAGGACCGACATCAATATTTGATAGGATGGACTATGTACCCTGGTCGTCTATGGCTGCAGTGCAACTTCCTTCCCGTTATGTTGGATTGCATCCTGCAAGGTCGACTGAAGTCGCCTTGACCCCTCACAGACTCGTTTCAAAGGATTTATTACATCTTCGTGTTCATCCTCCTTCATCAAACCACTTGTCACTTTCAACAGTCCCATCATATCTCATATCTTGGCCCACAAAAGTTATGCCTTAGCTAGCATCGTCTTTTCATTTGATCATGGATCCCGGCTCAATCATCGGTCTCGTGGGCAACGTAGTTCAGGTCCTAACTTACGGCTATAAAATCGTCTCGGGAGCGCGCGAGATCTACAAGTCGGATCTTGGAACTACCGACGACATCACACGCATGAAAGTCATCGTCGAGGACATACGGCGGTCCGTAAAGTCCATCGATCTAGATCGTGTTTCGGGAGACCTCTCGCAGGACGCCGCGCACCTCTAGCAGATCGCCCAGGAGCGCGAGAAGGCCGCCGTGGACATCCTGCACGAGATAGCGCCGAGCTGCTGTCGCGTGTGCTATCTCTCGAGAGCAGGCTTAATGACTGGTGGATGAAATGGGTCAAAGGGTAAGGAAATTCATCATGAAAAGGGGTCCCTTCCGTGTCGCTGACGTAGATGCCAGAAAGCACGACTCGGACTTGTACCCAAGCCTCATGTTCTATGACACGGTGCAAGAAGCGACAAAGCATATTAAGGAGTCCCGTGATGAAGTTTGTAACATGTCCCAGGCCCTAGCTACCGTGGTAAACTCCATGAACAATATATTGCCCTTCTTCTGAGGCTCATGGTTCAAAAAACAGGATACAGAATCTGCAGTCGCATCTGGGAAGCCCGAATCGTCTTCACATGTTGCAGCTCTACAGTTGCTTTCAGATTGTCTTAAAGGATACCGTGATACTGTACGAAAACCACATAGACATAACCAAGTCCTGCAAAGCTTGTGGTTTCCTTTTATGAAAACCCGACATTCTCAGATACCTGATGCCCATGAGAAGACCTTGGAATGGGTGTTCGACAGCACCAGAACTAACTTGATGGATTGGTTGAAGAATGGCCATGAAATATATTTAATTAACGGCCTAGTAAGACTTCAAGTCCTCTGCTCACGACTCCTTTGGATATATTACTGATGTATTAGGCTGGGAGCGGGATGAAGTGTGTCACAACTCACCCAACAACGAAAGAGGGACTTCAAGAATGGAGTGGCCCGGTTGGTCTCGTACTTGCTCATCACTTCTTCTGTTCGACGGGCGACTTCATGCATAAGTCGCAATTGGGTTTGCTACAGAGCTTGCTGTTCCACCTACTAAGTGCCTGTCCGCCACTGATAGATGCTGTCTGCCCCGGATTGACACCAATCGAATTTTGGACTTTAACAGGATTGCTACGAGGCTTACCTATTCGTTCAAAATGCAGGATTTCACCAGGGCCGACATGCATGCGTTCGTCAAACACAAGCTATCGTCTAATCCTGTCTACCAGTCGAGGGCAGGTTACCGGAGGATGCATTCCAGATAAAGCCGAGCTGGACCTTTGAGTCATCTGAAGCTTACTGCATCATGCCCTTTGCTACGATAGGCCCAGGAATCAATTACGGGAATTTCTTGCAGTGACGAAAATAGGCGAGGGGCACGACAAGCAGAGTATTTGGCAGGTTTTTATGATCAAATGCGCTACCTATTGGCGTCACTGGGACAGCCAGTCCCGTGCCACTGCCATTGAGATTTCCAACGCCCTGGTCCGTCATGGTGCAGACATCCATTCACGTATGGTCATAGGGGAGTTCATAGACGGTTCATAGACGGTTCATACCCTTCAATGCAACAATTTTTGATGTATTATACAACCAGTTTCTGGCTGTATGGGGGTACGGTGAAGTGGAACGGGAAACTTAATTGGCCACACTTGGAGCTGACTCAATGTCCAGAAGGGTCTACTTCATGCCGATAGACCTCCTCAAGAAGATGTTCGACCCTGAAGATGCGGAGAAGCTCAAAGCGATCGCAAAGGAAGTGTCCGGTGAGGAGATTGCCGAGACGGGGCTCTCGGGGCTGTTCCAAACCCTGCGGAAGGCTCTTGAGTTTTGGTGAAGGCCGGTTTTCAGTTGGGGCGTGGTTTAGAGAAGGGGCTATTCACTTCATGTAAGAGACTCCCACGGTGGTGTGTTCTCAAATGGGGCGCGGGTGACAGATTTACTAGAGATGGATATATAATGTGGTATACTCGAGGAGGATTGAATGCGACATGGTGGTTGTCCCGGTTAAATCCAATCTTCCTCGGGGGACGAAAGCGGTATGCGGGGCTAGTGTCACACTGCCCATCAACATTGAACCCAACCTTGGAAATGCTTGGGCAAACGTTAGATAAACGTCTCTGTGATTGTAACTCGTATATGTTATTGAATTCCACTAATGACACGAAGGCGAAGTCGACGAAATACAATAAAAGCGATCATCTAGAATTGGGAGGCATGATAGAACAGTCTGGCAACTGAATACAAACACCTGGTTTGGAAATGTGGTGATGGATGCGAAGAGCTCATCCGAGGTGGCTCACACCTCGCCCGATAGTAGCATCGCTCCCCCGCGGCCCAAGTTGCTACTACCTGCCAGTTGCGACCCTCCCATGCCAAATACCCCAAGGAGGCAGCTTGTATGGATTGTGAGTATAGCCTACTCTCAGGACAACGTCTGCTCTAGTGCATTTCACTCACCAGTCAATGTCTTATTCTAGGTTTTTGGTGGTACCGGCCACATGGGCCGGTCGCTGGTGAAGTGCGCCCTCTCGCGCGGCGACCTTGTCACCGCCGTCGGCCGCACGTTTGAGACCAGTCCCGAGGCCATGTCGCAGCAGCACCCGGGCCCCAACAGCCTGGGCCTCCTTTGTGACGTGCGCGCGCGCGACAGCGTGGCGCGCGTAGTCGAGCGCACACGGCAGCACTTCGGCCGCGTCGACGTCGTGGCCAACTGCAGCGGCTACGGCGTCATCGGCGCCTGCGAGGACCAGGACGATCATGAGATCCGCAATCAGTTCGAGACTAACTTTATGGGCACCCTGCACATCATCCAGGCCTCGTTGCCTTACTTCCGCGAGCAGCGCGGCGGCCGTTACCTCATCTTCAGCTCCACAAGCGGCGCGCTGGGCGTCCCTGGCCTGGGGCCCTATTGCGCGACCAAGTACGCGGTCGAGGGCCTGATCGAGGCCATGCTGTACGAGATCGACAGCTTCGGCATCAAGGCGACGCTGGTGGAGCCCGGCCTCGTGCGCCGCGACGAGCCGGCCGACGACCAAGAGGGGGCGGCGGCGGGCGCAGGCTCCGGCCCAGGTACGGGCGCCGCGACACCTGCGCCGCTGCCGCTGCCGACGTGGGGCCACTTCCTCATCAAGCCGGCGTCGGAGCCGTATGCGCACCCGGCCAGCCCGGCGCTGCACGCCAAGCGCATGGTGCAGTGGCTGGGCGACAAGCAGCCGACGAGCGCCGTCAAGTGCGCCGAGCTCGTCTGGCAGCTGGGCCACTGCGCCTACCCGCCCCTTCGGCTCGTGCTCGGCAGCTACGCCATCGAGAGCATCCGCGACCGCCTCCGCAGCGTCACCGAGGAGCTCGAGGACTGGAAGCACCTCCACCATGCCCCGCCGCCCGAGGTCCTCGAGGCTGCCGCCGCCGCCGCCGCTGCTGCCGAGGCGAGCGACAAGCAGCGGCGGGGCGACAGTGTCAGCTCGGCGGCGGGACAGCAGCAGCAGCAGGACAAGGACATGGGGCCTGAGATCAAGGCCGAGGGCGGGGACGAGGACGAGGACGAGGAGATGGCGGGCGACTCGGGCGGCGAGATGCAGGATCAGATCATGGTCATTACTTGATTTTTGGGCTACTATAGGCTACTATATATGGCACAACAGATACGAGGTACGATACGAGGAAATCCAGGAAATCATCTGGAGCGAGCATGGCACATAATGTGGTATTTAATATTTGCTTGTTCTATTTTTTCTCACGGTCTGTTGCGGTCTGGATCATATTATAGGTTTGTGCCTCTTTGAGTGTTGATGCTTATTTGCGGTCTTCGTGGATGCACGCCATGCAAGACATGAAAATGCTTGACTGCAAGCAGGCCAAGCCCCAGCCAGCCAGCGAACCAATGCCAACTGAGCAAGCAGCCCTGCGAAGTAGGAGACGCATTATCGACCGTGGCAGTGAAGGAGAGATGAATCTGGCTAAATCGAGCTGGCCGGCCAATGACAATGGCAAGTCTGGCCCTTTGCTGGAGATCGAGGCTCATCTGTGCGATTTATGCTACATGTATGGAGCCCTCTAGAGGCAGAGCCCTCTTCGCAGAACCGGGGGTGTCGGAGAGAATGCTGGGCAATGTTCTGCGCAAGAAGCCTTTTCTAATTTTACGCACAGGTCTTGGCGAAGCTTTGGTCAAAGGGTCGGTTAAGCCTCTTTAGGGCATAGTGCCGTCCCCATCTCGAACATGGTCATCAATTGGCATGCATGGCTCTGCCTGGTTTTCGAGATACTAACTACCTCATAAATACACTTGTTTTGCAACAATGTTTGCCGACAAGCATAGGTACTGTAACCTCTTGCAGTTGCAGGAAGGGATGCAAGTTCATCTGATTGCAAACGTGTCGCCGGCGTCGTCAGATAAACATGAACAAATGATGGCGGTTGTCCAGGGAAGATTGAGCAGAGTCTGATCAATAGGTAGGCTTGACAGAGACAGCTTGAGTCGTGTGCCTAAAGAAAAAGAGCACTGAAAAGTATTGAACCAGGGGTGCCTATTCGTCAAATCAGGCAACGCGCGTTCCCACTGGCAGACCGGCCTAGCTGGCTCCCTCTATTGCCTTCGTCAGCTCGTGTTTTTCCCTCTGGCAGCTGCCGACTCCACTGGAATATGCATGTACTTCACCGTCCCTCTACCAGAAGTAGGTCTGGTTTCTGTCTGCTTGTCTGGTCCAGCCCGAGCCCGAGCCCGAGCCTGCACCCAGTCAGTCTCCCAGTCTCCCAGTATCTTTAACCACTTTAATGTTTCTCCTTTAATTCTCAGCTCCTATTGACCCCAGCCAGCCCAGCCCAGGCCAACTGACTACCTGCAATTCATCAATCTCCATCCCAGAATTGAAAAAAGGAATCCAGTTGCCAGTTTTCCCTTTTCTTCATCCCGCCCTGTGATCGACATTCGCCTCTTTTTCGACCGTCTGTCGTCTACTCGATCCCTTCTTTCTTGCTTCGACCATCTCTTGCGACACTTCACACTCGTTTATTCCACTTTCGAATCTCTACACCCCAAACGTCGCAAACATGTCGGACAAGAAGAACGAAGACTACGTGGTCAACATGGCCGACTCTGCCCGGAGCCCTCGATCTCCCTTCGGCAGCGAGAAGGAGCCCTTCATCCCCACGCGACCGGCGCGCGCCCCGGTCCCCAACAAGGCCTTGGTCCAGACCATCGGCCGCTTCGAGAACAGCCCCCCCGTCTCCGTCCTGGCCTACTGCTTGTCCTCTATTAGCATGACCGTCGTCAACAAGTATGTCGTCTCCGGCACCGAGTGGAACATGAACTTCTTCTACCTCGCCGTCCAGGTAAGCATACACCAACACTGAAATTGCTATTGAGCGAATTCCCGACTGACCATGCAATTTTGGGGAACGTAGTCTGTCGTTTGTATCGCGACCATCGAAGGCTGCCGGCAAGCTGGCCTGATCAAGAACCTGGCGCCCTTCGACACCAACAAGGGCAAGCGCTGGTTCCCCATCTCGCTGCTCCTCGTCGGTATGATCTACACCAGTATCAAGTCCCTGCAGTATCTCTCGGTCCCCGTCTACACCATCTTCAAGAACTTGACCATCATCGTCATCGCCTACGGTGAGGTGCTCTGGTTCGGAGGCAGCGTCACCCCTCTGGCTCTCCTGTCCTTCGGTCTTATGGTGCTCAGCTCCGTCATCGCCGCCTGGGCCGATACCGCCCACGCCAGCAAGACCGCCGAGGCCGCCGAGGCTCTGGCCACCCTGAACGCCGGATATGCGTGGATGGGCCTGAACGTGTTCTGCACTGCTGCCTACGTGCTGGGTATGCGCAAGGTCATCAAGAGCATGAACTTCAAGGATTGGGACAGTACGTATACCCTCTTGCTTTTTTGCTGATCAAATCAACAGCACAGGCAGAAACCTTTTGCTAACAACGCGATTTAGCCATGTTCTACAACAACCTGCTCACCATCCCCGTCCTTATTGTTGCCTCTCTTGTCGCCGAGGATTGGTCCAGCGCCAACTTCGCCAAGAACTTCCCTCCCGAGACTCGCAACAGCATCTTGATTGGTATGATCTACTCTGGAATGGGTGCCATCTTCATCTCGTACTGCTCCGCCTGGTGCATCCGCTGCACGTCGTCCACCACCTACTCCATGGTCGGAGCTCTCAACAAGCTCCCGATTGCCATCAGCGGCTTCATCTTCTTTGCCGCCCCTGTCACCCTCGGTGGTGTGTCGGCCATCTTCATCGGTTTCGTCAGTGGCATCGTCTACGCCTGGGCCAAGGTTCGCCAGTCCGAGGTGGCCAAGAACACGCTGCCCATCGCGCAGCCTACCATGAGTGCCAGCTCCCAGAGCAACCGCGATGCCAACTCCTAGAGCCGGCTTTAGCGGGGATGGTCACCAAAGAAAAAAACCCACTGCTACGAAGTCCACGATAGAGCGTCTTTCCCATTCTTGGCGGGGGCTAGCGGATTCTGCGAGACGGCCTTTGCAACCCCCCTGTCCTTATTTGCCGCTTACATTAGATGTATAATACTTGATCTTCCAACCTATCTTCCACTGCCGCTTTCCCGGACAGACCTCATTGGTATAGACTATTTTTCGCGAAGGAATGGACTGGAACACGTGGGGGCACGTTTGGTCGCAAATCGATTTTATACATGGGACGGCGCATTACGACGAGTGTTTTGCCCTGGGCAGATGATGATACAGGAAGCTCGAAACTCTACGATAAAGCAATGATAGGCTACAAAACCCCATGGGGTATTGTTGCAACAGGAGAAGGCAACGAACGATGCGCGTGTTGCATGTTTGGTGGTTGCATGGTGTCAGGGAACGGATGCCGTTCAGTTGGAATTTAGCTACAAGCAAAGCAGCCTTACGAAGTCATAATAGAACGATGTAATCCCTTTTACCAACCTGGTATTTCCACTGCTGTGGATTGAATGAATGCGCATGTGAGATCTTTGGTGCCTCTGTTGACTCTGTTGACTCTGTTGAGATGTGATGTGATAGATGCAATGCAACGAGACACTGTTTGTGTGGAATGTTGGTCAAAGAAAGTGTTGGCCGCGCTCTCATGTCAGACAAGGCCAGTCAGTGCCAGGGCCAGCTGAGGGCGCACGTGGATTGGATTGTCTGTCATGCTGCATGCAGTACATGTACAGTAGGAAATTGAGTGCTAGCAACGGCGCAGAACTAACCCCAACTTCTAAACCTTTATTTGATCTTTAGTCTTTCTTGCTTGAAAGCAATGCATCTATCAGACGATCAGACTACATATCATGCCATTTCCCCATTTCCGAGCGCATTCGAGCACCACTGATGGGTAATGATGGAGCGTGGGAAAAGTTATTTCCATACCAAATACCAAATGGTCCAAGGCTCAGAGTGCGCGGGCGGCCACTAATAGCGGCACACGCCGCTGGGGCCACATGTCATGTCATGGCAGTCTTTCTCTTTCCCATGCCCATGCCCTGTTCTGCCAGTCTGCCAGGTGACATCACAAAGACTCAGGGTCGTCATTCGCGACTTTTTGGGCTTCAGCTCAACAAAATCGAGTCTGGGTCCGTTCCCTAGAATACTCTCCCCTATTTTCCAGCCCCCCTTTCACCAGGACAAACAGTAAAAGCAGTATACTTCTCTCTCTGCTCCCTTACCTTGTCAATCGATAAAGACTTTCCAGTTATGTCTTGACAGAGAGAGAGTGTGTGTCGCATCCAGAAAACCTTCTCCCCACCTTGCCTTACTCGCATTACCTTTGCTTCAACCACGGCTTCTGATACACATTATATGCGATACCACCCCCGCCTTGGGGTCTACGATTGTTCGCCCTAGACGTGGTACGTCCATGATCCGCGCTGTGCAAAAGTCAAGATGTTGCCCTTCATCAATAAGCGTACGTGTTTGATCAATTTTCCATTCTCTCTCCCGTGTTCGTTGCTGGTCCTGTGCTAATGTTTGCCGACTTTAAAGCTTTCGAAGCAGCCTCTGGAGCGATAGGAGCCTCCCCCGATGAGCGTATGTACCACATCCGACAAACCAGACCTTCCCCTCCGTTGGCAGCCGACGACTACATCTGCCCAACATGCACTGGTTGATTGCGCCGGTCCCTCTAACTGCGCCTCTAGTCAAACTCATCTTCTCCTTCCTCCTGTCGTATCCGCTCGCCGGTATCCTAAAACGGGTTCCCGACGCACGACCGGCATACAAGAATATTTACAGCATCAGGTAGGCCGCCTGGCGATTTGGAAGGGTGTCCCCTTGGAGGCGAAACAGAAGAAGGGGAAAACTGACCGTGGTCTGCATAGTGTATGTATATTCTACCTCGTAGGCCTCTTCGACCTCTGGGATGGCCTCTGGCACATTTTGGTGTCCGCCGCGGTCACCTATGCACTCGCCTACTTCTTGCGCGGTAGTCCCTACATGCCATGGATGGGCTTCGTCTTCCTGATGGGCCACACGGCCATGAACCAGCTCCGACGCCAGTTCGCCAACAACCCCGCCGACGTCGACATCACAGGCGCCCAGATGGTCATGGTCATGAAGCTGAGCGCCTTCTGCTGGAACGTAGCCGACGGAACTCTACCGGAGGACCAACTCTCCGATTTCCAGAAGGACAGGCGCATCATCCAGCTGCCGAACTTGCTCGACTACGCCGGCTTCGTCTTGTTCTTCCCATCCTTCATGGCCGGCCCCCCTTTCGATTACAACGAGTACAAGCGCTGGGTCGACTGCACCATGTTCGATGTGCCCTCGACCATCGATCCGGCTAAGCGACCCCCCACGCGAAAGAAGCGCAAGATCCCGCGTAGTGCCACGCCTGCCATGTGGAAGGCAGCTGGTGGGCTCCTTTGGATCGGCGCTTTTGTCAAGTTCAACGCCTGGTTCGACTGGAAGTTCATGCTCGCCGACGGTTTCTTGAGCTATTCGATTATTCACCGGATCTTCTACTTGCACATGGTTGGTGTCACGGCGAGACTCAAGTACTACGGTGTTTGGTCCTTGACCGAAGGCGCCTGCATCTTGACTGGTTTAGGCTACAAAGGCGTCGACCCCGCGACTGGCCGAGTGAGCTGGGACCGCCTGCAGAACATCAACCCCTGGGGCGTCGAGTCGGCGCAGAACAGCCGCGCATACCTCGAGAATTGGAACATGGGCACCAACAAGTGGCTTCGCTACTACATCTACTTGCGCGTCACGCCGCGCAACAAGAAGCCTGGATTCCGTGCGAGCTTGGCTACATTCACGACGAGCGCTCTCTGGCACGGATTCTACCCAGGTTATTACCTGACATTTGTGCTCGCAAGCTTCGTCCAAACTGCTGCCAAGAGTATGTCACACCTCCCAAGTTTTATTCCTATGTGACGAATAGCTAATCATTGAATCATAGACGCTCGTCGCTACCTCCGCCCATTCTTCCTTGACCCCGTCACGCAGAACCCGCTTCCCTCGAAACGGTATTACGATATTGCATCCTACCTTGCGACGCAGCTCGTTTTCTGCTTCGTCACGGCACCCTTTGTGATCCTCCGCTTCGACGACTCGGTCAAGGTGTGGTCGCGCGTCTACTTCTACGCCGTCTTCATCACCTTCGGCAGCTTCGCCTTCTTCCACTCGCCCGGCAAGCAGTGGCTGCGCGCAAAGCTCGAGAAGCGCACCCGCGACGCCGGTGTCAAGATTTCTGGTAGCGTCAGCTCCGACAGTCTCACCAGCACCACGGGCGCGGCCACCGGCCGCGAGAGGAGGCCGCCGCTCGTCGGCCCCGGACTCAGCGAGGATTTCACCAAGGACGCCGACGAGGCATTCGCCGAGATTCGTACCGAGATCAAGAGACGACAGTCACAGAGCGGCGGCAGCGGTGGCGGTGGCGGCATCAAGAAGGCAGCGACACTGCCGGCGCTGTCGGAGAAGGTGAAGAACATCTAGGCTACGGTTATTCTTGGTGATCGGCTGGGTAGGTTGAGGAGGACGCACTAGGGGGACTGCTTGATGGCTTCATCATGTGCTACCCCTACGGTAGTTTGATTGTTGGAAAAAGGGAACGAAGTCACATAGGGGGCCGGCTGAATTATTAAGCCAGTGAAGCGTGTCATGGTTTCCTGCTGAAGTGTGAGTTCAGATGACCTTAACATATTGAGGTGTTTATGCATGGCAACTTGGCCGGATAGGAGTTCGATAGACAGCACAGCACAGTGTATAAACCCGTCCTAATAAGCGGTCAAGGAGTTAGTTATCTTAATGAATCAATCTATCATCATTATCCACGTCAATTTTCTTAAGTTGAAGCATTCTCTCTCGTCTGTCAATTCCAAAGGGACCGAATATATTTGATCTCAGGCGTCAGCCTTTCTTCTTAAACCATAGAATTGTAGTCTGGCTGTCTTTATTTTTGACAGCTCTCTCTGAGCTCGGGTACTGACAGTGACCACAAGGTCAACTCCCAGCAGTTTGTTGTAAAGTCTATAGATGAACACACAAATGAGCTTTATGCAGCCCCTTTATCCTGGACGGTTTCGATGTATCGAGAACATCCCTCCATTGTCGTTCAGTTTTCGAGAGAATAAACATTATCTACATCTTTGGCTTTGTTATTGTTAATACCATGCTACATCCGTCGCGAGTCTCCTGACTCTTTGTCGCGCCAGATGCACAATGTGAGAACATAAAATCACCGTGACCCATAGTCTCAGATGCTTCTTAAGTAGATGGAGGAGAACAGTAATAACAAATAAGTTCGAGTCGACAGCCAAGAGATTAGAGTGCCATGGCTCAGCCTGAATCAATGCCGTATGGCGACGTCGGAGTCAAGATCCCCTATTTCGACCCCGGCCCGAACAATGAGTGGAGCGAAGACGACCGAATCCAGAAGGAAGGGTTCCTCCTCGTAAAGATATTTCAGCGAAACGTATTCCTAGTACAGTCGATCGGGACGGGGCGGTTATACGTCAACAAGCTGTTAACAAGAATGCCCGGCGATCCAGTTCCACCCGAGTTCGCAGCCTCGACGGTGGCCGGGACCATGGTGGGCCTGGACGGTGAAGACTTGCCGGAGCCTGGGAACGGAGGCGTTGGCAATGGTGGCGACAGTGACAGTGACAGTGACGATGACGATAGCGACAGCGATGAGGATTTGGATAAGGTTAGCGAGTATGAGCCGGCAGAAGATGATTACGATTATGAAGTGTGGAAGCATAATGCCGAATGCCGGATCCGCGGGGGTGCCGATCCAGGCGATCCAGACGATTCTGACGATTCAGACGCGGGGAATAACAATAGCTTCAGGTTCATCCTGCCACAGGGGCCTCACTTTCCTCATATAGTTCACTGGCAGATTCTGCGCGATGATAATAATGATGATGATGATGGTAATAATGATGTGGAACAAATCTACTCTCTCTATTACAAGTACGTATTAACAACGCCCTCACCAGACTAGAAATGGTTGACCAGGCTGCTGCCACTCATGCTGACTTACGAGATCTGGCCCAGATATTATAATGGCGGCAATTTAGACAGGATCGAGACACTGTTCTCGAAAAAGGGCAAGCGAGTCCCCGAACACTTCATCTGGCTGGTGGCCGAGCAGCTCGGCGAGGCTCTGGCGTATCTGAATTTCGGCCGGCCGCGGGGGAGCGCCGACGCCTCGGCCAACCAGCCCAACTGGCGGCGGGTCACCCATCGCGACTTGTACGCGCTCAACGTCTGGGTGCACTACCCGCATCGGGGAAAAGGGGCCCCGAGCCGGTTTGGCGAACGCGCCAACGCTTTCCCCGACATCATCGCGGGCGACTTTGGCAATTCATATATCGAGGGCAACCCGCGTCGGTTCATGAAAGACTTCGACGACCCGGTCGAATGGCCCGTTCTGCCCTGGAAGGACGTCGATGGGCTGAGCCAGACGCTGCGCCGGCTCGCCCTGGCGCACCATTATCCGGTGCGACTAGTTGAAAGGAAAGAGGTTGATGAGTACAAGGTCCGGGATGTCCTTACTTCGAACGATGATGACGACACCGACCCCGCGTACTCGGATGCCCTAATCGACATGCTGGAAGAACTCGAATGGAATCCGGAGGACGGGAATCTGAGTTCAGTATACGACCAGCGACCAGACGGCACGCACGGGTACGAGGCCCTGCCCGACATCACCTGGGTCGTCGACACCATGTTGCCGGCGGCCCGGGCCGAGGTAGTGTACCGCAGCACTCAGCTGCCAGATGGGACCAGCTACCACGACCTGGACATGTCGTGGACCCGGCCCTTCATGCGGCAGATGCCGTGGTCGTGCAGCCACACGACGCCGGGGGGCCTGGCGGACCTGCACGAGCTCCGGGCCCTGAACCACTGGGCGCACGTGCGCGGGCCCTACGAGTTCCAGCGCCTCATCTTCGGGCCGGCCCGCCCCGTCGCCATGGGCTACGGCCCGGCGTCGGCGCAGCTGGCCCTGCCCATCTTCGCGAAGCCGGACCGGTTCGACCGCCGCGGCGCCGAGCCGGGCGCCGTCTCCGACGCGCGCCTGGTGCGGCGCGGGTTCCGCCACAAGGCCGACGGGCTCCTGCAGCAGCTCGAGGACCTCATGAACCACGAGGAGAACCGCCTCGACCGCGACGAGGCCCCCTCGGGCTCCGACGCCGGCAGCGACGGCGGCGCCCAGCCCGGGCCGCCCGGCTTCGTGTCCGAGACCTACTGGACCCCACACCCGCGCCTCGCGGCGATCCACACGCATATCCAGGGGCTCAGGAAGGAGGTCGATGAGTATCGGAAGGGGCGGGAGGTCCTCCGGACCCAGGGGAGGGGAGACCCGCGGGGGCCGGCTCCGTCTCCGCCTCCGGATTCGGATTCGGATTCGGATGGGGATGGTGGTGGCGGTCGTCGTCGTCGTCGTCGTCGTAATGCGAGTGAGGATGATGATGGAGCTGACAATG
Source organism: Apiospora koreana (assembly GCA_017163955.1). Taxonomy (NCBI): domain Eukaryota; kingdom Fungi; phylum Ascomycota; class Sordariomycetes; order Amphisphaeriales; family Apiosporaceae; genus Apiospora; species Apiospora koreana. Next base: position 355,727 of record JAFHKQ010000008.1, read on the forward strand.
GCGATGATGCAGACGACGAGGATAACGGCAGTCCTAGCAAACGCCCCAGATCGATATGAGTAACCTGAGACCAAAAGTGTCAAGGACCCCCCTTTAATTTCTTGGGCGGCTGTCGTATGGGTGGGTAACTTGTTTGGGCCGGGGTAATGTGTTTATATATAAAGTAATTGTAATTTTACGAATTAGAAAGCTGGGAGACAGCTGCCACATCGGTGTATTAGTCTCGACATAGAAACCAAATACATGCAAATAATATCAAAGGAGGACAGTACCATCGCTTCGTCGTGGTCGAGGAAGGAGGAACGTGTATCGCTCTCGATGACTGTTAATGGAGAGGACATCTTTATACGCAGCCAATGAATAGGGGGCGTGGCTTCTAGTGCTCCTTAGACAAATATGGTTATGAAATATTACATCTCATATGTAATGCATTGTGCGCGTACCGTACTGCTTCACGCCATTTTAACAAAAGCCATCATCTTGGATGTGTGACGAGGAGGACTCGATGGGATATTCGTCAATCATAAAAGCAGCATGACTTAAATTGAACTTTATATATTGTATTATTATGCTTATGTTATGTGCCCTAAGATCATCAGCTGTGTACACTATCCTGATCCGGATTCACCGTCTCATACTCCAGAGCCTTGACTAGAAGATAAAACCCGGACGCCAGCAAGCTGCCGAGTATGGGACCGACCCAATATATCCAGTGGCTGCAACGAGTATGTGTCAGTGATCAATCGAGAACCACAGAGTTGCTGTGAAACTTACTAATCGGAAAAAGAACCAAGAACAACACAAGGTCCGAAGGTCCTGGCAGGATTCAAGCTTCCGCCTGTGTAGTACACACCCCTAAAGATATAGTCAGTATCCGTGCTGTAGATAAGAATGGCGAGACCAGCCGAGTCCAGATAGTGATATAATTGGAACCAGGAAATAGAAACAGGTAGAGATGGGATATATAACATACAATAGCTCGGCGATGAATAGACTGATACCTATGCCCACCGGGGCGATGAAAGTCGCCTTGTGCTTCTCGGCCGCTAGCATGAAGATGGCGAAGACCAGCTCGGCGGTCAGGAACATCTCGATGAACAAGCCCTGCACGACGGTCGTGCCGCCGCCGAGGCTCGTCCGGATGTTCAGGGGGCCCGGCAGCAGGCCGTAGATGACGGCCGAGGCGGCGATGCCCCCGGCGAGCTGGCTGATGATGATGAGAAAGCCGCGGACATAGTTCAAGGCTCCAACCAGCATCATTCCTACTCGTATACCATTGTTAATGAGTAAGTGTTTATAATTGTTGCTAATCGAGGGCAGTCTTGGCGATTAGGGGTTCGGGAGTAAAAGGGGGTGACCGGGCTTACCTAGTGTAACGGCGGGATTGAAAAGACCACCGCTTATACGGAAGAACACCCACTAGCAAGACTGTCAGCACATTGCGCAAGGGAGTTGATAAGGGGGTAAGCGGATCAGCAGGGAAGAACATACCGCATTCACCATCAAACTCATGCCGAAGCACAGCGAAATGTACAGCAGCTTGGCCGGGTTGGCATTAAGGGGTTCGCCCGAGGTCGGGGCCGTGTTGACGGCGTTGGTGCCGCCAAAGGCGAAGAAGAGGAACATGAAGGTGCCGACGAACTCCGACAGCATGGCGACAAGGTGGTTCTTGAGCGTCTTGGGGCAGCGTTTGAGGATGGCGATGCGCCGCGGCGGCGACGCGGTCGAGGTTCCATCCTCCAGGGAGCCCGATGTGTTGCTGCGGACTCTCAACTTCGACCGCGACTCCCAGGGCATCCGAATCCGGTTGCCGGGGCGGTCGACGTTCATCGTGAGGGCTAGTTTCTTTTTTCTTTCGTGTGGGCTGTCTGACTCTGTTTTTCTTTTGCTTCTATACACTGGTTTGCCACCAGTTGGAGACGGAAGGGCACGAGTGAAGCAGAGTGATCGGAGAGGGAAAGCTAGAGATGCACGACGCGAAACAGTAGGGGTATGGACCTAAGAAAGCTAGGAGTGTCTCGCTTTTCTCGTCCGGGGCATAGAGGACTGGGAAGATCTTAACGGGTTTGACTCTGGGAATGATCCAGGGAGACGGAGGGTTTGAACAGTACTTAAGGTTCCCCCGTCATCCCTCCTATCACGCAGTTCGTCCAGGCCCGACATCCTAGCCCTTCTGCTAATATCGAAAATGCACTGCAAGGTCCCGTGAGACAAGATTCCATCTGATGACGAGTTGTCGTAGTTCATGATGCTATTGTTGCGCTACCATTGCACTGTCTCGGCTGAGAATTTAGACTTCTGTCAAAGTCGAAGGAAGGGGGAAGTGATGATGACACGGAAAGAGTGGAACAGAAGCGGCAGGCCATGCGGTATACATGACGAAAGGCCGCATTTATTGGTGCAGGCTCGTCAGTATAGCGAATATCTCCGGCTTAGAGTTCACAGAAGCAGTAGTAGTTCGAGGTAGCAGGTAGGTAGGTATGGAGATGGCGCTTAGATCTGACCGTTGGGTGAGCTAGTAGCAAGTGCTGCCAGCCACCACCAGCCTTTTGGCAATCCAAGGCCGCTATGCGCGCCTAGTAATAACCACTGGATCGAAATAGCTACGGCGCAGACGATCCGGTCCCTTTACCGAGCGAATCAAGTCTGCCGTTTATTCATGGCTTGGTGCAGAAACCCGTTGGGAGGGCCCGCCAACCACCAACGGCTTCCATAGTCTGGGGACGAAAAGATCTGGAATTGGGAAACCACAAGTAAGTGACCGTCATCAAGACATCTAGTTTTCAATGGCCTCCGGTATCGAGGGGACTAAAGCTTACCAACACCATAGTTTGAACCTCAGTATGCCTTCTGAACCTGATTATACCATTGAACCTGGTTGCCATCTGAACCTGATTGTGCCGTTGATCCGCTCCCTCTAAATACTCCATTTAATCAAGTTATTCTCTCTAATGATGCCCTACGGCTATTTCCCCTGATGCCATCCGGCCGTTTGTCCTGATTATGTCATTCGGTCATTTTCCATGTCTGTCTGTCTTACATGTGTTTCAGCCCCACCACGTCCCTCACCATCTTCATCGTCTCGGCCGCGCTTTCCCTCGCTGCCTCGGCGCCTTCCTCCTCTACCTCCTCGAGCCAGCGGCCACCCTTGCGGTTGAGGAAGTCCTGGTATCGCCCACGGATGCCCTCGAGCTCACCCACGACGGCGTCGCCAGCCGCCTTCTTGAGGTCGCCCAGGCTGGCGTTCTCGGCCGCGAGGCGGCGTGCCCACTCCTCTGGCTCCCGTGCCTCCGGGTCGCACTGTGACAGCAGGTCCAGCAGGTTGGAGACGCCCGGTCGCTCCTCTGGGTCGTACGTGACGGCGTTGTGGGAGTCGGTGACGGCCACGCGAAGGCGCTTGCGGATGTCGTCCTCCTCGGATGTGATGAGAATACGGGAACGGTGGTTGGGCGAAGACTTAGACATCTTCTTGTGCGGGTTGGTCAGGGACATGACGCGGGGTGAGCGGGTGGTTATCGTCTGAGGAGCAACTAGATCACCGCCTGGGTAGGCGTGGTTGAAATTGGTCGCGCACTCCCTTGCGAACTCGAGGTGCTGCCTCTGGTCATCACCAACAGGAACATGTGTTGCGCGGTGTATCAGAATGTCCGCTGCTTGGAGGACAGGATAGCCAAACAAGCCCATCTTGAGCTTCTTCTCAATGGTCTCATCGCTTATGCGCAGGGCGTTGTTGTCTCCTGCTAGTTTGCTCTACATAAAGATGCGTTAGCTCCGTTCATATACCAGTTCTTAGATAAATACACACCTTCCACTGCGTCATCCGGTTGAGATAGCCCACTGATGCTGTACAGTCCAGAATCCACTTCAGTTCGCTATGTGCTGGGACGCTAGACTGGTAGAAGATGGTCGACTTGGCTGGGTCTAAGCCGATGGCCAGTAATGAAGCCATCATCTCGCGGCTGCGTTGTCTCAAAACTGACGCATCCTGGGGCATCGTGATAGCGTGCAGGTCGACGATGGAGAAGAAGAGCTTGGTTCCTTGGGGCGACTCATCCTGAAGCCGCTTCCACTGTCGCATGGCACCCAGGTAGTTGCCCAGATGTGGGATTCCTGTCGGCTGAATGCCTGAAAAGATGCGCTTAACCGACATTGCTTATGGTAAGTGAAGATTTGCGTGATATCCTCCGAGTCGTGTAAGCAGTAGAGATAGCTGATGTGGTTCGGCTAGCAGGTGGATTCCAAAAATGCCAACCCCAAAACTGAGCAACAACTTTGAAATAATGAAGACCCCAAAACGTCCAGTAAGCAAACAGGTATATCTTTGGGGTATGCTCAGATACTATTCCACTTCTCAACTATATTGTGCGCTAACTGGCGAAGTCATTCGTGGTCGTCGCAACACTGATTATTTTCGACTGTATCTAATTACCTCGATGAGGCGAGATTTTGTCGCTACTTCAGAGCAAAGAGCTTGTGCTCCCAATACGGACGCTATGATTTCAATCAGCAAGTGGCCATGCAAAGGATGAGTGTACGAATAAGGCTCACATTAAATTGAGTCCAAGTATAATCGGATATATTTGTTGGCTCTACTGACTTTGCACTTGTAATTCTCATCTCGCCACTTTCTGTACAAAACAATATGAATCGGGTGACGAACTTCGTGGGACGCTCGGACCATCATTAACCCCTGATTAAGTTCACAGCTCAGCGACAGAGATCATTTCTACGGGATGAATTGATTTGACAACACACAAGCTTGCTTAAATCATTCAATGGCTATGTAGGACTGGTGGGTATGTTGATGCTGTTGAATTATGGCTCTTTCTGCTCCTTGGCTTTGCGCTTGATGTCGAGCAATGATGTCTGATACGTAGGTAATCTTGGTTCAAGTGATAGTACAGTTGATTTTCTATATATGGTACATATCTTCTTTGTACAAGTGCGATATCGCTTGAACACATCCTCTGGACTGTATACGACGTGGAATGATCAGCCCTGGACTCGGAAGCGCTCGCTCTCCAACAGTTCCTGGACCTTCTGGACGGTGCCCTCAGTCTTGTCACGACCCAGCAGCTGCATCTTCTCCTCGATCGCATCCTGCATAGCCTTGCCCTGCCCGTCCATTTCCTTGCCGACACCTGCATAATCGTTAGTTCCCAGCCACACAAGTCCAACGAGTCAACCATGACTTACCAATCTTGCTGTACTCCCACACATTGGCCTTCATACCAATACCATAATAGGCGTGCTTTTGTAGGAATGCCAGCCAGATCTGCACCGACTCGGCATGCCCGTCGCGGATCTGGATTAACCGTCGTCGCGTGATACGCTCGAAGTTCTCCTGACTCTTCTTGAAAATGAAATGCGACTTCGGCACCGTCCAGCGCTCCTTAATCTTGGGCAGTGGTACCGGGCCGAAAGCCGGCAGGTTCAGGTAGTAGGCGGCGCGGAGAGCAAAGTCGCAGAAGAACTCGAGATTCGGTATGCTGTAGGACCGCAGCTGCAGGTCGCATGTGGGCACACCGTAGTCGGCTTCCCGGCGCAGAGGCTGGAGGTAGAGAGACTGTACAGATCGCGGGAGTCGAATGGCTGGTTCTTCCGGGTTGATCTCGTGCCTTTGACTGGTATTAGTTGTGCGAATCTCAGGGTGCGGAGAGAAGCTTGATGACGCACCTCATGGGAAAGGGCACTGTGAGAGCCTCATCACTAGGGATGGAGGCGGGCGTCGCCTGAACAGGCTTGGCTCTATACAGGCGTCAGAAGTCTTGTAGCGTATCAGTCCGATTGGAGGGGCTCGTCTACATCGAAGCCTTGGATCGGCTGGCTGAGGCAATGAATGCGCTTCGGGGTTGTCGGGTCTGCAAGGCATTGGTTAGCAAATCATGGGCGCATTCTATTTCTCTAGATAAACATACCACCGGCCTCGTAAGGGTTTGCCGCAAGGGCTGTAATATGCTGGATCTGGACATTGTGGATGACATAGCTGTATATGCTCGTCACATCCCCCAGACAGCCAAAGTCGCGATCTACTCACTGCCTTCAATCCAAGGATCCTCAATTGAGGGCCGGCGAAATTTGGGCCGGCCAGGCATATTGGGAAAGCGGGTCGGTCTATCGATAGGCAATTATTAGGTAACATGCTTGTACCAGCTATTGCAGCCTAGCTCCCCACCTTCCACTGGGTGGTGTCAACTGTCAATGGCACTGGCACATTGAACATTCATCAATACATCTGAACCTCCCGATTTGCAGTTTACCTTCCTCTACAAACACCCATCAAGACCTAATACAAGCTCCTAGAGGAGCTCATCAGCCAAGATGGATGTGGCTATGAAGTCATGGGGTAAGTTTCCCTAAGCATCATGTCAACACAACTCCGGGCTCATACAGCGTTATCACCACGATGACCCCACCATCCGCCTCGGTCCCATCCTATCACCAGACTAACAGACTGCCCCCCTTCTTCCAGAACTCGACAACGACGTGAAACTCGTCGATGAGAAGCGAGATGCCCTTTACGCCTATTCGCCCGCCGAACAGAAAGCCATCGACGCAAAGAAGCCGTGGAAGGAGAACCCCCACCACTTCAAGCATGTGCGCATCAGTGCGGTGGCGCTGATCAAGATGGTGATGCACGCACGGTCTGGCGGGGAGATCGAGGTCATGGGACTGATGCAAGGCTACGTTTCCGGCGACACCTTCATTGTGACGGACGCCTTTGGCCTGCCCGTCGAGGGTACCGAGACCCGAGTCAACGCCCAGGGCGACGCCAACGAGTACATGATTGAGTACTTGCGACTGTCTCGTGAACAAGGAGGCCGCGAAGAGAACGTCGTCGGCTGGTACCACAGTCACCCCGGCTACGGCTGCTGGCTCAGTGGCATCGACGTCGACACCCAGGCCCTACAACAACAATTCCAAGAGCCGTTCTGCGCCGTCGTCATCGACCCCGACCGCACCATCAGCGCCGGCCGCGTCGAGATCGGCGCCTTCCGCACCTTCCCCCAGGGCTACAAGGCCTCCGACTCTGCCGGCTCGTCTTCGGGTAACAACAAGGAGGGCAAGGAACACGGAGGTACCTCGGTGCCCCTGGCCAAGGCAGCAGATTTCGGCGCACACGCGAATAAGTACTACAGTATGGAGGTATCGCACTTCAAGAGCACCCTGGATACGAAACTCCTCGAGTTGCTGTGGAACAAGTACTGGGTGCAGACTCTGTCTCAGAGCCCGCTTCTTACGAATCGTGACTTCGGCAACAAGCAGATGTTGGATCTTGGCTCCAAGATCCGAGAGGCGTCGGGGGTGATTTCGCGCTCCATCCGCGGTGGCACTGGCAGCATGTTTGGTCAGGCTACCGTCACGAGAGCAGCCGACTCAGAACTGGAGAAGCTTTCTCGAGACAGCCGTGCTGTTGTTGGAAAAGAGGTGCAGGGCCTGATGGCAACAGACGTCAAAGTCAAGGTCTTTAATGGTCTTGGTAACAGTAATGGAGGAAGTGCGGCCCCCGTCGCTGAATCGTGAAGTGTACCAGCACTTCTTTTTAGCGGTATTCGATACAGACCATATTAGCAAGTGGGCCCTTTCCAAGGGGCAAATGCAGTGGTGAAGAGACTTGGTCCTGCTTTACATAAAAGCTAGAGGTTATGAGATCATGAAGCATCAGACGGCGTTCTGAGTTGAGGTTTGCTTGACATTGGGTGTCTTTTCTACAGGCGTCTTAGGTTACACAGAATAATACAAGAAAGTTTGGGTCTGCCAAACACCATATACGACATCGTGGCTTCACTGACTTTCTTTTTTTATACACATCCTGCGGACATAGGTTCTTACACAGCAGAATCGCAAGCTATCGAGTCGATTGCCTTTTGTATCCGACCCATGGTCTCTGTCTTGCCCAAAACCACCATACTTGGAATCAGGGCCGGCCCAGGCTGCAGTGCGAACAGGAACCACCGCAACACGTGGAAGCCCCACGGTTCTTCTGCTGTCTCCGTCGCCAACGACGTCTCGGACGGTGAACGCATGGCGAATATGGATTTGATGAGCGGATTGAGGACCTCTTCGAGATGTTCCTTGGTCCACGATGATTCGTCCGCCGGGATGTCGCGCAGGGCGTCGGCGAATACCGTGGTAATTTCGACGGCGCTTTTTATCGTTTCAATGCTTCCCTCTTCAGGTGACCGCATGAAGAGGTAACGCAGCTCCCGCATGCCCTCGTCCAAGGTCTGCCGGTATAGGTCCGTCGGGACGGTCCAGAACAGGTACCGGTTTCGCCGCACGTAGCTCGCGGCGTTGGCGTAGGTCTTTTGGTCGAGCTCGAAGACTTTGCCGATGTAGGCCGCGTTGTGGTTAATGGTAAGGCTGGCTCTATCATACTGTGGTGGCGCCATGGCGGGGACGAGCTGGTCGAGAGTGGCAGTTATGCCGTTGTCAGGGTCTTCTTCGGAGAGCTGTGGTGACCCGGCCCGCTTTTGCTCCAGGGTGCGGATCGCTAGGCTGAGAGGCGGGACGAGTTGCGCTTGCAGATATTCGGGGTTTTGCGTCAGGAACTTGTCTTTGTGCTTGCTGTTCAGGAAGTCGAGCTTGTTGGATACGCGGATGTCGCCGCGGGTGAAGCGGAGGTGGAACTGGTGCAGGGGCTGTCAGTATATGGTGGGATAGTTTGATATCGCTGATCACATCTTGTTAAGTGTAAAATTGAAAACTGACCTTTTCGACCATTTCTTCAAGGTCCATAACTTCAGAAGTCCCCTTGGTGCCCTTACCGGGACTCCACCCGAGCAGTACGACATAGTTCAGCAAGCCTTCTGGGAGATAGCCTTTGTTCCGGTAGGAGGCAATGTCGATATCGCCATGCCGCTTGCTGAGCTTCTGCTTGTTCTGGTCGGTCAGGAGCCCCACGTGGCCAAATGTGGGAGGCTGCCACCCGAAGGCGTCGTATAGCCCGACGTGCCTAGGGGTGGACACGAGCCATTCCGCGCCACGAATAACATGCGTAATCTCCATGAGATGGTCATCGACCACGTTGGCGAAGTGGTACGTGGGGAAGCCGTCACGCTTCATGATGATGAAGTCGTCGACGGACCCCGGCGGTGGCTTGTAGGCGCCGTACACCAGGTCGCTGAAGAGGGGCTTGAAGTCGCTGCTGCCGCCACGCGTCTTGAAGCGCACGCAATGGGCCTCGCCGCTCGCGGCCCGGCGCTCCGACTCCGGGGCCGGAACGTGCGAGCAGTGGCCGTCGTAGCCAAGCATGTCCTCGCCGGCGGCCATGGCCAGCTTTTTGACCTCGTCTAGCCGCTCGGGGCTGCAGAAGCAGCGGTAGGCTTTGTCCTGGTCGAGGAGCTCCTTTACATGTTGGCGGTAGATGGGTAGCCTCTCAGACTACGAAAATAGTAAGCGTCCGTTGCGAATGATGAAGATGGGATGTATGGGGTAATACCTGTTTATAGGGGCCGAACTTGCCGCCAACGTCAGGGCCTGCGCAGAAACCGTTCAGCATTTTCTAAGCTTCCTCAGTTTAATTCTGAAGGCCAAACAAACCTTCATCCCATTTGAGTCCAACCCATTTCATATCCTCGTACAGCCTTTGCTCGGCATCGCCCACTATCCTCGTCTGTATAACCCCTGTAAGCTTCTAGACCTATAGAGCAACAGGAGCTCAGAATACTGCTCACTTGATCGGTGTCTTCCAATCTAAGAAGGAACTGGCCACCAGTGGCTTTGGCCAATAGATAATTGAACAGAGCCGTTCTCAGAGACCCCAGGTGTAAATAGCCCGTCGGCGACGGCGCAAAACGGGTCCTGGCCGGCGTCGTGGGTAGCGTTTTGGCTGAGTTGAGCTTTTGTTCGACCTTTTCCGGCCTTCCTGCAAATGCGAAGCGCTTGAAGATCCAATTGGCCGTTCCTGCAGTCAGCTGCGCCCTCGGCAGCACCCGCCGCAAGGGACCGCCGACATGGTGCAAGTTCCTCATCATAAAAGCCTCATCTCAAATCTTTCAAAGCGGGAATTCAATTCGTCGTACAATGCGGTCTTGGTCTCATGTCTTGTCAGTTACAGGGGCTGGCTGTGGGAGCTTGACCTGAGAAGGCTTAGGTGTTATGCTGCTTAAAAGCATAATATGCCCCGAGCTTAGAATACACTCCCCAAGTGCGAAAGCCTACCCCGGGATTATTAAGTCCAGGGTTTGTTTGCATGTTTAACCTTCTGTGAGTTGATGCAGAAGGGTAGAGAAATCGACATACGATAACTCCATTCATTTTGAGATTACAGCTCCGCAAGCAAGAGTTCGGGCTTCCCAATATATTGTGTTACCTCCTGGAATTAGGCAGTTGATGGATTTGAAGGTGCATATATCCATATGTCCATATGTCCATCGGATTGACGCTTGTGAGTGAGTGTGGGGGCAAGGGGGGTTATGTAGATGTGAAGTTTGGTGGGCTTCTCCTTCCAGCGCACTGATCAGTCGACATCCCGATTGGACAGCCCTATGCAGGTGGGCTTACGTTACGACGGTTACGCATGTACTGCACCTCTAGCCTGCGGACGATAGTAGTATGGAAGAAATCAAACACATGCCGCTTCAAGTGAAAAACGTATGACGCATGGGGCGGTGGTGATGGCGGCGTTCTTTTGAAGACAGAGGCACCTACCTACCTGTCCGCCTGTGGCACCTGCAAGAGCTTCCAGCTAAAGCCACGTCAGGAACAGTCTACTGTAGATGTAGGCTAGTTTTGGAGTACCTACCTGTATCCGTGTATCCGTAAGTAATGCGAACTTACATGGTCTTTCAAACTTAATAATGAAGGTCAATGTAGCTTTGGGTTGCACGTGGAAACGGAGATTGAGTTCTCATGAGTTCCTATGCAATTTGGAGTACGTAGATAAGTATTAAAAGTAGGCATATATAGATATATATATACTGTTATACACTCAGAAATATTCAACATTGTCTTCACATTGGGGTTCTTTTACCAGGCTGTGTTTTTGTGTAAATCATTGGAAAGTACCTCAAAATCTAGTCAAGGTAAGTAAGTGGTACCTATTGAATGTCTCCCAGCATCGCGCGCAGAACAAACTCGGACCCTTGGCCGACAGTTGCCCATCCATCAGCCATCAGTCATGTTGGCTGGTAGATCCATGCCACTTCGCTAAGTACCGTTCTGATGGCGTAGGTGAAAACGCTGGAAAACCGTGACTACCACCCCTGCCCCGCTAAATAATTTCTAACAAGTGCAACAAAGGCCCAACCAACACTTTGGAATTTCACGACTGCCCGTCAACGTCTCCAAGACAACTTTCTGTGCAAATCAAACCAAGTAGCCATCACTCTCTTGCGCTATTTGACCGGCTTCCCTTACTTTCCGCAACAAGAACCAGCCATGGAGTTCCCCGGAGGGCAGGAGGAAGAGATTGATCTCTATGGTAAATTTCACCCCGCCATTGTGGCAGCGCGGCACCCACACTGCAACTACAAGCCCAGCCAACTAACAGTTTTCCACAGAGCTCCTCGAACTTGACCGTTCGGCCAGCCAGAATGACATCAAGAAGGCCTATCGTAAGGTAAAGCACCGATTTGAATTGCATATCTACACACTGTCGTATGGTTCTAATCATTGCCTTCTAGCTCGCATTGCAACACCACCCCGATAAAGTAAGCGAAGAACTTCGCGAAGAGTCCGAGGCCAAGTTCAAGACGGTTTCGCAAGCCTACGAGATCCTCAAGGATGAAGAGAAGCGGGCTATGTACGACCAGCACGGCATGGCCGCCTTCGATCCCTCAAGAGGTGGCGGCATGGGCCCCGAAGTAGACATCAACGACATTTTGGCGCAGATGTTTGGTATGGGCATGGGCGGTCCCGGTGGCCCTGGTGGTCCCGGCGGCCCCGGCGGTCCCCGACGACCGAGACGCGGCGCCGACGAAGAGTCCCGGTACAACGTTACTCTTGATGATCTCTACAAGGGCAAGACTGTCAAGTTTGCTGCCGACAAGATGGTTCTCTGCGGCACCTGCACAGGAACCGGAGGCAAGAAGGATGTTAAGCCGCAGACTTGTGAGAAGTGCAAGGGTGGCGGTATGGTCGAGGCATTCCGCCAGATCGGCCCTGGTATGATGACACGCGAGTCTGCCATTTGCGACAGATGCGAAGGCTCCGGCAACTTCTTTAAGGAGAAGGACCGGTGCAAGAAATGCAAGGGCAAGCGTACCGTCAAGGAGCGAAAGCCCCTCGAGATCTACATTCCTCGCGGATCGATGCAAGGAGAGCGCATCGTTCTGGAGGGCGAGGCCGACCAGCTGCCCGACCAGAAGCCTGGCGATCTCGTTTTCATCTTGGTAGAGGAACCGCATGATGTGTTCCACCGGATCGGAAACGACCTGTCCGCCGATCTCGATATAACGCTCGAGGAAGCCATCTGCGGTTTCTCTCGTGTCGTCTTGACCCACCTCGACGGCCGTGGCATCCAGATTAACCACCCGAGAGGCAAGATTATGCGACCCGGTCAGGTGCTCAAGGTCGAGGGCGAGGGTATGCCCTTGAAGAGGGGTGAATCTAAGGGTGATCTCTATCTGATTGTGAAGATTGAGTTCCCCGAGGATGGCTGGCTCAAGGACGACATCGAGTACGAGGGTCTTCGCAAGATCCTGCCCGGCCCGCCTCCGGCTATCAAGGTCGATGAGGTTGATGAGGTTGAGTACGAAGACGACGTTGATATCGAAGATGTAAGACGAACAACCCTACCCATCCGTTTCTTCTCAAATGCTAACGAAGTACCAGATGGGCGCTCAATCTGGAGATCCTCGATACCAAAGTGAATGGGCGGACGAGGAGGACGAGCCGGGCGCGGCCCAGTGCGCACAGCAGTAATGAGTTATGAAATATGAGGTTTTACGCGATGGGCAGATAGATACCAACCAAGGGCCGGAATAACTTATGGGTGGTAACACGCGACATGACTGTCTGATATGAATAGACAACGTTGGTGGGACGTTGGATGAACGTCATTCTGTGCATCAGCAAGGATATGCTGGGTTTTGGCAGAGCGAGTAGCAGTAGACCATTGATTGCGGCCATAGACCGGATATGCTTCTTTTGGTGATTTCGTATACTACTATTGGCCCTCCAATCATCTCTCTTGTCCCGATGGTCCTAGTCGGATATGTTAACATGGACGTGCCATTGTCCTTGGAGGTACTATCAACCAATGAATACTATACCAGCTATATTCCATGTGATAAAAAAAAGGTGAGTAAATTATATTGCAGTGGAGATAAACACCCAAGAAGTTGCCTACTTCGTTATCACAGTTCAGTTGAAATACAAGATTCACAGTCTCTTGGCAAATGTAGAGTGAAGGACATGTTGATCTATTTGTATGAACCTCTTCTTCACCAATTGAATCCACTTCAGACTGCTGACTGTGACATAATTGTGAGTCTGAACTGGGATCTGGTTCAGCCGCAGCATCCCCACACTTTCTGGTCTTCTTTTTTTCCACTATCAGTGCACCAGCCACACTGACCAATTTTCCCCAGTGCATGAAGCCCTAAGGTACGTACCTCTGACACTCGGTCCACCCATCCAAGCCCCACGGTCCGGAAAAATCAGGCCTTCGGGAGGGCAAAATTGGAATGTGTGTATCAATTTTACAGTGGCTCTGCCTTTTCGCGATAATTTCTGAAGCCCAGTCTACCACACTCTCACCCCCCCAACCCGACACCTACTAACCATCCAGGACAAACCCCCATAATCCGTCAAGGTAAATACCAAACCTCTGCCAAAGTTCTCTTCCACTAGAATTGGACATTTGTTCTAACAACTCGTCAAGATGGTTGCCGCCAAGAAGCACGTTCCTATCGTCAAGAAGCGTACGTCAATCCGACCCCTCGATATTTTTCCTTCCCACAGCAGCGAAGCACGACAGTCTGGATAGACGATTTAGGAAGATGGAAAATTGACTGGATTTCATTGAACAGGTACCAAGACCTTCAACCGCCACCAGGCCGATCGCTTCAAGTGCCTCGACCGATCATGGCGCAAGCCCAAGGGTATTGACAACCGTGTCCGAAGACGGTTCCGTGGCAACACCCAAATGCCCTCTGTACGTTGATCCGAATTGCGACCTCTCCGATTTCTGCTGCGCTTCAGCATCTCGCGTTCAAGCCACGCGAGGGTTTTGGACTTAGACGGAATGCAATTGCTGACCGATGGACTTCTTTCTGCAGATTGGTTTCGGCTCCAACAAGAAGACACGCCACATGATGCCCTCCGGCCACAAGGCCTTCCTGGTTCAGAACATCAACGATGTTGAGCTTCTGATGATGCACAACCGCACTTACGCCGCAGAGTACGTCGAACGCGCCCAATCAACTGATAGTCAGAGACGGAATATGGGACACTTGTACTAACTAGCCAACTAGGATCGCACACAACGTGTCGTCCCGCAAGCGAATCGACATCATTGCCCGCGCCAAGCAGCTGGGCGTCAAGGTCACCAACCCTAAGGCCAAGGTGACCACCGAGATCTAAAAAATGGGTTTTGCGTCAACGGTTGCGGCGACTTCGGGGTCCGGTTGATTTGTTTATGGCATTCATTGCATGCAGGGAAGGGATTTGCTCTTATGGTCTACGGACAGCTACGATGTAGCATGCACTCCGTGCTAGGAAATGAAATACTACTGCGATGACAACAAACGATACCTCACGATACTCGATCCGGAACACTCCCTCCAATGTGACTTGGCCTGTTCTCTTCATGACTGGTCCTATACGGCGTGGGATTTGTTCAATTTGTGCGGCGAGGCCGCCACGAGACCACCCTCGCCCGAGGTGATTGGGTCACACTTCGAGCTCCATTGGCTCGTCGGTGAAGACTTGGACATGGGGGATCTGACTTTTATAGACCAACAACAGCCTACTTCAACCGCTTCAACCGAACCTTTTCAGTCTCCAATGCAGATGCGCTCTTCTGAATCTTCAATGTGAATCTTCACTTTCGTCAACTGCTGGGCTTGTGGTTACCCTTGTTGAGGCGGATGAGATTTCAGTTAATGAAATCTCGACCCCAACCCTGCGAGTTAACATGGTCCCGATGGACACTGGATGACCGTCGGCGTGACATTTCCGAGCCGTCTATACATCGCGCGAGTTACTTGGGCACTTTGCATCAGGGAAACGGGCTGTCGTAGTATTCACGCCTACCAGAGTGCCTTCCATCATTGCGCCCAAGTTAGCTGCATCGGAGGAAGCGGTATGCACCCTCTAAGTAGGTCGTCTCGACTCGAGCCGACTGCGATTAGGAACGTACGTGCGGGCAAACTCGTAAAGGGACGTTCTGATCGATGTGCCATTATGTGGTTTTCTTTCCTTGACACACATGCTTGGTCCCATTGCCGTTGGACTGGGTGCCTTGTAGATGCCTTGTGCAGCGCATCTAAGCACTGAACTTTCAGACGTCATATCCAAATCGCGCGCTCCATTTTCAATTGCCAACCTCCAATGTACGTGATACAAGAGCACTTCTCTAACAAGTGCGGGTTTGGGTACGTCTCCACCGCAATGCTGTCTCTTGTCTCTAGTCTCTATATTGAGTCCTGACAACTACCAGCTGATCAATATTTCTATCGTCAAAATCAACCTCGAGAATCAGACGTACGGCATGATTCCCACCATTCACTTCAATACTCTACTTAATTTTGCGTACGGCTCAATGATCATATTGGTATGACTCCTGGGCCCGAGGCATCTACTTAGATCCAGACGAAGGTTTGCTCCTACCATGGTTCGATACCCGTTGACTATACGTTGAACTGGGCAGAGTTAACAGTTAGAGCGACCATTTCTCCGGGTCCCTACTTCGGGGCATCCTGTTTACTATCTAGGAGTGTGCTATTAAGTGATATATATCGGGAAAACCTCAAATGATGCAAGCCCTGTAGTTAGCTACTTGCTCCCATTAAATACGTTCGTCATATTACTTGACTGGCCCTCTTGGTTCAAAGCACCTCGTGGTTTATGTCCTCAAAGTCCTCGTACTCGACACGAGTTACTGATTATTCTTACAAACATGATTCACGCAACCCGAGGCACATTCTACTACGATAGGCGGGCCAGTTGACTTGGATAAACTCGACGGACTGACTCATAGTTCGAGCCATTTGGTTGCCAGAAAATTGACACCAGCCCATTGTTCCCGGTGTAGTCTTTCAATAGTCAGAATACACCACATTTTGCTGGCTTGTCATGGATGAGGATACAGGAAACCCGTCGTACCGTCTATCTGAGGTCTTTGACGGTTTACCAGTGGATGTTTGTTGGTAATATAAATTATGAGAGGAGCGAGGCCTCGAGAAGTTATTCCTCAATACTCGCCCGCAATATCTCCTAGCCAATGCTTCTACCTATGAATAGCCACAGCTCACTCGTACGGGTATGCGGGTACGCTGTTGACCTCTGGAACTACCAACCCTGACACCGAGTCTAAAGACCCGAAAGTTCCTGAATATAGTACCACAGCCTACTTGTCGCCTGATTCATTGAAGTCCCTTGCTATCAAGGTTTGTATAGGCCAGCCCGAGCCTACCACGGCGAGAAAACTTTGTTGTTCCCTGGAGAAAGGTATAGGAGATCGGGTCGAACAGTCACTATCTCTGATAGTATAACTACTGCCCTTCCCTTCTAAGATTCCTTTCCATCATTTTCCTGTCAATCGTCCCTAATTTACTGAGATCTACACAGTCACACTTCATTCATTGAAACCAACACACCATATTTGGTCTTCCGGCTTTCAACTACTTTTGCTCTTTCTTACTTGACTGATTAGATTAGTCTTGTAACACATTTCTTCTTCTTCGGATCAAATGAATATTGTTTCTTAGTCATTATGGCTTCTGCTCAGCAATTTTCGGGCTTCAGCCCCATCTCTCCTTCAAACACATTTTTCAACGAGGCTACCACCCAGTCCGTTCTGTTCAACAACCAGATCCAACCTCAAGGCTTTACCTCTTCTGGATTACAGTTTGCCGCAACAAACCAGAAAAACAGCCCCATTCAGCCCGTCAACTGGTGGCAACCGCCTACAGACTCTTCTGGCGACGAAGACTTGATTATGGAAGACTACAACGACTGCGAATCTGAGGATGAGACCATGTCCGACGACTCTTCTACGGACGATCAAAACTGGGACCCGACGGAAGTCACTCCTTCTACCAACCCAATGGACCTGGATCCCAGCCCAACAACAGCCGACACCAACAACAACGGAGAGGACGTTATGGATATCGACACCTCCAACGACCAGCTCGGGTTCTGGGACTTCAACAATAAGGACGACATGATGGTCAACATAAACAGTGGCAACCTACCAAAGCCATCCGCTCGGTTTGTTTCCATCCAGGGGATGACTACTATTCTCTCTTCATATCCTGTCCACGGCCACCAGCCTATGCCTACTGCTACCTCGTCTCCTTACACCCACGGCCATCCTGTGCTTCGTGCACTTGATGTCAACAGCGAAGTGGACAGCGATGGCGACTTTCTCATGAAGCCCTCCGATTCTGAAGTCTACTAATGGGAGTGCCCAACACCAATCCACGGACACGACACGACTCCTGCAATTGGCGGGCGGGGGGTAATCGGTACACAGGTGGACAATACCTACATAAACCAATACCTTTTCGAAATCGAAGGTTACCTGGCATCATACACACAGGGCTATTAGCTCCTTCGACTATTAGAAATTTCGACTTTGGGTAATACAGCGGTGGTGGGATTTTTGGATTGATAGATGCAAGCTAGATGTCGGCACTATCCTGTACAAGCATGTACAACCAGCGGGTGCTTGTATTAGACTTGGAGGAATGGTACTTTTGGGATTTGAATTCGCCATGTGCATATTCTTTGGAGGAACATTTGGGAGATCCTTTTTGGGATACTGCTTGGAGCTTGGAGTTGGGCTGCAATCATGCTGTTATGGGTTTGGGAGATACCCAATCTAGTGAGATAAATCCAATGAGATACGACTTTTTAACAACTTCGCTTGCCTAATGATGTCGACTGTCACTTCCTGATTTAATTGTAGTCTACCTGTCTTCTGCTCTGTTGACCGTTCTGATGTTAGCGTTTTTACCACCTGCTCTTTCTATGTTTGGTTCCACCACGGCGGTGCCTACTCTTATAATCAACTAACCTAGCAGGTCTTTAAGTAATTTTAGAGACTTTAAATTGTGAATATGAATGGTAAAATACTTACCACCACCTCTATGTCAGGTTGCATCTCTTTCCCACACTGCCTATTCATTAACCAGGTATATAACGTTGTATATTTTTATCTAACCACGTTTGCATATAGATGCGGGTCTGCAGCCTTAGATGGTACCCGAGTTAGCGTCATGAGGCCAGCCTCGGGGATCTACCTGGTCGATGCCGACAAAGGCAGGCCGAGCCCATCGATCTTCGGCGGTCGGGGAATGTGTCTAGCTGGTCGAAACAGCCATCCTATCTCTTCTCGGATAAGAAACGTCACGATGATAGATCCAGCCCCAATGCCAGTGCTGGAGCCGCCCCTGAGTATCCGAACCCGATGAGATCGCCATGTCGACTACGCAATACGTGAGATGCCAAGACTCGAATAAATACCCTCCTTCCGGAACTATGACAACGACACTGAGGCCGATCTGGACCCCAACAGTTCCCGTTCCATCAAGCCTCGGGGGTGGAGCACATCAAATAGTACCGGCAATGGCGAGATACTGATACCGCTGTCCGCGGTGCTATCTATGAAACGGTAAACCATACACCGGAGCTCCGAGATCACGTATTTGCAAGCTAGTTTCAAAAGTAGTCAAATAACCTGTCTCCATGCCGCAGGATTGGCACTGTCGCCGTAGGCCCTTCGACATGAGGCAATCCTGTTGCGATCTCGGGCTTGGCAGGGGCATATCGACGGGTCCGGCACACCACTTTGCAACCACCAAATCCCGCACCTGTTGGCGTTGCTAGTGATCGGATTCGACATCTGAGCAGCGAACGGATTTACCTGGTTCATTTCACTAACAACTCAACCATCTCGGGCAAAGACGGTGGACCGGTCAGGCCAGTAGAAGAAGTTTTAGTTCACGCCACTAACTGTGCGCGCAGCGGACTTGACGTGTCACAGCCTTAGGGGCTCAGAAACGATAAGTGATGCATGAATACATACAAGGCTTCTCACCAGCTCATTGACGTGGGTACGGATATTCTCTGCATTTGTTGCAAATTATAGTACATATACCATGTCACATCTGACACGCCAAATCACTTTCACACTTTGGAGTGTCTTGAACCGATCTAGTGGCATGCCTGAGGCTCGTATTCCATTTCGAAAGACTTCAAACGGCGGTCACACTCTGCGAGCCCTCGCGGTGCGTGCAGGTGAAAAGATATCAGGGCGCAGTCAGTTTGGCAAAACGAAAAGAACAAAGAAAGTCTATACCATTGCCCCGTTGATGCCCAAGCTAAGGCTTATAGTCTCACTTGCAATCCTAGTCTACAATTCAAGTTTAACGATTGAATCGTTCAAACCAAAATACAGAGAGATGTTTTCCTTGTCCATATTCATTAATACATACCCTGCGGAATAGGAAAGTGAAACTCTATTTCGGGAGTGTACCGCCTCCAAGACCCCCCAAGAACCTGTGGATTAGTATACAGTTAGAAAGTCTAGAAAGAGGAGCGGGAAAGCATGCGTTCTTTGTTCGTGGGGCCCTATCGGGTAGCAAGGGTGATATGGGATGTCATATCTCAGATCTAGATCACAGACGAACCACGTGGGCCATGCCATGTTATTTGAATACGTCTTATCAGCTCTGTGGATCCATTCGACACTTCATGCTCATTCGGCTGGGGATACGTGATCATTTTCCATTTTCCCGGTGAAGGATTTTCGATATGATGGGACTATCTGCGATGGGGGAGGTATCACGACGTGCATTGGCACTTTCGTCCTGGTGTAGAATTTAGCTAACTCTAAGAGTAAGAGGTGTAAAGAACGGAAAGGGTGAGAATAAAGCTGTCCCTCTCACTCATCGAATTTATAGCGGCTATAAAGACCCACGAATCCCGCAATCCTCGAAATGTCTTCATCGGATCCAAGCATATCTCGCTTTTGTCTCTCATCTTATGATACCTTTATACCACTGCCTCCATCACTTTATCTATATATAAATCAACAACTCGCCTACTCGGTTGACGAAATGGGCGGCAGCGAAGGGTCCAAGGCAAGCTCTGGAGGAGATGACGGCGGACGTAGTGGTTACGACGTCACACGAGTTGCTACCAAGTCCGCCTTGACCAAGGCTGCGTTCTTTGTGGCTTTCGGCATCATGATGGTGCGTATCTCTCCATCCCACCCTCAGTAGTTCACGATCACGACGCTGATGCTTTTGGACCTTGTGCAGATATTCATGATCGTGCCTGTCCCATCCTTCATGATCAGCATCAATGAAACGGAAGGCGTGCAAGTGGATCTATGAGGGAGGAGCTCGAGGAGGTCGAGCTGGTTATAACCTATGCCATGTTTGGAAGTAGTCGCCGGGACTGGGGAGGTTTGGGGTTTGGTGAATAGGGGGCAAACCCGCATTGGATGTATACATGAGCTGAGACAGCTTAGATCGAGACAACATGACCATCGTCACACCTGACGTATCTGCTTGCTTCTACATTCTATGTCTAGGTTGTCCTGTCCTGCCTTGGTTGTTACTTGGGAAATTCATGTCATCGAATTTAAGTTAGAAGGTTCCGCACCTTTTCGTTTCAAGACTAGCGTCATAGGGCGAGACATGCGAGACCCCACGTGGGATTGTCGGTTGCGATCGCTAAATTTCCTGGACGGACAAGAACGCAATGCATGAACAATATTTGTCCCACTTTGATTCTGACCCACCACAACTCCACGCACGTCCGTCTCACCGTCTGACTGCCGTCTTTACTACTTTGAGCTATCATACGCGCTAGACCTCCAACCTTTTGGGTCTTACAGGTATCATCAGACATTGTGCCTGCGACTCGAGAGACGCAATACCGCGGTTTGCTCCAAGTTCATTTAGAAATGGTTTGGCATCATGCAATGTGCGTTCGGAGGTTTATTTCTACTAATGTGTACTAGAAAGCGTTCACATAAAGCCATTATAATTAAGGTATCCTAGATTATTTTACACTACCACCACTCCTACATGGGCTGTGACCAACGGTTAACCGGCGTCGTTGGCGACACAATGTCCGATGATGCCTCCAGACCCTCCGTACCCATAGTCGAAACCGCGGGAGACGGGGGTGTACCACGGTCGCTCACTGATATCCTATCCACTTCAACCGTACGTGAGGCCGGCGACGAGCCGGTGCCGAAGGGAGACACCCGGTCTGAACCCGTCGTGTCCGTTCGGGGGCCCACCAGCCGGGTATTCCCCGACAGCTCATAGTAGACGGGGTCAGGCTGCTCGACTGGGCCACTCACGACTGGGCCACTGGGGCCACTCACGTTGCTCGTGTCCGTCCTCTGCCGCGACGACGACTCCCCGTGGAGCTGGTAGATCTGCGGCACGTCTCCATCGAGCTCAGGCGCGGATGGATGCTTGATCGGTAGACCGCTAGGGACGTGCGAGTTGTGTATCGGGCCCTTCAACATGGTTTCGTCGGGCTCGGGCTCCGACGCCGCAAACGATGCCTTCTTGCGCTGGCGCCGCCTGCAAAAAACGAGAATGGCAGCTATAACCAACAGGGCAACCACGGCCCCGACCACAATACCGGCTATGGCGCCGGCGCCGAGGGATGACTTGGAGTGCCCTGATCCTGATCCGGATCTGGACCCGGAATCAGGGTCGATGCCGTCTGGCGAATCTTTGCTCGTGATCGTTACGATCTTCTCCTTGGCACCCTCGACCCATGTGCATGCAGAGACGTTAAATACGCCGCGCTCGTAGTCGGCGGAAAGATAACTATTGGTCATGGTGGTCAGCAAATGCGGCACTCGGGGTGAATGGCCCCAACTTCAAGCGTGAAGTGATCTGGAAATGAAAGGCCAGCAACTTACGCCTCCTGGAGGAATGTCCGGCCCAGCGTATACTGCGTCTCGTTGGCAGCATGTTTCAGTGGGAAGTAATAGCTAGTGTTCTGCACTAGCGGATATTCGGCCTTGAGATCGAACGCGGCATATGGTAACACGATTCTCACCGTGTCTCCGCCGGAGGTCACATCAGACAAGCGGAAGGTGACCTGCGCATCCGAATCCAGCAGTTGCGTATGATGCGATTCGTTTACGAGGTACATGCCGCTGGCATCGTCCAGCGTCAGGCCGAAGGCTTTCTCGAAGGCGTCGCACGCGCTCTTCGGCAGCCACAGGTTCGGATCCGTCGAGTCTATGAAGATGTTGATGGGTTCCGACAGAAGGGTGTCGGAGGATGACCCGCCGCTGTAGCTTACAGACTGGAGAACAACCACGAGATCGCGTGTCAGGTCGCGGGCCATGGTGAAGGACACAGGGTTCTCCGTGAAGCGCGACGTGTCATAGCCCGAGAAGATTAGCTGGCCATATACCTGTTTCAAGCCTGTTCCAAGCCATTGGGTCTCACTGTCAGCGATCACAGAACGCTGGAGACGGTTATCTATTCATGTCTGCTTACGGTAATGAGCGCCAGCTGTATAACTCCAGCTCAAGCTTGGGGTATGTCCCTGGTCTTTGAGCGTGTTGAGAAAAGAGGGGGCGGACTGGTTGCCCAAGGATGTGAAGTTCACCGGTTGGCCATTAAGTCCGAAGATCCCACTTGAGTAAAACACCGAGTTAGCCATGCCTGCTCGAGCCGTAGGCGACGGACACTTCTGGGCCTTTTCGACTTACAGATAGAAGGGATTTGCTGTCGCAAAGCCAGCGACAGTCTGATTCTTCAGGATCGGACCTGTCAGACCTATTCCCATATTCTCCAGCCCGAACTGCGCAGGCTGGGAGTAACCCAAATTTGCTTCGAGACCGGCTTTGCCATCATTGATGCCATATCGACCAGCATCTATCCACGTCGATGAATCTTTGGGGTTGAACAAGGTGCCTCTGGAAACCGCACAATCGGATGGCACGCTTGCGAATACTTGTGAGGAACAGCCAAGCTCTTCCAAAACTACCATGGACTGTGGTGACGCCGTGGACACTAGGACTCTGATATCCTGCTCTGGGGTGCCTACTCGAACGTGGAAGGTACTCCAAGGTCCATCGTTACCCTCGCTATTGTCGCATCAGCATTGGAGCTCTGACGAAGATGAGAGAAAAGCATTTACAAGTATTGACTGGGTCCAACTACCAATGGCTTGGGTAAAACATCGTCTCTGGGTATGCGTTGGCGAACTGCATTGGCTATACCGGCTCCATCTAGGGCCAAGGATCCTAAAGCCCAGGAGAGCACAACAAATAGGCTATGCCGCGCATTGAGCAACATGTCGAAATCTTTGCGACCGGCAGGAATTGCGATCGGACATGGCAAACAAACATGAAGAGGACAAAGTCAACTGCTTGCCCCGATGATTTCGCGACAACGACAGGCCGAGAGGCATGGAAGAGCCTCCGGGAATGGATGGGGCGATCGGTAGTCTTGGCTACTGGGGCAGCGTTTTTACTCCATTTCGTCCCCATCCAGATGGCGTCGATCTGATTAGCCCAGCCGTTCTCCCAATTCAGGTTTTTCCAAGAATTGCTAATCCCGTTGCGACGTTGCTGGCCGTCACGTCATGGACGACAGTTCAGCCCCTGTAACGCTCGTTCTCTCGGTTCCTTATTACCGTCCGGCCCAATCAGGCCGGCGGACAGTTGTCCATACTAGATAACCCCTGTCCCTTAGCGTATCCTCGTTGGCCGAAAACTCGGCTAGTTGCTAGACCACTGCAGCTCTCTTCCCTTTTGGGACTTGTCGTAGTGCGGCATGACGGCATTCCCACGCAGGAACAAAATCTCCGCGCAGGCAAATTGCCTGCATCCCGAGGGCCTTCGCTTAACGACCAGATGTGGCAAGTGGCCGCCAATATCGTTCGGCTGGCGGCATGCCATTACGACAGCGCGTCAGCCCGCCAGCACGGGAAACGGTTGAAGGATTGCCATGTTGATTGCCATTAATAATTCTTGCTCCTCTTCCCGCTCCGGTCAACTCTACTTTGTTATCCCATCTTCAACTTTCGTTATTGTACATCGTTGGGTCACGCTCGTTTCGTTGCCATTGGATAGTATAAGCGACTAGAGCATACCAGTCCTCATACATACCGCAACTACGCCTACCATGTCCTCCTCAAGACTATCAACCCTCGCAGCGGGTTTACTTGTGCTAGGCGCAGACGCTTCATATAGTAAGGGAACCACAGCCATCTAGGACATCAAATTACGTGCAGACATTAACATAACGAAGGCGTCCATCCCCAACAGCCCTCGCCGTTCCATAACGTGACAAGTGCGGAACACCGCTCAGCAATCCTCTCAACGACTGCATCAAATGTATACACAACACACAAGACTAGCAAGGGCTACAGCGTGGCACCAGTATCGTCTCAGAGCACCCTGTCGACGACGCTGAGTTCGTACTGCACGAACACCACAATTAGCACCATCATCAAGACCAGTATTAAGCCAACCACATCATACGTCAATGTCACGGTGCCTTCTTATACCACCGTTCCCACCACGGAGAAGACCACCATCCCTGTCACCATCACTGAGACACCGACATGCACGACTACGACTCCCCCTCCTATTATCACTCACAACTCATGTGACCAGAGTTGCAGCATGTAAGTCGCCGTTGCAACCTCTCTGTATCAAACCCTTTTGAATACTAATACTTGCCATAGGTCCGCCGGCACGGTGAACTTGTTCTTCTGGCCCACTGACAATGACTTCACATACCCCCCTACTCATGTTGATACGTCGCTGGGTTACACATTGTATGTTTCCCCTTACTCATGTCGAATCGGTCTTTATTTATTGGTACACACCACTAACACTCTCAATTCACTAGCACATCTCCGTCGGTGTACATGCTGATCCCCACCATCTATGGCACCAACACGGTCGACGGCGGTATCGTGCAGCCCACGGCCAGCAGCGCTATCTGGGCGTTCAACCTGGACGAGGTCTCGACCATTGTGGACGGCACGGTGACGAAGCAACTTACTCTGAGCGACCTCGGCACCGATTGCCCGCAGACGGCTGAGCAATCCGCCATTGCGACCATGATGGACTCCCGCTGCGACCCTATCCTCGCCGCGCCCGACAAGATCCGCGCCTGGGCCAGCCCCTGCGCCGCTTGCGAACGCTTCGGCCTCTTCGACCCCCCTTACGCCATCCCCACGATCACTGGAGGTCTCGTCCCCACGACGGTCGCGCAACCACCGCCCCCGCCTCCGGCGCCTACTACTAAGACTGCGGCGCCGCCTGCACCCACCACCACTGAAGCGCCCGCGCCACCACCCACCACCGAGGCGCCTGCCCCGACTACTGAGGCGCCCCCGCCGAGCATCACCTCGGTCATCACCACCGGCCCGGCTGGTGTGATTGCCGTCTATTACGAAAACGGCAGGGCTGTGGCAACCTCGACTTTGGCTCCTCCCCCGGCGCCGCCGAGCACCGCACCTGCAGCTCCCACCTCTGACGCGGAGAGCGCGCAGCCCGCCCCGTCGACGGCTGATACCTCCGCTGCGGGAAGCGTGCCCACCACGGATGCCGACCAGCCCGCCGGCCCAACGTCCGCTTCCGCCACCGACGGCGCTGGCGGCGAATTGTCCTCCGCGTCCATCACCTCGCCCGCAGCATCAACTAGTGCTACGGATGGCGTGGCCACTCCCACTCCGGTGGTGACGGCCGCGGCCGGCCAGATGAGCTCTGGCGCCGTCGGTCTGGCTGCTGCCGGTCTCCTCATGTCGCTGTTCATGATGGTTTGAGCATGAGATGAATGACTGCATGAGAAATACACGAAAGGCACAGGTTTAATGTGTCCAATTTAATTCGGATGATGATGGATGATGATCATGAAATTTTAGTAATACCACTACTTTTATATATATAAGAATCTTTTACGCATATTATACACGCAAGTTTATATACTGTGATTATTACCCTCTAATCTCTCGTATGCTGTATTGATGGCAGTTTGCTATGTTCTCCAAAGAAGCTGTTTCACTGCTAAACATAGGGGTGTTGATAGATCTGAGTAGACTTTGCAAGAGGACTATGAAGACTCAAGCAGACTTCAAAGTGTGACACTGGTTTACCATTAATAACCCATCTACGTTTCCACCAAAAAGGTATTGTTAATTCATGACAGGGAGATTCGGTTTCAGAGATTCTGGTAAAAGCAAACTCTGATATTTGGATCTGTCTGCTACGTCGATGCTGATTAATCAGGGGGGCATTTATGTTCTTCCCGAAGCCAAGTATATTTCCCGGATGTTGACGAAGAAATAAAGTTTGAATTATGGAATGAAGTATATAGAGTGGCCTATATAACACAATATTGTTACTTTGTGCATAGAATAGAGCAAGCAACGATGGCGCACCCGCCTCTAAGCTCCACCGAAAAAGGGGGAAGTCAGTATTAGGCGTTGCCTATCGCCACGGTTACCAGCAAACATTGCCAAACGATAAGATAAACAGCCGGAGTACGAAATTACCAAAGGCAAAGCCCGATAGGCAGAAAGCAACAAAAACAATAAAACAGAAGCCATTGAAAAGCCACCCAGTCGGTTCTCACGCCCAATTCACGGCAGCCAAACCACTGAAGCAGAATCACCCCTTATTTCTTGATGTCTGTCAGGACGACGTAGAAGCCGATGGGGCAAGTGCCGAGGACGCCTTGGTCGAAGCGGAGGTTCGTGTCGGACGAGCACAGGCTGCCGCTGACCTTGACGCTGGTCAGGTTGGCCGGCAAGTCGCAGGGCGCGCTGTTGATGATGTAGCTGTTGCCGGGTTTCATGACGACCGGGGGGTTGGGCGGGTTGGGGCCGAGGTCCGGCTGCTTCGCGTACGTGGTCTCGCCCGCGACGCCGCCGGCGCCGATGGCGTAGCCGGTGAAGTTGAAGTGGCCGGGGCCGTCGAAAACAAAGTTGAGCGAGGAAGTGAGCGGTGTCGGCAGATACAGGCGGGGGTGGCTCTTGTGGTGGCCGCCATGGTGCAGCTCTTGGTGATCGTGGTCGTATTCGCTCACCAGCTTCAGCTTCTTGGCCAGGGCCCTTTGGGCCAACGATGTCTCGGGCTTTTCAGGCAGGTCGAAGACCAGGTTGCATACCTTGTTCTCGGTGTTTTTCACGGGCAGGTCCAAGTTGAAGATGGTACACTGGTCTTCCGGGGTGATCTCGGCCGTGCTGCTGGCTGCGTACTTCTTGTTGGGCTCCTTGGCCGAGATCTGGAGTAGCAACGATGGCGAGACGGTGTCTTTGGGGTTCGTGGGAAGGTACCCGTCAGGCTGGGCATCGTTTTTGGGGCACTGCGCAATATCCTTCAGTGTGGGCACCGCCAGGGCAGTGGCGGCGAAGGTGGCGGCGAGTATAGTAGCGATCTTCATCTTGATGATTTAGTTTGACGAAAGAGTATGTGATGTGTTTAGCGAATAGGAGAAAGTGATACTAGTCGCTGTGGCTATTGCGGAGTGTAGTGTGACGATACAGATATGTTGACAAGGAGAGATCTTGAATGATCTTTATATCGCAAGAAGTGCCACTTTAGGGCGCTACCCATGATACTACCGAACTCGGTGATCGTGATATCAAGACCGTTGTCGTTGCCCAACGGCTTCCCAACGCCCAGTAAGGTTCTGTCACTGTGAGTTTGCCCAAGACTATGCTTGTTTGCTTATTCAGAAACATCCCGACTCCGTGTTCCTGGCGTCGAGTGGCGCCAGCTAAAGGTTCGGGGCTGCATTTGGCGCAATCGTCCCAGCAGGCCCAAACTCAGCTCGTTCGCTCGTTCGCTCGCTCATAAGGTCGAGCACGACAAAGTGCCGGCTAACCTTAAGCACTTACTGTTCTAGAGCATCCGAAGATCCAGAGACTGTGCACGAGGGATGTCCGTAGGATCCCAAGGATCAAGAAACCTCCAATGTATGCTGTCATTCATCTGCAGACAATATGTTCGGACAGGGGTCAACGACCGAAACTGGGACGTTTGCCAATCTGATATCTGTTGTGCGCCGTGGCGTTCGATCATTACCGGGACTTGCACGCAAATGATATCGAAAATGAATAGGGGGATGGTTTTTGACGAGCTTGGTTAGCTGTCCCCGCTTCCATTTAGGTATGCATGCTTACTGCTTACTTACCCCATCCATCGCGGGGTCATCTGGGCTGCGATCTTGAGACATCATTTCTAGCCATCATCACCTCCTTGTTGGCTGTTGAAGGAAAAACATGGCAAAGTTCTGCGATTCCTGCGCCGCTATCTTTAAGCAACCTCTGTCAGGCCATGAATACCTCGTCGACTGCGAAAAGCAGACTTTACATGCGACGGCATTGGATTTTCGGGATGCAGTCGAGACAGGATGCCATTTCTGTTGCATCATGCATTCGCAACTTTCCCCTCTCTCGTGGGCCGAGATTGCAATGGCTCTGATTCCTAGCCACGCTTTCATCACGTATAAGCTGGCATTCAATGGCGGAGAGGACAAGTCTGCAGATGCACACTTCTATCTTGAAGCCCCGTTGCGTAATGAGTTTTCGCGCACGTCGGAGATATACAGTTTTGAATTAAGACCTCAGCAGGACTTCTGTATGTCGTCTTATCAACACCGGATCCCCGAGCTCCCAGAGAGTTGCCTGTGATCGTCCAACTAACATGCTCGCCAAGTCATCCCAGAACGTATACCTCAGGACGTAGACATCGATCCGACAACAGGTCCTGGCAAGTCGATGGTCCAACTTCGACAATGGCTGGAAGAGTGTGATGAAGACCATGGAGAGTGCCTCGCTGTAATTGGCCACCAAATAAGTCAATGTCGACTGCCAACACGCCTGGTCGACGCAGGAACTGATGTCGACCCTTGTATTAGACTCTGCATCACCAAAGACTCATCTACGATTGGGAAATATGCCACCCTTAGTCACTGCTGGGGGATGACTCCCACCGTCAAGCTTTTGACCGGGAATCTGGCGGAGATGGAAAAGGAGATCAAATACGAGGACTTGACCAAGACATTCCAACATGCCGTTATCGTCACTCGAACTCTCGGGCTTCGGTATATTTGGATCGATTCTTTGTGCATCATCCAAGACTCACTCGAAGATTGGCAGAGGGAGGGATTGCAAATGGCCGATGTGTATTCAAACTCGCATTTGAACATAGCGGCCGCCCACTCGAGAGATGGCCATGGAGGGCTTTTCGCCACGCGAGAGGTGGCTGAGTTGCAACCAATTTACATTGACACCGATTTCGCCGAAGAAGGGAAACATCGGCTATTCCTGCGTGATGAACATTTCTGGGTAAGGGGGGTTGACCAAGCCCCTCTTCACCAACGTGGCTGGGTTCTTCAGGAACGCACACTTGCGGTACGCACTGTCCACTTCGGCAGTGACCAGATATTCTGGGAGTGTCTCGATGCGACTTATTCCGAGAGCTTTCCCCGAGGCCCGGCCTATGGCAGTTTGTTTGGTTTGCTTGGCCGTGTTCGTATGGAACATGCACGGTCTAGTGTCTTGGAAATGGGACATGTATGGGCCACGGCACTCGAAATCTACACCAGGTGTGCAATCACGCAGGCAGGTGATAAGTTGATCGCTATAGCGGGTATTGCGCAACGATTGCAGGAAGTTAGCGGGTCTCACTACGTCGCTGGCTTGTGGAGGGAGGAAATGCCTAACAACCTGGCATGGCACGTGGCGTCGTCGAAATTGTCCAAAAGGCCCGATATATACCGTGCCCCATCCTGGTCATGGGCCGCGCTGGATGCCGAGATCATGACCGGAATGACAGGACTCATCCAAATGTCGACTGTATCGTTTGTGGACTGTAGCGTGCAAACTGTTCTGGAGAGTCCGTTCTCACAAGTCACCAGTGCCTACGTACGCCTCAAATGGGCTCGACTCCAGGCCGCGACACTTACGTGTGATGAACAGCAGGTATGTTCCTTGACTATTAAGCTCGAGAATAACGTCGAGCCGTCCGCAATACCTGATAGCCTTTACCAAGACAACTTGTACCTGGACACCCTGCCGATGCCCGGCCATTTTGATGTATTCATCCTACCACTGGGCCGGGACTACTGGGGGCATTTCCTTGTTTCACTGGTCCTCTCATCTGCCAGCGATCATACAGAAGGAACCTACAGGCGGATCGGCCTTCATGAGCTGGCCCATTCCCCGTTGATCGACCCACTTGCAAATTCCATAAACGAGAAAACTCCGAGCAAATGGTTTGAGAACCCCGAGGATCATATCATCAGGCTTGTCTAAGGTTGTGGGCCGAAATAAGACAAGTATTGTTTATATTATAGTGATTGGTGACTTGCGGCTCTCTTATTGACTGCTGGCTATGACTTGTATATGCCTATAATTCCAGTGCTTCTGTTCGGAGGTAGGACCGACAAAGCAAATATTATATCCAGGTTCAAGCCCATCATATCGACGCGTGATTAGACCTTAACGCTGACAGCATCTCACACTGCATGCTCGGACTCGGACTAGCATCCAAGACCGAGCCCAGGGTACGCATATCATACAACGTATAAGGGAGGCTGGCAAATTCCTCTATTCCTCGATTTGGAATAGCTTGCGTTCTATGAAAAAGAATGTTAATAATATAAACAAATAGAAACTCACCCACCTGGCTCTAAGTAATTAAAGAACAAGGCAGCACAAGTCCCTTGGTCCCGACCAATAAGTCCTACTCCCTATCTTTCCATTTAGTGCTTCTACCACGCTCACTAATTTGTAATGGCGCCTGCAAACATCCCAAAGACCATCGCAGGGAAATCTGTGGGCTTAGTTGGATTCGGCACGATGAGTAAGTCTGAGATCCGCCAAAGTAGCATGCTTGGTTATCTTGCGACTAACATGCTTTCGAGATCTTACCATGTCTGGCAAGATCTCGCACGAAGAGGCCATTATACCCATGAAGGCCGCGCTGGAAAGCGGCGCCAATTTCTGGAACGCGATAAGCACTAGCCCATGGACTTATCTGGCACCCCTTTCGCATTTCGCTTTCCCCGCAACCACAAACCACGACCCATCATGTTTATAGGGCACTTTCTACGGCCCTCCCAAAGCCAACTTGCCCCACCTCCTCAAGCCCTACTTCACCAAGTACCCCGAGGATGCGTCACATGTTGTGCTCAGCCTCAAGGGTGCCTACGAGATCAGGCGTCAGCCGCCCGACTGTAGCCCCGAGGGTTTGCTCGCCAGCGTCGACGAGGTCCTCCGGGTTCTCGATGGCACCAGGACTATCGACCTATTCGAGTGTGCGCATATCGGAAAGCAAATCAGGGAATTGATAGCAATATCGGACACATCCTTGAACTCCAACCAATAAAGGAAGCTCTTCTACAGACCGAGGGAGAAGCAGTAGGAGAAAGATTCATTCAACCCTCTCTATGTGCTATGCTAACAAATCCGTGTAGGACTTCCAGGATTGGCGGGGAAGAATCTGACACTGGGTCGGGAACTATATCAGACCCATCCTCGAGAATGACAACGAAATTAAAAGGGCTCTCGAGCTGTTCAATAAGGAACGGAGCTACGGATCAGTCTTCAGCCAAGCATTTCAGGCTGACCAAAGTTTTCGAGTTGTCGCTCAGCTTCCTGAGGCAGATATTGACATTATCGAGACCTCAATGTTCCGCTGGCTGACGCCTGTAATCTTCGGCCACAGGTTCCGGCAAGTCTCCAGCCGCATTTGATGTTATTGAAAGCATTGGGAACTCTTTGGAAGCACTTGAGACACCTCTATTTGCTGCATGTGGTTGGAGATCTCAAGCGTTCCATGGCTGGACCAACACTGGCGATTATCAGTCTGATCGAAAGGCAGATGCGGACCGCCTGGCTACAGAACTGGCGAATGGTATGTCTATGTTCATACATGAACGCCATGATTGGGATACGACTGTCCGTTCTATTCATGATGAGATTATCGATCCCGGATTGAAACTCAAGGAGCGAATGATACACACCAGAGGCCATTGGATACTGGAGTTCAATCACTACAAAGAGACCGAATTTTCGTGGGAGGAGTATAGTGACATCACCGACAACCACAGACATGTCACACCTGGAAGCCTCCAGAAGGACTCCAACTCTATGAGAATGCTTAGTGTCATTAGCCCAGCTCTTTATAACAGAGCGATTCATTCTACTCCCGACAATGGCGCTTTCGCTGACCCCCAAGTCATCGTCAAGCAAACGCGTCTGGTAGCATTGAAGGAAGATTTTGATCGGGTTCTCTCTATACAAGGGGGGAAAGAGCCGACACTGTTCTCATACATTGCTCGTGTAACTTCAGAGAGAAGATAAGCCAAAGGGCGTGCAGGTAGTTGTTAACGACACATTGATACTTTCCTTACATACCATTCAAGACAGGTTTGTTCTGCCTTTTGAGAAATGACTTAAACATGACACTAATACACCACCACATGCGTATTCTTGTTGGTACAAAGGGAATGGAAAAAGGGCAAAAGGATCAAAGAAATGAGGAACATAGCGCTTTACTTAGCCCAACCCACCAGATGCATATAAGGCCTGCATAGACACCGTCGGCAAGTTCATGCATGTACCACGAACGCAAACCAATAACGCAACACCAAATCTGCAAAGGATACAGATACCATCACAGACCGTCAACAATGGAAGGTCGACCACGAAACAATGTTTTAGCTCAAATTGCTGACGAAATCGAACGTATCGCTGGCATAGCAGACCGCGGAGTAGAGGCTGTAACAGCTGAGATCGATCGCCTCAATAGGCAGAATAGAAGGCTGCGTCAAAGTCTTCAAGAATCGCAGCGGAGCCTGGCACCTCAACACACACACAATGCAGAGCTCAATAGGCTCAATGAGCAGAACAGTAAGCTGCAGGAAAGTCTTCAGAAAGCGGAGAGGAGGATCAAACGGCAAATGGAAGAAACTATGGAACGCCTAACCATAAGACATGAATTCCCTACAGATACGGCAGCCCCGGTAAGATTGAAATATCCTTCCGAGTAGGCTTTCAATGCTAACGTTACCATGTAGGAATTTGATATCTGGTTAGCACGTATCGGACTGTGGGTCACTGAAAATATTACGCCAGTACTGGTGGATATAGACCAGCTAAAGGAGGCCCTCGAGATCGTGGAAGCTGAACCTGGACGTGGTTTGGTTCTTAGCAAAGCCCTTGAAGAGGATTTTGGTCTCAAACTTGCAGCTCAGTTTGCTTCTGCGGAAGATATAGTTGTTGAGGGTTGTATTTTTCGCTGGCTAACGCGCGCCATCTTCCAAGAAGGGTATCGAGACGTTTCCCCGGACTCGATCAGAATCCTAGAAGGGCTAGAAGAGTCTATGAAACGGGATAAGAATTTCCGTCTCTTTAAATTTCGGGAGTGGAGGTCAGACTACTACTATGCGATGTTCGACTCCTCCTTATATAAGGCCGACCGTGCGACCTACATCCACAGGACGACGGAGGCATTTGCGAAAGGCATAGGGATGTTCGTACTCAAACGCCACAACTGGGATGCTTTCGTCAGCTCTATTCAGAACGAAATCATTGAGCCCGGCCTGTTGTTGCAAGAGCGAATGCTGTGCAACGTGCGGGACTATCAGGTTTTGTTCTTCAACGCTAGCCCCTTGGCCGAAAATCAAGAAGAACGGAACCCACAGTTAGACTTTGGCCAGCTGGAGTTGGAGTGGGAGGAATACATGGACGTCACAGCCTATTTAGGACTACTCCCAGTCCCACGCATTGAGGGAAAAGAAAGGGATGAAGCCCTAAAAATGCTCGAGATGAAGCCCCCACAAATACTCGGAGCTATCAAGCCATGTCTCACTGTAAGGCTCCTAAACGACCGCTTCGTCTGGCAAGCTCCCACTGTCTGTTCTCATAAAGATCGTCAATTAAAAACACGACAGACACGCATAGTAGCATGGAAAAAGGATTACGATACCGCTGTCAAGGAACAAGAGTTCGAAGTGGTAGAGGGGAAGACTAGGCCAAGCGTATTTTCACCCTGGATTCCTGATCATGGTGATAGCATTCCCTACCCACGTAAAGAATGAATCAACCTAGGGATTGGAGAGTGGGGGCCGAGGAAGCAAGTTGAAGATGAATAGGAAGATGATGGCATCTTGAGTAGATTAGGCATATACAGATTGTTATAAACATGGTGTCGGAAGGAATAGCGGATGGAGACTGGATAGATACGTTAGTTGCGCTGGGTGTTTAGGATGCTTTTTAGAAAGTTTGCGTCACGAAAACGAGTTGGCCATAGTAAAGTTCTTTGATTTTTGATTTTTGATTTGTGACGACCTGAACCTTCTTTCTGGCACATCGGAGAAAGCGATTAAACCAGTTCATAAAAGCCTCTGACTCTGAGCTCATATCTAGTAACTATTCGAAGACCTGGTCTACACACCCTTTTGCACCCTGACTAGCCTTCAACGAGCACAAATCTTCGCCTCGGCCTACACCCCACCCCAGTCACCACCATTCGCACGTACAGCACATATACTACCCTACCACTACAACAGGAGTCCCGCAACAGCAGCAAGATGAGTCCAATCAATTGGTCAGCAAGCCCGGTGGAGATGGAGGCTGCCTACAAAGCATTCGTGGACAGGAGAACAGCCGAGGTCGAGCTCTTCAGGAACGAGCCCAAGCCCACCGAAACCGATGCGCAGCGCGCGAACCTAATCATCTCCTCGGCCGACGAAGAGTGCATCTTCATCATCTACCACACATCCAAGGACGCGAAGGCAACAGAGAAGGGGCAAGAAGAGCGCGCGGCGACTGGAAAAGGCGCGACAATTCGGGTTCGTCTCGGTCGACCCTTTTCAGAGTTGAGAGCGTTGTGGAGGGACTTCCGCCTGGCCAGAGCGGCCCGTCGCGAGTTCAAGGGACGAGACGAAGCCAGAGAACCCAAGAAGATACCTTGGGCTACGAAGGGCACTGCCGTTTCGTGGAAACTTGTGCTCACCCCCAAATAGGAGGACTGCAACTAGGGTCCACCAATGTGGCCCTCGGATCCGGAAACACCCAGACACGACGTCGACTTGCGGGACATTGGTACTATGCGCTCAGCAAAATAGGTTGGCAATTTTGATTGAAGAAGGTGGATGGTCCTTCAAGTATAGACTTCAACAATTTCGAGACTGGACGTGGGCAATTTCATGAGTTACGTTCCACAATTTTACCCAAATACCAGATTACACCCACAAGCTCCCATACCCCTTTCCTTTCACCTGTCGAAAGTGAAAGCGACCACTCCAAGTATCGCGCTTGTCCTGGCGTTGTTGTGCTAACCTGAGCAGTTGATTCCATAACTTGGAACGGCGCTGCTTGTAGTGTTGTAGTGGAATGGTTACGCTCAGGAAACCAAACAAGTGAGATGGAAGAGTGCACCACCAGCGGTCTTTGTTACGGGGTGAAACCCAAGAGAAGTGGCTATGTAATTATGGAATGCATTGGGTCAATCTCTGCCATCAATTACTTCAGTTGCATCAAAAGCTATCTAAAATATCAATGCTAGCTAGACAGTCTTAGGTCAAACAATATTGGGTCCTTACTGTAGTATGCAGTACTGATGTGTTCTCTATCCCATAATTCATCGCCATTAGTGCTTTTCAGGCACTCATTGCACATTCCGCATCGTATCCATCCTCATGGCTTTCCGATTCGGTACTATCTGCTGTAGTACCCAAATTGGAGCGACGTAACGTTGAGCAAGGGCCGGATGACCTTACACGTACTCTGCAGAAACCGTGTCGTAGCGAACCGTGTCGTGGATCAGGGTGTACTCGGTAGTTGCCGATCTGTCTGCATAATTGTTAGTCGCTTGCAGTCTACATGCATGGGGTTTACGGCTTCATCCATAATATGGGCCGTCGATCGAACTGGGACGGGGGGTCTTACAAATGATCTCAATCTCGCAACTGAGGGAATAATAATCATAGCCGTCCACTCCACGTCGGACGCGGAGTCGCTCAGTCGGGATGCGGCTGAGGTCTGCCTCCACGTGGCACAGGACGTCAACGTTATTGTTGCGAGCCAATGGGGCCGCATCGGACTTGGTGTCGGCATGGATGGTGAGGAAGATTCTTTGCGGTCGGCCGAAACTGACCCGGGAAGTCTGGTTGAAGTGGTGTATATATGGCTTGTCCTCAGCCACCCGGTCTCCCTAATTCGGAGTCAGATGTTTGTTAGTTCATCAACTTGATCGCGTGATAGGTATCCTTAGTTTGAGATGAGGCCTACCTGTCGGATGAACCATCGCATGGCGTTAACTCGGTGGCATCCGTCCAGTCCATCCCATTCTCGCGTGTGCTCGAGTTCCAGATGTTTCTCTCTGTCGTACACGACAGAGAACTCTGTTCCGTAATGCTCTGTTCAATTTCAGTTAGCAAATCCCATCAAGTTTGTGTCCCAGTTTAGTTACACAGTTGCTGCCTGGATAGCAAAGGAATTGCTTACTACTTGGATGTTAGTACATAATCAAAAATGGAAAGGTAAGGAGGATAGGGGTGGGTATCAAGCTTTACCTTCGGGCTGCTCTGTCAACAACTCTTAGGACAGTTTGTCTCTCCGGAGCCACATGTGCTATTCCTCTCATCACAGCCCCGTAGACGACAGCCAGCTGCGAGTCCTTCGAAGAGCGGATTGGAACTTGCATATCCACCTCAATCTCCTTCTTCAGCCGCTCTCGTAAATACTCAGAGGTACCGAACCCACCGACAAGAATTACAGCAGCAATAGGAACCTTGGCGGTGGCGATCTGATCTTTGACGAGGCGGATGGTTTTGAGAATGCATGGCTCAAACATGGCATGGATTTCAAACGCTCTCAAAGTTAAACGGCCGTTTCTGATGCCAATTTCCTGATTGTCCGCCATGCCGCGAACAGGGACAGTGAAATTACGGTTCGGCATCGCATTTTGTCTGAACGAAGGTTTAATCTGTTTAGTCAGGTAGTCAGTGTATTGCCCAGTTCTTAAGCTTGAAGTAATCTTACCACCACGTCAAACTCCCGGCAAGCCAGTGCAGGAATCTCGGTGTTAAAGTCCTCCTCCTTTTCCAGTGTGGCTGAGAGATGATCGGCGAAGGCCTTATCAATAAAGGCTGCACCACAGAAGTCTCCTGCTCCTGCAGCCGCTTCTCTGACCTGAAGAACAGGATGCAGAGCGGTGATAGTGTAAGTAATGGTGTCGACAGTACCTAATGGCTTTGTGTTTAGTCAAGTGTAACCATATAAATGCGAAAAGGATAATTCAGCTCACCTCCACCGGCGTCCAGAACGACGAATGACTGTCCCACCTCCAACGAACTATCCTGTGCCATCGTGTGTAGGGCGTAGGTTGCAGCTGCCTCGGGCTCCGAGATCAATGTGAAATTACCGAGCGTGCTGATATCTCGCGCTTTCTCGAAAGCCTGGAATGTCTTTCTCTTGGCGAGGTCCTCCCACACTAGAGTTGATGTCAGAAAATGAATGGAAACGTGGAGTGGATCGCGCCCTGATAGATACAATTAGAAAAACAATCAGATAGGTTCATCTACTAACCTGCAGGTACTGTCACCATGAACTGAATTGCGCGCCGCTCGATGAAACCATTCATCATGTCCGATCCAAGCTCATACATTAGCCAGTCGATGACTGATTTGCCGAGACCAGAAAGGAAATCCGTCACCAATCTATCCGTATCTTGGCGAACCAGCATGTTTTGAATAATGTCTGGTCTGTTCTGTGCGTTCTGCAAGCCCCTGTTTCTGTCAGTGAGTCTAGCATTTAACAGCATCCGAATAGTGAAACATACAGCTTAAACCAGCGCATGATCTTCTCATCCGGTGGTGTGGTCTCTCTGACCTGGGGTCCCCATTCGAAGTTGCCACGTGGAAGATAGCGGATAATGGTGGGCACCTGATCGTCCCCTGTTTGTTGTTCCTCGTGAACCGTTGACCAGCTTGTGCATGGATGCATGCGATCCGGACGGTCACTTATGCTATAGGCTGCACTAGAGAAGGTCGTTCCGAAATCAATGCCGATGACCAACGTTCGGCCATTAGATGACCGCCCATCCATGCCTGAAGACATGATGGTCTAATGTTCTTGTGGTTCGTTTCTCGTACCAAGTGATCACTGGTACTAAGGGGAAAGGCGGTGTAATAGTCGATGATACCCAGAAGGAATGTTGCACGCCAAATATCTCTTCGCTTGGGGGTTGGGAGGATATACTTATACCAATCGGGTGGCACCTCAAGCAAACAGCATCAGGCAGACACTTTGGAATCAACAAGACCAAATGAGATGTTTCGCATAGGCAGAATGGTCCTTTGGCCCCAGTAGTAACTTGTCTCAAAGAGGTCCCTTTGGAAAGCGGTTCGTATGCTGAGACATTGATGTTTGTTCTTCAAAAGAGTTGCATCGCCGAGATGCAGATATTTTGGTTTCATAATTTGGTTCAATCAAAACAATTGTATACATCTGCCCAAAGTCAATGAGAGTCAGAAAGAGCAACATCCAGATGGCTTGAGAGTGATTACAGCGCGGTGTGTCCGGGATAAAGAATGCAAAGAGCTATCCATTTCAATGGTTTTGGGGGCATGAGACAGATGGAACAGGTAATTATAATCAATAAAGCAACTGCTAATATCTGGTATTTCAATTATTGGTGAAAGGTTGCTTGCTTTATGTTCTGAGATAATGATACGAAGATAATTAAGACTGTTGGCTGTGGGAAAGGTGCTTGAGTGACTGAGCTTGAGTAACAGTTTAGTATATATACCTATTATATAAATATTTTAGTATAGCATAGTATACTTTAATAAATATTCTTCAGACTTGTCTACTTTCTCAAACCAGTTCATCAAATCATGAGGAAGCGCAATACCCATCAAATGTGGACTTTACTTAAGAGGATAATTGTCGGAAAGGGAGTTACAGAACGGAAGAAGACGACTCACAAATCCAGTACATCCAACCAATCTCATGTATCGATACCAACATCAGGTTTGTTGTTCCCTTGCTTTTACCTTCTCCAACTGAATACATTTTGTTTCTTTCTAACTGCATAACATACTCATTTCAGTGCCACCAGTGTCGCAAGAATCAAGTATTCTTAACTACAGTCGGTTCAATGTTCCTATCGGACATACGGGCTTCAAAATCCCTGGGTTTTATCCCGGCGATTTCCATAATGAGGGAAATCCCATCATAGCAGATCCACGGTAAGTGGATCAATCCTGAAGTATGATGTAGGATGTAAAAGCTGACATTATGCATCATGCAAGGAACTACTGCACCAATTGCGAACAACAGATCGAGTATGGTTGGGAAATTGTTCCGCCGACAACAGGTGTTGAGAACTATGAAACCACCGGAGCGAGATCGTCGAGCAACAACAGGGATAAGGAAGTTGTGGATGTCCTCAAGGCAGAGAATGCCAATCTCAAAATTACGAATCAAGAGCTTTCTCAGGATCTTGCAAGTGCTCAAGCAGAGCTTTCGGTTAATAAGGATCGTCTTAAAGGAACAGAGAGTCACATCTCCAGCTTACAAGACCACCGCGTTCATCTCACCTCGAACGTCGCAGGTGATGTAAGTCCCTACATTTGCACTGTTACTTATGTCTTACCACACTAACCACATCCACCCAGGCTTTCGACCAGATAATCGGGGCGATGGATCAGTGGGTCTCTGAATTCATAACTCCGGTGTTCGTGTGCGATATCAAGTCGAGGAACGCACAGGCTTCCGCCAAGACGAGCGACTGCGGTGGGATAATGTGTACATCACATGCTGATCCAAGACTGGAATTCGTGGCCGGCCTCCCCGGAACCGAGGAGGATGTTGTATCGGCCTGCATGCTCAACTGGATAACTCACGCTATCTTCCATGTCGGTCTTCGGGGGATTTCTCTTACCACGGTCTATTTTATCGAGGAGCAGAGAGAGTCTCTGGAGAGGGACGGTGTGCGCCTATATTCTTCACGGTCTTGGGAGGCGCAAGCATACTATGCCTGGATCAAGACTCCACGATATCAGTCAGCCCGGCACCATTACATCCAATTTTTGACATCGAAATTCGAGAAGGATATGGCTATGTTCCTCCGCCATCAGAATGACCCTCGGGCCATCCCCAATCTGATAAATGGCATAGTAGAGCCGGCGCTTGGTCTGAAAGAGAAGATGTTGTGTAGCAGGGAAAGTTTCGAGGTCAAACTTCAACACTACAAACCACTGCCCGAGGACCGGACGGACGAAGGACCGCAAATAGATCTCGAGAAGTCGGATTGCCAGGATTTGACAAAAAATCACAGTCCCGTCAAATCTGATAAGGTCCGACAAAACCATTCAAAGCGGTTGGTCCCCTTGTATGCGAAGACCCCATGGCTCACGATGAGCAAGATACAATATAACGATACCTGGGGCGAGCCAAAAGTCATCACGAAGCAATGCCTCTTGGTAGCATGGGAAAAGGATCTGAGAGAGTTCTGTCGCGAACATGAGAAAGAGTCGACGTTTTTTACGAATCTTTGGAATATCTATCCGCAGCGAAGTCGTCGGGTGTAGACAGAGAGATCAGATAAGAAGGATAATTAGACATACCAGATTGAAGAACAGGCACGAAGCTATGGGAGCAATTAGAATATGTTCGTTCATCCAAATATTTTACAGATGGTCATGATATTAGCACGCAACTACCTTGATGAGATAGTCTTCTGTTGATCTGCCTAAGGTGAGTAGCAATTAAGTCCTTGTTGTATCTAGGGTGCTATTGATCTCACGGCCGAGACAACTCGTGAGTTCCACGAACATCCCAGGTGCCTAAGGAAAATAAAATAAAAATATATAAGCCCCAGGTTGTCTAAATGATAAACCTTTATAACCACGTTAACGCATCTCAAACTCAACGGTTGCGATCAAATAACTCCGATCACAACATCACAACCACCTGGTGCACAAATACGATCGACAGATATTCCCTTGCGTAGAACATAATGTTCTCTTTTCTTAAACGCCACCGGACCAAACATGCTGGAGGGTCTCAGCCAGAGGCCAACAACCAAAACCAGAGACCAGGTATTTCAGCAGAAAGAACGGAAGGTGTTGATAACACACTACTTGCAGACCTTCATACAGAGAGTAACAACAACCGGACAAACAGTGACTCATCAAAAGAAGATCCGACTTTCCAAGACCTTGCCCTGAGCGAATGCACTGTATGCCTCGAGACCAAGCTGCTGAAGGAATTTCCCCAGCGTCGCACCACAAGCACATGCATCCACCCCCCTTCGGCTTGCAGAGAGTGCATCCAGTCTTCTATATTGGCTCAGTTCGAGGAGAAGGCCATGGAGCACATCACGTGTCTCGAATGCCCCGAGCTGCTCGCGCCTAGCGACATACAGGCCTTCGTGCCTATGGCCAAATACAGATTGTAAGTGATGCCTACGGGAATCATTGACGCCCTTTATGGAGAAGGAAAAGCATTGAGAAACTCACGATCGGCTAAACCACAGGTACGCTGAACATGGCATGAACAAGACCCTGTCCAGCATCGGCCAGTTCGTCTGGTGTCCGCTAAACGGCTGTGAATCCGGACAGATTCACCCACCAGGCACCAAGCAGCCCGTCGTCCTCTGCGATGGCTGTGACCGGCTGTTCTGCTTCACACACCAGGCCGAGTGGCACCGCGACCACACCTGTGATGAGTGGGAGCAGTCCCTCGCGGATCCCACGTTCCGCAGCCAGGTCCAGCGAGAGCAGGACCGGGAGCGGGCCCACGATACCGAGATGGCCGAGCTCAATCGCCAAATCGCCCAGGCCGAAGACGTCTTGCGGCAGTCCATCATGAGCGCCGAGGAAGCAGCCAAGGACCGCTTTAAGGTGGCCGAAGCGCGGCGCCGCGAGGAAGAGCGGTTGGCGGCGGAGCGGGCGCGGATCGAGGAGCAACGCCGGCTGGCACGCGAAGAGAAGCTGCGAAAGCTCGCACGGCGCCGGGAGTTGGAAGAGGGCGAGCGCACGGTTTCCAAAGTATCGATACCCTGTCCACGCTGCCAAAGACCTACGCAGAAAAGTCAAGGCTGGTGAGTATTGCCGTTTCAGCCCTTAGAAACTTGCCCACTCCAATGTCAGAGGCCAACTAGTTAACTAACATTCAATTTCCACCCTCCAGCCACCACATTCATTGTAAGTGACTGGAGCTGCTTTGAATCGGGATGACTTTTGCTAACATGTCAATAGGCACACAATGTGGATGTCATTGGGACTGGTCGACACGCCAAGAGTACCCTGCTAGGTATTTCCGGTGAATTTTCTGCTTTGGCGCAACTTTACTGTATCACTTCAGTCAGCGGCCAGCCCATGTTGAGTCGAACGAAGATTTAGCATAAAACGTGGTGGTGCCTGAGGTTAGTCGTTGATGACGGCAAGAGCTATGTTTTTGGACGGCGGTCTACTGTACATGTACATAAGTACGTACTTGTTTCGCTTGCAGGTGAGACGGGCGGTAAACGGCTTGGGATGAATTGGCGCTAGACATGGAGCGCCATAGAGCAGACACCGCAGTAGTTGAAGTAATTTTGGGCTGATGTCCCAGAAATGAACTGATTTTGACATTCCCGTCCGCTAGCTACTTAGTCATGGCGATGCATTGCTTCTAACTTGTACATCATTGTTCCGACCTCAGTGCATAATAATAATAATAATAGGTTTGGACTTTCAATTCGGCATTCAGTCGACACCTCTGTACTCGAAGTAATGACTCCACTCGGGATCAGCTCGTAACTTGGAAACGAGCTCCTTCTCCACTATAGCGCGTTATCGGATTAGCCATCATCATCATCATCATCATCATCATCTTTAAAATAAGGAACAGAGCTTCGATTTGAATCGGGTTTCTCTCTTCAACATGAGTCGTTCGGGGGATTGGGCATTTCACTTACTTCCGATGGACCAAATCGTGCCTTGATCGTCGTCGGCACCGTCGCTGCTCGCCTGGGGCGGGTACACGAAGACCAGGTTGGCCGAGACGGACCCGCGCGTCAGGAAGCGGTGCGTCAGCGGGCGCGCGAAGCCGAAATTGCAGGCCTTCGCGTCGGCGGGGCGGTGGTCGGTGATGAAGAGGGAGAGGGGCGGCTTGGCCATGAGGTTGAAGCTGATGGACTGCTGGTTGCGCAGCGTCGCGATGTACGCCAGCACGCCCTCGACCATCTCCTGCGTCACGCTGTCCGTGAGCGTGCGCACGTAGCTCGCGATGTGCGACAGCGGCGTCGCCTCCTCGCCCGCCGCCAGCTCCCCCACCGTCGGCAGCTGCACCCGCGCCGGCGCCATCTCGCTGAACCCCCCCGTCAGCATGTTGCGGATCATGCGCGCCGGCGGCGTCGGGTTCCGGAACCGCGGCCGCATGTCTACCGACTCGCCGAACCACGGCGCCTGCTGGCTGACGTCGGCGTCGTAGTAGGGCACCCGCACGCGCGTCAGGTGTCGCCACACGAAGGCGCACATGGCGTCGTACGTCGACACCCAGGCCTGTCCTCCCTCGGCCGGCGACGACGGCTGGGCCAGCGCCTTCAGCTCGACGGCCTTGCTCTTGGGCAGGTGGAAGAGCACTGACTCCCACTTGTCCTCGGCGGGCAGGTCGGGGTGGCGAGGTGCCACGGGCGGGCCGTCTATCAGCTGGTCCTTGGGCAGCTGTTTGGTGAAGCGTGAGACGTCGATGCACGCCGGGTCCCAAGACGGCCACTGGGGAGCGCCGCCGGTGCCCTTCGCATCCCAAATGGCACGACAGTTGTCGGCAAGCTGGCGCGTGAAGTTCCTCCAGCCCACGAGGTCGGCGGCCCAGTGGTGGATGTGCGAGCTGAACATTGCACCGCCGCGGACGAAGTTGAGCTGGTAGCCCGAGATGACGGGGCTGTTGCCGGGGTTCGACTCGGCACGGCCCTCGCCGTAGGGCATGCTGTCGATGGCGAAAGCGCCGTCGTTCTCACCCAGCGACTTGGCGGAGAAGGTCATCTTTTCCATGTCGTCGAGGGAGGGGTACTCGGGCCCGTCGAGCCACTTGACGACGTAGCGCACGGTCGTCGCCTTCTTCTTCACGAAGGAGAAGCCGCCGCCATCGTCTCTCTCGAGGGTGCCGCACAGATGCCGCACCTGGCTGAGCGTCTTCTCGAGACCCTGCTGTAGTACCTCGGCCGCCTGGTCCCTGTGGGCGTCGTCTAGACGGAAAAACAGGGCGAATTGGCAGTAGACTACGAGAATGATGGGATCGAAGAGCGAGA
This sequence comes from Apiospora koreana, assembly GCA_017163955.1. NCBI lineage: Eukaryota > Fungi > Ascomycota > Sordariomycetes > Amphisphaeriales > Apiosporaceae > Apiospora > Apiospora koreana. Next base: position 400,167 of record JAFHKQ010000008.1, read on the forward strand.
GCCGAAACCTCTCTTCTTCGGGGTCATTCTCCCATCCAGTGGGACGAATGAAGTGCTCTTCTTTCCTGGGCTCGCGGTGTGTGACGACCATGGTTGCGGCTGTGCGTGTGATTTGGGGTGTCAGGTCTGGATTTCGAATCAATTGAGCGTCTACAATATTATGGCGGTCTTGGTCACGAGTAATGTTCCTCACGACCCCTGGGCCCCGGGGATCTTTAAGCGATTGCGTTTGGCAATAATTCGGTCGAGAACCGACCAGGCCATCGCCCCACGCCGCCGCAGCGGTGCTCCATTCGTATCGCTCTGTAGGTGCCCTGCCACTTCCCATCCCCTCAGAGGGTCTCGTATCCCCGCCTGAGAGCGCTCTAGCTTTCTTTGCTCAAGTTACATGTGAGTTGTGCAAGGCATTTCTGGAGCCTAGCTGCCTAGCTGCCCTGGCATGTAGTTGGTTTGCATTGCTTGCATTGATGGCAAGCCATGGATGGTCAGTCAATCCATTCATTCATTCATGGCAGACGTGGTCGTGGATCTGAATAACTATTATCAATCCACCACTACAACTGGAGAGCCATTGCTTGCATTAGCCAAGTATGTAGACTGTGACGACTTGTTTGCAAACCAAACAGTGGTCTGAAACTAGACTTGATGGAGTTCGGGGTCTCCGCTGTTAGTCGAGTAGACGGCGAGTAGAAGCCGGGCTCCCAGTGCTGCTCCTTCGGTCGAGTTGGCCTGTTTCAACCAACCACTGATGCCCAAATTAGCAAATCAGGGGTAGACCGTCGCTTGATGGAGCGACTTGGAGCGACTTGCAGCGACTAAGACAGCGGTACGGGAGGGTCTCACGCCGGGCTTCTGCATCCGGAGTGGAAGCCATACTGGCACCACGGGGATGATGACTCAGGAAACGGACTGGGGTCTCAGCGCCCGCTAAGCTGTTCTTGTTTTTAGGAGGGGACTTGGGGGCAGAAACTAGGCGCTCAGTAGTACGTTTACTGGTCGACTGGTAGGCTGTCCCACTTAGATTGTCCCTGTAGGCCCCTGTAGGCCCTGTTATTAAGCCTTCGGCCTACAGGACCATGGCGGACGTGAAATTTGCCGAAGATGAAGACTGGGCACACCTTGTCGTCTTCGCTCCTCTTCCTTGATATCGAATGACATTTAAAGTTTTCTTGAGATCAGCCCCCCTGGTCTATATCGAAATCGCCGCTCTAGGTATAGTACGGACAAAGTAAGCCCCTCTAGAAGCCCTGTTCTCGCCTTACCCGCCTTGCTCTGCCCGGTCTTGACCAAACACTAGACGGAGAAAGGCAGCAAGAGAGGGATCTTACGATGTATTACGATACAATAACAACAAGCCATTGCTTGCTCATGCGAGAACATATAAGTACTACTATCCCTGACGGTTAGGCATGAGTTTGCCGCATCCGCACTCATCTAGCGCACCGTTGTTTTGTATATCGTCAAACCAATATTGCAATCAAGCGATATGCTAAAGAATGCCTTGCTTGCATTGCACCATGTAACGTCCATGTGTAATGGTATACTACTATTTTCTGGGGTTTCCGAGCTATGTTATGGAGCATCGGAACTCCTCGGCAAAGGAAATTTAACGGTGATCATGTTCTTCACATACTACCACATACCTACATACATATCCCATTTTAGGTAATCCATCACGATCGGCCCCAGCACGATGTTGCTTGTCTGGGCTGAGCATCCCTAGGGGGCCTGCTCCCATCTTCTGCCGGCAGTCAGTCCGACATACCCTGCTTGAACATTTACAGTCCGTGTGTAGATTTATATTACTTCTAGTGCTTCCCGCCCTCCCCATCTCCAGTTCGCCTTGTCGTTGAGCTCTTTCGTTTCAAGCCAACGAGGTCCATCCCAAAGTTCCGACTCCCGACTCCCAACTCGCCGCCGCATTGATTTTTCGGTTTTGGTTTCTATCGTGTCCGTCAAGCAGGTTCCTGACAACATGGCACTCAACCTCTCCGCCCCGGTCCTCGACCCGCCCGACGGCATGGTCTCCAACTTCATCGACCCGCCGAGCAAGAACAACACCCTGGGCCTCGGGGCCGTCCTACTCATGTTAATCGTGTCGAGTTTGGCAGTGGCCGCCCGGCTGTACGGTCGCTTCGTCATTTTGAGGACGCTCAAGGCCGAAGACCTCTTGATCATCGGCGCCTACGCCACCTTCGTCGCGGCCGTCTGGACCGATTTGATGTGGCTTCAATATCCGGGCTACTTCGTGCACGCCTGGGACGTCACCATCGAGTCCGAAATCTCGGCTCTATACGTATGTGGACATAGGAGAAACCCCGATTGCTACTGGTATCCTCGGAGTCGCCTTTGAGTCACAGAGAAGCTAATACACAGTCGTTGGGCAGTACGCGTTTCTCTTCGGCGTTTTCTACTCCGTCTCGCTGGGCATTATCAAAATCGCCATCCCCCTGGAGTGGTCTCGCATCTTCGTGCCGCCCGGCACGTGGAGGAAGAGTTACTTCTGGTGGGGCTCCATGTTCATCGTCGTCCTCCAGTCCGTGGTCCTCGTCGTCATCACCACCCTCCTGAACGTGCAGTGCATCCCCCACGAGGCCATCTGGGACGTCACCAAGATCGCCGGCGCGAAATGCTTCCCCCTTCCGATCCTGCAAAAGGTCTCGGCCAGCACCCACTTCATCACCGACGTCATCATGGTGCTGTTGCCGCAGAAGGTGGTCTGGTCCCTGAACCTGTCGATGCAAAAGAAGGTCGGACTGGCGTTCGTCTTCAGCCTCGGTATGCTGTAAGTACTTCCGTCTATATCTCTCTCTTGGTGGCTGCTATGAAGCGTGAGTTGGATGATGCTAATAATGGTGCGCCTTGTTTAGAGGAGTGGTATGCTCCGTCTTCCGTCTTGTCGACACGCTTGCCCTCGCGACCGAAAAGGACGTCTTCTACTACACCTCGCCGGTCCTGCTGTGGTGCACGGCGGAGATGACGTGCGGCTTCATCGTCGCCTGCGCCCCGATCCTGCCGCGCATCGTCAAGGAGTCGTCCCTGCTCCGCAAGGTCTTCGGCAGCACCCTGTCCGGCACCGGGCCCAGCTACGACCCCAAGGGCCCCCGCTCGCACTACCCCGTGGCGTCGCGCAACAAGCACGGCATGGACAGTGTGTTCGACCCCGAAGTCGGCGTGCCGATGGACAAGCTGAGCAGATCCGAGTCGACCGAGCGGCTGCGGGAGTCCTCATCGAAAGAGAATCATCCGGATTTCGCCGGCGGCATCGTTCGTACGATGCAGGTCTCGGTGGTGCAGGATAATGAACCACGGAAATTGGGTCAAGCTCAGTCAGCATCTGCTTGGTCATAATCAGGTTTCTTATGTCTATGTCTTCGAAGAGTTCCCGTCGGCAACGATGAGTTGGTAGATTCGTATAACAAGTTGTAATTACTATATGAAACTTCCGATATTATAATCTATCAGTATTTCCTTTCCGATGAGATAATTGTCCTACTGTGTCATTTCCCTTGCGCTTGTAACCGGAAACATCAAACTGGATGATACCAAATACGACGCCCAGGGCTTTCCGCGATTCTAGTCTTTGAAAGAGTGGTGTTTTGTAGTTCATCTTCTCGAAGTCTCTTTTACGGCGAGCATGCGTGTTACTTTTGAATACGAGACATATTGGATGCGACGACAGGTGGTATCAAGCGAAAAAGGAACCTCCCTAATCATATACCGTCAAACAGCTAGAATCTAGATAAACCACACAATACTTATATAATGCTTCCGTAGTCACCCTAGCCTTACATCGTTTACAATCAGTAGAAGGCATTAATCTTATCCATCTGACTAACTAATGGTATGATTTTAGCCTTTGATCGACTTCGTCTCCCAACAAGGGGTGGAAAGAAGGTTTCGAACGTGGAAGGGCCTGGCTCCGGACATTAAAAACCCTTTTATTGTGCATACCCTAGAGCGATTGAACGTGTACTGGCAACACAAAGCCATGCTTCTGCAGGTTTCAATGTGTCAGGTTGAATGGTGGCAACCTGGAAACTATCCAGCCTGTATAGAGAGCCATCTTACATACCGATCTAGCTACCCGGTCTTACCACGCCGCTTCAGTCGACACAAGTGAGCGTCTGGGAGGCAAAGCAAGCGATTACTGAATGCAAAGCCCCCACCTCGCTGAACCGGCTCGATATCATAGTCCCTGACTAGTTGTGCAACTACCTTGCAAGCTTCCAAGTTCGCCAAGTTTCGGCCGGGACATTGGTTGTAACCAGTACCCCACTGTATACGACGTTAGGTATATTAAGTCAAGATGCATTCCAAGTAAAGTAGGTGGGGACTTGGGCACCGATGACTTACGTGCATAAGATAGGAGGCCATTCTATTGGTCGCTTCAGCGTTAAGCCACCGATCCGGGTTGAACGTGTCGGCATCCGTGCCGAAGACCGACCAACTGGTGTTGATAACCCAGGCGTTGACACTGAGCACAGTCTGTAATACGCGCATTGTCAGTAGGTCTTCCAAGTCTTGAAGAGATAAGTATGGGGGCTTGGCTTACCTTTGACCTAAATGTTCTGCCCCCGACAGTGAACCCTTCAGTGGGTACGATGCGTGAGTATGCTGAGCCGAACGCCGCATGACACCGGTAGGTCTCTTTGATCTGATATTACCGAGAATGTGAGTATCCAGTCACATCCACATATTCATGCTTACACGAAGGGGGGCTGGATGGTGGTGACAAATGACTTACGCAAGCCTGCAGGTATGGCAACTTCTGCGTCTCCGCGAACGCAATCATCTCCGACAACTCACCCCTACCCTGCGCCCCATCGATCTCCCCGCGCAGCCTGCGCAGAACGCTCTCGCTTCCGCTGCCGCCGCTGTTAACGACGAAATGCAGACACGCCTGGATCGTGGCGCTGGTGGTGTCGCCGCCGGCGCCCACGTTGGCGAGCGCCGCGTTCCCGACCTCGTCGGCGGCCATGCGGTCCGGGCGCGTCGCGCGGGCCTCCTCCCACTGCGCCATCATGTCGCGGCGGACGTGCGGGTTGCGCGTCCGGTACGCCATGGCCGCCGCGACCGTGTCGAAGATGTGCGACGTCGGCTGGATGCCCAGACGGCTCAGCAGCGGGTTGCCGAGCGTCGCGTGGTGGAAGGCAGGGTACCGGCTCACGAACCCGAGGTACACGGTGAGGTAGCGCGCGTTGGCCAGCGTGCCGCGGATGTCGTGGCCCGCGGCCAGGAAGCCGAAGGCCTGCGAGAAGGTCACCTCGCCCAGCACGTCGAAGGTGAAGTAGGTCAGCCACCGGTTCAGGTCGACGACCCCGGCGTCGGTGTCGGCGTCGGGCTTGGCGTTAATGCTTTCGTCGAGGCGCTTCTCGAGGAGGCGAACTAGCTCGTCCACTTGGGGCTCCGATCGGATGACGTTGGAGAGCGCGTAGCCTGGGTTCACGTTGCGACTCTTCCGGATTTGCTCTTTGGGGTCACACTCTGACATCTGGTTGATATAGTTGTAGTCGGGCAGACTGAACACGGAGTAGAAATCGGTCTAGAAAACGAACTGTGAGCTCTCCATTCCGGAGCGGATGGGGTATACACGGGAAATGTGTAATCACCTTTCTGAGATGCGCCTGCAGGACTTCTTTAGCGGCATCCGGGTCTCCGACGCTGACTTCCTTGTGGGATATTCGCACAAATGGCCCTGTATGTTACCACTCTACATCAGTCCCAGTGTTCATAAGGAGAAAATCAACATCGCCGTTTGGGCTGACCTACCGTGTCTGCGATGCAGCTCGATCATGGCCACATGTAGGTCGCCCGCGACGAGCTTATAGACCTGCCATGCGCCCGTGAACGAGGCAAAGAACGGGCCTGGCACATCGCGAATGGAAGCTATATAGCGCCTTCCCAATACAAGGCATGTTAGGATCAGGAATGACCCTGCTGCGAGCTGCGAAAATGAAAAGGCCATAATGTATCTACCATGATCAAGACAAAAGAGGGGGCACGACTACATCGTACTTATGTTCAACACTCTGTACATGTTCTGGACCATCATTTGCCACTTTATCACATGAACAACAAAAGCCCTCATTGGCAGGGTTATTCAATCCATATAATGCGTTATTGGGTTGAGATTGTGGTTCGTTTCTGCCAACATCGTATATGCAATGGGTTGTGAGCGTTGATTGGTGGATTGTGCGGGAATCTCCACGATACAAGCGATCTCATACAGATCTTCGATCTTGCCGAGGAATCAAAATGCGATGCCGAGGTCATCATGTCCAATCCAGCAGTGTCTGAAGAGAGGCCCAGTTTAATCACCAAAACGGTCGCTGTCAGCAATGCCAAGAAACGGGATTTCATCATTTCTGGCACAGAACGGTAGCCCCTATCTTTTCAACGTCATGGAACTTGACCAGAATATACGAATTCAAGCGTGTGTTATTTCACCACCACACATCAATGGCCGATGTGTGTGTACTCAAACCTCAACACAGAATACCCCGAGTAAACCTCGATTCTTCTAGGCCGAGACCCTCAACCTACATCACAATTAGAGCGATCGAAGTCGTCCAGCTGACATACGGTAAGAGACCGCTGTTTCGGACGAGCACTCACTTAGAACTGGGTACGAGCAAACTCGGTATCCGTCGTGCAGTCCAGCGTCTGACTCCAACACCTCGCGTTATTTGTGACAACGTAATCGCCATCTTCGATCATGAGCCGGCTGGTGGCGGTCTCGATCAAGAACTCTCCGACCGAGTGGTCGGTGCTGTTATATGGAGGGATCGAGTAAAGCTGCTGCCCTGAAGTCGCGCAGTCCTGGAGGGTTTGGTCACTGGCGGCGGATCCGGCCGAGTTTCCCCCTTAGAGGATAGTTGTGGCGATTGCAGATGGCAAACTGATCGTAGATGTAGCAATATCACCTGGGGCAGTGCTCGAGGATGTGTCCGCAATGGTACTTGAATACGGTGTGCCAGAAGCTGTCCTCGATGAGATGAAGGATCTGGTGCTGGTGTGATTGTGATTGTGTGGAGGTTGACAAGGTGCTTGTCAGCGTGGCCACGATATCATTCATTGGCTCTGAGTCCAAGGTGCTTCAAGACTTTGAAGTGCTCCATATACTGTGGTGCTCGTGTACTCGGTTACGGAGCGTAATGATAGAACTTTCAGACTTGTTCTTATGGATGGCACTGCACTCTCCTTCTCGAAGGCAGAAAAGCTCGCAGTTGAAGTAGTACCCGCGGTACTGATCCAAGACGATATATGGTGGTATTACTGCTCGAGTCGCCGGCGACGGCTCCTATTGTGGTATGCAATGAGACCGAACGGATTAGCAGAGATCACCACACTGTATAACTGCTGCTTGAAGGAGTCACAGATGAAGTCGGTGCTGTCTTCGACAAAGTGCTAAAGTACGCTTGACTGCAAGGGGGCTGCCAGAGCTAGCACCTATTAGCGAGACTGCGGTGGAATTATACCAAAAACACCGCGATACGCATAACGTTGGGTACTTCTCGAAATTCAGGACTGAGTGAAAATAGAGCGTTATTGACTTGGAATATCAAAGCAATTGTTACCTCCACAGAACAAAAATATGATGATCGAGAGGAGTGGCACGTCAAATTGTTGAAAGCTATTAGACTAGCTCCCTCGCCATCACTGTTCTAATCGCTGTCTTCTAGATGTCACCTAATACGTATCGCATAAGGCTGACATGGAACGAGCAAACCGAACGTCAAAGTGCTTTAGTGATTGACAACTCGCAGCAGTTGAAAAGTCTAGACGCGATCACTAAGATTGTTAATACGTCTTCATGCAATCAATTTGAACACACAACTTTCGCGACAGCAAGAAACATAGGTCGGTCAATATACTGTTGGTGCAACGGCACACCTTCTTGACTCACAATGCACTCTTACATAGAGCAGTTAGAAATATTTGTGGGTGGATTAAGAGTTCTTCTTACATCTTTAGCAAGAGGGTTGAACTGTAGCCAGCATATCATCGACTATTCAGCCCCTCCTTGCCCCCTTTTCCGATTAAGTTACTATTTTAAGATAAGCTTAAAGCTTAAAGGGGGTAATACCAAATCAAAAGGGATATTGATTCTGTGGCACGGACCACCCCCAAGCGACCCTAAAATCACTGTCGCTGGCCTCAATTGTGGTCTTCACGCTAGTCCAATTGCTGGTCACAGCAAGGCATCAGGGCAACCAGGTATGGCTTTCGGTGAAATGCTGTTGACATTTGATCGGCTGTGGCATATGTAGATGAACGGCCTATTTTGACGCGGACTGGTTGTCAATAAATCATCCCACCTTGAACCCGAATTGCCCTCAAGGGGCAGCGTGTCGTGGCTGTGTTTATGTGGATCCGGCGTATTTGCGTCTACAGGCTAGCAGGTCAGACAGTTGACAGGTGACAACCTGGACCGATGCATCTAGAAGACTTCTTTCCAGACTTCTTTCCGTGGCACGCAAGTGAAGTGCGAGAGTGGCGCATCTTCCCGAGCCATGGCCCCGGGATATGAACTTCTCATATGGAAGGCCGCGTCGGCGTTTTTGGATGCGGCGCGGCCAGGCCGCCCTTAGGTTACATTGTGGGGACCCGCCAAGGGTATCAAGTGGACGTTTTCAGGAGGCGAGGGTATCACCATCGGGACGCTGCAAGAGGCCAAAGCCATCAGCGTTCTGATCAGGGGCCGTCAGTACCGAAGCGAGAGCCGAAGTAAATGGTAAATGAAACGGCTGCCGTCGAAATAACCAGTCGTCGTCCGCCAATACATTTTGCCCGTTTCATGACCCGCCTCGTCACCTACCCCTCGAACGACGAGTTGTGCTAAGAAGTCGGAGTCGGCTTTACCTACCTCATCTGCTCAGGGATAGGCTTCCCCATGTATGTATCGGGACTTACCGAGTACCCTTCTTTTATCTTGATGTTATCCGGATTCACCTCACTGCGAATTCTGTTCCTGGCGGTTTGCCTGCACACCTAAGTAATTAGCTTGTAAGTGACATCTCATATCACGCATGATCAAGAATGAGAAATATGGGAACGCACATGTTATCCATCAACCATGCCATGCAGCCAACGGTCGAGAAGTAAGTGTGCTGGCACAAGCCTGCCGGGAAGACTTTGATGAAGTGTCATTTGATGTTACATCGGAGCTCACGAACTGATTGCCAAAAAGAAGACTAGCGACCTGTCAGATCTTGGCAGCGCCAAGACATAAGATGTTTGGACCTTTAGTACCTTCAAGACAGGGAGGACAGGCCGGCTGCCGAAGGGAAGACGAAAGCTATATAACACAGCTCCCTCTCCCCAATAACTGATTGTGTTTGTTCAGGCCGGTCCAAATCTTCAATTCCAACCAATCTATTTACTATCTTCCTCATCAATTCACCTCCGGCAGGTCCTCCTTTTGCTCCAACCACCAAACTACCCCTTCAACCTTCAACAAAGGAAACCAGTATCACCTTTCAAGATGAAGTTCATTACCATCGTCTTCTCTCTTTTCGCTGCCGGCGTCATGTCGCAGAATGGGTAAGTCCAAATCTCTCTTTATCGCTACTTTCCTTATCAGCGTACCGGCCAGAACTGACCAGGGGAAAACAATGCTTTAGCTGTGGCTTTCCCGATGGCCCTACCTGTGAATCCGTCGGCAAGGGCGCGAACGGCCTCGAGCAGTTCTTGGATCCCGATGGCTGCTGTCTGCTGCCCATCCGCTGCGGCAACGAAGCCGGAGAGCGATGCGAGCGTGTAGGAGATTCCGACAACAGCGGCAACAAGAACAAGAACAACAACGGCAACGGCAACGGCAACAACCGAGCAGGTGCCAATGCAGGTTTTGATTTCAGCAGAGGCTCCAACGGAGCTTCTAACGGTGGTCCCAACGGCGGTCCCCCTGGCCCCCCTGCCGGGAAACGAAACGGCCGCCGTACCGCTCGTGGAAAGATGGCTTAAAGGGAAAGTAGATGGCACGTGAAAGGTCGCTTGGGGATTTTAGTTAAATAGAGAGGCGAATTGGGAAATACTAAACGACGATGCTCGCTACCTACTCAGAAGGCAATGCATCTTCTTATAACACTTTCATGTTGCTATGATGACTGTTATGAAACTACAGCAACGGGCAACCGATCCCATTGCTTCTGTGCCATTAAGACCAGTCTATCCTTTTGCTTGCCAGGTGATGTTCTAGAATATGAGAAATTCTTTGCCATTTTATCTTTCACATAGTTGCACATTGTCAAACCTAACCACTTAGATGTGTAGCTGGACCAGAAAAGACCAGTAAGCGTCATGTAGACCAACAGGGGTAGAAAGGAGGGACGGCATCGTGAAATTTGGAGTCGGAGCTCAAGGCATATATCATTTCCAAGACATTCCAAGACTTACTAAGGGTCATCCCCGAGGCCTTCGACTTCGACGATGATGATGTCAGGTCCTTTCTCTCCTCCTGGAGCTATTATTGGTTGACTCCTCATCTAGCTTGTGGGTCACGGCTTGAGTATGGAAAGACCGAAATAGCAGCCACCATTAATCTACCTTCTAAACTTACTCGACTATGAAGCCCGAGACCTCACTGTCATAGATGACAGAATGGACTGGGACGAACGTGTAAATCTGGACAATAACGTGTCTTTCCTTTCGTGGATAAGGAAGTACGACGACGCACGAGCAAATCGATTGACGGATTGGGTGTCTACTTTTCGCCAAGATGGCCTTCCTTGCAAGCTGACTACGCATAAACGCAACGACAGCCGTGGTGCGTACAACTTGAGCTGCAAGGTGGAGTTCGAAAACGGAGAGAAATGGATGGTGCGCTTCCCGATGGTCGGAAAGGTTATCAATGCCGACGAGAAGATCGAGATTGAGGTGGCTACGATGAATCTTATCCGTCAACAAACCACGATTCCCATCCCTGAGGTCAAAGCTTGGGGATTGGCGGCCGACAACGCCCTCGGGATTGGACCCTTCATCATGATGGATTTCGTTGAAGGCACTGGTGTTGATGACATTTTTTCAGAACCCCGATGCCGGGATCATGCGACCAGATATCAGTGAGAGGACCATTGAGGTTCTATTCCGTCAGATGATCGGCTTTTCGCTGCAGCTCCAAAGACTCAATTTCCACCATGTCATTGACCGGGACTTACAACATCTACACGACTAGCCCAATTCAGTAGACGATGAGCGCGATGCAAGAGAGAAGTATATCTACTTCAATGCCATGAAGGCCTTGATTTCTCGTCATATTCTGCCAGGCCTCGACATGGCACCGTTCAAGCTCACATGTGACGACTTCCAGCCTGCCAATTTGATCGTCAACAACCAGCAGGATCTCAAAGTCGTCGCGGTGATCGACTGGGAGTGGTCATATACAGCGCCGGCCCAACTGGTCCGTACCACACCACCGTGGCTTTTGATACAGTCTCCAAGCGCATGGGCCTCCGTTGATGGGAGGCTTACCAGGTTTAATAAACACCTAGAATTATATACTCGACTCCTGAAGGAAGAAGGGCTCAAGATCCTAGGGAAGATATCGCCGAGGATCATAAGCCTCGGTCATGTTGCGTGTGTGCCAGGAAGATGGGCGCCAGTGGTTTCACTTCATCATCCTGCGTGGTTTCAATGGGCCCATGAGTGAGTGCCCCCTTCGTAAAGCTTCGGGAAGAGACTAGAAACTGAGATGAGCTTGTTTCTGCCATCCCAGAAACAAAAACCAACTCCTTTGTCCAAAATAAGATGCCAGACTTGAAGAAGTACGAGAAACAGCTGGCGGAGATGAAAGAACGATACGAGACAGTCTTGGACGGGGACTCGGAGGATCTGGACAAGTTTCTCTGCAAGAATAAAGAAACACTTTCTCTCGACGACTGGCGGTACAAGTGGCAGATTTGGGCTTGTTTTAATCCATAATCTCTGCAAATAGAACTGTACTAGTCAGGTGCTTCGCGCTATAGGAGGAAGCTTTACCATGGTCTAATGCTCTCTCCCCTCCACAACGACTAACCCCCTTACTCGTATAACCTTAAATCGAAGACCTTATACTTCCGCTCGGCTCCTTAAAAATTAGGAGTTATATACTCGTTTTCTTATACACGTTAAAAAGAGAAAGTGCCGTTCTGGGGCCCAAATTTGGCAAGTGTGAGATCCTATTTTATAATGCACATATAACTCGCTGTACTGAGTACTTACTTACATAGCCCCACTTCATGAGGCCTGTACCTACAAAATGATTTGCTCACACGCTTGTTGGTCAAAACTCCACGTTTCCTCTCTAAGCCAGCAATTCAAAACAATGGCAAACTCGTCCTCGTCAATAACTACCATCACGCCCCGGCACGTGGTGATGCAATCAGACACGTTGCCCGTATCCCTTCGATTGTGCATCTGGGCCAGCCAGTATCTCTACCCTGGAAGGAATCGAGGAGGGTTAGGCAACGTTGTCCGCTTACCTTTCAGGAAGGTCATCAAGCTTAACACTACCAGAAATGAGGCAGACGTAATGGAGTTCGTCCGCGCCAATACGTCGGTACCTATTCCTAAGGTTTAAGAGGTATACGAGCGGCCCGATGGTGCTGTCAACATTGTCATGAAAGCACTTCCAGGCGATGGTACCGACTGCACGAACATGAGTCCAGAGCAAGTCCGGGCATTTGGCGACGAGCTTTCTGGCTATCTGCACCAACTACAAAGCCTTGGGCCGCCCGAGAAGGGGTTCATCGGGTCGGTAAATGGAGGATCGTTATTGGACCATCGAGTTGGCCATGTTCGCTTCGCGCACTTCCATAACGTGGACGACTTTCATTCGTACCTGCGCCTTGGTGGGCCTCTAGACACATGGATGTATAATCCAGTGGTCAAGAAAATACACGGAAGATCAGCCACCTACCGCGTTAAGTTCACTCATGCTAATCTCAATCCGACCAACATCCAACACCACAATGGGCGGATTGTGGGCATCATCGACTGGGAATTTGTAGGCTGGTACCCTGAGTACTAGGAGTACATTAAGATGCGGTTCGCCGATCGTCCCGTGTACAAGAAATTCATTGAGGCCATCGAGGCCAACCCGACCATCGACAAGTATCCCGAGGAGCTCGAAGCTGAGCGGGATATATGGCAGCGCCTTAGCCCTTGGGCCTACGACGACTTCTACGAACAACCAGAAAATATTGCTGCGTTCTATAAATCCATAACTGGCGCGCAAAGTCGAAGTGAAGACAACACGACTGGTGTTGGTGTCAGAAGTCCCTGATGGTACAATACTGTTGCCTGTGGGTTCGCCTAGGGTACTTGATGGTTGCATTGCTTTCAATGAGAATTGATACCCCGACTGTGTCCGCACCGACTGTGCTCCATAACCTTCTTATTGGGCGAATAATGATCGGCAAGCTCCCGGCCGGCAAGGGTTATCACGAGATCGAGGCTCTTCTAAGTCAGGTTCCGGCACCGGTCGAAGATAGCAGTGAAAACTGTATTACTTGGACGATTGATGCGATTAGTTTACTTCAGGGCCAGCATCCAACTCCTTGGGCAGAGGAGTTCAATATCGAGAAATTCATGGACTACGCTTATAGTCGCTTCAAGGGTTGGTACCTCGAGAATAACTGGAGGTATACTGATTATAAAGAGTGCTATGTGAAGCGGAAGTATTAAACAAAAACATGTGTATTTAGGTAGAGATAGGGGTACACGAGCGCGCGATGCCGAATCGGGAAGGGGGGCTCTACTATAGATTATCACTAGCGGATTCAAGGTAAACGCCAAGACCGTTGCATATCGAGAACTAGACTTGGGCTTAAGCCAGAATGTACAATGCAGCAACCCGTATCAGCGCCACAATGACTTCTCGCGCAATCCGAAAATTGTGAGTGCCTAACTAACCCATGAGGCCATGTCGCCCAGCCGGGAATGCAAGGGGGAGGTCTGTTTATTTATCCGGAGTTTGTACAAAGTGCAAAGTGGGGGACGCTATCCCTTCTCGTCTTTCGGGTTACTGCTTACTCTGCCCAAAGAAATCACGCGTCACCGCACTCCAACAACCCCAAAAATATTGGGAAAACTCGAAACAGGCCAGTTCCCGTCTGTTTGAAGAGACTGATCTGCTTCAACAACTTGAAAACATGGAGAAGTATGACTGTGTTGTCATCGGCGCCGGTAATTAACATAGCCCCCCTATTTCACACAAAGGACAATGCTGACGGCCTTGCAGGCTGGTATGGGCTGGCCGCCGCCAAACAGTATCACTGCACTCACCCAGAGGCTTCGCTTGTGATCTTCGACTCTCAATCGTCTTTTGGTGGTACCTGGGCCGACGAGCGCCTATACCCCGGTCTCAAGACGAACAACCTCCTGGGGACATACGAGTACCCTGACTTCCCCATGGAAACGGCGACTTTTGGCGTCGAGCCGGGCCGACACGTTCCTGGCGTAGTTGTCAACAGGTACCTCAAGGCCTATGCAGAGGAGTTCGGCATCGCTGATCTCATCCGCCTCCGAACCAAGGTCCGGTCCGCTGAGCATCACCACACTGGAGGCTGGACTCTCTCGGTGGAAGATGCCAATGGCAACAAGACCAACGTTTCAGCGCGAAAACTGATCATCGCGAGCGGCCTCACGTCAGAGCCGTTCTTACCTCACTTCGAAGGTCAGGAAACGTACGGTGGCAGTATATTTCACGGCAAACATTTCCAGCAGAACAGGGAGACCTTGCATACCGCCAAGAACGTCACGGTTTTCGGCGGAACCAAATTTGCCTGGGACGCTGTCTACGCTTATGCCACTGCCGGAGTCGCTGTCGACTGGGTTATCCGTTGTAAGTCTACCAACTCCCTTATCGACCCTAGACGGAGTCATCTGAGGAAGCAGTTGGATCAATCTCGCTGACTGATACTAGCGTCGGGACATGGCCCGTGTTGGATAGCACCACCATTCGTGACACCTTTCAAGAAATGGATTGAGAAGCTTGCCAGTAAGTGAAAATGTCCAGTCGCCACTCTGGTAGACCAAGTCCTGATCCGTCACAGACACTCGCTTCTTGACATGGCTCAGTCCCTGCATTTGGGGTTGGGCGGATGGCTACAACCCCGTCCGTCGGCTTCTGCATGGTACCTTTCTCGGGCGTATCTTGGTAGACGCATTCTGGAACATTCTCGGGAGTGACGCGCTGGCGTTGATGAAATTCGACTTGCATCCGGAAACGGCCAAACTCAAGCCCTGGACCGAGGCCATGTTCACGGGGTCCAGCTTTAGTATTCTCAACTACGAGACGGATTTTCTGGAGCTCATAAGGAGCGGGAAGGTCAGGGTTCACATTAGCGACATCACCAAGCTCAGCCCTGGGAAGGTTCACTTGTCAGACGGTGCCTTGCTTGATTCCGACGTCCTGCTCGCGAATACCGGCTGGAAGCACGTCCCTGCACTCAAGTTCCTGCCCGAGGGCATCGAGAAGGAGTTAGGCTTGCCGCATACTCCGACAGAGAATGCGACTCAGGAAGACCTTGCCAATCAACAGAAGCTCACGAGGAGGGCGGATGATGAGATTTTTGCCCAGTTCCCCCGGCTCAAGAAACAACCAGTTTGGAACAGGTCTTACGTCCCCCTGACAGACCAGAAGGGTGTCGACAGTAAGGACGCCGTCACCCCGTGCAAGCCCCTCACGCCCTATATGCTGCATCACTTCATAGTCCCTCCTTCCGAGCGCTTCCTGCGGACGCGCGACGTGGCCTTCACGGGCATCATCTCCAACTTCAGCAACGCCATCACCGCGCACTTGCAGGGGCTCTGGATCAGCGCCTACTTCTCGGGGTCTCTGGCACAAGACCCGGCGGCGTGCGCAGACAACAGCGCGGAGCTCGAAGAGCTGCGCTACCAGACGGTCCTGCACAACCGGTTTGGACGATGGCGATACCCGACCGACTGGGGCAGCAAGAACCCCAACTTCATCTTCGACGCCGTGCCATACCTCGACCTGTTGCTGCGCGATCTGGGGCTGCCGGTGCACAGGAAGAACGGGACTTGGGCGGAGTGGACGGATCCGTATGGCCCAGAGGATTATCGGACTGTCAATGAGGAGTGGCGGAGCAAGTACGGGAAGAAGAACACACCCTAGGCTTGTATAATCCGTTTACTTGGAAAAAGTGGTGTTCTGGATCTACCCCTGAAATATACGAGCTACCCCTATTTGACGGTCGAATAGGGGTAGCTCGTATATTTCAGGGGCTGCCTGGGCCAGTCACGAAAGGTTTCCCAGACCTGGACGCCTGGTCCCTGGCAGTCTCTGATTTCCCTCGCACTCGATTTCACCTTGCGGTTCGAACTCTGTTGTCCACCTGCCCCCCTTTGCCGTACCCACTCGCACACTTTTTTATTATTCTCTTACTGACGGGATGCTCCTGCTGTATTCTGGAATTGGGCATATGGATCTAAACCAAGGAAATACAGTCTCATCGCCCCACCTCTATCGTGACAGATGAGGCTTTGTTGCGCCCAATCCAGTCCTGGGCACTTCAGGAATACCCATATTGAACCCTCTTTGCAACTCGCGCATTCATCCCCTGCCCAAATGACCCAAAACCACAAGCCATTACTTGACCATATAGTAACAGCAATGTCACTCCCAGAAGATATTGCGTTTGACGTTGAGTGGTGCTCGAAACGAACGACGATTGAATTTGACACAATTGAAGCATCTATTTCTTGCTTATCACAGCGTTTGCAGGGTGTATTCCCAAATGCAATTTGCCCATCAATATGGCATCTAATTCGTTGCCTAATCCTATTCTGGGCTAATTCCTACGGTGTTTCAAATATTTGTCGCAGTAGTCTTCCGATGATTGAAATGAAAGTTGAATGGGCACAAGTAATACGTCTTGACAATGAGTACTTCCATAATTTGCTCAAGTTCATGCTGCGTGACTTCAGATACCAACCGGAGTCGAAACCTTGTCAAAGTCACCACCGAAAACTACCTAGCACGCTTTTTCTATCTCTTTAAAATCGATGCTCACCTCCGTCGAAAGCCATCTCTTCGTGGATACTCCAGTGCTGCCAAACCCAAAGATCCGAATTACTCACCCTTCCCTCTCGAAATTGGTACGAATCCTTCTTGGAACGAAGCTATTGGCCATTGAACTAACGTACAAGTAAAGAATCATGCAGGCGATTTTGGATTGGAGACCGACCGGTCTCCAGCGTGTTGTGGGAGTCATCGGGGTTCTAGGGTTATGGGATGCACTCACGCCTGATTCAGAGCTGAGCCCCGAGCTTGAAGGAGTGCCGAGAGCGGTCGGGCTACCGCCGGCTCTCATGGAACCCCCGGCCGCAGGGGGCGGGCTCTGCGGGCTCATAAAGATTGGGCCTTTTGGGCGCGCTCGAAACATTTTCGGACTCATGGCGCCTGCCGCGCTGTGCTTTGTGTTTCCACCGCCCGAAATCAAGCGCGCAGTCGTCAATCCGCGGAACTGGCCAGGCTTCGTTGCCGATCTGGCCCCCAGGGCTTTCAAGGGTTACATCTCGATTCTCTTACCCCAGCTTGCGGCCGCGGCTTTTAATTACGTCGTGCTGCCGTATGTGTTCGGACCAGATTCCAATAATGACGACTGGAGCCTCCGCAAGGTCTTGTCCTGCTACAAAGTGCCGACGGTGGCGTTTCTCTTTTTCTATACTGGCGCCCTGGCAACCAAAATCTCGCTTGCGGAATACCCTCCAGCGTGCTCGGCCCCCGGGCCTTCACGGGGTTCTCTCGACAAAACGACCCTCGCTTCTGGATGTTTTTCGATATGGCCGCTTGCGGCTATACCTTCAAGATGGCCGATTGCGTTCTCTTTGGGCCGTCCGCCGACTTGCCCAGATATGTCCTTGAAAGCTTGTAGGCTTTCGTGACGGCGGCTGCGGCTACTCGTCTTGAGCGGTTGCTGGTCGGCTAGCAAGACTGCCAATAGAGATGGAGACTCGGATGCGAACAACTGCTAGTGACGCGCAGCCTTACTGGCCCTACCGTTGACTAGGATGATACCTACACTACTTTTTGAACACCGCTCTCAGATAAAACCCAAAAGAATACACGCGCAACAAAGTAGATGGACCATGAGTAGGTGGTGGCAGGTGACCGATCCAAAGTAGCGACTCGAACATTGGAGGCAATGGAAACAAGAGTTACCCAATACGGACCCCCTTTTTCTGAGGATGTGCACTAAAATGGAGGAAAACCGCGGTGTTTTTTAATATGGTCTTAATGCATTTGAATTCTCCGGTCCACGATTGGTCGATGTATCGATGCTAGGCCCTGCGAAAATTGGTTACTCGCATTCCAGACGTTGATCAGATGGCAGATGCCGAAATGAAATTCGTTTGTCTAGATGAATTATTGCGGAGGGAAGATGCTGGTGCAATTGAGGCGTTTCGCCGATTGCTTTAATGGACAGGGGACTAGTTCATGTGGTGGCTCGTCAATTAAGTCAGCCAGTCTCAGTCCCCGAGTCTTTCGAACACCTATCCAACAAACCCTCATTGACAGGGTTCTCCGCGAAGATTGTCATGATCCCGGGCCGCTTAGATGGATTTGGTCTATATTTCCGGACATTTAATGCGTGCTGGAGGAGTGTAGTAGTAGGTTGAGAGCGGTCAAACAGATGCCGCATGCGCGTCATTTCCTTCGAGTCATCTGACGTCTCTCCCGGTTCCTTCAGTGGTGTACACATATTGACTTTAAAAACCCATGCGGCTGAGAATAGAACCATCCCCCATCACTATGGCAATATCAAGTACTAGCGTCTGTGTAGTCGAGATAGACATGCACAACATATGGTTGCTATTGCCGTTATGGCGGTTGTTTGGTTTTTGGGGGAAGTAGGTTGCTCAATAGGAGTGAGTCTCTCTTCACAGGCCAATTCCCTACCGTCATTGCGGGGCAGGTGACTGGAACGAAATTATGAAATTGGGGTCAGGCAATCAGCACGGCCTTTGAACCATTTCCGGGGCATCGGTCCAGCACCTACCCCTTAACAAGTTAGTGGCTCTCCAGGTCCAGTACAGGTCCACCCATGACCCGACAAGCCGAGGCAAAATTCTACTGGCGAAAACCGCCGTGGAACCTCTGGAACCTCCAATCAATCGCGTTGGAGGAATCAGCCGGCAAACTGCCCAGTCTGCAGTCTAATAAACATTCCACCCACATGACAGACAGACAGCGACAACCCACCATATGTGGTCGGCCAAGCAGCAACACCAAAGACAGCAACACCTCAACCTCAACCGTCCTTAGTAACCGAACCTAAACCCGAATCAACTCAAATTCAATCATAAACAACCTCCTACACAAAACACCACCACTAGATGGATAATTGACACCAGGATTAACGCTGGCTTTGATTCTAATACTTACTCTCTTTTTAACTTGATCTTGTTGTCTTCTTTACTTCCCCATTGCTGTTCAATTGACATGTATAATCCACACCTCCAATAATTGCCCGGATTTGAAACAACACTGGCAGACGCTCCACGAAGAAGGAAAATAACGGTGCAACTCGAGGGCTTGTTGACAGACAACCCGTCATGGCCTTCAACAACCACAACAACCACAACAACGACGCCTCTACGGCCACCCTCAGTCCTTCGGGCTCCATCAGCATGCACGACAACAAAAACGCCATGTTCGGCTCGCACCATTCGCAGCTCTTGTCCTCGTCGATATCATCGCTATCCTCGCCGACTGCCTCCGCACGCCAATCGACCTCGCACATCTCCAAGACGTACCGCCAGTCCTCGCAGCTCTTCCTCACGCGTCGCCTACCCGAGGCCCTGTCGACCATCCTCCCTCTCGTCACACCTCCCTCTGGCCTAGGGGAATCCGCCGAGGCCAGCGCCGAGAACGAGCCGGCCCCCGTCGCTCAGGCCAGTCGGACGACCCGCATCAAGGTGTGGAGCCTGTATCTGACGATACTCAACGCCATCCTCGAGCTCGAGCCCGACGAGGGCAAGGATTCCTTCGGCACCCACGAGTACCGCGGCCTCTGCAACAAGGTGCGCGACGGTGACATTTGGGAGGAGGTCGTCCGCAATGGCTACCACGGCATCGAGGGCAACGTCGACTCGGATGTAGTCATCAACCTGTAAGTTAAACCAACCGCATGGAACTCACCCTTCAACTCTATCCCCTCGGAAGACTCGGCTGGACTGACACACATGGCGAACAGAGCCACTTTACTCCTGGCGCATGCCCGTACCCAGACCCTCAACCAGAAACGTCTGGAAACCTACCTGGCAGCATCGCAACAACCAAACCTGGACCTAGCACAACGGCTAGAGGCGACACAATCTCCCGGCCCCTCTCAATCTAAACATCGGAGATCGGCATCCAAGTCCAAGGCTACGAGCGGCGCAGACACGCCGCGGGACCTCAACGCGAGAGTAAAGATCCTCGAGTTGTACACATTACATGTGTTGCTGAGAAATAATGAGTGGGACTATGCCCGGGAGTTTATTAGCGTATCATCAGTCTTGGACGAAGAACGACGGGACGCGTTTTTACAGGCCCTGCAAAGTCTACAGGAAGACCAACAGGAACAGGAGCGACATGACCAAGAGGAGCAAGAGCGGCAAGACGAAAAGCTCCGTAAGGACTTGGAGGAAGCCAAAAAGCTCCGGTCAGAGAATGAGGCGCGGGAGCGAAACCGGCTAGAGGAGGAGAGAGCTCGGCGCGAGGGCAGCGAAGTCGATTACGGCATCGAGAAAACGCCCAGCGCCGCCAACGGCTCGGCCACCGGATCGAGGAAAAGCCGGCAGCCAAGGGGGGCCTCTTCGGCCTTGTCGAAACCCAAGGCTGCCAAGGGTAAAGTTGCCGGCCCACCGAGCCTCAGCGCGCGGGCGTCGATGATCTTTGCGAATTTGCGTGCTGTCCTCGAGCAGATAGGGTCTCAGTTCAAGACCAACCCCATGTTGCTCATGCGGTTCATGGCCTTCATCATTGGCATCCTCGTCATGTTTGGCAACCAGCGTATACGGGAGCGCATCACTCGCATCTTGGGTGCCGGATGGACCAAGCTCAAAGCGACGGCGGGCATGGGCGTCAAGGTCAGCTACATCTAGCTGGTGCTCGGCCGGGATTAATGGGTTGATAATGATTTTGCATATACCTTCTTCACTTTGTACGATTACTATTGGGTATGGAATGGATGGGGAGGCCACGCAAGGCGCATGGCGTCACGAGTTTATGTATCTGTTTTAGCAGTCTATAGCGAGACAAAAACAAGTTTGATTTTGCCAACCATATCTGTGTTTGTTGTACTGCATCTCAACGACTTGGGTATCAACCCTGTAATCCAAAACCTCTGAAAACGCCCTGTAAATGCAAAATTCCAAATTCTTTGGCTCGTTTTGTGATAAATTTGCTGATGCTTCGCCTCCTTTTCATATAAACAACAATCCGCCTCGATATCAAGCCATCGCGCCCAGTCCCGGGCATCACGGGGACTAGTACCCCGTCCGATTCGTTTTCTTTTGGTAGAACAACTGCGAGGAGAGAAGATAGATGGTTAGCCTTTTGCCCATACGCATATACATGCCGGGAGGGAAAATGGATGGGGGAAGCGATGAAGAAAAGGAGAAAAACTCACGTCTGTCCTCGAACTACCGAGGTTGATAATCTTGGGGCAGCCGTCGCGGTCCTTTTCGAGGCGGGTGCATTCGAAACAGTAGAAGGCGTCCGAGATGCCCTCGCCGCCGCAGACGACGCACTTGTTCTGGTAGTTGCCGAAGGAGCACTCGTCGCAGATGCGCACCAGCGTCGTCGGCCGGACGTATGAGTCGCACACGGGGCACTTGCCGTCGCACTTGTCGCAGAGGCGCCCGATGGCCACGCCGGACTGCTTGCGGCACATGACTAAATCGCTGTGGGGCGGAGAGAAGAAGAAGAAGTGTCAGTATTTTGTTTCGCATGCGGTGTTGCAAGAAGGGGTAGATCGTTCGGGGGGGTAGGGGGCGAGACTTACGGGTGATGGCGCGACATGGTGGGTGGTGTTCAAGAGTTTCTTTGACGGTGGCAGTATTGTTCGTGTCGACCGTGTTTATGGGAGGGTGAAGTCGTGAGGGAGATTCGTCGTCTGGCGCTCGGTGCTGAAGGAAGGTGATATAAAAGAAGGCGCGTCGGAATGTGGCAGATGATGGATTTCTCAGCCTTGCCACCAAATTCTGGAGTTTTCTTGGGGACTGACGTTGAAGCTCGGTTGCACAGGGCGCGAGCCAAGGTGGGGGTGGGTGGTAGGTGGTTGGGGCGGTTGGTACCTTGCACAAGTGCCTTTTCATAAAGCGGAGAAAGCGAGCATTGCATTGGAGCATGGAAGGCAAGCAATGCAAGCAACAGTGAACACAATCGCGTGCTTCGTCCTGGATTGGATTACTAACCCCCCCCCAGCCTTGCGACGACGTCCCCCTCCATCTCTTTCGCTCCTCATCTAGACGGATTTTCAGACCGATTAAGACGAGTAGCATGAGCTGACGGCATCTACATTAGATTCTGAACTCTTTGGGCATATTTACTTGTTTACAGCCAATTTAGCAGTCATTCGCAACTAGCATTAGGTGGGCCAACTAAGGGTCCAAGATGTCGACAGAAGATGACGGGTAAGCTTTCCCATATCCAACCACTGGCTGCATTCAGCCAACGTTCGAGTCGAATAACTAATGAATAATATACATAGCCTGTGCAAAGGCGACGAAGACGTCACTGCCACTACCGACGCAAAGATGGAAGACTCCCCGAGTACACAGAAGCGCAAGGCGCCATCGCCCTCCCGGTCGGAGATGGCCACATCCCAGTCCCCCAAGCGCACGAGACGCGAAGACTCCGACTACGGCCGCCGCGGCTCTACGGCCGCCACGCGATCGCCCACGGTGCCCCGGCAGATCTCGCCCGTCGAACGCCGGCCGAACGCGTCCACGGAGGAGAAGAAGCGCGGCAAGCGGCTATTCGGTGGTTTGCTGAACACACTAAGTCAAACCACTACCAACTCGCAGCAGCGGAGACGGCAGGAGATTGAGCGACGACAGCAGGAAAAAGCCACCCAGCAGAGAGCCGAGGATAGCAAGCACCGAGAGGCCAGGCTGGCCAAGACAGGAGAAGTGCGCCAGCGGGAACAGATCAAGTTCGAGGAACAGGTGGTGAGTCTCTATGCCTTTCCCCTTCTACCCTATGAGCCAGTAGCCGTCACTGTCTACGTACCAATGGCGGAAAGTATGGTGATGGTAGGAACTCGGACGATTGGCTGACCCCAGATGACAGATGAAAACGAAGCATTCCCATTTGGTCGCCACGGCCCGCTTTCTCAGAACGGAAGCCAAACCCCATATTGTAAGTTACAACTTCGCTTCCACCTCCATCTCTGTGCAGAGAGCCAGTGTGACTGACCGATATCGCAGTTCTACCTCCCTTGGGACCCCACCCAACGTCAGGAACAACTCATTAAGGACCAGGTCCAGGATGCGGAAGACTTGGTTGGCCAGGAAACCCGTGAGTTCAAGCAGAGAAAAGACAAGCGACTCGGTATCGTGTCCGAGGAGAAAACCTCTCCTCCGGGCGATGAAATGGTGATAGAGGAGACTCCGCTACAATCCCCACCATCGTCATCATCACTACCAGCAGCAGCAGACCAGCCAGGAGAACAGGAGCAGCAGCAGCAGACCACTGTGGGTAGTAAAAGTGACAGCGACCCTAACCCCCCACCACAGCCTGATACTACTAACGATCGTGCGTCCGCACAAGAAGCCAGCAAAATCGGTGGTTCCCATGTTAAGGAAGCGGATAAGGCCGGGTTTGTCATGGTGGACGAAGGCGAAGACACGGTGATTTACTAACGACTTCAACTGTAATGATAGAAGGCTCACTTGTCCCGTATTGGTAACTTAACGAATTATTCCCTCACTGCTGGTGAAAGCGCTGCTACCACCCTATCATGTCTTCTTGTACAGAAGAGGGATCCTCAAGTGACTAGCATATTAATGTATAAATGCCTACTGTGTAGTTGAGAAACTTGCGAATAACCAGTTGAATAAGTTGGCCTATTGATTATATGGGGTGAGTATTGTACAGAAAGCAGCGCTTTCGCCATCAAGGGGGTGCCCTACCATCTCAAAGCGTATTACTTCAATGCCAATCAGGGGCTGAGCCCAAAGCGTATCTCCTGGGCCAGCACATACTCTCCCTCCATTCATCATGAGATGCTGAGGCACACACTCAGCTGTGATTGAACCATTGTATGATGTGTCTGTCAAGCTCCTCTTTGAATGTCATGATAGGATACCTGGAACCGGAAGGAGACAGGCAGTCTCCTCCATCAAAGGCCATTTATGTTAGATCGTTGGATAGCAGTAGTCTGAGGAACCAGTGTTTAAAGGTCCTTCAAGAGATGGAGTTGGTGTTGAGGTAGAGGTTTCACACGTAAGAGTGCCTTTCACCAGTTCGTGAACGTTCCCGTTGAAACTCCAACCAGCTTTTGCTAGACAGTCGGCGACATGCAATCTGACCATCATCTCGATACAATACCCGGTTTTATTTTTGGCTCTTTATCATGTACCCTCCAGGACCTTCACACCACAGCCATCGGTGGAAGGCGTTTTACTTTCACTACACCTACAATCCATGAGAAGGATGGTAGGGTGAATGCACCTACATTACATCCTAACTCGCACAACTGTGGCTCCACGCTCAAACCCGCATTGCATTCAATGTCAAGCCGATGCATCGTGAGCCGCACCATAAATAACACTCGGCGAGGCCAAACTCAGACTTCTACCAGGTCATCGCCGATCAACAATCAAAGAGCTACTCTCTCTTTTCCACAGTCCTTCATTTAATCCTTCACCATCCACCAACTCACTCACCACCCATCCCACTCCTTGCAACATGGTCGTCGAACGGAGCCACATGGACGGCCGGCTCCTCCGTCGAGGCCGCAACCGTAACGGCCCCACCGTCATCGGCACCTTACACGGCGGCGAAGACGAAACCGTCGTCGGCCGTCCCTCTGGACCTTGCATCCTCTGCGGCCGCATCTCGACCTACCCCTGCCCCTTCAAGGAAAACGGCTTCGAGTGCGAGTTCCCCTGCGGCTGGAAGGTTCCCCCCGGTACCCGGGAGCGGCTGCAGCGTCTCAAGGAGGAGGAGGAGCGACGGGATGCGGTAGAGCTGGAGTGCTACTATACCGGATATGATGCAGACGACGAGATCGATTTCAACGACCATCATCGCTCTAAGGGAGAGCAGGATCCCTTCGAGAAGGAGTTTGACTCGATCAAGTTGAACGGAGGAATTAGCGGTCATGGTGTCCTCCAGCCGGACCCGGACGCAGACCATATCGACCTCTACGCCGAGATGAACAAGACGATGTTCCCCGAGGGCATTCCTGATCGGACTCTCCAGACGACCAAGTCACGAGGCGTCGCAGCAGCCAAGAAGGAGACCACCAGCGACGTTGGCGTGCAGAACAACCCCATCGAGAAGCGGAAGCCCGAGGGCATTCTCGGAAGCAACAAGGAGAATGAGAGACCCGCCAAGAAGCAGAAGAAGACTGCCGACGGACCAGCCACCGCAGTCTCACCGGGAACCCCTGGTCGCGCCAATGTCGGAAGCCATCGCAACCTGCCTAGACAGAAGAAGAAGCCGAGCTTGTAGAGCAAGTTCCTTGGCTACATTGGCAGAGGAGAATAGATGAGATATGGGCCATACCTGCATACTTTACGCATGGTACAGCACACACGCGGATGGATTAAGCGCTTGTGGGTCTTGTGTCTTGTGACAAGGGAAGTAACTGGACAGAGAATGTCAGCAGGGGGTCTTCTCAGGAATTAGAGGGACCATTCTCATAGGACCCTTCTTACTTGGCTGGAAGAGTACTGGTGGCAGTCTCTTGGCCAAGCCATCTCCTTTTGCGCAAAATCGTACACGAATGCCTCTAATCACGACGAGGAGGGGACATCATTGGGATGAGAATCGGGGCAGGGTGGAAATTGACGAAGGTATTCGGAGACGCCTGAAATATACATCAGTTTGTGGATCGTAACATGCAGAACATGTGATGGTAAATGATTCAGAGGTCACCAAGATCAACGATTCGTAAAGCCTTGGGCAAAGATCAAACTGTTTTCCTAGTCTTTCTCCCCTATCGGTTCCGCAGGGAGTAATCAATCCAATATTCCCACAAATATTGATTGGTACGTAAATAACTTGTCTCAAATGAAAGATGCAAGTAGGTAGATACTATGGTAGTGCGTTGTAAGAGCCAGCCCACCTCCATTTGACCGAGATCCATCACTAGGCTTGCTGCTGCCCATCATCAGAATGCTTACCAGCATATATTCCCTCAACGTCAAGGTTTATTGCGGTGATGGATTCCAGCTCCGATCTCCCCTGTTCAGCCAACTTTCGCAGCACTGCTCTCAACGGACAGGAAACATCTGCCGCGCATTTGTGTTTACAGTCCTCGAGGGCGCGAGTGAATCCTGCAGAAATATCTGCCAATGTACCATGTGAAAAAGGCGAGACTGAGGGCCACAGATGGCAGGTTTGCAATATGTCGAAGTACATCATGACTCTATACTCGGGGGTACAATACCCATCTCTGCGCATCATCGTGAAGCCACAATACTGGCAAGAATGCGCTGATTCATCCATGCGCCCACATTCTGTACACAGCCCAATGAGCTTTGGCATGGCATGACATCCCTTTGTCCTCCGAAGCTTGCCTTGAGTTGATTGCAGGATAGCATGAAGCCGTTCGCGTTTCGAGGTCACAATTTCGTCCATTTCCACTGCCTCCTGTCAGTATTGAAGGGGATGGGGGAACTCATAGATCGCAGGGTGATTTACATTTAATGTGTTCTGGCATGAGAGACATTCTTTCCACCGTCCGCCATCTGAGTCTGAAATTGGGACGTAGGTACCGCGCAACTGTTGTAGATATCTCGCAGAAATTGATGGCTCGAAATAGGTACGCTGCTAGCAGCGATGATCCGGCCTCAAAGGTGCTTGGTGCTGGTACCGTAGACACCCTGCACCAATGAGGAACCCACGACGACAACGCTCGGCTGCAGTCGTATTTGTCGCTAAATACCGCCATGGACACGAGCAGCTCATGCGGAATGCTCGTTCTCGTCGTGTCGGGGTGGAAGTGAAGGGCACAAAGAATCATCTTCGTCGCCTCGGGGTCGTCGTCATGGAGAGTGATGGTGACATTGCCTGCGCTTCGAAGCTGTTGCCCTTCTTGGAAGTCGGGGCCGAGCATCTTGGAGAAGACCGGCGATGCCAGGCTCAGTACTTGGGAAGACGCCTGGAAGCGCCGGGCTTGCTCACAATCTGGGCAGTTGATCGTGATCGTAACATCCCCCTGATGGTCTAGGATCATCGTTTCTTGCGCTTCGCACCTATGGTCGGCCCGATGACGCTTGCTGCCCTCGCCATCTTCACTGGTGGCCATGGATCGCTTCTTTCTCCCCATAATGAGGTATCGGCAGAGGACTGGGAAGTGGGAAGGTGAGGGGCGCACAGAAGGTGCTTGGAGGAGAGATATTTGGAAATGAGTTGTGCACTGTATTTGAGTTTATAAAAGGAAATCAACCGCTGTCGTTGGTGCCCGTGTCCTACAGATACTTCCCGTTTTTGGAGGCATTACCGAGTTTGGCCTGATGATGATAGACGCACGTACATCGTGTTGCTAAACCATGAATCCCCCGACTCATCCAATCTTTACGACCAACAGCGTTATCTCAATACCGAAAATCTCTATTGTCCCCTCATGACCGTGCATTTGAGCGGTTTGAGTCTTCTTCAGTTGCCCAATGAGCATCACACGTTATGTAACACTTAATTGTTATGTTACAACTAGCTAATCCTCCGGGCCGTGGCATAATACTATTTCCCCCCCTTGCCGGCGCCAGCAACCTCCCACCATGGACGGTTATACAACTAACTACCCTTCCTCGGATGACCTTGAGTCGGATAACCGGCCACCCTCTCAGGATCCTTCTCCTCGACCGGCCAATGGCTACTGCCCGCTGCACCGGCGCTCCCCCTCAATGGATATGCCTTTGACTTGTCTCAAGATGGCATGCACACGATCTTTTAACCCCGACAATTGTGAGATTGACGGACAGACATCGTTTGCCTCACATCTGCGCTTGAGGGGCCAGCAGGCAAGATCAAATTTCGCAGAAAGCTCGGATAGAGTGCATGTTTGGAAAGGACGGATAGAGGGCCACAGTGACGCCAATGAAAGACATCGTTTGCCTCACATCTGCGCTTGAGGGGCCAGCAGGCAAGATCAAATTTCGCAGAAAGCTCGGATAGAGTGCATGTTTGGAAAGGACGGATAGAGGGCCACAGTGACGCCAATGAAAGGCATTCGAAATACTGAACCAGCCTGGATTCCGGGGTGCACCAACCGTCTCTTTCTACTGTCTCCTTCCTGTCTGGACATACTGTACATTCCGAGTGCTTCCCTTTGTACCCGCACGCTATGCACATTGTTTCCAAATGGTCCATTGTGTAGCTCTTTTTGTTAGTTAGGGCAATATCTACGCCACGTTGCAACTCTCGATGAAGCTGCTTGAATGTGTCGTTGATACTTTTCGACAATGCAGCTGCCATGGGTTAGTTAAGGATCCCCTTCTAGGGATGAAAGCGTCAGATGGCTTGAGTAAGTACATATCATGTATTCTGGCAGATGTTCCACCAAGTTGATCTTTGCCCATGTTGACTCGAAGTCCGGGGGCAGATGCATCACAACCTCAGCGGATATCTCCCGAAAGTTCTTCGCGCGGAACAAGTACGCAGCTAGGAATGTGTATGCGACGTTGACCACGCGTGGCGTCTTCGCTACCTTGCACCAGTGTCGCACCCAGGGCGCCAGCGCTTGGCTGCAGTCGTACTTATCGCAGACCATCGAGGCCTGCACCAGGACCCGCTCTGCCAGCTGTGACGCCGGCACATCGGGGTGGTAGTGGATGGCGTGCAGTACGATGGCCATGCCGTCGACATCGTCTTCGTCCAGGGGGATAGTCACGTGGCCATCGCTTCGAAGTCGGTTTCCTTCTCGGAAGTTGGGCCCCAGCATCTTGGAGAAGACGGGCGACGCCAGGCTCAGGATCCGAGACGAGACGTCGAAGCGACGAGTCTTCCTGGAGTTTGGGTCCTTGACTATCAGCGTCACGTCCGCTTCGGGGTCCAAAATGATGGTGTCTGAGCTCTGGCCATTTTCGCCCTGACCCTCGCCGGTAGCCTGTTTCTTCCTTGGCATGATGTGATGTGTTTGTTGCGGGAATAGACACAACAGGAAGATGTAGAAACTTTTGGAGAAGAAGGATGTCCAGAGTTCTCCATAGCGACCCTGGGCCATTGATGCAGGACCATAATCATTCTATCGTCAATTTTTCCCCGTATCGGGAGGCGGGGAAGTAAACTTTCGCCTAAACATTTTCGGATGCACAGTTGCGATTCGCGAAGCCATTCGCTTGGAGGCTAGAGCGTCTAGTCGTAGTGTGCCTAATCACCAGACCAATCGTGAAGCCCCGGCACTCTGATAGTAGATCAAACTCCCAACCGCTGTCTTATCATGTACCGTGCGTGCATCATAAAACTGTACAACCCCTTAAG
The DNA here is from genome assembly GCA_017163955.1 of Apiospora koreana. Taxonomy (NCBI): domain Eukaryota; kingdom Fungi; phylum Ascomycota; class Sordariomycetes; order Amphisphaeriales; family Apiosporaceae; genus Apiospora; species Apiospora koreana. Next base: position 429,817 of record JAFHKQ010000008.1, read on the forward strand.
ATGGTAGATAAGTATCACGTCTTTCCAGGTCGGAGATCGCTTAGTCTTCACGTAGTGCGGTCACAAGTACTGGATCGTCGAGAGATGATGAGGGTATCATTCAGAGCAGCGTAATAGCCTGCTTAGTATATACAAAACGCCAAACACATTATAAAATAGTTGCCAAGCCACATCGGCGGGCCGTTCCGTATATTCAAAGGTATCGTTCTACATTACATTAGGAAAAAAGGGGATTTGGGTGAAGGTTGGGGGTGAGTTGTGCTCTTTCATCTATTAGATCAGGAGCATGGCAGCCACCATCACAACACCTGCGGCGACGCCGGCGGATCCAACAGCAGGTTTTGCCGCGCCCGCCGTGACGATGGGCTGGCTAGTGGGGAAGATACCGCCGGTACCCGTGCCGGTAGCCGTCGTGTTGGTGCCGCCGGGGAAGGTGAAGGGCGGGGGCATCGTCACGATCGGGGCCATGGTGGGGGCGGTAGATCGTACCGAGGTGACGGCGATGGGCGGCGGCGGCGCGACGACCGTGGTGGGCGCAGGCGGAGGGGGCGCCCTGTCGGTGGCAGGAGCTGTGCTACAGGGAGCGGTCACCGTCGTGGTCACTGGCGGCGGCGGGACACCGGCCACGGGCTCCTTCACCGTGACGGTTTGCGGCGGCGGCGCTGGCGCGGCTGGGGCCGAGTGGTGAACCGTGACGGTTTGAGCGGGAGGCGCCATGCCGGCGTGAGTTTCGACGATGGTGTGAGTGACTGGGGGCGGAGCGGCGTGAGACTGGACAACAGTGTGGATAAGGGTAACTGGAGGGGGAGCCATGCCGGCGTGAGTTTCGACGATGGTGTGAGTGACTGGGGGCGGAGCGACGTGAGACTGGACAACAGTGTGGGTAAGGGTAACCGCGGGCGGGGCGACGCCGGCGTGAGATTGAACAACGGTATGGGTAACGGTAACTGGCGGGGGCGCTGCGGCGCAGCTGCCGACGACGGTGTGGACCACCGTCTTGGTCTCAACCATGGTATGGGTCACGGGCTTCTCCATCACGACGTGCGATGTGACTGTTACATGCTCAACCACAGTCTTCGTGTCGTGCACCACCATACCTCCTTGTTGTTCGGTGACCGTGACCTTGGCAGTCTCCGTGACGTGGACGGGCACGGTGTGGACGACCGTATGAAGCATGGTCTTGGTTTCGGTAACATGGGCAATTTGGGTGTTGTTGAGGGCAATGGTCTCCTTGATTTTCTCGGTAAGGGTGACCTTTGCGGTCTCTGTGACCTTGACTTCCTCCTTCTTGGTCTCGGTAACCTTGACGGGAACGGTCTCCTTGACGGTTTGCGTGACCACCGCCTGGGTGGTGTTCCGCCCGAGCGTTTGCGTAATCTTCTCGGTAATCTTGACAGGGATGGTCTGCTTGACATGCTCTGTGACCTTTTCGGTAACCTTGACAGTCATGGTCTCCTTCGTCTTTTCCGTAACCTTGATAGGGATGGTGGCGTTGATGGCTTTAGTCTGCTTGATCGTCTCTGTCACCTTGACAGGGATGGTCTCCTTGACCTTCTCGGTGACCTTCTGGGTGACTTTGATGGGGATGGTAGCATTGACCGCGATAGTCTGCTTGATCTTCTCCGTCACCTTCTCCGTCACCTTCACCGGGATAGTCTCCTTCACCTTCTCGGTAACCTTCTGAGTGACCTTGACAGGTATAGTAGCGTTGACTCGGATCGTCTCCTTGATATGCTCCGTAACCTTGACGGGGACGGTCTGCTTGACCTTCTCGGTGATCTTCTGGGTGACCTTGATGGGAATGGTAGTATTGACGGCGATTGTCTCCTTGACCTTCTCCGTCACTTTGACTGGGACGGTCTGCTTGACTGTCTCTTTGACCTTCTCGGTAACCTTCTCGGTCTTCTGAACCGTTTTGGTCTGAATGATAGTCTTGATGACGTCGCCTCCTTTTTTGTCAGCCTTGGTAGTGGTGTGCTCGGCCTTGGACTCGGTTGCCTTGGTGGTGGTATGCTCCACCTTGGACTCGGATGCAGTGACGGTGCTCTTCTCCTCTTTGGTGGCCTTGGAGGATGCCGCCTTAGACTTGGTGGTAGTGACGTCCTTGCTAGCAGCCGTGGTGGTGGATGCCGCCGGCGCGCAGTGGAATGTGTTGACCAGATCGAGACCCTTTTTCAGGACCGAGTTGAGAGCATTGCCAATGGTCTGGGTGGCCGTCTTTGACTCCGAGGGGCATTTGCCAACAATGCTATCCACCAGCTTCTGGGCTTCCTTGCCGATGTCGTTAACGCCGGTCTGGAGGAGAGTGCATACTTTAGATTGCTCGAACTCGAGCTTTTTCTTCTGAAAGTTGTTCACGAGGGACTGGCAGCCACTTCCGAGGTTGGCGATGAGCGGGTGGATATCCAGAGCGTCTTGGGCTGACATCTGAGTCTTGTCCATAGATGCGGTACATGACTGTATGGTCTTGACGAGGCTCTGGGTATCTGACTGAATAGATGCGGCATCTCCGTCAAAGGCGCCGGTCGAGTCGGCCAGCTGGGACACAGCAGCGGAGATCTTGTCCATGCAAGAATCAGCTTTAGTGAAAGTACGGGCCTCGAGGAAGGGGTTCGCCTCGACGGCTTGCGTGTTGCCGCCGGCGGCCGCCAGGGCGAGGAAAGAAAAGAATGTAGAAACCCTCATGGTGATCAACAACGAGGTAATGAATGAATGAAAAAAGTTGGACTAGCCAAAAAAGAATGAAGTAAGAAACAAATACAAGCCTGCGCAACCAACGACAGCAAGATTCGAAAGAAGCGTAAGAAGAAGAGGCAGAGGCAGACCGCGGGCGAAGCGGCTGGGGCTGCCATCCTTATGGGACTGGCCGTCTGGCGGCGCAGAGCCTCAACGCCTTACTGACGGTGACTGGGTGATGCTCTCATCTCTCTCGAAGGGCACCCCTGCTCGGCACGGATGAGCGGCTGTGGGATCTGGATGGAGCGGCCCAAGGTCAGATTTCGGGGTTAAGCCCGCTGCCTGGCAATATGACACTGTCTTGGGTGTTTGGGTGGCAGTGCAAGTGATAACTGACATGGACGGCGCTGATGAGGTGGATCTGTTTGGTCTGAACATCCGTCTTCAAACTCGCAATCTCTCGGCGGGGGTGTTTTCAGGGGAGCGGAAGCGCACGGCAAGACCACTCGAATACTACCTCCCATGCCTGCCCAGCACAACCCAGGGTGGAATCCAGGGCCCAACTAGGCTTAACTTGTCGAACTTAGCTTTAAGCATAGATGCCGATGGAGACGCAGGGATCCACGCATGACTCGATGCCTGGGTTCAAGAGTCTGGTTGGCGGTCAAACGGTTCCTGTCAATGTCACTGTGAACAATTGCAGAAGTTGGAACTTGGAACGGATATGGGATGACACCGGTACGCTAGAGAAGCAGCGTCTCCAGCGTGCGTGGGGGGACGTCCATGCACTTTGCAATCGGGAGCCGGCAGACGCTAGACGCTAAGAAATCACGAACAAGATTAGCTAGAACAGGCCATATTTGCAAATTGATACTTTTGCTCGAGTAAGATGTAGTTTCACTGTACTCTGCATAGGATAATCAACATTGGCTTTGGAAGGGAGAAAGTTCTGTCGCAATGTTTATTAGTATATAAACTCGACGTGCCGTTGGAATGCATGAGGAGGCTGAAGATAAGGATGGCGATGATGCAGCGCGACTGCTTGGGAACTTGGGTTAAGGTTAGGGGGGGATGCGAGCAACTGAGCAACTGAGCAACTGAGCAACTGACAGACAGCCTGACAGCCTGACAGCCTGACAGAACAGAGTCAGAGAGCCGTTGGTAGTGCGCTGAAAATGGTGGAAGAGCCCCAATTTTCGGATGGTCTTTCAGCTGCAGGGGTCGACAAGCGCAGGGATGAAACTTGCAACCTGGACGACGATCAAATCAGAGAAAAGAAAAAGTCACAGACCGGAACATGCAGCTTTCTCACATTTTCATCACTTTTCGGAGGATGCGATTCTGACCGAGTTTCCATCGTCACAGCTAGACAGTACCTTGACTCCAGCAGCCAAGCCGTGAGAGGGAGGCAGGAGGGAGAAAAACATGAGGGTCGGTCGCTGGCCTGTTCCCGGGTCCTGCTTCTCTCCATCTTAGCGGCCGCTCTGACAGCTTGGCCTCGTCCACAGATCAACGATCAAAGACGTCGTCACCTCTATGGATGCTTTACATTGTACGCAGACAGCTTAGGAGCTTAGGTGTATGGCTCCATCCCTAGCACCATTGGCGTTTCTTGGGATACGATATATCTCGTGGGATGATGCCACTGCCAAGCTGGATGGTCCGGGGGATGGTTCGTATCCAACTCAGGGCTGGCTACTACCTAGTAGTAGCAGCCCCTTCTTTGACCGGAGCTCCAGTCTCTATATGATCCGAGAGAATTCCACAGTTCGCCTCTTTTACTGTTTCTGGCAATTTTGGGCCTGTCAGGTCGATTGCCAGTGCTGCAGGTTCACGGCCGCGAATGGAGCTTGGAATGAGGCACGGCCAGACCAAGGCTATCAGATCTCGCTTGACCGAGAGCTTAGGTATACTATTGACACTGTGGTTCTTTAGGGCTACTATTCGATGATGAATTAAACAATATACACCTAATGTTCTTCGAAACTAACATCGAGCCCTTCGAAGCAAATCCCTACTTCCGGCAAGTTATCCAACATGCGAATCTCTTCCGGGTACTTACAACGCAATTCGAGAGGGATCGATTGCATGACAACCTCTAAATCAGCCACGCGAGCCCTGGCCACTTTGGCATATTGCCGCGCCTCGTCGCGCTCGTAACGCAGCCACCGCACTTGCTCCATCTCCGTCTCGGGATCTCGGTTCCGAAGGCCACCCTCTTCAGCCTGACCCCCTTCATAGTCCCATCGGGGCGGTAAGTGTACCAGTCCCCGGTCAGTTCGGAGCGGAGTGGACGTTCATCGCCTGACCCTTTCCGATCTGGCCTTAGATTCGTTGCATCAGACGGTCTCGATCGATCAATTTGGCGCTCAGCTGGCTGATTGACTCGTCGCGTTGGCTGGGCTCCTTCCGTAGGCCTGTTGCCTCAAGAGCGAGGTCACGCGCGAGCTAGTCACGCATGGCACGCTTCACGCGCCCGCGGATACGGAGCTCTTGTCGAGTCGTGAGTGCTTGTTGTTGCCCTGCCCTGCTATCCCTGTCCATAGGCGTGGAATTGGGACTTGGAACGTCCTGAAGGGTTTGCCTAGAGTTTCCTAGAACCGACGATGCTGAGTTAGTGGAATACTCCATTCTGACCCTACCTCAACTGCCTTTGCATGGAGTACTTGTACTACTGGTGTATAAAGTCGGTTCGAGGGGTCAGGACAGGTTGTCTACAGAAGCCTGAGAAACCATTGGACAAGTCAAAATAGATCATGCCTTCCCATTTATAACCCTCAATCGCAAAGGACAATATTATTGTCAATACCCGACAACCGGGACCTACCTTTCGAGTAGGATAATCTGTCTGTGACATCCAACCCTTTGTTCCTTGTCACCATTCTTTTTGACCGCCAGGTAGTGCCAAGTCGCAACATATTATCTCGAGGTGAATCGCTATGCAGCTTACTCCTTCCACTGCCAGCTCTTCCTCGATCACCAGAAAGCCATTTGGCATGATTCCTGGAATGCGTTACCATCGTGAGTTGAATGTGGAAATTTCGCCTCTCCATGCACTCCCGTGGCTGCTCACCACACGCCGCGATTACCAGAATACGACGATCGTCAATCACTCGCTGTCCTGCCCGTCCCTCTCGGTTGCTGCCTCATGTGAATCGCGCCGCCTTGCAATGGCTACTAGGCTATGAAACATCGGTCAAGCCACAAAAGCAGGGATTAAAGATAACAGGCTCCAGGCCCAGAGCCTCGGGTTGACAACGATCGAGGACGAGGGCATATGAGGGGGTAGGCATGCTCGGCCAATAAAACTCGGTCCTTACAGCTGGGTGCAGCTCGCGTTTTCACTCCACCACATCTTCAAATGCTGACGATTCCAGTCTGATATCCATTACTTGTCGACAACAACAGAGGCTCCATCATCATGTTTCGTCCCGTCTTCAATAGGACACTGAATACAATTGTGTCTAGGCCAGTCACACGCAAAGCGTCATGGCCTCCGAGACCAAAGAAGAGGGTGAATGGATCACCACAACCGGCGCAATGCAGCTTCTACCCGCGCCAGGTCAACGGCAGCAGCACCAAGAAACCCATCGGTACCCTCCTAGCCGGCTCGGGACTCGTCACAGTTGTCGTAGCCCTGGCTGCTACACCCGTGACCCCAAGCCCACCAGATGAATACGACGATGTAATCTCTCAAGCCTGGACCAGAGGGATCAAAACGAACTCGGTTGCACTGCATCGCGAAGCCCAACTTCTCGAGACGCGTATTTGGCTCAGTCACTTCTTCCGGGGGGACTTCGTCGACAATGGTCCGTTTGACCGTGATTTGGCAATCTACAAGGGCGTGTACCTCATGGCCGAGGACACGCGCGTTTTCTACCTTCCGGCTGAAAACACGGCCACCACCCCCGTGGTGTGCGTCAGCCTCAACCATGCTTTACGTGGCTCGCCAATGGAGATAGGCAGAGAGGAGCTCGTTGGTTTGCAGAATAAACACGTTTCATGGTATGAAATGCCTAAATACTACCCCTTTTTCACGAGTACTGCCGTTCTACAGCAATTGATGGGGCAAGTTATACCAAAGTGGGAACTGGAAGGCCGGCCAAACCGATACTGTATCATACTCCGATGGTCGGATTTGGCGGTGCCATATGTCTATGAGAATGGTCAAATCTCTCTAGTGGCGCCCTGGGATGGTCTCTTGAGTGACAATGCAATCACCCTAGTATAATGATAGAACAACAGGAAGCTCGGAGGGAAAAGAGCGTGTTTGCGTTTGATGGCAATCTTGGAATTCGATCGGATTGGCTCTTTGAGTAATGGCGCTCAAAATAATGCATGTACAGTACTTGAATGAAGAGATTAAACCGATCCTTGATATCTTCCCTTCCATGTGTACTTACTTATCCCAAGAGACAGAGCAGAGACGGGCTCTGCCTGTAGAAGGTAGAAGGATTAAGGTTATTAGTGGTGCTAAGCCGTAGGCTGGGTCTGACATTGGTGGGGTTAACCTTAGGCGGGGTAAGGCTCTGTCAGTGACTCGACATCCATCGCTAAAGTGGGAAAAAATTAGTTGGCTTCCATTGATGTCTGAATCCGAACGTGATGGATCAGACAAGATTCACCAGCTTACTTTCTAAATATACCATATTCGTCGCATAGCTTCCTCAGCATGCCGGTAAGCCCCAGATACCCTGCCGTGGAGAACTGCTGGAGCTGGAGGAATGAAGCGTCGCGACTGACATGCGCCTAGTTGATAATGGTCACAGGCTTCCCGACTTCGGGCAAGTCTACTCGAGCAAAACAACTATACGCCTACCTCGACGAGCGGATAAAGGAAACGTCCAATGGGGCCACCCCCAAGTATCGCTTACACCTGATATCCGACCAAACCCTCTCGATAGCGCGCTCGGTGTACGACTTGTCAGCCCTGCCGGCGCATACTCGCTCCGCCAACGCCTCGGAAAAGGATGCGCGAGCAACTATATACGGCGCTGTCAAGCGCGTGCTGTCGGACAAAGACATAGTCATCCTGGATGGCTTGAATTACATAAAAGGCTGGCGATACCAACTGCATTGCGAGTCGAAGGCAGTACGGACACCGAGCTGTCTTCTCCAGATCGGATGCCCTACCGACAAGGCGAAAGAGGTCAACCAAGAACGACTACGAAAGCAACAAGAAGCAGAAGTCGCCGGGCAGGACCTCGCCCAAGACGACGAGAGCGAAGCGCCATACGCGCCAGAGAACTGGGACAACTTAGTGTTTCGCTACGAGGAGCCAAACGCCATGACGAGATGGGACAGTCCCTTGTTTACCCTACTATGGGACGATAATGAGGACCAAGCCAAACAGACGTTCGATAGTTTATGGGATGCGGTGGCCGGCGAGGGGCGCAAGGTCGTCAAACCTAACCAGGCAACCGTCCAACGCGGCCGCGACGGCGGCGGCGACTATCTCTACACCCTTGACCGCGAGACCCAAGATGTCGTCAAGGGCATATTGGATCAGCAGTCGGAAGAGGGAGGTGATGAGATTAGGCTGCCCAAGGATCCGAGCCAAGCCGGTGGCGACGAATTGATCGTCGAACTGCCCGCGGGTAGGAAAACGGGTCTGCCGCAGCTTCAGAGAATGCGCCGTGCCTACATGAATCTGAACAGGGGTGGCATTGGCCTCGAAATGGTCGGCAACCTGTCCGGATCTGCAAGAATACGGGACAGCTTCGTCAGATATCTGAATGATGCCTTTGAGAGGGAAGGATAGGCGCAGCACGCCTCCCAAAATCCTTGAACGCGCCATTAACCTTAGCATACTCTTGATGCAATGATACCCCGCGAAGCATCAGTTCGAGTTTTCTTGAATTTCCACGTCTTAAAGTGGCCATGTCACACTAACAAACAATTGATTGCATTACATGCATGATGATCCTATGTTGCTGATCTTCATCGGAATCTCGAGTTCTGTCCCGAGCTGAGCTGACCCAGCAGCCCAGGAATTTCTTATTCCAATCCCGAAGACCCGACGAGCCACTGGCGTTCCGTCAAAGCCCTCGGACTCGCAAGGCCAATTTCCACAGCGGCTGCAAGGTCTAAATATGGCACAAATAAGGAAAGGCGACGCAGCCACCCGAAAACCCTGGGAAATCGTTGAGCATTCAGGTCGGACAAATCCCGTATCGCGTGAAGATATTCGCCAATTCCGACCTGAGACTGCTAGCAACCTGTTGACGAGAATCCTGCATGCGGATACCATGGCATGTTCTCCAAATCGGGCCCAGCCGTGTTCTTAGAGGCCCATATGGGTGCTAGAAGTTGGTAGCGAAGGGCTTTGACATCACCGCAGCGCAAGTGAATAGTGAACGTTGTGAGGGCTAGCAAGCTGATGTTGTGCGCCAAGACACCGGTGCGTAGGGCTAATACAGCCTCACCGGACGAGGACCTGGCTAAGAAGAAAACGGTGCACCCAGATCTCAGCTTACGAGTGGAGCTTGGCGCTAATGCAATAACCCCTTCTAAATCAAGGAGATTGGTAAATCTTACCCCCTGATCAGTCCGATCTGACTACTGCACCCAGACTGCATCCAGACTGCTTTTGGTACGAGATCGACAGTCCCAAGAACCCTTATTGTTGATCAACAGGCAAGCTTAGACGAGAGTCGCGACCGGCCGTTTTCTTCATGTCTCGACGGATACGTGGAGAACTGCTCGCGACCTAGGCATAACGCAGAGATAGCGGACCGGAGAGTGCTCGAATGCCGTACGTTGAACAGTACTATTCGAAGTCCAGGAAAGTCATGGGCTACTTCAGGATGACTATACGCCTTTGGGCCCTCTCGAGCGAGGCTAATGACATAGAAGAGCATGCTAGACCATGTTGGGTCAAGACTTGATACTCCTCGGGCTCTCGTATCCAGGGGATGTACCGAGCCGCGTGCTACAATGGTGGTGGCTCATTTTCGTCCGGCAGCCACCACTATTCTAGCATCCGCATGGTTTCTTGGTCTCGCCGCCGGGCTGGCACTCACCCTGTGCCGCCGTATCAGCAATGAAATTGCCGAGTGAAGACTGTATAAGTTGAGCAACCCCCCGCGAGTGTTGCTGATAGACAGTAGTGATCTCATCCCATCGCCTCACGCGTCATCGTTTCGATTCAAGTCATTCTCTTCTATTTCACTCTTTCATTGCTATCATGCATCTTTCACACGCCATCACTCTTTTCGGCCTTCTGGCGACCAACGTAGACGCCGCTTATCCCATTGTTCCCAACACGGGCGGTGTGAATCAAAACACGGGCGAACGACCGGATCGGTTGGAGATCAATGGCTTCGCAAGCAAAGGTGGCCCAGCTTGGGATTTGTTCGTCCTATGCCTGAACGACGTCCAATCGAGACCCCAAACCACCATCGACTCGTGGTATCAGATCTCAGGTATGCAACGAACTCCTATGACGCTGGTGCGGTATGGTTAACACCTTGAAGGCATTCACGGCCGGCCGTACGCTGCCTGGGACAACGTCAAGCGGGCGCAAGGGGCTCAGGCTGGAGGCTATTGCCCACACTCGAGTGTGCTCTTCCCGACATGGCATAGACCGTACATTCAACTTCTCGAAGTAAGTACTCCGCTCCTACTTATCTCTTAGAACAATCGACTTATACAGTAACAGCAAAACATCTGGCAGTGCGCCCAGGCCAAGGCAAAGTCCTACCCAGCCTCGACTCGCAATAGCTACATATCGGCCGCTGTGACGCTTCGCTTCCCCTACTGGGATTGGGTTGCCCAAGCAGCTCTCCCTCCAATCGTTACTCAAACCTCGGTGACCGTCACCGGCCCCAGTGGCAAGACCACTGTGAACAACCCTCTGTTCCAGTACTCGTTCCAGAGCAGCTCGTCGACTGGACCCCGGACCAATGACTTCCCTGGCAACAGCGCCCCTCAGGCGTACAGAACCACTGTCCGGACACCCACCAGGAACGGCGCGTCTAACCACCAGAGTGTCAACACTGCGTTGAGACGCAACGCTGCTTACCTTCACGACACCACTTACCTCATCCTGACCCAGACGAACAACTACGCCGAGTTCTCCAACAACGGTTACCCAGGCTCCATTCAGGGTTATGGATCCATCGAGAACCCTCACGGGACAATACACAACGCAGTCGGCGGCAGTGGCGGCCACATGAGCTACTTGGACTACGCCGGGTTCGACCCAATCTTCTGGCTCCACCACGTGAATGTTGACCGATTGGTGGCCATTTGGCAAGCTATTCACCCCGACTCGTGGCAGATCAACCAGCGCGATGACCTCGGAACGTTCTCGATCCCCCCGAGCACCGAGACGGACCAGACTCTACTTTACCCCTTCTCCAAGGACTCAGCTGGCACCTTTTACACCAGCAACGACGTCCGGGACACGCGAAGCCTGGGTTACACCTACCCCGAGATCCGCCCCTGGGGCAAGTCGGCACAGCAGAACTCGGCTGACGTGCGCGCCGCCATCCAGAAGCTGTACGACCCCAACAACAACTTGGCTCGTCGCCACAACCAGAAGTGCTCCAAGCGTGGCGGCGCCGGCAGCCCCAACCCCTCGGACAAGGTCGGATCACTCAACCCGCCGCCGGCCGCCATCGTCGACGGCAAGTACAAGCAGTGGACGGTGAACCTCGAGGTGAACAAGTTCGCGCTCAACAGCTCCTTCGTCGTGTACTTCTTCATGGGCGCGCCCGCCAGCGGGCCCGAGGATTGGCTCTCGGACGTCAACCTTGTCGGCTCCTACCCCTGCCTGCGCCCCATGGGCGACGACCTGCCCGAGGACCTCAAGATCTACGGCACCATCCCGCTGACGCGCTCCATGCTCAACGGCATGGACGACGGCCACCTCAAGAACCTCGAGCCCGACAACGCCACCCCCTACCTGCGCGAGCACCTGCAGTGGCGCCTCACCAACATGAACGGCGCCGAGATCCCCGTCGCGTCCGTCCCCAGCCTCAAGGTCTTTGTCGCCGACCAGGAGGTCACGCCGCCCAGCTCCGGCTCCAACCACCGCAACGGCAGCGAGGCCTACCCCGTCTACGGCAAGGCCACCGCCCACCTTAGCGTCACCGAGGGCAAGGCCGGCAGCGCGCAGACGGGCGACGACTTCTTGCACAAGGTCGGCGCTGCCAACCAGGAGACCCCTGAGAAGTCTGGAAAGACTGAGAAGCACGAACACCATGAGAAGCATGAGCATCCCGAGAAGCAAGATAAGCCTGAGAAGCAGGGCAAGCCCGAAAAGCAGGACAAGCCCGAGAAGGAGGACAAGTCCAACAGCAACAGCGTAAACCACCATTATTACGTGAAAGGAACGTACCGACGCGCTGCCGTGTCGCAGTAAGTCGGCGATGGTGTTTCATGGATGTATGGCGTTTCGATCTACAATCACATAATTTCCCTTAGTCTTTATACGTTCTGTATATATATCGTAATTTCTAATATACCATCCAATTTCAATCCCAATTGAGCTTCTCGTGACCCACTGTACTAGGTCATGACTTACCATTCCGTCTCTTACGATTCAACCCTATCTGATCTAACATCTGCAAGCTTATGTCATCCTCATGGGCGTCCCCGATGTTAGTAACGCGCATAGGGCTAAGCGGGGCACACCGCAGATCTGGCAGGTCACGGCCGAACATCATGATCACCTATCGTCATGCTCCCCTCACCGGCGTAGTCGTCGTGTGGTTATTGGCTACTCTTTCGATCTTTCAGTATCCCGTTATCCCGTTAGACCGCTGTATCATTATGCCATTATAGGCATCCGGCGGCTAGTCGTTCCGGATTCCTTATACAGCAACATTTAGGTAACCCGGTGACACCTCCACCGAGTACGCCGTATTGGACCCTGTTTCCCCGTCGAGCTAAGGCATCCGAAGTCTGACATGCCTACCCGACGCTCATGTCCACCAATGAGCCATGTCTTATGAGCGGGGAAATGCCTTGGCGATGAGATGAATGGGCTAGACTATACTTTGATCATGTCACCACCAAAAGAAGGATATTCGGACAAGGATATAAGGAGCATGACTCGCCCGGAGAGCTTGAACTCTGGCTGGTTTATACTCCTCTAATAAAGGCGGTTGGTCCTCTCGTACTGCTACCATACCGGCCACCATTAGATCAATATGGCTATCATTGGGAGCAAAGAGCAACTTGGCGATCCTCGGCTTTCCAAGATCGCAGAAACCGACACCAAGAAATGGTACCAGAAACCGAACTTGAGGTTTTTGTACCTCATTCTCGTACCCTGCGGGTTGGGTGTTGAGTGGACATCGGGGTTCGACTCGTCCATGATGAACTCGCTTCAAGCCGTGCAATCGTGGGTGGACTGTAAGCCCCTCCGCCTAGAGCATCTCGGAGATAGAAGAGAGAGACTTCCCTACTGAACATCGCATCGCAGACTTTGATAACCCCACCGAAAGCCGCCTGGGTCTCTTGTCGGCCATCTACTCCCTGGGCGCCCTCTTGGCGATCCCCTTCGTGCCCACCTTGTCTCAGTACCTGGGCCGGCGGCGCACCATCTTGACCGCGTCGGTCATCATGTGCCTGGGCGCGGGCCTGCAAGCAGGGGCGCGCAACGCCGACATGTTCATCGCGTCGCGGTTCGTGCTGGGCTTCGGGATCCCCTTCGCCATCGTTAACGCGTCGGCGCTGATCGCCGAGCTGGCCTACGCCAAGGAGCGCGCGGTCCTGACCTCGCTCTTCAATGCCTCGTGGTTCGTCGGCGCCATCGTCGCCGCGGGCGTCACCTACGGCACCTTCCAGATGACGTCGACCTGGGCCTGGCGCCTGCCCAGCTTGCTGCAGCTCATCCCCAGTATGTGCCAGATCTGCTTCATGCCCTGGTGCCCCGAGAGCCCGCGCTGGCTCGTGTCGCGCGACCGGAGCGACGAGGCCCTCATCATACTCAAGGAATACCACACCGAAGGTCACCACGGCGACGAATTCGTGAGGCTCGAGTTCGCACAGATCCAGAGCACCATTGCACAGGAGCAAGCCATGGCTAAGAGCTTCGTCTGGGCCGACGTCCTCCGCGATGCGCCTATGAGACGCCGCTTCTTCCTGGCCTCCGTCATGGGCTTCTTCACGCAGTGGAGCGGCAATGGGCTCCTGTCCTTCTACATGAAGAAGATCCTGAACATGGTTGGAATCACGGATAATCGAACGGTTCAGAAGGTCATCCTTAGCAACACTTGCTGGGGGCTCATTAACGCAGTATGATGACTAAATTCCTTTTACCCCTAATTTGACTATTAAACTAGGAGCAATTCGTGTTGACTTGGCGAAGGTACCCATCGCCCTTATCGCGCCACGGTTCAAGAGACGCCACATGTTCTTGCTGTGCACGATCGGAACAGCGGTCGTATACACAGTCTGGACTATCGCATCAGCCCGATACGCTATGGAGAATACAGCATCGGCAGGCATCGCCGTGCTCGTCTTCATCTTCGTTTACTCGCCGTAAGTAGAGATCCGATTATCCGCACTAGTACTCCACTTGGCTCACATCAGGCCCCAGCTTCTACAACGTGGGATGGAACGCGCTGGCCTATACGTATCTGGTAGAGATCTTCCCCTACCAGCAACGAGCCAAGGGCATCGCCGTGGAGCAGCTGACAGTCCGCTTCGCCGTGTTCTTCAACACGTACGTGAATCCCATTGCGCTCGACCGTATTGGGTGGAAGTACTACATCGTCTACTGCGTCTGGATCTTGGTGGAGATTCTGACCGTCTGTAAGTCTTTGTCCCGCATGTTGAAGTCCAGTCTAAAGTGAATGTTACTGATCAGTTTCTTGTTGTAAGACATGTTCTTCCCCGAAACCCACGGTAGAAGTCTCGAAGAGCTTTCCTTCATGTTCGAGGACAAGGCCGTCCAGAACCAAGTCGAGAATAATGTCGACAAACAGCTGGAGATGGAACCCATTGATGTTGCGACTGTTGACAAAGACACCTCAAAGGTTTGATGCAAGTAGGAATTCACACGCGGTTGGGTTGTTGAAGTTAAGTTCAAGTTGAAGTGGTTGTATTGCATTTGAATATGCTTCTTGCTTTATTCTTGGTGGAAGCGACTGTATCTTTTCCAGCACACCCACAGTGCCTTTGCCTGTAGCTACACATTTTGTGTTGGTATATGTAAATGGTATCTTGAACGATTGTTTGAATGAGAAGAATTCAGACAGAAGAAATGAAAAGTGTCGCCCATGGTATCAACTATCCCCTGATCGCAAGCGACAAAACGCCAAAGCCCTAAAGTTGTTTTCCCCCAGAAAATAGTAAACAGATTACGCCATGGAGCCATCGTCAGAAAGTACGAGGCTCCTTTTCCTGTAGTCCAGGGCCCTCCTCACTCGGAAGTCCTCAGATTCCACGACACTTTCGGCGTCGCAATCTTCGCTGATTCGACCACCCGGGCTCGATGGGTCACAAATCCATGACATCTGCGACTGGTCCGCGATCCGATGAGCCCGGGGCGACGAAAGCCCCGACCAAGACCAGCGGGTGGAATCGTTTGCTCCCGATGCGGTGGGTAAGGTTTCTGATGACATCCGAGCCAGCGGACACCCGTCTGGCAGGCTGTCGTCTGACAGTTCAAGGTCCAGCCCGAATGTGGAAATCGAAAAGTCAGCGCGGTGGTGAACTGTGCCATCTCTGCTGTTACTGTTGCTATTGCTGTTGTCATCGTTGTTATTGTCATTGTTGTGGTTGCTATTGTCGTTGCTATTGTTGGCAATGGCGTTGGCGTTGGCTGCCGTAGCAACTCGTATATCCTGACGCTTGCAGGTGGTGACGCCTGGCATCCTCGAGTTGGTGAAGCCCGACGTCCTAGGGTTACTACAGGGCCCGAAGCTCGTGAGATATGATCTTGTTGGATCTGGGACACTTATGCCCAAGGCTTGGGGTAGGTGTCTGGTGAAGAATGGTTTCGTGGCAGGTACGGAGGCGCATATCTGAATACCGAGAGTTCATTAGCAACTTATTCTTAAAATGACAATTAATCCCATAAACTTACAATTCCAGTGTTCAACTCGACAGCGCTACTCCAAAATACGGAGCCAGCATGATATGTCAGGTCGTAATCGACGGTCATGTGGTACGTGATATATGTGCGGAAAACGCCCACACCGCACGCAATAAAGCCCAAACTGAAAAGAGCAATGACGACAAAGCGATGGTATCTTGTCAACTGCAACTTCATGACAGTGAGGATAGGTAGTAGAACCACAACAAAGTCGGTTACGGTGTTGATGATACCGGCGCTCAGGAGATGGGCGGCTTCGTCAAGACAGTTACGTGGTTGGTCCATGACGTTCCAATAACTCGAAATTGGTCTGAAGAAAGATTAGTTAGTAAGTATTATTCGATCTATGACTGGATTTGGAGGCGTTGTCGAGGCGCTGCAAAAAAGATGCTTCTTGGGTGGAAATAGGGGGTTTCGTACCTGCATTGCAACACGACAACAAGACAAAAGATGATCGAGTTCAACGAAATCAATGCTCCACAAACAGCCACGAACCTCTTTAAGTGCGGTCGACTTGCTCCGATCAGTCTGTATAAAGTAGAGAGAATGGACAGTTTAGTGAAACACGACGCGAAATTGAAGAGGTTGACTGCGACCAAACTATGGAGTTGGCCAATATTGTTAGAATATCACAGTTGTTATACACGCAATCGCTTCATGATAGGGGAACGTACACTATTTTCAACCCAGGCTTGAACTTGTATGTCTCTACATCGTAGATATGCACCCCCCACCCAACCGTTCGCTCGGCTAGTATGGCAATGCCTGTGAATCCTGTTGCAAATAGCTGGTTCAATCGGCATCTGTTAGTCCTGCAAGCATGAGTCTGTCGTAGGGGTAGAAATAAAAGGTCGCATACGTATGCTGCTAGCATGAAAGCATCGTCCATCCCGAACCCTTTCGTGGTGTGTATGCGGGTATACATACGGATTATGATCATGACTGTGACGACGCCGGTGAGGATATAAACCGCGATCTCCCCGGCTGGTCCCTGACCCCGTGGATTTTCGTAGTCGGGCTTTGGCCAGCTGGCGATGACCTCAGGGGGCGGGAACTTCATTGTCGGGCTGGGTGCGGACGCCGTCCAACTCTTCTACCTTTGAATAGACATTAATACCCGAACAGGTCTGTATGCCTAAAGGGGCTTTCGAATAGGGCAGGCAAAGATATTATAGCACATAAACATCAGGTGGAGAGAGGAGGCGTGCTCCGTACTAGGGAAGAGGATTTCCATATATGCAGCCGAATGCAACACACCCCAACGTCTCCTGTTCCTAGCGAGTGGATATTTCTTCCAGAGGAATCGAATGATATCGCCAGCAAGCAAGTCGCAAAGCCCAATGCACGATCCGGTCCGCGATCTCGCATGCGCCTACGGACAGCGCCACCCGCTAAAGGCGTTGAAACTAACGCACTTCCCCCTCGACAAGACAGGCTTCAAAAT
Organism: Apiospora koreana; assembly: GCA_017163955.1. Classification (NCBI taxonomy): domain Eukaryota; kingdom Fungi; phylum Ascomycota; class Sordariomycetes; order Amphisphaeriales; family Apiosporaceae; genus Apiospora; species Apiospora koreana. The sequence continues at coordinate 446,988 of JAFHKQ010000008.1, forward strand.
GGATCTGCCATATGAAGTCTATTGATGGCAAATGGAGCCTTCCGTGGCCCCGTTCTATGAAATATGGAGTTGTGACTTCAAAATGTAGGTGATTCATCAGTTGTCATATTGGCCTTGAAAGTTGGCTGCGCAAAATCTTTTACGTGAGTCAGTTTGTATAATTGCTTTTTGACCCTGTCTGCAGCGGACAGTGTCCGCGACTACTTCACCGCGGGGTCTTTCTGGTTTCATATCTAACTAAGGTCTTTCGAATTGGGTCGACTCGTAAAACGTTGTCGCCTGGTCTCGAATTCTTCCTGTGTTGATTTTGCCGACGGCTCAAGCCAAACTCGCTACAACGCACCGGTCTGTTTGATAGAAGTATGATTTTAACTTTCAGTATATTAATCACTCATTCGTATAAGGATATAAAATCAGTATACTGCAGCTCGCACGGAAATTTTCTATGGGGCTTGCACTATGCGTTGCAAAGCAGCCTCGCGTGAAGACACTTGCTATTCGATGACATGTTCTTTCACAGGATTTATGACGCATAACCTGAGAGAGCCCACGTGATTATAAAGTCAGAGACAGGTCGGAGCCGAATTCACGGACATGAGCTCTGCATGATGGTACTGGCAGGGACGCAAGGCAGAGCCCATCTCCACGACTGCACGTCTCCTTAGGGGCTCCAATAACCGATCGGAGATCACTGCATGCGGGCACCGGGCGTATCGGGTTGACCACTCACCTCTCCATGAATGATGTCCCACTCATCATCTGCGAGTCTGCAAATCGTTCGGAAAGGGAGTCAAAGGACATGGGATGAAACGGAGAAAGACCACTTATTATGCACCATGATTGTCCACCCCCCTGTCCTTATCTATATACGTTTCTGGAGAACCCCTCGAAACGAGCCTCCTAGTCGCGGAGATAAAAGCACGAACGACGGGTTGAGTTAACCGAGACCGCTTCAGATATCTTCACATGCTCATCTTTACATCGCCTAGCTGCAGAATCCTGGTATGCCAGGTCTTGTGTTTCTTGACTGGGCCTTCTGGCACTTCGGATGGCTGCGAACCTGGGCTGCCTCTTGACCCCGGTCGTGGCTTGGCACCCTTTGGAAGGTCCACCATCTGCCCTGAAAATGCGGCCTATCGTGACGTGCATACCGACTTCAATCTGATATGTCAAATTCGCAGGATGCTATGTGCCGGTAACGACCATGACCTCTGCACAGCAGATCATGAGAACCTTACAGCCTTCGTATACAACCCTAATCGGACATTACGGTCGGGTTCGATAATGACGAGCAGCATTTGCTAGCAGGGAGGGGTAGGAGAGCTGAATGTCGTCTCCGGCTGCAATCTCAAGTTGGTATGTGTCAAAACTACAAAATCATCATCGTTCGACTCTTCGATTGAACAAGCCTCTTTTGCATGGATGTCTATGAGAGCCAGGGGTTCTTCAACCTCGAAGACCAACGGCTGCGTGGAAACACTAATAGTTGCTTTGGACTGGCAAATTTTTGATTGCAGGAAAAAGCAAATACACGGACGATATCGACTCAATAGGGAAACCACATCGCGGTACCCAATTTCTATAGAGATGTAATAACAGAACTTATATAGCCCAATTGGTCCCTCTGCTCATTGCGTCGTTACATCTCGCCTGTTTCATCTCTTACTTCGTTTGCCCGGATCAGACACCCGCCCATCGATCCGATCACCTTCCCGCCGCTGCCGCCCACCAGCGTCTTGATGGGTGTCAAGCCAACGTGATTAGCCCACTTAGTGAGCGAGAAGCTGCAGAATTAGCCTCGACGAAAAGAATAACCACGCAGCCACTTTACGCGCTCGCTTCTCTGTCTGTCAACCTCGCTTAGACAAGAAGCTAGCTTCGATGACAGGAGCGAACCCTTGAACCAAGGCCCCATATCCACAATACTACGCGAATCTGCACGATCCTTACCAGGCCAGGTGCCCTGCTGATATTGCTTAGGGTTGGCTATCTTGTTTCACACCACCTACAAGTATCAGAGGTGTAGTGAAAAGGAGGGGGGAGGTATTATAATCTTGGCCGTGCCTAGATGACCAACTCGAAATTAAATAGGAAGGAACATGATCGATCTCATCCGATACTTGCTTACAGTTTAGTTGCCACTGCGTGAGCCTTTCGAGGCTATGGCAACTATCGAGAGAAGACCCGCCGATTCCCGGAGGCTGCCCACATATATATGTAACCAGGACTCGTTCGGATATCAATCCTCCTGGGTGGTGGTGATCATTTGTTGCTTGGTCTGTTCTGAAAACGGACAAAACCTCCGAGAGGTCTAAATTGATAGATAACGGGGCTCTTAGTAACTACAACCTTAAAACTTACGACTGATACTTGTGCTCTCATCCTTGCCAATCCGATATTTTACGAATGTCCGAAGGCTGCTGATTACATACGAATTTGAGCCCCCCTGATATCGAACAACCGAAACCCTCAAGCAACCAAGCCTTACACCTTTTCCCTGTGGCAGATACGTGCAGCATGTCGATGAGTATAGCTATCGTATGCGAGTAAGATCTTGTCTGCTTCGAGCATACTGCCCACTGTTCCTTACTAGTGGGTGATTCGGCTAGCACGTGGACTTGGGTGTTTCATGATAATGATCGGTTAACAACTATCGAGCCAGAGGTGTGGCTGGAATGTCATTTTTACTAGAGTGATGTCGATGCTGCAGGAGCTGGTGCAGTATACTCTTCTGCCCTGTTTCGTCACTGTGTCCAGCCTATCTATTCGCTCTGGGTATAGTACCACTGACCGCACTTGTGAAGCGAAGTGGCCATCTTTGGAAAACTCTTTCCATGGATCGCGGAGACATCCGGACCAGCAATTGAGCCGCGCGCCCTCCCCCTCCTTCCGTGACTTTGACGCCAACCAGGTATCTTGGTTTAAGGCGTGGCCAAGCAAAGCGACATCATCTCCCCGCCATGCTGTAGCCTGGTGGTTCATTTCTTTTCTGCCCCTCCTCAACTGCCCACACGGAGTCGATCCAGGAGTCGATCCAGGCTATACGACCTTTGTTCCAGCTCTTTTACTCTAACCTCTCTCTTTCACAGGTGCTTTCACCATACACGCGGTAGTGGCAGCTACTGCTGTTCCGGTGGGGCTACCCCCTCATCACGAACTGCCTGGACAATCGGGCACGAAATCAGCAACTGCAATTTTACTTTACTATCCTGTCTACGTGCGAGCCAGGAGCTCAACACATCATCTCAATATTCATACCCCCCACGACGATATCCATTTGCGCGTGTTGCTCGGTCTTGAGAGTAGTAAGGTAGTGGTACCCTTGACCTAATTGACGATCATATTGTTCAGGGAAAATATCCATCCGAGATCCGCTGTTATACCCCTGTCCTATATCATAGAGTTAAGACACCACACCTCTCTCTGTCTCTTGACGGCAGTTTGGCGATGATGACGATGATATCATCCGAATTTCGACCCAATACCTGATGATAGACATGCCAAAAGGCGTGAAGCTATCTCGTATCCCCTCGCCACTTGATTGCCTGATGATTTGCTTAATATGGAGGTTACAATATGCAACTTTGAGCACAATATATGGGATGGCTGCATCCATCCACACAGGGTTGTCATCACCTGGGTCTACCTGGATCTAGTAAACAAGAGTAAAGTCGTTGCGCTTCCCGCCCTGATCGTCAAGTTCCGAGCGCCTTGTGGCCCTGAACCCATGGCTTTAGCCACCGATTTCATCGTCTGCACCACGCAATCGCCATCAGTGCCAACAAGATCGGGATGGTCTTCACGCCATCTCGTCACCATGCTAGAAGTTCCCAGACTGTTGGCCAGATCCCCTAGTGTGATGGCGGAAGAACCACCGTAAAAGTCGTCCCGGCCAGACTCAAGCTTTCCATCCCTATTCCATTCACGCCGCACAGATAAGGACTGTGGGAATGCAGTGATAGGCGGATTGACAGACCAAGGCATTCGGAGATTGGCGTACATGGTCCGAGAGGTGTTATTGGCGGGAAGCTCGTAAGGGCCCAAAATATCGTCTTCTAGATGACTCAGAGCTCTTTGTACTTCGCCTGCGTTGGGTGTCGAAGGATCTGCGGGGTACATCGGTCAGCTCCGGTGGGGTTATGGGTGTTGATGTTGTGGTGCAAGGCGCTTACGGCAGTAGAGCGACGAATTTGCCCAGAGAGCGACAGTACCCCCAGGCTTGACCGTTCGGGCTGCTTGGTGCCAAAATTGATCCATATCGAACCAGTGGGCCTGGATTGGGTTCATCTGTCAGGTAAAATGTGCTCAAGGGCGAAGGCGACGTCAACGTACAGCCATTGCTGCGGTTAGCAAATCCACCGAAGCAGGCTCCAAAAAACTCGACCGGTCGAGTTCTTCGGCCCCAAGGACCTCATACTGGATCGCGGCATTCTCTCTAGTCTTGCCGCCGAGCTCGATTGATTTGGTAATCATCTCGCGTCCGGGATCGCACCCCACGGCCCGGGCGAAGTGGGCTGCGAGTTGACGTGTCGCTGTCCCTGTGCCGCAACCTACATCGAGTACCGTGTCAAGGTGACCATCCTGTGAAGTGTGATAAGCAAGAACCTCGCTATATATCGCGCTCGTATGCACCACGATATGCTGCATAGGAAGCGGCCTGCTTGGGTGTGTAGTGGCGGAATGTGGGATCGGCCATAATGTTCTGCATCGGATCGGCTTTCTGTTCAGGGGGAAGGGGTTTCGTGGATGAATGATTGTGGACAAGAAGTTTGTTTGAATTGGAGAATGCCCACAAGCTATTCTGCAGGTACCCTTGCCGGTCCCGTGACCCCTGACCGGTCGAAGAAGTTTCGTAGTACATGCATGCATTGGTTTCCTAGAGAATGCTATAGGGCACAAGTGTGTACGAGTTATTAATGAATATTCGACTGCTTCAGAATTGGTTGCTTTATCTTTAAGTATATTCATGTAGAGTTGCCTGCATTCGAGCCTAGTCATTTCATGGTCGCAGCTCACTGCTTGCAGACCATTCCTTGGCTTCCCTCGCTGCGTCCCGCTTAAAGGAACCCTCAACCCCATCGAATGCACACACCTGTCAGAAGATAGCAAACTTCCACCGATCTGGAAGGCAACTTTCACGGATCCTAAAGGAACGTGACGAACTTGCTCGCAGGCATCAGGGATTGCCGCGATATGTTTCTGTTGCTACACTGCGATCCTTGGTATTGGTATTGGTATTAACCCTAGTGTAAGGGGCTTCCGAATTATTATCGAACCAACCGGCCATGACACCAACAAAGGAAAATTTTCCCAAAGTCATCCAGCATATGCGGGTTTGCTGGACTGGCAGAAACTTGGTTGAAGTACTCAACATGGCCGAACGCAGGTGTGAAATCAGTGGCAGTGTCCGTGGCGACTGGGAGACCGCGAGTGGCTGTGGTGACGGTGGTGGCTATCGTGGTGGTGGTGGTGGTGGCGATGGCCCGAGTCCCGGGACCGCGATCGGGAGCGGGAGCGGTGAGGGGGAGGGAGCGACCCGTATGCGAGTGACTCCTGCTGCTTCCGCTTCTCCTCCTCTTTGCGGTCGTCTCTCCAGTCGGAGATTTTGTCCTGGCCCTTGTGTCCCATGAATGCGCCGATGAGCGCGCCGGCCACCGCGGCGGTCTTGCTGCCGCCCAACGAGTTGCCTCCAAAAGCGCCGGCGGCACCTCCGGCCAAGGCGCCCGTGAGTCCGCGATCCTCAGTAGGACCTCCGCCTAGGCCGCGACTGCCGGGCTCGCCCTGGCCACCACCGAATTGGCTCTGACCGCCGTATTGGGCCTGACCGCCGCCGGACGCTCCCGGGCCGCCGTCTTGACTCTCGGCGAAGCTGTTTTGAGGAACAGGGGTGCTGTAGTATGATGATGACTCTCCTTGTCCACCGCCGTGTTGTTGAGGCGGGTAGCCACCCTGCTGATAGCCGCCCTGTTGCTGCTGGTAACCACCTTGTTGGTAGCCACCCTGCTGGTAGCCACCAACTGACCGGTAGCCGCCTTGATCTTGGTTGTAGTATCCGCTCATTGTGATTGATCAAACAATTTCTTGTATAAATGCCGTAGTAGTCTCGAGAGATAGACTAAGCTAGATATCGGGTAGGAGGGGGGGACAGGCTGGCTTAATATAGCAACGTCGTGGTACCATCCGCCCCCGGCCTACCGGCTGCCATGAGGGGACTTATTGGCAGTAATACGAGCAAGTTTGCGTCGGGTAGTAACTTGGCGCCAAGTATGGGGGCTGTGAGACCGACATGAAAAGCCAGAGGCCGGAATGCCGACGTCTTACGTATGCTGCTCGAAGATTCATCATTCGCCGGCTGTTGGGTGCCGTGAAAGGAGGGTCCAGCGAGCCGAACAGCCGGGTTGTCCCTCTGACTGTTGACGGCGCCGTGAGAGCTGATTGGCCGCGTGGCTCATGCACAGTCAGGTGGGTGCTACGGCCTGCCCGGTTTTTAGTACGGATGACCTTGGTGCTTGGCCTCGAAAATCCACGCCCCGGTTTTTCTAGCGTACAGTATACTTTGATCAGAATACAAGATTCTACCTAGTTGAGTCGATTAAATCTTGTATAAGGCCATATGCGATTTTCAGATGTAAAAGGTACTAACTAGCCTTGGCTTTTTCAGCTCCAACCACCACCCACCACCCCTGACCCCTAACCCCCACGATCCACTCCTGCCTCAATGCCCGATACGGCCGTGCGAGCCCTGCCGATTCTGGAGGCGGACCCCTGGCAACCTGGTCACGAATAGTGTGGAACAGGATGCCACATAGGCTGTTCAGATCATCGGATGATGGCCGTCTCTACCGCATGTCCAGTTCAATAGTTGTTCTGTTCTTGCATGGTGAGGTGAGAGGGTCACGACGGGCCGCATGTGGGCCCTGCTGTCACTCTCAAGCTTTCCGGGCTCTTGGTCCGGAGAGAATCGTGCACACCCATCTTGTATTTCCTCTTTACTCCTGATCATATCTCCAGGGGGCTCACAGCAGTCTATAGACCAGGGTTACCATCCTATCCAGGGCTTCGAGCTGCAATGACTTACAAGCCGGACTCTAGACATTTCAATCCGATCCAGGAACTGGTCTGTTAGGTTCATCGTGTCATCCCAAGCTATACTAGACTCAGGTAGCGCGTAACTGTATTTAGCATTTGACGACAGGTGATGTATATTTCAACCTCAAACTCCGGATTCTCCGGCTTCACACTGAAACGACTTCGCACTGGTGTAGTATTGGGCGAACATCAGAAGTAAATATAGTCTGACTTGAAAGCTCCTTCTTTTACATACGACCACATCCTGCTGAATACTAGGGATCCCGTCCGCTCTCCCATATATAAGCAGCAGAGAGCCGAATTAGTACTAGGGTCGGTGACGACCTGGGAATCCTCGGTGTTGTATGTTTTTGTCTTTTTGTCTGCCCATACACAGACCCATCAGTCGCCATGTCTCAAGCAATGCCTTCAAAACACTCTCCAATCTCTTTCTCAAACCTCCTGCGGATAGCCCTCCGATCGACCTTTTGCGTGGCGGTGACCAACCCCTGTAGAGAACAGTTTTTGTTAGCAAACGATGACGATAACGCCTCTCTGATGAGACATTTGCATAATCGATCTTCACTTACACTGGCTGGTGTCCACTCCTCATCCGTGACCACGACACCTGACACAATCTCCATCCCGCCGAGCCCGGCACGTCGACCGGTCGCCTGGAGATCCCTGAGGATCAGGTTTCGGACCTTGGGGTCGCTGTGCATGATGTGTTCGTCGACTCCCAGCCGCTGTTCTTTAGCTTTCGCGGCCAGCACCTTCTCATTGACCATGACGACGGCGATCGGGCGCGCGTACCCGGCGTCTGCCTGGACCATGACATTGGCCACGACCTGGCTGCCGCGGTAGACCGCCTCCACTTTCTCGAGGGCGATGTACTCGCCGCCCTGCATCTTGACGAGGTTCTTCACGCGGTCGATGATGCGCAGGTGGCCGTCGGCATTGAACTCCCCGATGTCGCCCGTCCGGAACCAGCCGTCGGGAGTGAGCGCCTTACTCGTTTCCTCCGGGTTCCGGAAGTATTCCGTCATAATGGGCATGCCCCTGAGCCAGATTTCGCCTTGGGGAACCCTTGTGTTGTCGACATCGGTTAGGTAGCCCAGGTCCGGGATCGACACCAGCTTCGCCTCGCAGGAGCCCGGGATCGGTCCGATGGCGCTGAACGTGTACTCGAGCGGGGAGCCCAGGGCGCCGGCGGCGCACGTCTCGGTGAGGCCATACCCGGCCATCATGGGGGCCAGGACCAGGGAGACGAACTGTTTGGTGGAATCCGAGATGCCGCTGCCGCCGTTGAAGGTGAAGCGGAGCTGACCGCCGGTGAGCTCGCGGACCTTGCCGAAGACGACGCCGTCGAAGATGGATGCCCCGGGCAACTTGTTTCGAACCATGAAGCTCTTGTAGCTCAGGGCACCCCGGAACAGGGCCCGCAGGATCGGGCTCGAGGTGTCCAGCCGGGACATGACGCCCTTCCGTATGGTCTCCCAGATCTGCGGGACGCCGGCCATGACGGTTGGCTTCAGTTCGCGCATATCCCCTGCGCAATTCTTGACCGAGCTATCCGCCAGGGTCCGCGGGTTCCCGTACCCGAGGGTGCCGCCAATGAAGAGGACAAGGTTCTCAAGGGCCATCTCGAGAATGTGCGCGAGCGGCAGGTAGGCGAGTACGCGTTCCTTATCGCTGACGCACTCGTCCACGCAGGTATAAAGCCCAGCGACTGTGGTGGCGTAACCGTTAGTAGATAATGAGCACGCGACATGGAGAAGAGCGTTACTTACCTCCAGCCACCAAAGACTGGTGGGTAATGCATGCGCCCTTAGGAACGCCGCTTGAGCCCGAAGTGTACATGATGCAATACAGGTCCGAACCCTTGGCGGGCACCGGATCCACGGGGTTCTCTCGGCCGAGGGCGAGCAACTCCTGGTAGGTGATGAGCCTGGTTTCGGGATGGCTCGTCCTGAATTCGTCGATCTCGTGGCCGGTGCCGAAGATGCACTCCTGGTTTATGACGAGGGTCTTGACCTTGGACGCTTCGAGCGCACTGCCGGCGAGGGTCGGCAGTAGGTGTGGGTCGATATACATCACCTCGCACTCGGTTTGGACGAGCGAGTGCTTGACACCCTCGGCGCCGAGGGTGTCATACGCCGTGGCTATGGGGATAGACTGAGAGGCACACGCGTGCGACATGGAGATCCAGCTTACACTAGGGTAGTGGGGTCTAAGCATCGTTTCCTACAGAAGTAAACGAAGAAGACTTGGGGTTCAGAAGCGGTTGCTCACCTGGTAGTGCCGAAGAGATGAAGCTTCTTGTCAGGCCCGAGTCCCAATTGGCGCAGCCCACAGCCAAGCTCGAGGATGAGCTTTTCATATTCCTTATAGGTGATGAAGGAATAGGGGGACAGCTCGAACAGCTGCCATTCTTTGCTGACTTCTTTGACCTGCCCGTCGACGTTCTTCTGGACCTTCTTGTTCTCCTTGTGCAGCTTGATGAGCTTGCGGTGGCCGACGGCGTGGTTATCCGGGTAAAGACGCGCGCTGCGTCGGATGATGTCGAAGACGGTGTGGACGCCGTCAGCCGGGGATGTGACGAGGCCATCCTTGTACTTAGTGTGTCGACGCGGGATAGTCTCGGCGTCAACTTTGGAGTAACCGGGCGCCTCAACAGTGAACGGAGGCTTATTCACTTGGCGTAGCGGCATAATTCCCGTGGTGTAAGCCATGGCGGGCAATTTGAGACAAGACGGAGTCGGCGTACCAGCGTAGAGAGAGTTTGGTGAGTTGAGATTAGGAAACTGCAGCTACGATCAGGCATCTGGCGACGTAAGATGAGAGAAGATGATGACTGCTTACAGGGAGCCCATCTGAGATGACAGCTTACGAATAATTCCTCCGGCTCTACTGGGCAGGCTTGGCGAGACCCTACGTAGTTGGATCACAGCGATACTATTAGTCCCCTGACCCCTAGCGTGTGCGCCACTCACCAGCTTTTACATTTCTCGTCTCTGTCTATCCACGTGTGCCTCGGCTGTCAGCTTGGTTGTCCTTCCCAGTCAGCGTGAAGCACGTACGTAAGCTGCATACGGAGGTCTCTGCCCAGTTCATCGTTTGACCCAAGTCACCCAGCCGGCGACCTTGAGTACCAACACACGGTTATGGTGATAATGGAAAGGAGTAAATTGGGGGGTAGAACAGTCCAAGTATTATTTGTAGTTTACGTAAAGTCGCGAGCGTGAGCGTACGCATGCGCAGTTATTGCTTAGTGAAAAGCGGAAAAGGGGGCCAGAAGATCCAATTAGCAAGCATTGTGGCCTTTCGCTGGCGAACCTCGAGGCGCCAGTGACACAGTTGCAGGCTGGATGAAGATTGAACAACGTTAGGTTTGAAAACACGGGCAAAACTCAAAAACACAAGTTACCCCTATTTTTCCATTCGTCACTCCCAAATTCCAACACTCCATACACAGTGCAGAGCGCGCAACACCGACAAGCCTAACAATGAAGCATACCGGGACATGTTTTGCGGGGTCGATCTGGCATCTAATCGCCTATGCCACTTCGGGTGGTACCACAGAACGAAATACCGAGCGAATGAAAGCGGCGCATTGTGACAAGGGGCGCTGCGCCAAGAACTCGTGGCTGCAGCTTTCAGGGCTACTACCTCAAGACGAGATGAGAAGCTGAAGTCCTCTGCGTGGGTGCAATTCGTTGATTTGTGTACGCCGCTTTCTGGTTTCGTGTGGAGGCTTCTCCGAGATCAGTTCTGAACAGAGTGTTGGTGTGTGAAAGACATACTTGATTCCCAACGCTCTAGCCAGTCATAATTTATGAAAGCATCTTTTCTTGGTACCTTGCACCTTGCCCTGCGTCAACCTAGCAGCCATCGACAGCATGGTAGGCGGGCGAGAGCGTCCAGTGCCCATGATTGAATGGCTGAACTGACCGGCGTCCGCGCAGGAACGAAACCCTCGGGACCACCCGGGACGAACCTTGGGGAGCGGCAACGAGTCAGTACCGTGGAGACTGGCCATCATGCTTTGCTGATAGTTCCTGCAGGACTCATCCGGAATCATACGTATGCACAAGCGATATAGGCATGACTGCGTTCTGGGTCAGACGACAAGATTGTCCAGCAAAACGCACGGCCAGCTTGACTAACGACACCTGTATCGCGTCGGGCGATGTATACCAGGCGGGGGACGCAAGCCAGATGTTACATAGCAACCAAACCAAAGAAAAGGAGTGCCCCAACGCGGATATGAGCACGTCCGAAGTCATGGATACCGCCATGGACCTCGACACCGTCCCGTCGGTACCCTTTTATGAGCCCTTGAAGCATAATGAGATCCGCCTAGCCCTCGTGGAGCCGAGCCCCAACGGCGGCGACGATGGGGCCCTGAGCGTCCGGCTCTTCCCCGCCAACATTCAGGCCCCGCTCCCCTACGACGCCATCTCCTATGTATGGGGCGACGACACAACCAACACCGTCCCCATTCTCTGCGATGGCATATCCGTCGGTATCACCAAGAACCTTCACTGGGCCCTGGCGCGGGCACGGGAGCACCGCCACGTCAGCAGCACCTCCTCCGCTACCACTGCTGCCACCACTGCCGACCCTAACACTGCCTCTGCCGCCGTCGTCGTTTGGGCGGACGCCCTCTGCATCAACCAGCACGACGCCGCGGAGCGCGGCGAGCAGGTCGCGCTCATGGGCCGGATCTACGCCGGCGCGCGCACGGTGCTGGTCTGCATGGGCCCTAACCTGAGTGACGGCGGCGGGTCCCACGTCGCGTCGCTGCTGCGCGACTGGCAAAAGGCCTGCTCCATATCCTTCGACCGGAGGAACGTCAAGGTCGACCCCAACATCCGGGACGAGCGGCGGTGGCGGGCGCTCGGGGCGCTGACGGGGGCGCCCTGGTTCGAGCGCGTGTGGGTGCTGCAGGAGGTCGGGCTGGCGCGGGACCCGCGCGTCATCTACGGTGGTAGAAGGGGGTCTGAGTTTGGCGGCGACGCGGTTGACGCCGCTCCTGGCGCGGCGGAGGAGTTTAGTTATCGGTTGCTGCGGCAGGTGGTCGCGTGGACGCGCCAACGGCAGCCGGATTTTGCGGCGCTCGTGGGGATCGGGGGCTTGCATATTCACGATTGGTGGGACTGGTCACAGCTGCGGGCGGCGGGGGGAGGAGTCGGGTTAGGGGGGCAAGTCGCCCAGCAGCCGTGGCATTATCAGTTCCTGGACCTCCTGGACCACGGTGCGCTGCTGCGGTGCCGCGACCCGCGCGATCGCGTCTACGCCTTCCTCGGACACCCGCTCGCGGCCGCGGCAGGGGGGTCCATCGTCCCCGACTACGCCAAGCCGAAGGTGCAGGTCTTTCACGAGACCACGCTGGCCCTGCTCCGCGACTCAGGCGTCCGGACCCTGTCGTCGGTGGAGCATGATGCGCAGACCATCGAGGAAGACGCGCCGTCGTGGGTGATCCGGTGGGACGTTACGCCCACGTTCAATAATGTCTGGTCATCGCACAACCAAGGATACATGGCTGGTGCAGGTATCGGCGCGGGCGGGTCCCTGGCGTTGGACGGGGACTGCCTGCAAGTCGAGGGCGTCGTGGTAGATACCATTTGCGCCGTGTTTCCTGTCAAAGTAGTGCCTAACCAGCTGCAAATACCTTTCACCTCCGCGAACATCGACCACTGGCAAGATCTCGCCCAATTCGCTTCCGAGCTCGAGCAGAACTCAACAGCGCCATTTGCGTACAACACTACTGTCAAAGCTGCCGTCTTGGTGCATATCCTGTGTGGCCATCCATGGGACGGCCAAGACCAAGAAACCGTTCTTCTGCGCGTGTACTCCGAGTATCTCTCGTGTCGGCAGGCAAGCCATGTTGACACGGCACAGAAAGCGGGGCCGTTCTATTGGCGAGCCGAATCCCTCTGCCGGGGTCGCGCCTTCGTCATCACCAGCAAAGGTTATTACGGCCTAGCGCCGGGCATCTGCCGCCCAGGCGACGTCTGCGCCGTCGTGCAGGATGGTGCCGTGCCGCTTCTTCTCCGGCCGCAATCATTGGCGCTTGGTGGTGGTAAAGGCTCGGCAACGCCCAGGAGACTGGTTGGCGAGATGTATCTGCATGGCTTTATGGGAGGGCATGCTGCATCAATGGTGGGAGAGGGAATACTGAGGAAGGGGTTCATAAGGATACGGTGATTTCGTCGTCTTTTCTTCCGGGTCAAGCCTCACACGCGCGTATGTGCAAGCTGAGAAGTAGCAGAACTTCAGAGCAGCATCGCTCCGATGACACACAAGGAGAGCATTAAATATGAAGAAGGTATACGGGCAGGTTAACTTCCACGCCTAAGTCTCTTCTTGCCACCCATATCTCAGGGAAAGGCACGCGCAATAGTAGTAATACGTTGATATCTTTTCTTCCTCATCTTCATCTTCATCTTCTTCATCTTCTTCTCCTTTCTCTTTCTCTTTCTCTTTGCTGACGCACCATTTCCCATAGTGCTTGCCCAAACGCGCCTCGTGAGGTCAACCCCATCTGTTTGTTTTTGAAAACACCCGATGTTGGGAGAGAGGATGAAAAACAAAAACCCCGAACCCCATTGAAAACGAGTGGGATAGTGTTTGTAATAGTAAACAAGATCCAAATAAAAAATAGAGTCATACATCAATAATCTGTCATCCATCTGCCCCTAATAAAGAGCCCAAGCTAGCTTACCTAGCCTGCGGCTGCTGGTAGCTGCTCCTGCTACCTTCCCTGCGTGGGCATCTCGCCATACCTTCCACGAACCTGAGTGGTATCGTACGCATTAATGACGCGCGTCTGACTCTCGTCTGCCGCACTGAAAGCGTAGCCACGCTGTTTTCGCATTCGCTGGACTTGACGCACTTTGCGAATGGCTTTTTGGAATTGTTCCATTCTATGCGACCACGTTAGTATTGCTGAAGACACGAGAGAACAAAGATGCAGAGGGGGGGACATACCTAGGTCTATAATCCTGGATGTTGTATTTCTGGATCTCTTGGATGTGGTGGTAGGTCTGCGGGCGGTACATGCGCTTGGCGTACTTCCACGCGAAGTCGCGGAGCAGACACAGGACGGCCAAGACGACCGTCTGGAGCCAGAAGACGGGCGAACTGAAGAGCTTGGGTACGAGGCCATCATACTCGGTCGAGAAGTGCAGCATGGGCGCCACAGTACCGTAGACGGCAATAAACACATACCAGACAGCCATGCTGCCGGGGATGGCCATAATGTGGTACTTGGTCCAGTTGTTGGTCACCAGCGCCGCTTTGCCGAGCACGGTGGCCAGCACAGCACCATAGAGAGCAGTACCCCACACCCAGTGACCCGCCGTCGTCCCGTCGCCGAGGGAAATATCGCCGTACCAGATGAGCTCGGAGCCGCCGTAGAGAATAAGGGAGTGGTACATGGCGCTGAGGATCCACTGCGAAAACACCTTGAGGGTAAAGAACTGGTTCTGTTGGCCGATGGAGTAAAGCTGTGGGTAGCGATCCAAGAGACGCGCCGAGATGAACTGGTCAAGAATACCCAGTACGAGCGGAGGAAGAACAGTGTAAAAGACGTTGTAGAACGAGAGAGTCCATGATTCGTAGATAACCGCACCCGAGAAGACGTTTTGGAACGTGTACTACGACCGTTAGCTTGAGACAGAGAAGATGAGTGACTGCTTCGCGTTGCACACTTACCCAGAATTGTGTCATATACAAGGTGATGTTCTTGTAGAAAGAGAACAGGATGGTCTTGCTCACGCGTTGATAACTCCAAGCACCGTGAACGAGCGTCAGCTTGCGCAGGTATCTGAACTGCGCAATCGAGAGATCGGCACTTCGCGCAGCTTGAAGACCTTCGAGACCACTGATACCAACACCAATATGGGCGGCCTGGATCATAGAGACATCATTGGCTCCGTCACCAATAGCAAGGAGGATTTCAGGAGAGTACTTTTTGACCAGCTTGACCACCAAAGCCTTCTGCAATGGGGAAACACGGCAACAGATAACCGCTTTGCACATAACAGCCAAATCGTAGAACATCTTCTCCATGTCCTTCTCCAGCGCAAAAGTGAGCGACTTTCCGTCAATGACGAGTGCGAGCGTGTCCATCTCGATGGCGCCTTCGGCGTTGTTCCGGATGGCTTCGAGCTTTTTATGCATATTGTCGCGGGTCATGGCAGCATTTTCCTCGTTGATAATCAACAGCGTCATGTCCTCGCTCAGCAGCTTGGAACTCATGCCAATGTTGATAGCAGTCTCTTGCCGGTCTCCTGTCAGAACCCACACCTTGATGTTTGCCTGTTGCAGGGTGTGAATAGTCTCGGGAACGCCGTCCTGTAGCCTGTCTTCGATAGCAGTCGCTCCCAGGAGGTAGAATTCGCGCTCAATCAGCTCGGCTGCCTTTTCCATTTCGTCGGCTCGGTTACCGCCAACTGTCGTCTGGGCTTTGTCAAACACGGCATACCACTCTTGGAACTCGGTTTCGGGAATCTCTCGCATGGCCAAACACAGTGTGCGCAAGCCTTCGGCAGCGTACTCCTCGAGGTGCAACAGAGTGGAATCCACATGAGGGTTGTTGTCGTTTAGCCGCTCCAAGATGACAGTGTCTGCACCCTTGCAGTAACAGCGGATCTTTCCATCCGGGCACCGAAAGATGGCGGACATTCGCTTTCTCGTCGAGTTGAATTCACACACAGCCAGAAGTTGGTATTCGTATTCTTTACCTTCGACCTCAATGATCACAGCCCTAGGCTTTCGAGCCACAAAAGTATAGCCCATGCTCACAGCACCTTGCACCAAAGCTCCCTCATCGGGGGACGCGGCCTGATACTTGATCTTGCCGCCCTTGGACTCATCCCGCTCGGGAATGACAGTATGGCATGTCGCGAGCAAAGCTAGGAAATGGTGAATAGCAACGGAGGACTCGTGGGATTTCAGATTCTCGGCAAGGCGCTTGAAGTCATGGATTCCCACCTCGATACCGTCTTGGAAGGTTGCTCGCCGATCCTCTGGCACGTCTTCGGCATACTGGATGCCACCAACGCTCAACTGTTTAAACTCCATCATGTTGCAGGTCAGAGTGCCCGTTTTGTCGGAGAAAACGAAGCCCACCATACCCAACTCCTCGACCAGACTCGACGTTCGGCAATTTGCCGGCGTGTTTGTTGGCTCGTGGTAGATGTCCAGATCGTCGTTAATTAGAATACCATGCCAGTACTTGACCATTTCGACTGTAACGAACAGAGAGATGGGCACCAAAGCTGAGAACAGAACCCAGTACGTGACGAGATCTTTGAGGATGGTCTGGACTACAACGCTAGCACCACTCAAGTGGTCCAGCTCGAGATATGGGATTTGGTCCGCTCGCATGGATCGCCAAATAAGCTCACCAATGGTACAAATAATGCTGAGAACCATTAAAATGCCCACCAGTGCCAGCACAAGCTTGTTGAGCTGGCGCTCGACCTTTGTCCGCTTGATGGGAGTCGCGGTAGCGTTGCGCATAAGCTTGGTTTCGTGACCCGTGAACACCACGATACCGTGAACCCAAGGAGTGTTTCGTAAGGTAGCACCACGTAGCAACAGCTGCTCGGGGGTCACGGGCAGCTCTTTCTCTCCGCCGCCTGCCTGCATGGTCAAGGTCGCCTCGTACGTGTACAGGTTGCTGTTTGGTTGTTCAGATCGGACCCGTCCCCCAAGCCTACTGAGCTCCGAGGGGCTAACCATGGTGGAAGTCTCCGGTAGCGCCTGTTTAATCTTCAGATTCGTCTCTCCGTCCAAGTTGGCAGTTTCGATGTAGCAAAGTCCTTCGGGTTCGGAACTGGCAAGAAGCACGAGATCGGCGGGGAACGGCTCCTCCGACTCCACACGCACGATATCGCCTACAGCCACATTGATCCATTTCGTATCCTCAAAGGTCGAGCCGCGCAGAATCCTGGCTTTGGAATTGTTGAGCGCACTGTCGGCCTGCTTTCTCCTGTAGTCCTCCACCATTTCTTTACCCGCCGATACCAGCAACACTACAATCAAAGGGCCAATGGTCGTATATCGATTCGTCGGCGAGAGCCCAGGAATTTGTTGGAGCGCAGCCGTGAACAAGAAGAAGACATTGGCGAATTTGGAAAACTGCTCGAAAAGGAACTTGGGCAGGAAGGTGATGGGGTTGTATTTGGCCGTCGAGACATGGTTGTCGGCGTACTTGGGTAAGGCGTTCTCGGGCGGGTTGTTGAGGTGGATGATTCGGGGTCCCAGTGTCGCGGGATCCGGCTTGCCTCCCCCGAATCCAAACTTGAAATTCTTGAGGTCGAACTTTTTGCCCTGTTTCGGGGGCGGCCCGGCCGTCGAATCTTGCCTCGCCCGTCCGCCGGCTTCCGTCAGCGGCAGGTCCATTTCCGAGTAGCCCTGGCCCATGCCTATCATGTTTTTGGCCTTGCCCAGCATGCCGCCGCCTAAGCTGAGGATGCTATTACGATTCCTCGCGTTATTGCGGTTCGCCGCATCCTGCCCTCCCCCGTGCTGATAGTAGGACTGGCCCTCTTCCGGTTCTTCGTCAAAGTCGTCGGCATACCTCGAGTAATTATTCAAGCCCGATGTCTGGCTAAATTGACGGTCTTGGTCAGTAATGTAGGGCCGTTGCTGTCCTGCAGGTGCGCCCGGCGGGGGGTTTTTGGCGGAAGGGTGTGTGGTTTCGCTGCCACCAATGAAATCATCATACGAGACCGAGGGTCGGGAGGCATCGTGGTCGTTTTCGTAGGCGCGCAAGAGGTCGTCATCGTTCATGGGTGGCGGCTGCCCTCCGTAGGTGGGCTGGTCGTCCAAATCGAGCAGGAGATCATGATTATCGTTCTTCGAGCCGGACGAGCCCCCAGGAGGCGCTCTTCCAGACATGACCAAGTCGCGACAATTCCGGGTGGAGTGGTCAAAGGAATGGAGGTCGTCAGGTTATTGGGGAGAAAGGGTCGTTGGACAGCATACGGAATGCCCGTGTCTTGATGGGTAACGAATGGCTCGAAAATTAGGTTGTCTCTCTCGGTAGGGGGCCGTGTGGCAGAAATTAGGTACAATACGGCGCGCGCAATCAATGCTGGATTGAATTAGAGATTCGAGATTCGAGCAGACAGCTGCATTCGCAGTCAGTCCACTTGTCGAGGTGAATCGGTCGTCGGGTTTGGAGGCAGAGTCGGGCAAATAATGGAAGTTAGTCTTCAAAAGACAAAAGAGGTAATAAACGAGAAAGCGTAAAACATCAAAACCACACACAATGCAATGCTGGGGATGGTTGGTGCTTGCTCTCCTCTTTCTCTTTCATGGCACGCATAGGCATTTGACACGATGGATCAAGGGTCGGGACAGGAGGAGCGAAGTAGATTGACGAAAGAAAGACTGCAGTACATAGGTGTGTAGTGGTAGGTAGTGGTGGTAGTGGTGGTAGTGGTGGCCTAGGCTAACATGGCTGGATTGCATGAGCTAACAACCATGGGACCCGTCGGAAGTTCGCAAGCTCCAATGCCTGCTCGTGTTGGAGCATTTGGAGCCCATGGAGTACATGCCGTGCAGCACTGCTTCAGTGGTGCTACTTTGTAACTACGGGGGGGCTGCCTAGGTAAGTAGCAGCCTGGCAGCGTTGGCAGCTGGGAAAGCTAGTGCTTTAGGTACCTTCTGGAGCTCGCTAAGTACCATCGGAAGCCTCAAAATCCCCGTCGTCCCGTATTAAAAGGGCTTTTGGCTTTTGGGGGGGGGGTTACACTCTGCACAGCCTTCTGAATCCAGCCAGTCACGATGAAGGCGTGCAGCACAACATGGCGACCTTGGCATTGGCACGACTTCTAGCAATTGTTTGCTTCGATTGAGTAACACAAGTGCGCTCGTATGTACGCAAAGCACGCACAGCCTTCCAATACTGATGTTGCGGTCCATCGATCAGCCGTCTGGAATTAATTGATTGCCTGCTGCCTTGCTACGCCAGCAGCCAGCAGCCAGCAGCAGCGTGTGCGAGAACGAAAAATGACGGGATCGTCGTCATACCCATACCATGACAGTGACCCAATGCAATGCCAATGCCAATGCCACCAAGAACAGCCACTTTCCAACAAGACCCCTGACTAACATTCCTGGGCACAGTCATTCGCTGACTGACAAGTGCCGCATGTTTCAACAGACAAAGACCTGTTTTCATTGCGACTACCACCACCACCCACCAACCACCAACGACGTCCAAGCGATTAAAGCAAACTGGCTGGCATGCAGAGAAATATCCCGGGCAGACTAGTTTCTTCATCCGTTGAACATCCCTAGATTTATCTACGTATCTTATCCAACATCTAACATCAGACAACAGACAACAGACAACGCATTAAGACAGCACAGACGAAAGTTGATAATCAGATAAGCTGAAAAAGGATTCGTTGTCTGGTGTCGTCGTCGCCGGATCCACACTTGAAATGATCTGGAGCACTAGAGGTCTGGGATGTGCCATATTTTTAACCTTAGCCACTTACCTCATATAGCTGCTGGTTGCTGCAGCCTGTCAGTGAGTATGCAACATAAGGTTAATCGGGATAGATCAAATCCCAAGAGTCTGAATACCGCCTCGTCTGAAGATACAATAACTATGAACCAAAACGAGCAACCACTCCTTCCGTACGACGTAGTGCTGCCCAGACAGATGTGGGGAAGCAAGGGGAAGGAGAAATGTTTGATACAGCAAATCCCAACGGCGGCTTACTGAACGGGCATCGCCAGCTGTGCTCTTTTACTTGCGGGCCGCCGCCTCGGCCGCAACGGTAATTTCGGGCGAGGCCCCAGTCAATAAGTGCCCAGTCCCTCAATGAATCGCGACATTTTCCCCTACAGTACTCCGTACAAGACCAGACCGTTCGAAAGCGTGGTGCATTATGCAAACAAAACACTAGCTGTGCGATCTGGGCCATCAAGTTCGCCCGCAGCTGCCGCAGCTGTCGGCAGATCGAGGTTTGTCTTGGCGTGTTTGGACTGCTGTTCCCACAGACCTCCCGATATTGATGCGAACTTCGACCGCCCTCCTTTTTTTTCCTTGGCTTGGAAGTTCAGAGGGGGCTACTCCATAAACAATTACCCCCTATTGAACATCAATATTGTAGAATGATCTTGGAATTACAAACAAACTGTCTAGGTTACAAGTAAACATCTCGGAAAAAATGACGTTCAAGATGGAGCCATGCATTGGTTGACGACCACCATAGAATAAATTTGGGTCCTCGGATCTAGGTCGTGAGTCCAAAACGGCATTGCATAGGGGTATGACACCGCGAGATACACTCGCAAAAGAAGGCGAAAGGGCGAAAGGGCGAAAAAGTTCGTAGTAATCGAACGCACATATCTTAAGACCGATGTAAAAGGGTGCTCTCATATGGTCGCAGCAACGTCGGTATTCTCATATACTTGCAAAAGGGACAATCAACAACGGGATATGCTTAGTATTCTAGCCTTTCCCCCTTTTCATAGCTTCTCCTTGAGTCGTCCCCCCAGCACATCCTCCACGAAGCTCCCAATGAACTCGTTGAACGCCGCCGGGTCCTGCCACATGCCCCAATGCCCCACACCTTTAACGACCTCCTTCCGCAGCCCGCCAGGCCCCTCAAACCACTTCTCCGTCCCGTCCGCGAGCGCGGGGGGCAGCGTGATATCCTTCTCTGCCATGACGACCATAGCCGGACACCTGCAGCGCCACTCCTCCTTCCGGTCCCCCGCCGCCACGAACCGCGGCAGCTCGTCCTCAAAGTTGACGCGGCGAGTCCGGTACCAATTCGTCGGCCCATGGAGCCCGTGCCGGCCGTACTCCGCAACGTAGAAGTCGACCATCTCGGGGCTCATGAGGGACGCGGGCCCGACCCCGGCGTCGAGCGCGCTCTCGACGACGCCCGTCTGCGTGCTGAACGCGAACTTGTGCCCGCTGCCGCGGCGGACGGCACCGCCGTAGATGGCGTTGACGAAGCCGCGGAGCCGCGCCGGGCTCGCGTCCACGATGCGTTCGGCCTCGGGAGACGCCAGCTGCAGCTGGTATCGGAAGCTGGGCACGCGCTGCACGAGCTCCTCGCCCTCGATGAGGCGGCGCAGCGGCGGCGCGAAGGGCACGTTGAGGCTGAAGACGGCGCGGACGAGATCCGGGCACCTATCAATGCGCGGCGTCAGTATTATTGTTTTTGTTCAGAGACATGCATGGAAGTAGGTTTCTCGTAGGGGTTGGAATGTTTGCACAAGTTACTGTGCCTCAAAAACTCCCGAGAAAGCTCTGAAAATAGAAATAATGAAACCTCATAAGGTAAGTCACTTACCACATGGCGATGCGCCAGACAGCCGCACCACCCCAATCATGCCCTCCAAGGATCACCGTCTCCTTGGGGTCCCCCAACACATGTGCGACCAGCGCCCGCATCTGCGCCGCGACGTTGCGCAGCGAGTAGGCGGCCGGGTCTACGGGCGCCGATGTGCGGCCGTAGCCGAGCATGTCGGGCACGATGACGCGGCAGCGCAGCGTCTCCGCAAGGAAGGGGACCTGGTAGCGCCAGGCCATGCCGAGGTCCGGCCAGCCGTGGACGAGCAGGATAGTGGCGCGCGGCGCGTCGGGACCCGGCGGTGGCGTC
The DNA here is from genome assembly GCA_017163955.1 of Apiospora koreana. Lineage (NCBI taxonomy): Eukaryota > Fungi > Ascomycota > Sordariomycetes > Amphisphaeriales > Apiosporaceae > Apiospora > Apiospora koreana. The sequence continues at coordinate 468,704 of JAFHKQ010000008.1, forward strand.
GCTAGCATATAGTGGTAGGTGTAAGGCCCGATCTGGGCGTCGAGGTGCTGGACGCGCGGGTCGTTGGGGACCAGCGCGTCGACCGTGGTCGAGTATGCTTGCTTGGGGGTGGCCATCATGGGCGATACTATATGCTTTGCCGGGTTGGCGAGCCTTTGTAGTCTGGACGGTCTAACGCTTGCCAGATGTATTGTCCCTGGATTCCTAGAATGATGTCGTCAAGAAACGTGAGATAGGATTGACCAATCCTTTATAAGTAAGTAGGAAAACGGTCCAAGGTGCTCCGTTTGGAGATGTTCTCGAAGCTGCTTCGCATAAAACCACATGTATTGGTTAAGAAGTGGTGTAAGCTACATTCCCACAAGTACGGAGTGAGAATACATAGGTAAGTAAACACCCAAGACTTCCGTCTGAATTATATAATGATGTACCTGGGTAACAGATGAGCCGACCGAGGTTGGTCGCCCGCCCCGCATTCCCCCATGCGGAGAGAGGCGGACATCTTGCATACAGTACCTACCTAGTATATGCGGGCCAAGAGTTCGGGTCGGGGTAGCTATAGCTATAATTGCGACGCTGGGAGCGAGTCCGATTGCAAACCCAGCTGCAGCTATGGTTGGTTGTGTTTGGGATGATAGGCGCAATTACGGGCTACATATGATAGATCTAGATGTGTTCCATGACGTCGCGCACCCCTGGTGAATGTACCTACTAGCTAGAACTATTGAGCCTTCCCAGTCGCAGCATAGTAGAGAGTTTTTACAGCTTCCATAGATCAAGTCTTCATTCATACGTGATATTAATAAAGTAAAATTCTGTTCGTAAGGTATCCCCGACGAAAGGGAGCACTTCTAAATTCTGTCTTGGGTCTCGACTCGATGGTAATATCTTACACCCATCCAGGTTTTTCTCTTTATTTCCAACCGTCTATTGTTCGGCGTCTATTTGGTTCCCCTCCCTAACTCCTTGCAAACAGAGGAACCCGTGGGAATGGTATCAAGCGCGACCTTGACCCTCGCGTATAGTAGTAGTAAAGAAAAACAAGTTGCTGTTTCGGTCCGTTATCTGGAGAGTCACGCTTACTCTCGTGAGACATCACGGCCATAGACCTTGGCCTTGACCCAGTCCAGAGCGACCAGAACACGGTTGCGAGCTAGATTAGGCGTCAGTAACATGTCTCGATAAATATATAGTGAAAAGGGGTTACTCACTGCTGAAGCACATGCTCAGGTAGGCGCTGCGCCAGAACAGGTAGGTCAGCTTGCCTCCAGAGGCAAGGTTGCCGTTCAACCAGGCAACATCGGCAACGGCCTTTTCGCTGCCAATATAAGCCAAACTTCCCTGGTGAGAGTAGTGGAAGGGCTTAATGTCCTTGACGCGACGAAGTTGGCGCTCCGTTGACTCGATCTCTTTGACGATCTGGGCGGAGTTGCCAGGCTGCACATTCAGGGTGGAGCTCAACTCATGGACCTTGGACTCGAGAGCCTCGGTCTTTGCCATGTTGTTGAAGAGACGGGCAAGGAATGCGCCTTCCTGGGAAGCAACCTGGGCGGTAGGTGCGTATCCGGCAACGGCACAGTCGCCAACGGCCCAAATGTCCCGGGCTCCCTGGACGACAAGGTACTCGTTGACAGCAAGACCGCGTCGGGAATCCTTCTGGGCCGGAATTTGGCTCATGAGATCCTTGACCAGGGGTCGGAGAGCGTTACCAGTAGCCCACACGAGCAGACCGTAAGGAATCCTGGTCAGCTCCTTCTTGCCGTCGGGGCGGGTGATCTCGGCATCAATGTACTTCTCCGTGACGTTCTTGACCATGGTCTTGGTCATGATCTCGATGTGCTCCTCCTTGAAGGTGCTCTCGGTGTAATCAATCAGCTGCTTGCTGAACATGGGCAACACGTTGGGCAGAGCCTCAACGAGAGTAACCTTGAAGCTATCGGCAATTCCAGGAACCAGCTTCTTAATGTCGTCGTCGAAGAAATCGCGGAGCTCGCCAGCAAACTCGACACCAGTGGGACCGCCACCGACAACAACCATGTGCATCAGACGTGAGATCTCTTCGGGCTTTTGGTCCTTGAAGCCGGCGGTCTCGACGCAGTCCATGATCTTGGTGCGGATAGCCTGGGCATCCTTGATCTCCTTCAGGAAACAGCTGTTTTCGCGGACACCGGGAATACCAAAGGTGGCGTTTTCGGCACCGACACCAACAACCAGCATATCGTAGGGGACCTCGGTCACGTGGACATCACCCTTGACGTCGCTGTTGTCGGAAATCTTAATTACCTTACGCTCAGCGTCGATGTGGGTGCACTCGGCTTCGTAGTACATGGCAGAAGCCTTCTTGGAGCGGAGGATCTGGCGGACGGGCTCCATGATGGAGCGGTGCTCGATATTTCCGGTCGTGCATGATGGCAGGAGAGGGGTGAAGAGGAAGTAGTTGCGCGGCGAGACAACAATGACATTGTAGTTTTCCGTATCGAGCTTCTTCAGGAGTGCGACGGAGCCCCAGCCGGTACCTTTGGTTGGGTAGCACATGTCAGTACAAACCAAACTTGAATCATATCCGTGCTGACGTCAATTGGGGGAGTTGATGGTCAACTTACCGAGAACAACCAAGTTCTTCTTGCTGGGGTCGGGGGTGAATTGGCTATCGGGGTGGCTGTAGGTGTAGCCATCGTAGATGACATAACCAACAGAACCGAGGACGTAGAGGTAAGTCAAGCGCCATGCCCAGCGAAAGTAGCGGAATTTGCGAGGCTTTTTGGCCTTAACGGGGGCGACATCGGCGTAGGCACGTCGAGCTTGTCGCGATAAGGTCAAGGTAGGGCGGGCGGTCTTGGATGTGAGGTTGGAGGCGGCGAGCAGGAGACTTCTGCGAGTAGATGACGTCGATAGCCTAGCGATAGATGCGACTGTGGGAACTGCAGAGAGCTGTCTCTGTGCAGTCCGGAGGCCAAGCTGGGGGCCAGCAAGCCGGGTCAGAGCCCTGGAGGTGGAAGCCATGACACCAATTGGCCGTGTTTTGAGTGAATAATGATTCTCACGAGGATTCTGGAAGGGAATACACTTTTTCGGGAGCGAGGGTTTAGGATTTTCGAGAACAGAAGAAATAATTCTATCAGGGCGGGCGAGCTGCTGAGTCAATAGGCAATGAGTGATGAGCGACTTTGCGACGGAGTGGGCCAGACCAAACAAAAGTGGACTTTGGGCACTTGGCTTGCTGGGACTTGGAAAAAAAAAAGAGAAACAGTCAAAGACGTACGTCGTAGTATCAACGTAGCTCGAGCTGAGCTGGGACGGCCCTTGGATTTCTAAACCAAAAGGCTGGAAGAACCGGGTCTTCCTTCGTCTGACTACATTCAAGATAAGAAAAGAAAAAGAAAATTACGCGCATGTAATCAACGAATGGATCTTATCTCACTCAGGTGTGCAGCCAGCTGTGTTTTACGTACTTCCGTGTACGGACACGCAACCTGCCAAGGACTCTCTCTCTGTGCTCCCTCTGTCCTCATGTGTGTCTCCCTTCACCCATTTCTGAACACAAGGGGGAAATCGTATTTTTCTCCATTCCCCCGAGTTACTGCTGTGAGTCGTGACGGACGGGACGGAGGAGCATGCCCTGGTCCGAAGTAGGGTAAGGGAGCAGGGGAGCAGGGGAGCTTAACGATGCTTCCTAGCACTGGCTCCTAGTAGCTAGGCAGCTTAGACATTGGGCCCTGGCTGCTGGCCTTGGTGTCCGTTCAGCTTTTTCAGCGGGGCTCGTTCCCGCTAAAGGAATGAAACTACGACATGCTGGGCTCTTGGCTGCCGCACATTGGATGGACCGCCGGATACACTTTCTAATTGCAGGTCATTTCGAGCACTGGAATTCCAACCCTATTCGAGGTTAATAATAGTAAAATAACCAGACTTCAATGTTGTTATCGTCAAGTAAATGCCCTTCTTCGTAGCTGATGGGTGACTCGAATAATTGGCCGTGAAGACCTTTGTCAAGCATGATGCATCACAGTAAAGACACCGCCTTTCGTCACACCCATACTTGCACAAGAAACCAGTACTATAAATACCATATGGCCTTGGCTATCCTCGTTTCACGGCATGTCACCATGTAGGAGATTGGTTTGATCAAGTAGGCGATAACGGACTCTAGCTCCCCTTTCCCTACAACGATATATAACCACATGCATATTTTATATCTCTTGTGGCCCCTACAAATGCTAATATTTAGACTACTGCACCCGAACAAACAAGGTCCAGCGCAGGCCAACACGCGCCCATCCTCCAGCCACTAGTGAGCTCAGGACAGACGGACGCTACCATTAGTGTCTGATAGGGTGGCCCAGAAACGCATTATTGGTAGCGTCAACACGCTGCAGTATTGTGAATCTGATGCAGCCGGCCAGGAGGCGGACGGCCTGACGAGGACGAAGTGTTGCTCTACGTTATAGATCAAAAAACGACGGGGGCCCAAGGTATGTAGTCAGAGCCTCGTGTCGAGGCTCCGACTCGGAACTCTGGCAGCGGCCAGCCTTTCGGCGGTTTCGCGGTCAGCTGCAAGAACAATGCAGCCTACATGCCTACACTTCCGAGGCCAGCAGCTGGGGTCGCACAACTTACTTACACATGCAGCATTTCGAGGAACCGCAGCGGAAAGAGTTCCGAGCCTCGGATGAAGTCGGTGTACGCTGAGGGCTTTACATACTCGAGATCATGGAGCTGATTGGTTCGGCGCCTGCTTACATGTCTGAGTTGTCGGCATTGACTTGATTGATATGACGAATCTCGAATTATGGGAATATCGGTCAATGCCCACATGTATCGATATTTTGGGGCTGCTGCGCACATGACGTACGAAAGTCCGCGTCGGACAAAAGAGAAATCTGGGGCCTTAGGCGACGTTGCATTTAGCAGCACGATCCAGATCCGACTTGATCTGGCTTTTGGCTTTTGTCATTTGCACGGGACAGATGCAATCGCCGAACAGAGCGAGCAACATGTGGATGCGACCAAAAGTGACCACAAGCTCACAGCACGTTTTATGGCACGCTGAGGGACGACCGACCCGGCGGTCCGGTACTTGAAAAATAGAGTTGTTAGCAAGGCGATAAGGGAAAGAGTGGGTCGTACGCCGGTGTTTAGGTGACTACAGATTCGCGAGTTCGGCCACTTCGCTCTAAAGAAACGGTCGCTACCAGACCCAGATCGGGACCCGAGCATGTGGATATTCCATTTAAACGAATCTGTGTTTATACTTCAATTGAATGAATCATCTGCCTCTAAACAACCTAGAACCTAGTCCATCAAGACGCGACTGACTGAAGAAGGCGGCCATCCGTCGAGGTCAACATCTCCTTGGCTTCTTGCCAAAAGACTCAGGCCTCTTTGTCGAAGGGCCTTACGGGCCGCCCGGCGCAGCTGGCGACAGTTCTTCCGGTACACCCAGCAGTGTGCCCAGCTCTCATCGCGGTGAGCCCCACGCCAGCCGTCCGGCGGGTCGGGATCCGGGTCCGGGAAGTAGCGTGGTTTGGTTCGGAGAACGCTGTCCACCGGAGTCAGTCATTGGAGGAAGACGATGTGGGTCTGCTCGTCCGCCAGTCCAAGTCCATTGCAGAGGGAAATATCCTTGGCCCAATTTAGGATTGTACAGTAGCATCTGTCTGATTGAGCAAGACCGTCGTGTCGGTTACCTCAACCTCCACAGGCGCACTATAGCAAAGCAATTACCAGGGTGGCAAGCAGGTCCTAAGCCCAAAACCTGCCGCCCCATCATCATCAAGTTCCAGCTGATATTTCACTTTCCCATCCCGTCTTCTTAAAAGTTCGTCTTTGAGGCAGTGTTCACCAAACCTTGTGGCTTGGTGCATAAGGTCAACTCTATACCTAACACTTCACTGTGCGATAAATCAAACATTCTAAGTGCATATCTATATTACTAGATGAGTGTCGAATCCGCGGCGCCTGTGCAAAGAGATCTGGGTGTGAAGTTGGATATATGGCCACGCTTAATAAGTAGGTCAAAGCAATATCAACCTCGTTACTCTTTGGCTGCTAGTTTTACCGGATTCATCCAACCATTTCCCAGCCGCCCGAGAAACTACTGTGAGACATGGCTTGCAAGTCAGCCGCGTACCACCGCATCCGAACTATGTGATAAGGTTGCGAGCCGAAGAATTACAGCCGCCTTGCTTAGTGAAGATAATATCACGTTGGTAAAATACCATAGATAAAGTGTAGATAAAGGGAATCATACCATTTGTCACTGTGGCTGGACAGCCATGTTAATTTGTCTTAGCCATGACAGTTTGTTGCGTTGTGTGTAACGAGCGGGCGTACCTTGAATGCCAGCTATATTGTCTGGCTAGGTTGACTTTAAGCTGTGCAGTCAGTTGCGGTACGCTTTTCAAAGGTGTTGTGTTTTGATCGCCGAAAGTCGCAGCCATACACACAATACAGTCTGTTGAGGTGGGAAAAAATGTATATAAGACATTGCAGATTATTGTTCTAACCCCCTATCTTTACATTTCTACTCGGGTATAATGCCTTCTTTTGAGCTAATATTTGAGAGTATATCACGCTGCGAGTCTTGGTTTCTGCTAAGGTATTGAACCGGAGAAAAACACACGCAAAAAAAGGACATTTCTTATTCACCACTAATCTTGCTATGATTGGAAATACAACGACGAACAGACGGGCTGCGAATACGCCGTATCGTTTTATCATCCAAAGAGCCAAGGCAACCTGCGCCCTCTGGGCTCCCTTGTTCTCGGTAATTACACAAGCCCCCAAAACAAGCGTGCCACCCTGCTGGTCGGGCCGAAGTCGGAAAGCTCCCCCAACTCTGCGGTGAAGTCTCCGGATGACTACATCTGGGTGTGGGACGATTCGGGAACGGGAGGCAAACATGCGGGCACCATCTGGCAGCCCGTGGCCCCATCAGGCTTCGTCTTCGTGGGGCACGTGGTCACGAACAGCTACACCAAACCGCCCACCAGCGCGATCTGGTGTTTCCGAGCCGACCTAGTAATCGCGGGCAACTTTACGGCCAAGAATGTCTGGAACGACGATCTCTCCGGCGGGAAGCATGATTGCTCCTGCTGGGCCGTGAACCCAGCGCCAAACAGCAACCGGGGGAGCGAGGACCCCCCCTTGCTCGCGGACACGTTCCGTGCCCACCGGAGCTACGCCATGCCGGACCATGTTCTGACTACGGTCCCCAAGCTGCGTCTGTCTAAGCAGTTTCAGGACTTCAACAAGCCCAGACCACACATGACCGAGATCATGACTCCGGGCGACCAGCTCAGCAAGGTCCTGCAGTGCCGCGTCAGGCTGCCGTTCGTCGCCTTCTTTTCGCCCACGGATGAGGGTTGCCTGCGCGGTATCGGCAGCCCGTTCTGCACACTTTCCAGATACGCCAGCTGGATTGTCGAGGGCGTCTGGAAGAACTACGGACACATACAGTTTGATCACGAGACGACTATCACGACGGGCGTAACCACGGAGAAGGCGAACACCCTGCAACATAGTGCCGGTGTCACGGCTACCGCGTCAGGAGGCATAGGCTTTGTCAATTTCGAGGTCAGCCTCAATTACCAGTTTACGTCTGCCACCTCGGCGTCGTATGGAGAGTAGAAGGAGGAGACGGTTACGAAGCGAATCCCAGTGCCTGGGGGACGTGGCACGGCACTCTTGTCCAAGTTGATTAAGATAGAATGCGAGCGGGCGGATGGTAGCTTTGTCCAGACCACTTTCCCAACTAAGAAAGACGTTATTATCATCGACATGGTTCTCGACCAAAGCAGATCGAGCGAGAAACAGAATGGGACTGTTAAGAAGATGGAGTAAAGAGCTATTGGTGTTCACCGATCATTTTAGGGGCTGAGTTCTGAGTGTATAGCCTTATTAGTAATCCATGCAATCTCGAGGTGTTTCATGCTTGCCAGATAAGTCGATACCTAGCACGAAGTCATATATTACAATATAAGACTCAACAGGTGCAAGTGGAAGTCAGGTTTTTATTAAGGACGGTATAGAAGTCCAAGACAAAAGGCATGTCGACACATAAAGGAATACGGGCCCAATAATATTCTTTGCATCTCCACGAGACTTGATCCCCTGAGTGATAGCTATAGCCCCGAATGTACACAAGACATCGTCGAGGTTTCAGTACTGATGTGAGGATCTCTGATAAAGTGACGATATATACCCAACTGCTTATATCAGACTGGTGCAACTACTATAGACACGACAGAAGTATACGCAACAGACTCCTCAAGCAGATATCTATGGTGATGTCAATATGACTTCAAGCTTTGACATAGATGTACGCGACATATCTGTGTCAGCTAAGATGGAATATCTTGTTTATTGCTACTTCGGCGCCATATGAAGAGCCATCCCCCCAGTAAGGGATAAAGACATGAGCAAGTAACTCCCAGAGATATACAATTCCATCACAGTATCATCCTTACTACGTAATCTACATCTACCGGAAGACGGCCTTAAAACGACGCTTGAATCTTCTTTGGCGGGAAAGGGGTTCGGACGGGTGCTTGCCGGATGGTCTGTGGAAGTCGGATTTGTTAAAGAGCTACGAAGTCAAGCTACCATCAAAGGGTTCACCCTTGAACGGAGTTGGCGTTTCAAGGTGGCCCTTGCTTTACTTTTAACATTAACACAACCTCAATGCCAGTCCATACCTCTAATCATTCCCGAACAGTCGTTTTCAGTAAGCGTGGCAGGTGCACCGGGTCAACTAGGAGCCCACCAGCGGGGTGGTGGGCCCATCGATATGCACAAGGGTTTAGATGGCACTGGCATGACAGCTCAATTATCCCGCGGGCCGGCGTTGGGTTCCCTGACCATAGCAAACAGCTTTATCGCAGTGCCGTCAATCATCACATTCCAGCTCCTTCGCGAAGCGGAAGCCGAACCGGCCGTAGATTTGCATGTTTGGCTTGTCGCGACTCGACTCGAGGTAGCAGTTCATACCCTCGGCATCGGCTTGGCTAGTAACAGCCTTCATCATCTGCCGGCCCACTCCCTTGCCTTGGGCCTCGGGCACGACGACCATGATGTTAAGGAAGTAATACCCGCGGGGATCGGTCCATACGGATGACTGAACCTTCGCTTAAGCTTCTTTCCAGATGTAATATCGCTGTATATGGCAAAAGATCAGTAGGGGGTGGAATTACACATTATCAATCGCGATCAACGGGGGTTTCAGCCGGGCACGAGAGGGGCCTAGTTGGGTTAGGTAGGTTGGTAGGGAAGCAGGGGGGCTAAGGGTGTTGTTTCCACAACCGCAGGAACCACTCTTGATTGACACTTGACCGGAGGGTGTTGCGGAGGCCGATAATCTAGTCGGAACTCCGGGATGCTCAGAATACCGTGGCCCGTGATCTGCGAACAGCGGAAACGAAACAACCAAGACTCACCTTCACGATGAGACCGCCGCGACCATAGTATAGGTTCATGGAGACCTGGTTCAGCCAGAGCTTCCAACCTTCCATCCAATCAGTCCAGCTCTGGGGCTTGCCTGCCTTCTGGGGTCTGAGCCAACAAGCGACACGAGGACTTGCTCGCTGCCCTCTTCCTTGGCTACATGGAAGATGCCATTGCGCATACCCCATCGACACCGAATGGCCAGGGAGGCGGCGTTGCGTTGGGTGTTGAACTGGGTTGATGTCCGTGAGCATTTGCAGTACTGCGGCAATACAATGGTCGTGGAAGGTATTTGTCAAGATCGCGGGAGTTTAGAGCACGCGGTGATGCCGCCCTGCAAATCTTGCGATTGACATTGATCTGCAGCCAAGAGCCTGGCGACAGAGAGTCGGTAGCAAGTAAATTTGTTTCTGTCGCTTTCTTGCAATCTCGTGGCTCGTTCTCCCTTCTCAGATCTGCAGGGGATCCACGATGTGAAACAGGATTGCTGTCTTGGCACAGAACATTTGGGAACATCTGGGAACAGACAGGAACAGACAGGCCAAGCACCAAGCAGCCAAGCAGCCAAGTGTCGGGTGTCCCGACGAACGGGAGGCGCCTCAGGGCTGGGCCAAACCAAACACGCCATGAGACCATGAGACCTACAATGGCTTTATCAAACACCCAATTGTTGTAAGGGTCGTCCGTGAAAGCCTCCCTTGAAACGAATGTTGTTAGCCACGGCACGATCGGGTCCGGACTGGCGACGGCTCCGTGTGCATTGTTCGAACGCAGTGGGATGAAAACCCAAACAAACGTACGTACTGGATGGCTTTCACCGCGCCAGGCATGTCGGCGTCCGTCAGAGCCGTGACGTGGATTGGCATGACGGTCGCGAAAGGAGGAAGTAATTGATGAATGGCGAGACGTGGGAACTTTAAGCGATTTCAGGAAACAAGCACAAGCACAAGCACAAGCCACAGGCTGACAGGCCACAGGTGGTGATGATTAGCTGAGTGATAGGCGGCTTCACAACACCTTACTTGAGAAGAGGTTAATATATTGAAATGTTTCATTAACTGAGGCGTTATACCTGTCAATCTGCCGAGAAAAGAGAAAAGAAGCTTTGCACGATATCACACTTATTAGGTAACGAGATCAAGTGCCATCTACCATGCCTGGTGGCTTAATCGCCAAGCAGACCGAACACAGTAGATTTACCAGGTTGGTCGCCAGGTTCTGAAGATGTACACGATGTAGTTTGCGGGGATGTCCGCTACTGCCTTCAGTGGCTGTGGTGCAAAGTGGCCCATCGTGCCCATCTAGGTAGCCATGGAGTTTCCTGTCCCCCAGTGCCCCCAAGATCTTGGCCGGCCAGCTAACCTAGAGTCTCCCCTCTACCACTCCCTCGTACAAGTACGTAGTTGGGTTCCGGATTGAGGCTGGATCAATACATACCTACATGTACACTTTGACGCCATCTCTCGGATGCTTTGCGAGAAGGGAGGGGCTGTTCGATGCCAGAATCAGGCGCCCAGCCGCTAGGCAAGTACCAACAGAGAGGGCTGGCTGGCTGGCGCTGTCACTGGCTCTACTGAGCCCGAGGCTTGAGCGAACTTACAAGGCTTTGCGCTGACTAGGAAATCGCTGTCTCTCGCTATGATGAATTGCGCAAGAATGTGCCCTAGAGAGGTAGAGATCAGAGACACAATTCCTTCCCATCACGGCTTCTACGGCTCTGGAGGATCTACTGTACCCTGAGGAAGTTGTTACCCCATGACCCCAGCCAGAACCAACCAGATCGAGCGTCCCTCCACATATCTGAAGTTCTTACATCAAATCGACTGCACCCGAAACCAGCGGTACTGCCCAAGATCACGGGATGCTACCCTTCAGTGCTGAATGCCAGCCATAATCTCATTGCTCGTATTGCTCGTCTTGTTTTTACGTCACGTCACACCGATTTTATGGGATGGGATGCCGGCCAGGTCTAGGCTGCTTCCAGCGGAAAGCCAGGCACGGATGCCCTATAATTCAGTTCATCATCATTATGAGCTCGTAGAGGGTAGGTCAAGTGAGCAGCACACTGCACACTGCCTGCAAACTGCACACTTGATAGAATCAAGAATGAGGTATCAATTTGCCCGATGTGATGGATGTGCAACGAGGACCATCGCAGCATGGCCGTCCGTGCGTTTTGACGACCTACCTAACTGGCCTGGGGGGACCTGGTGATTCGCCCACCGGAATCTGGAGGGCCCGTTCAGATGGCATTTGAAACCTACCGCCCCGCCACGAACCCCTGCTGAGACGCTACATCCTAGACCATGGTGTCGCAGGTTACTTCTTACGGGCAACCAGCGCGAGCAGAAGCACACAAAAGCACACAAACCAAAGCTGTCAGGCCTGCCAGATGGTAAACTACCACACTACCACCCATCAAGCGACATAGCTGTGACAGTAACAACGGCCCCTGGAAACCCGCCGGAAAGAGTCTCCAAACTATACTCTCTCGGACCAATCGCAAGAGGGAACGAGTAATCACACAACACATAACACACCTTCATCGCATGCATCGCTGCTACGTTTGGAAGCCGGGATGCAGCACGCGATTGAGATGCCCAGAGATGCCACGGCCTTTGGGGCTGCCTTGGGTGCCTTGGGGAGGATTTTTACAGTTTGATTGGCCACTTCAGCAACTTGGTGCATGGCTGCCATTGACTACATCCCATCCACGCCAGCCAGCTAGGTAGCCAGCCCGTCCAGTCCTGCCCAGGGTTCCTTCGTCGTTGCCAGTTGCGGTGCTGCGCTCGCCGGTACGCTCGCAGCCCTTGACCCGGGCGCTGCACCAGATGGATAACCCGGCCATCGCAGTGCCAGACGATGTGCCCTCGCCAGGCCTAGGACATTATCCTCTCGGTAATAGTAGCATCGGACGGACCCTTTACATGCAATAAAGTGGACTGCGCGTGCACGGCCATGAACGAGCCATCGAGCCAGACCAGAGCCAGACAGACCAGACCCGTTGCCAGTTGCCTCCTCGTACCCCCTTGCCCTTGAGTTGAGGAGGGATCTCACGCAGGGCCATCTTTATGCTCTCGAGCCGTAGCCCGTCTCCATCCATAGCCCATGATTTACACATCTGAGGCACATCCTCCCACACCATACACTCTTAGACTCTTCTTCACTTCTCACCTTTCCACTTCAACCCTTCCATTCCCTCGTTTCTCAAGGCAGGCCTTTGATTTTCCGACTCACTTGCCCCTAGTCTTGGGTTTTTTTATTCCATTCTTCTTGTTACTGGCTTGGTTCCTGTTAATCTTCTTACCGTATAGACGTGCATACTCGTACTCTGTCGTCACTCGTTTTATTTCCTACCACCGGCGATGTATTAAAGTTGAAAAGCGGTATTTTTTTTTCTTCGGAACAAGCGCCGTGACGGAGGTTGCTACAGTTGGGAAATAAGAGAATGCCCACCGGCCTAGAAATGGCACCACTCAACGAGAAAGCACAGCTGCTGAGGAGGTGGCTGGACGACTTGCCTCCGATTGAAGAAGGCGATGATGCTCAGGTCATCAGCGCCAACTACGATTCCATACAAGCACGCGACGATGAGAAAAAATCCGGCCAGGATCCCAGTCGACATCTAGAAGTGTTCCAGGAAGACTCGTCGGATGACGGATCATCAGATAGCGGTAAAGGCCCGCCCAACAAAAACAAGACGAAGCCTGTCTCTTCACTTTGGCTATCATCACCTACGACCCTGCCAGCCCAAGCAACGTCAATGGTTGGCCCGCCAGTCAGCGCGACCAACACGCAAATCGCCACAGCCCCTGCCATAACATCGACAATGCGACCCTCCCCCATACAGTCAACCATGCAACCTACCAGCGTGGTCGACCTCACCAGTATAGTTCTAAGCACGGCTGTAAGTGAATCTCGCCATCGCCCGTGATGTAAGAAACTGGGTCGCTAACAGAGTGTAGATTGCGACTAAGACGACATGGATATCCGTCCCCATTGTGATGACGACCCCACTGTTGGAACCTATCACAAGCCAGCCGCGCAAGGGAATCGATCAGCCTACTACAACATCAGCGACAGCTCTACCTCAAGTTACCGGCGACCAGGATGGAAACTATGACCATCCCAACCAAAGGCATAGAAACAACAGCCTGGACGAGACTGGAGAGCACGCACTGATTGCTGCTGGATCAATAGGTATGGAACACACGACTGGATCCAGTCTAGTGAGTAAATCTGGCTGACCATTCTTCTTAGGCGCTTTCATCTTGGTTTGCTTCGTCTCTTGGATTATATATCGTACCTTGAAGAAGCCAAATGGTTCCGGTCCCGAGCTTTGGAGCAAGCTCCGTGGTCGCAAATCGCCGGACAACGAGCGGGGCGACATGAACTCGATGCAAAATGCCGGCTACTACGTCGACGAGAAAATCATGCTTGCGCGGTCGAACACGGGACGCTCTCAGGCGACTATGATGCAACGGCCAATGGCACCTGGCTCTGTAGTCATGATCCCCGCTGAAGAATACGCAACCCTGACGAACAACCAGGCTCTGGCATTGAGCGAGTACAACTCGACAATGAGATCGCGAATGCCCGATGCTTATTTCAACCAGTCCGAGCTGGCACGACAGCCCTCGGATGCCTACGACCCGACACAACGGCAGGCTTATCGTGCAAGCGACTTATCATCGCTGTCTTCGGGCTTCGGAGACGGCGACATTATCGTCCCCGAATCCGCCCTCAAGCCCCCGCCACCGCCCATGACGCTGCAACCGCCACCCGCCGCCGGTCGATTCTCATGGATGAGCCGGAGAGCAGGAGACCGAGAGACGGTCTACACGGCGACCAGCGAAGATCGGCCAGCCCGATACCGAAGCGTCAACAGCTGGGTCAACCAGCAAATGGGGCGCATCAAGCGCGCCGACGAGCGCAAACAACCGGATGACGGGACACCACCGGTCCCCGGCATCCCGAACCCGGCGACCAGTTCGCATTTAACATCGGCGGACGCCCGGTGACAACAAGGATCAAGATCGTCGACATCTAGATAATACGACGTGGACCTAGACTTTTAACGATTCGGGTGATGATTGGTGGACTGTACGCGATAGACATGCACAGTGTACCACTGTTTCTATTCTGCTAACTTGTATATACATACGACTTATATTGTTGAGGTGGGGGGGCAAAAGAGAGAGAGGTGGAGAGAGATAGAAAGGGGAAGGGACGGACGGAGGGACGATGAAGGCTCGACTCTTGGTCTGGGCAGGCCTGGTGCCATGTAGATGGAGATGCCGGCGGTGTTACATTTCCTCGCTGGTAACCTTTTACCACACGGGTACTCAGACACGAGTCGAACCGCGCACATACATACAAACACATATACTTGGGGAGACCTGATGGAAGGGCGTCGCGAGAACCTGCGATGCCGGACCTACAGGAGGATCTAGGTCGTACGTACAAATAATTCAAATCAATTGAATCCTGACTATTTGGTTTAAGTCTTGGTGCATCGATTTTCAACACGATTGATATGTACTTGGCGGATCAGATTGGCGATCCCCTCTCACTATCTAACCCCCTGGCGTCTTGGCTGTGAGTTTTTGTGAGACGGGCGAAGAGGGGCCATCCGCAGCAACGTCTCGACCTGCGACAACAAGCCAAGGGACGAGCATGTTTCCCCAGCTGCCATTTTGGAGGATATAATTATACTACTACGAACTTTAATACCTTTTATTTATGCCCCACGCTGATGAGGATGCTGCGAACAGGTCCGCAATATTTAATGTTTACCACAGGCTAGGTTGATTTGTCTGGGGTTCAGGGGAGTTATCTTGGCATCTCGCGGGTGAGAAAGTCTGGAGATTCAAAGGATCGAGAGCTGACTAACGAGCATACGCACTTCTTCTTCTCAGCCCCGAACTCATTTTTCAATACTCGGTATCATATGGTCACGTAAGTGCGTTTACAGATTGTGATAGCCACGGCAATTTATTTCACCGGATATTTCTTCACCGGACGCGCGTACTTACCCTTCGCTGCCCAACGACGATCCTGTTCATCTAAGCACTGCATGTTTACATAAGTAATTTATGAGAGACGTTTGTTCAGAAGTGGCTAACCTAGGAATGTGAGTGGGTTGGTGCCAAGTCTAAGGTTAGCATTTACATAAGTATAAATAGCATCGTCCGCTGGGAGCTGAGGTTGACGGGGCCAATCAGTGGCAAGTCGCAGCGCGCATTGAGGGGTGTGGCTTAGCGTTGGCAATACTTGCAAGGAACTGGAACGGGCGGAAGCCAGTGACGACAGCAGCTGCACATTCCTGTAAGACACAGAGGCTTTCGACGGAGACTCACCCACTGCTAGCTGTTGCCCACTGCCACCCACTGCCACCCACTGTCGCCCACTCCTCCTGCTTCCCTCCTCCTCCACCAAAAAGAGCCCAGTCAGCCAGTCTTGCCGGTGGGAGCTAGGGGAGCTAGGAAGTGAGTGGGCAAGTCAGCCGATCGCCGCAAACAGCTGCATCCCACCAGAACAGAACCATGGAACGCTCGCCTCCTCCTGTCTTCAAGCCCACTTCTGTGCAGGCTTCTAGATTGATTCAAACAGATCGATTCTTCGTCTTCTTCTTCTTCTAGCAAGGAAGCAAGCAATTAAGCAAGCAATTACATCCAGAATTGCGAATCCGTTGATTGAAGCCATATTGCCGTCGTTGTTGTCGTAATCATCCCAACCATTTTCGTACACACTTCTTCCCAACCGCCAGTCCGCCCTAAAACTAAAGCTGCGCAGTTTCACCATCTTTTGGCACAGCCTTGCGCCGATCCCAACCCGAGATTCGTCAGCCCAGTCCTGAGTCCTGACGTCCCGAGGAGGCTTCGAAGCTTCCCTCCTTCTGGCTTCTGACTTTCGAGTCATTGAATTACCTGTTAATTAACCTTCTTTCGTTCCAAACCGCTGCCCACGACGATAGAATACCTACTGTAGAGTTCTTTGTCCCACAATCACAAGCGTTTCGGACTTCGAGTGCAATCAGACTCAGATCCCCCTCATTTACTACCACTTTCGTGTCCGCTATTGGTTTTCCCCATTCCCACCCAAGCCGTTCGTTCCTGCAAAGCCAGCTCGACTCCCGACTGGAGAACCGGCCGCCCGGGATACGATAGCCAACCATGCTCGACGAGAACCTGCCCACCTTTTTCTCCCGGCCAGCGTCCGAGAACCCGCTCTCGACCGTCGTCTACTTCACCCAGAACGGCTCCGAAGCTGCCCCCGAGTACACCTTCCGCCGGCCCAACCCCCAGCGGCCCGAGTCCAAGAACAAGTTCGCCCTGGCCCTGGGGGATGCCTTCAGCCAAGACGTCATCTTCGCCGAGGTGCTCATCGAGCCCGAATGGCAGCAGCCCACGCTCTCCGCCGCCGAGATCCGTGCCCAGAATGGTGTCCTGCCCGCCCCCGTGCCGCTCATCCCCGACGGCTTCGTCATCCAGCTGTATAATCCGGATCAGCAGGTCGCCGTGAAGGGCGAGAAGAGCACCTGGACGGGCAAGGAGTCGTGGGACTTCGAGCTGCCCCAGCAGAGCTTCCGCATGCCCTCGGCCTCGGAGCTGGACCGCCAGCAGGGCGACCCGGTCGCGAGCGAGCTGACGCCCAAGATCTGCTTCAAGTGGAAGCGCGACAGCAAGTTCTCCAAGGACATGACGTGCTATCTGACGGGAACGTCCCTGGCGGGCAAGAAGAGCAAGGACCCGGACATCACCATCGCGCTCTACAAGCAGGGCCGCGAGCCCGGCCTCACCATCTACGAACCCAACCTGCGGAGGGTGGAAGTCGAGGACCGGAAGGGGCTCGAGGTGGTGTTGCTGCTGGGAGCGGAGACCATCCGCGATATCTTTCTGTTCCCCAACAGAGACTCGTTCAATATCATAGGCGCCCCGCCACCGGCTAGACGGAAGAACTCGCGACCCGTCCCGGCTACCTCCTCTCCCAAGCCAGTCTCTTCCAGCAGCGCGGCAATCACCATGAGCGGTGGCCTCGGCAACGTGCCACCCGCCGCCGCTTCCTCGGTTGCCAATAACGCGGCTCCCTCAACAAGGAGGCAGACGGAGATCGACGCCGAGACCAAACGCCTGCAGGCCATGGTCCAGCAGGAGGAGCGCGAGCGCGAGAAGCGTGACAAGGAGGAGCAGAAGCGCATCCAGCAGATGCTCGATGAGGAGGATAAGGAGCGCCGCCGCCGCGACGCCGAGATCGCCCAGGAGACGGAGCGGCTGCGAAGGGAGTACGGCGTTCAGGGACAGGATCTCGACGCCCAACGGCCCCCTCAGCCTCAAATACCGCCTAGGCAGTCGCAGCAATTGCATCCCAATGGCGCCGCGGGTGGGTTGGCACAGCAGCCGCCCCCGCGACCCATGAGCGCGGAGCCGCCGCAAAACAGCTCCATGCATGGCGGGCTCAGCAGTTGGTGGCACGGTCGCGGCGGCGGATCTTCCGGGCAGCAGGCGGGCCCGTCCAGGAGGAGGGGTGAGAGCGTCGGGGGCACAAACAAGGTTCAGAAGAAGCAAAGCGTCTTCTTCTAATGAGAAGAGGGGCTCCTGATTGAAGGGGGAGAGTATGACATGACGATGATATCCTGAGGGGTTTGGGTGGGTTGCTTTTTATTCATCTTGTGGAATCTGCATAGCGTGGTTTTTCTTCCAAGGGGGTGGCGTTTTAAGGGGCCAAGGTCAAGGTCTTCATGTTCATGAATGCGTACTTGCAGGTAGGCATGTGTCTGCCTGCCTGCCTGCTCTGATTTACTATAGATATAATGAATGATGTTATAAATTTCAATGCTTATGGGTAGTTCTTTCTATGTCGTGAAGCGTGTTGTGTGAGATGTTCTTCCCGCGTTCGACTCGGCTCTTGTGCCGTACTTGGCTTTGACGTCGCCCAATACCCCCTTTCTGTTCTGAGCGTATCTTGCTTCCCCGTGAGACGTGAATGAGTTGCAGTTTATATGGGTTCACTCATACCAAGATAGTTGGTTCTGACAAGACACATACCAATATAGCGATTGAAGTCATCACTCGGCTGTGGGCTTTCTGAGTCGGCGGTATGTCCAACAAAAGTGTGCAACAAAGCATTTCCCTTGGAGTTTCACCCTGGGCTTTAGTTTCCATCGCCGAGGTTCTATCCTATTACCCCGGCTTTGCACATCGCCCTTAGGCCAAGCTCGGTATTCAGACAACTTGATCGGTTCCTGCCAGCTTATGTTCTTTCAGCTTCTTCCCCGGTCTGATCATTTACGGAAAAGTATTAGATGGAAGCAGCGCTGTCGCCGTCAAGCGGAGATACCATTGGACCACTGGATAGTACCGACAACCCAGTTACTTCCATCTTCTTGACCTGTCCCACACGGCATCTCTTCCATCTCGTAATATTCGTCTTCTCGATCGCCGTGAGAGCGTCAGCGACTTGGTCACTACATAACATCCATCAAGGGAAAGGTCTCGCTCAGAGGGAAGTTGCAGAAATAACAGAAACAAGGTAAGCACCCCATCCGAAGCCTACACCTTCCTGCTCATACTGTCATATTGTCACTCCATTCACTTTCATCATTCTCAATCTCTCTATCCTGCGATTCTCTCCTCACTCTTAAGTACTCTCCCTCACCCCGGGAAAGAACTGAGATATTGGCTTCCCTCCAATGGTCACGCCAGTCGTGTTATACCGCACCCAAAGGATCTCCTCTCTCGTGACATTTCCAACCTTCCAACCCCCTTCTTGAAGTTGGTGCAGTGTCGAGACACCCTCCATTCAATCCCAACCGTCTCATCTTATCATCCTCGCAGGATATGTTCAACCCTTCCAACACTCTTCGAAAGAAGCCTATTCAATATCGAACCTCGGCGTCATCTCGTATTTAACCGCCCATCTCCATCGCCCTGCAGACTACTTCCTTCTCTCTCTTCACCACCTGCTTCCAAGAACATCCTCCCTCTCCAGCCGCCATCAACATCATAAGCACCCATACCCACTCAGCCGACGACAACATGTCTTTAGTCATACCCCCCAAGCCCATCTTCCGCGGCACCGTCATCGCCACGACGGGCCGCGTCGACGAAAGCGACGAGGGCGACCGCCGAGCAGGCTGGACCGAAGCAGATATTGCCCGCTACGTCAAGAGCTGGGGCGGACGGTTCTCGCCCGACCTGGACGACTCCGTCACGCACCTCTTGGCTCTCCCGAAAGAGCTCCAGCCCAAGGGCCGAACCGCTCGAGGTAAGTTACTTAACCAATTTCTGCTCCTTCCTTCCTTACTTCCTTCCTTCCCAAGTTTGCTCACTTTGCACCTGCACCAGTGAGTTCCGCCCTCAAGCGCAAGAAGATCAGCATCGTCCATCTGGACTGGTTCGAGTACTCGATGATCGAGGGTCGTAGGCTGAACCCCAAGGACTACCTTCTCGCGCGCGGCGGCCGTTCTATCGCCGAGTCGACCCAGGCGAAGCGCCTCAAGGAGCAGAAGAAGAACGACAAGGACGACGAGCTGGCCAAGAAGTACGTCGATCCCAGTAAGTCTTTCCCTCGCCCGCCCGCCCTCCAGGTAGTGAATGTCACGTAATCTGACAAGCGAGCGAAAATAACACAGGACTCTTCCGCGCGTATACCGATGAGACGCTCTTCACGTATGAGGTCACCTTGACCCGCGGTGATAACGGAGAGAGATACAACCACACGGTAAGTTATTATCCATCTCATCCTCGCTTACACTTACTCACTCAGTTTATTCAGCTCTTCGAATCCAACGCCAAACCGTCCACGTACCTGGTCGGTCGTATGTACCACGCCAAGAAGGGCGCCCGGGTCATGTACGAGCGTATGGACGTGTCGCAGGCCGGTACCAGCTTCGCGGCCGCCTTCGCCGAGTTCAAAAACTTCTTCCGGGTAAAGACGGGCGTGGACTGGGATGACCGCGTCGACGTTTTTTTGAAGGGCAAGGGCCAAGTCGCGGGCGATAGATTCGTCTACGAGCTCCCGGTAAGTGATATTCTCATCGCGAATGAGAGATGGGGGATTGATCGTATACTGATATGAGATGGGTCATGGTTAGTCGCATGGTAAGCCGATCGGCTTGATCAAGGGTGAGGTCCCGGACATTAACACCATCTACGGCAGCAGCCAAGGCTCCGCCCTCACCAACGACAACAACAGTGAGGAGAAGCATGAGGAGCAGAACAAGGAGGATCTGCAAGAGGAACCCGTCGCCGAGCCCATGGAGGCGGAAGGTAATGGCGATGAGGACGCGGCCACTCACGACGGCAGAGTCGCCAATTTCCAAAACGATGTGGCCATGGCCATGAAAAACATCGGCGATGAGTTTGATGCTGCCGATGCCGCTGATGCTGCCGACGCTGCCGACGACGAGGATGCCGGTGACAACGGTATGGATCTTGGCCAGATTGCCGGCAACAATACCCTGGCGCCCACGATTAACGGCGGCAACGTCGAGGACGAGGGATACGAATCGATCTGATTTCCACCCCCAAGGTCGGCTTTCACGGTTCATCGGTCATCTTCACCTTCCTTGTTGTACTTTTTCAACCCAAGTGTGAGCACGGGCGAGAGTACTGAAAGAGGCATTGGGACATCCCGGGGAGAGATCGGGCATTAATCTCAAAGGCTAATACCATCGACGATCTATCTTCCAACTTGGTTGAATATCATCAATCTAAGGGAAGAGGAGGGATATTTTCCGGGAACAGGATCAATCGGTCACTTCGGGGCGACTCTTGAGAAGTACCTAAGGCATGAGCGTCGTTACTCTTACTCACATTTCATCGGGTGGGACTTTGTGCAATTTATTCTGCGTTGACTTATCTAGTCCATAATAGATCCAGAAGCCCAATCTAGTATGGTTGGCATTATAAGTTCTTTGAGCCAAAAATCGTGATAGTGAGCTGAATTGTGAAAATGTGGCATTGAACGCTGTGAATACGTACATACATAGATAGGTATCATCGTCAAGTCGTGTCCCCCTTCCCTCCCCAAAACGCATTTTCGTGGTGTTCGGCCACTTCTACATCCTGACTCCTTACCTCCTCTCCCCATCTCCCTCTATTCTCCACACAAACCCTTTCGGTCGACCCTGCATCTCAGAAGCGCAGCTTCGGGAACGCGAACACGATCAGGAGCGCGAGGACCCACATGCCCGCGATGGTAGCCATGAGGATGTAGCGGCCGATGAGGCCGCGGCCCTCGCTCATCTTGCGCAGGGTGCCCATGCGGCGGGCGGCGGCGTCGAGGCCGCGCTCGTTCTTGTCGAGGCCCGTGCCGGCCGAGCCGAGCACGTCCTTCTCCTCCTCGAGCGACGTGGCAAAGGCCCGCGACGAGCTCTTGAGCGCCGACGCCATGCCCAGCAGCGACGCCGTCAGCTTGTCCTGCTCGTCGCGCTGGTGGTCCAGGAGGGCCTCAGTCGTGGCCGTCGTCGAGAGCGCCGTCGTGGCCGAGGAGGGCGTGTTGCCGAAGAGCTGGCTGCGGGCCGTGGTGTCGGCGGTGTCGGCTCCCGCTTGGGGCGTCTCGGCACCCTTGCCGCCGCGGGGGCGCACGGTCTGCGACGTTGTGGTGCCTGGCTGTTCTATAGTCCTTGAAGATGGTGCTACTGTCGACTGGGCTGCCGCCGAAGGCTTTGTTTGTGATGCGGCCGTGGTTTGTGGTACGTGTAGAACCGTTATCTCTGTCTCGTCATCATCATCTTCCTGCTGGAAGGATACGTCGCGTCTCGTATCCTCGTCATTGTCGCGGGCTCGTCTCGAATCGGGGCTGTCGCTCGGCGTATGTATGATGCCGGCCAGCAAGTCCTCGTCTTCGTCGTCTTCGCTATCCTCGTCCTCTTCGTCGCTGTCTATGCTCAGGTCCTCCAGCTCGCGCAGGCGCTCGGCCAGCTGCTCGAAGATGTCTCGTTTGCGGTTCAGGTCGGCCTGCAGGTCCTGCCGGCGGGCGTGGACTTTGAGGCCGGAGGCATCCTGCTCGACCTTTGTGAGGAGAGTGCGCGCGTATTCGAGGTTCTATGAGGTAGGTCCGTTATGTCAGTCGGTCGGCGCAGAGGAAGCAGGGAAGAGAAGCGGGCTACGTACGATTCCGACCTTGTTGCGTTCGTATTCGCTGGTACGCAGACGTCGCTCTTGCTCGGCACTGGCTTGCAGGATGTTTTGTTGTAGGCGCGCAAGCAGGCGGTTCAGATCAGTCAGGGAGTCTGGGTTGGAGGCACTGCGACGTGGTGTCATGGGTGCTTGTGTAAGGCGAGCCATGGTGGTGGTGGTGGTGGTGGTGGTGGTGATGGTATGCGACGATTGAGATTTGAGATAGGTGTGCAGACGGAAACCGATTGACTAGTCGGTCTCTCGGCCAATAAAAGTTGGTCGCAGTAGATATGTACGAGGAGTTGCTTTGTTTACGTGGCCTTCGTACTGAATGATAAGTCAAGCTTACTTTAGGTAGTTATTCCTTCTGCTCTACCCTGGATCCCAACGTCAATAGTAAAGTTGGCAGTTAATGGTGTCATCACCAGCAAAGTCCGACGTGTTGTGTGTGTGCCAATTGGCCACTAATTTCAGCTGCTAAAGAAGTACCTAAAGAAAGTGAGTGCTAAGCTCTCGCCAGGGCTTCGGTTGGTGGGGCAGCCAACGGCGAGCAAGGGATCCTTTTCACATGAAACTATGACCCCTCCTCCGATGATTGGGTCATGGGTGAAAAGAGTAAACAACAAATGTCAATATTATGATGGATGTTTAGACTCGCGAGGGGGGTTGTCATGCAAAACGAATGCAATGAATGAATGACCTCCCGTTCACTCTCACTCGGAGCTGGTTTCGGCGATAACCCCACATCCATTGATTGACTCAAGTACTTCTTAACCCACTCTCGCAGATCGGGCGATCGCGGGGTGACGTCTCATCGTCAGGACGAGATAGACGATATAGGCGGATTGGTTTAATGGCTTCTGTTACCTTGACTTATCTGATATTCCCCAAATATACAAGTCGCCGGAATTCATCATTAAAACTCGCCAGGGATGTGAACCCTTTGAAGCCCTATCGACTGCTCCCCCGAAAATCCCTTGAGCTCCCTAAGATCCTTCGGCTTCTTCCTTTCCTATGGCATGATACACCGACGGTACTCTTGATGTGGCAACTAGTCTACTCCTATATCGTAGTAGCATATATTTACAACAAACAACCTACACAACAACAGCATGTGGCAAACAATCAGGAAATGAAGCACCGACGGGCACTGTCACAATCCATGCCTGGTTATCCGGCTGGAGTCCAGATCCGGCTTCTAATGAGAAGCGGCCTATAAACTGGCTTTGCCTAGAGCACTTCTCCCAGTTGTTGTCACCAGCTGCCCCTTTACACTGACGCCCATATCGCCCAGCAGCGAGGGAAGTGACCAGACCTCAGAATACCTCCGCCACGGGACATGAAACGAACCTCCAGCAGCACCGGAATAACATGCATCTTTGGTGTTTTTCTTGTCTAGCTAGGTGAGAAGCGATCATGCCATTTGAGTTAGTATTTGAGAGTATATTACGCTGCGAGTCTTGGTTTCTGCCAAGGTATTGAACCGGAGAAAAACACAAAAGATTAAAAAATAAATAGAGCTATCATGCCAGTCTCGTCCAGTTGATACCTGTCTAACAACATGCAAGTGCCCGGGGCTTCGACGGATACCCTTGCCTCCCGCAAAATAGTCAGTTCAGTCACCGGGTCACAATCATATCGAAAACACGAACCGGCTAAGTCTGACGGCTCCAAGATGAACCGTGTTTCCTACACGATATCTATCTGGGCCAGGGGCCAGCAACCACCACCCGAGTTAACCATACCAACCCTCTGGTATAACCAACTGCACCCCTTGGTATAGTAGATTTTACCGATCAGTACAACTGGGTTCCCAACAAGCTTTATGAGAAGAAGTTTATCAAATCCAGTAACAAGATGTATCTGAGTCAAGGGATGGCTACACTCGTCAAGGACTACAAACCTGAACTACAAAAAGTACCGGTACCGCCGATGCCTGCCGATGTAGCCTTCAGACTGCGACAGAACATCGGGTCCAAGGATTGGTTTTTCCATCTGGGGTTAACTCGATGGAAAGACCTCCGACCTGCAAGCCATGGGAAAGCCGGGTCCCCCCTGCGTCCGCGTAGTTAAACGTGAAAGAACGGCTAGCTTAACGTTTGGGGTTGCTAATGCCATCGAGGCGGCTATTCGCGAGAAGGTTGTCGTGAAGCGTAATTACTGTGGCGTTCCGATAAGCAAGAACAAGTCGACCTGTTCGTGGGAGTTGCTTATTGTTCTGTGTCCGGCCATTAAGAATATGAAAGTCGGTAAGGATGGGGCTGAAGGGCTCCGGTTCTCGGTATCTGGAAACGTCAGGCGCCGCCGTTCTGCCCTACTATGGCAAACTCATGGGCCAAATAGTATCGGATGGCCCCGGTTGTACTGTTGGGAAAGGGAGGTGGTGGCGCGGGCAGGGGGAGGAACCTGGCGATCCCAGTAAACCCACGCTTTGTGAGAAGGGCAAGGTGCCACACGATGTAAAGCCAAAGAATCCGGGAATGGATACCTCTAGGATCGGCATGGACGTTATATCTCTGCGTATAGCGTAGGCACTCTTGGGTGATATTGAGCGGTGAGTGAGCAGAAAGCAGCTCACACAAGAGCCAAGGAGAGTACCCCAAGGGCCACCAACATGACCCCTTTCACAGCGCCCGCCTCCACGTGCCGCGAAGAAGCAGAGAAGAAGGCTTCTCGATCCTCCCCATTCCGAACCGTGCGGACCCTGGGTGCGATGAAGCGCCGCCCACTGTCGTTGCTTGCCAGGCGCCCCTGGTAGTTTAGGCAGTACTGGAAATCCCTCTCCCAGCTCACGCGCGTCTCCGGGACGCTGATGTCGGCCTCGCCCGGGACCCGACACCAGCTGTAGCACGACCCGACTCCATGCAGCACCGTCCGCGGCGCGCAGCACGCCGCCATGGCCGTCATGTTGACGCGGTCCCCGTGGCTCTCGATGTAGGCGTAATCGCCGTCGTGTGGTGCCAGAGCGGCCGCCAGGGCGACGGGGCCGCACGCTAGATCGGTCGTCTGAGACATATCTAGGTTAATGATCAATCATCGAAGATGATTAAGCTTTCGGAAAGCCGCTAGAAGGGGTCCTCCGGGTGAAAATCGAATTCGAGAGAAGGAACGTCAGGATCGCACTAGACCCCGACAATGGCGCCGGGTTGTGTGCTACCCGTGCTCAACGTGTAATGTTAATGTGGTTCTGCGAGTCAGGGGCTAACTATCGCTTTTTGTCTGGTAAGGTACATAAATGCAAGAAAAACCATTGATGTACTTGTCAACGGAAAACGGACAGCCCGCAAGATGCGGTACGAACATGTTTTGTTTTATTTGATGTCGGTCTACTACTACATAGATGACTTGGAGAGGTCAGTGCCTGTCTAATAATTATGGTGCAGTACCGACAGCCTACCACAATGACGCAGGCCCAGAATCGCCAAGATCAAATTTACACCCTTCATTACTGCTTGTAACGTCATAATAGTTGTGCAATACGCACGATACGCCATATGTCTCAATGATAGGGAATGACAGCACATCTTTCTAGTGATTTAGAAGAGTGAAATCTGACAATAGAAAGTCAAAATCATGATCCAATTTGATTGAATTGTTTCTATTAATAGTATTATATGCCTGGAATGAAGATTCCAGACATCTCATGAGGAAATGACAGGGTATTATTCATATTCGCTTTCTTTGCCAAAATTCGGGGCCATGGCGACCGACTTTCAAGCCTCGTCGTTCCTCGTTTGCACAATCGACTTCTTGACCGTGATGTTCCACGCTGACCGCTCGGGCTGGTGACGTTGATGGTTCTGGTTCTGGTGCACGCCGAGGTCGGCCTGGCTGCTGCCGGACCAGTCGTCGCGCTCGTGGATGGAGCTCGACGCGTTCGATTTCTTGTCGAACATGCCCTTCTCCGGGTCCTCCTTGCCGTAGTTGACGACGGTCGTGACGCCCATGGCGTGACCGCTGCTGCTGGCCGCTGGCCGCTCGTACAGGTCGAAGGCGCCCGCCTCGTCCGCGTTGCTGCCGCTGCGGGTCCCGCCCATCGACCGGCTGCCCTTGTTGGTCATGCGGCTCCGGCTGTTGGTCTTGAGGTACCCCTGCTGCCGGGCCGAGGTGCCCGCGCCGGGCGCCGAAGATCCAAGACCGAAGACGCTGCGGAAGAGGGGCCGCAATGTGGCGAAGCCCGCGGTAGTGATGGCGATGCCTGTCTCGACGGTCGACCAGATGGCTACGTCCGAGGTAGAGTAGAGGAAGTCGTCGACGTCGGTCAGGGAGTGGAGGTATGGGAAGCGGACAATGGTGGCACTCGAGGCACTGTATTCGAGAAGTATCATATTAGCATTTCCATTGAGCAATCGAGAGCATACACATATATATGTGTATAGAAAAGGGGTAGAACTTACATGACACCGGCAGCCAGAAGAACCATGACCGACAGCTTCATCTTCAAGTTCATCTGCAGGTTCCAGACCAACATGATGGGCAGGAGACTGTACGTCCAATCGGTCAAGCAGCTGATGGCCGAGTAGGCGTAGAAGCTCTTGGCCACGATGGTGGCGTCCAGGCACATGCCGGCCGGCGGCTCGGGGGTGTAGCGCAGCCAGAAGAGCGCGGTGGGCCGGCACTGGAGCACGAAGAGCAGCAAGAAGAAGAGGCTGTAGACCTCGGTCAGGGCGAGGATGGACCAAATGATGATCTTGTGGATCTTCTCGACACAGATTCGGCTCAGGAAGATGGCGATGCTGGCCTTGATAGCCATGTTGGTGAGCACGTACGTCGGCTCGCATGTCCACCACATCTAGCAAGATGACGAAAAGGTCAGTATGAACAGTCCGTGTATTCTTAATCCACAACAGCAAATGCTTACCTGCATGGCCTTGCTGAAGTCCTCCGTGGGGATGTCGGCAAAGTGGTGACCAGTGCCATATTTGACACCGGTGATCTCGTAAGAGCAGAAGACGAGGAATAGAATCTTCAAGCATGGCACCGTTAGTATTCGAGCCTTGTGTTAGGACATATAAGGGAGAGTGTTAGCCATGCAAAACATACCTGCGCAGCTACAGCAAGCCAATCATCAAACCCAAAGGTCTTGATAACAAAACCACGACAGTAGATTCGAAGTATGGTTGCGATGGAGGACAGGACTAAGAAGGCCCACGCATTGGCGGCAATCTGTGGTCCCCGGGTTTCCGCCATGACGAGTATGGGGGATGGCTGAGAGATGCTGAGGTTAGCGGAGCGGGCGGTTCGAGGTTGGCAATGTTGTCGGGACTGGCACGAAACGGAGGAAACCACATTCAAGATGGCCACACTGGGGCACAGAACGTCTTATATCGAAAGACGTAAGAAAATCCTGTCCGGTAGCGAGTAGGTCGATCCATGCCTTTGTTCGGGTAACAACTACCCTACGTACTACGCTTGTGCTAACTATTGTCTGCCCCAAGAAAACTGTAGTGCCTGTGCTAGTTCACCAGAGACCCGGTATTATGGGTGGTTCTGGACTGGTGCTCGCCCCCTTGCCCAAGCAGCTGGAATGCCTGTAGCTCGGTGGGCGGAGTAGCCAAACAGAGGCTCATATTGGAGTCTTATTCATAAAATGCGAAACGAGGCGAACCAACTAACGCCTACCTGCCTACTTCCCAAAGGGGGAGGGCTCAAGGGGTGATGCGGGCACTGGTAGCGTCTGCGCTTTGACGAGCTAGAAGTCGCTAGCCTCCGGGCCGGCTCCGGGAGCATCTGCGTCGAGCCCCTTCTACGACGATCTCGGTTTTTTTCTTCTTTCAGCTCCGGACTCCATTAAGCGTCCAGTACGACGTTAAACCACTTTTCTTGCGTAGATCGGCAGATGGGTTTGACAGCAAACTGTAGGTCGTTAGTCGCGTGCGTATTGGCGTGGTCGTTTAGAAACCAATTGTGTGCAGTTGTCCATCTCACTCCCCCCCCCTTTTATTTTCTATTTGATCTTAGTTTTCGTCCCCACTCAACCACGACTTCCAAGTTCCTGCAGAACCCGAGCACTTGGTTCCCGTATCGGACATTTACTTCCAGACTTCACCCATCTCCGGATCCCCTCTCAAGATCGATCCGCGACCCCCGGTTACCACTCCCCTTCCTACATACAGTACGCTTCCTATCCTTGCCCCAGATCGCCCTCGGGGATTTGACGTGCGGTCTCGTGCATCAATGCATCAATGCACCTCTGCACCTCCACCTCCCTCAGTGCTGTTTCTCTGCGTTGGCGGATCGCGGGTTTCCATCCCACTCTAGATGCAGGATATCGTTCTGGCCTTTTTCTTGTCGTACGATTTGATATGTTCGGCGTTTAGTCCCGCAGGTTCTACTACTACTAGGTGGCTAACGTATCGATAATATCAGTATTGGTGGCTGGTGGCACGCCAAGAGCAGAGCGACAATCCAGATACCGTACTGGATAGCCGAGATTGGCGTTACATGTACGGCTGATCTGGCGCGACGCTAACACTCTTGAGACTTGGAGGTTCAGGGTTGGGAACTGGGTAGTGGGTAGGCGACAGGAACTGTCTAGTGGCTCCACCTTCATCTAGTTGCACGGAAGAACGAGTCGGAAAGATCGCGAACTGTTGAGCGGCTGCGACCGTCGGACTTGTCTCCCGAACGGGCGGACGTGAATGTTTGATGATCACATCTCCCGCTTCTTCTTCATCCACACACACTATATAGTCCCCCTTGACGCCCCTATACAATACATATATGGCTTTTCTTCCAATTTGGAACTCTGAAAGATCAGTCCAATATAACGTATGTATCATTATCTGGATAGGCCCCATTAGCCTCTCGCCTGGCTAGCGCAAATGCCATTTGCCGCACAATGTCGTTGGACTAGAAAGCTTTGACAACACAGCAAGGGTTGTCTTTGCTCTTTAGATTACGACTAATCAGTGACGGACAGCGACGCGTGTTTAGCATCCACGTGGAAAATGCGCACCAGCACTCGGTATTGTCCTGTTAGTATATCACGGCATAGAAAGGCCTCCTCACTTTTGACACCCTAGTGGAAAGCCCGGACGAATGTCATTAGTACGCCCTTCCTCATCGCTCTACCGAACTTCTTGTCGTTCCACCCCAACAACGAAACAGTACGAGACGCCCTTCAGCCATGATAGTCACAAGGAAGAATAAAAGAATCTCGGAACATTATACACTTTTGGATTGAGTTCAGCCTCTGATTGGTATCCGCGATGATCGACATCTGCTAGAACGTCTTTGGACAGGCCCTGTCATTCAGGGGGGCTGGCCCACCGGGCATACCTTGCCTTACAAATTGACCTGATATCAGCGCTGCTAGCAACGCCATAGCATGGCACTATATATACAGAAGGGCTTAGTGAGGTGGATAACGCCATGCTTGCATGCCCAGGGGAAGAGGGGTACAAGTAGAACGAAGAGACCCTCTGTGACACTGGCCAAGCAGACGAACTTAGTAAACTATGCCATCCATGTCAAGGTCGAAGACGAATGCGACGGTAAGGGCGAGATGCGAGAGGCGAGTTCAAAGGCGAGGTGTGACAAATGGGCTCCTTAGTCCGTATGTTAACGCATCGAAACTTGACTAGAGGGGACCGACGGACAACTAAGCCAACGAAGAACAGGGTCCAGCGGCACTATACCCTTTACGGAGTCTCTATTTGCTCTCCATCGGCTTCCCGCCTTCCTGGAGTTGCCAGGCCGTCGGAAGGTCACTGCCGTTGATTGCTCACTCCTCACTTACACGAAACTTGAGCTTTATACCCCCCTAGCAACGTCCATTATTGGAGAATAGTGGTACTTACCCTCAGACTCAAGGGCGGCCCGATAACTAGTACTCTTTTAGTATGACCAAAAAACACATGTTGCTATATAAACTAATCGATGGTTCGTGCTGGGTAGCGTGGTATGGTGGTTCTGGAGTAAAGACGGCAGCCTGATTGTGCCAATCTATTGTCTGCGGCACACATCTCGACATTTGCTTTAGTCACCAGCCGGTTTTCCGTTCACCAGCTCTTGATATCCGGTCCATTGGAGTCCAGCTCCCCAAAAGGGATGGAACTACTGACGCAATTTGACACAACACCCGCTGCAGCCGTCTTCTTTCTTCTCGTTAGCCTCTGTTCCAGCTCATCTCGTGCATCCAGTATCAGCAACGTATGGCGTGCCTAGCAATTCGATATTATTTCTTTTGGATGCGGCCACTGTGAAGACGGAAAAAGCTGAACCCAATCGAGGGGATCTGGGCCTCAGAGGCAGCCGGTGATCGAGACCACCAGGGGGCAATAGGTAGCGATACTGACCCCTACTAATCCCCCTTATACTTGCGAGGGAGCCAATAGCGGTAGTCAACATTCGCTGACGCCATTAAGAGCCTCCTAGGCTCCATATACCTTTATCCTCGAAAGTTTATCAGTAGAGTCAATCCTAGTATACGGATACGTGCTTTGTAGGTCGCTGATTCCAGCTGTTGGCCCCGGAAGATGCCTGTAATGCAGCTGTTGGGATAGTATTGGTGTTTCCGAGATGTAAACTCTCCCTGAACAAAGCCTGCCGATACTTCATCCGAAGGTTGGAATATCTCTATAGACGACACACTTTCAAGAGTAAAGGTGTAGAGACGATATATCTGCCCTTGGCCCAAATATGGTGGAGAAAGGATCGTGCGTACCCGGCCTCGACGGTGGGCAGGTTGATAGCGGGCAATTCCCGACCGGGGACGGCATCCAGCATCTTAATTCTAATGGCTCATATGGTTGGTTGTATGTATGTATGGGTAAGCACAGTCCACCCAGTACTCCAGCTGTTTTCAGTCGGGGGTATATCCGGCCGAATATTGGGATCGTCACCCAAATGGATAGGAACTGCGTGTGCCGTATAAAACACAACCATGTCGGCCCACCCTCGAGACACAGAATATGATGTATGTATGTTTCGGTTTTGCCTGGGGGAGAAGGGGAAGGCTGTTTCACGAGCTGTCAAAAGAATTCAATTGCTAGTACCCCCAGCTTCTCAAGATGCCAAGACTTGTTTGATCCATACCGGGTAATGTTGAGAAGCTCCCTTAGATGGGTCACTGGGGCCCCTGGGAATTACCCCGGTGAACCAAACTCGTTGGGTGCTCCCTATCCTAGGCCCATTGATGCCCAGTTAGGTAGATATCAATATAGTAATACAAACAGCAAGACACAGGTAATCTTCCATATCGTTATGTACACATTCTTATCTATATCTATGTAAGCTTTTTTATGTACATCTAGTAGAGTTATGCCAAGTTTCTTGAGGACATGTTTTGGGTTTTCCCTTTCGTGCAGAATCTTATCTGAGCATCTGGCCCCGCCTGGTATTCCAATTCTCTATCTCACTGGTACTCAGCGCATATGATATCCCCGTGAATATCCATGACATCGGCAATGGTCACGTTAGGCAAGATTTCCGCGACCCAGAGGTTGTGGTTGAGAGTCGTCACGTCGCCGCCGTCGCCAAAGTACGGCACGAACACGGCCTCGGGCAAGGACTTGGGCTGGGCCTGGGCGAGGATGCTGACGGAGGCGACGTTGACGCCGCCCATGTCGACGAGGCGGGCGCCCAGGTCCCGGCGCTGCCACTCCCACCACAGGCGGTCGAGGTTGGTGTGGTGCATGAAGAAGAGGGCGTCGGCGGGCGAGAGCGCCACGTCCAGCATGATGCCGCCTACGGCGAAGTGGCCGCTGACGTGCGGGTCGCCGCCGAGGCAGGCGTTGAAGTCAACGTACGTGGTCGACGTGAAGCACATGTCCACCTTGGCCTGGGACACCATGTTGAACTGCGCCTGGTCGAGGGCACGCGTCAGGCATTGAGGGGGGCCGCGTGAAGTTGGCGAGCAGCGTGTTGGTGACGTTGACGAAGGGCCCGTTAACAACACAGCCCTTCTCGTCCGTCTCGCCTGTGCCGAAACCCGTCTCGGCGTCAAATATGGACGAGGCGTTCAGGGGGGCGGAGGCCTGGTCGGCTTGCTCATCCCAGTAACTGCGGCAGGAATTTAGTCAGTATAGGTCTTGGCCCGGTTATAAACATCTACCCCTAAACACAAGGCGAGCATGGTACACTCACGGTATAACACCTTTGTAGCCACAGTCTGATCGCAGCATCCTCTCGTGGACAGTCATGAAATAACGGTGCCAGGGTAGAAACGAGCCCTGTCAACACATATTTGGTAAGCTTGCTGCAACTTCAAGACAACACAGTGTGAATTGGTTAAGGGGCAACTTACCGTGACATGAATGTACTGCACTTGGGCAACATGCAGCGCCTGGAGCTCGTCCCAACGGCTGACCGCGCCGGCATAGCGTGTCTTGGAAGGCGTCTCCATCAAGCAAACCTCGGCCCTGAGGAATTCGTGCTTCTCGGCATCGGTTAATGCCGTCCTGTGATATAGTTAGCAACTCAAATTGATTATATCAGCCTGTGGGGGAACCACAACGGACTTACCAAGATTTGCGAACTGAGGGGTTGGTGCATGCGCCTGACACAGACGGAACAGCTGCTAAAAGCAAGGCTGCTAAAGAGGCGAGTTTTAACATTATGAATAGATGGTGGTTCTATTTGCAGTACAGCGAGAAACGACATATATAGAGAGATGCAGTACTCTGGTAAACGAAGGTAAAGAAGTCTTCTGACGAACGAAAGTCTTGAGATAGTAGCATAGAACGAGGAATATACAACTTATATACTGCAGTCTAGGCAGAGAGGATTTAACATGAGTGGCATCATCTATACTTAGCCATACGGCGAAGCCGGAGGCATCTCTTAGGCGGGCCGTAGTGACTACCAAGCGGGCAGCGCGATTATCGTCCCGAAAGGTAAGTTATGATGAACTCTTCCCCGTATCTGCACTATGAGTTCTCCTCCACGTGCGGGACATAACGAACTCCTATCTGGAACCAGTTAGTCCTTCCGATGCATGGTGATGGATAGACTGACTATTGAGGCGCTCATTGGAATGCCATATTCTTAAATACCCAACTGGCTAACTACATCTGGGCATATACTCGCAAAGGCGCAGTGGGAGTATGGAATCATCTATTGCGCTCGGATATATTCTGCACTTGGCTGACTCGAGCTAATAGGCCAACCCTCCATAAAATCCACGCCTCGGAGCGAGATCGTCGAACTACCCTGGCAAATACGATTAGGTTTTCTGGATAGTACCATTGAGGGGACATCCCACCATCTGTGCGTCATGCCATAGCGGTAGCCAGGGGTGGACGGCATGTGCCGGGCCGGGACCACGAGTCAGCCATAGAACATGTAAGGATACGCCCGGTAACCTAAATGAATTGTAATTCTTAAAGTCAACCTCCCTTCATTTTTGATTGGCTGAATCCTGCGTTCTATTTCGGACGCGCTGGCTTTGAGGGGAATGCCTAGTAAGAGAGTTATATCGTGGCTATAGTCGATGTCACCCATTGGGATCGGAGCGCGTCGCCGCACTAATGATGCTACACCAAGTTACACCAATACGAGCGTCGCACTGACCGAACTGGATCAGCGATGTTCATCCTTTGTATTCTTTTTTCTTTATTCTTTTTTGTTTTCCTTTTTTCCTCTTTTCAACCGCGTCGCCCCTATTATACCAGAGTTTCTCCGGATGCCTACACTTTCCAGCTCAAATTCTTCAGTGAATGTCATGTGCTTCAGGTTGGAATGCCTGCCGTGCTTGGAATCATCACTTGAAAGTATAACTCCAGATCCTCACGTCAGATCATGACCACCATTGGCCGACCTCGAGGTCACACCCTACATCTTTTATGCACTAATGGGGCTGCAATGTTAGCGCTTATCATGAGACTCGGGAGACTTGTAATTAAGATGTTGTATAGAAGGAAAAGTATCTATGAGACCGCCTTGTTAAGTCAGCTACATATTATTTCAAAGACAATGACGAAAAATCATGAACCCAAGCATCCTGGTCACCCACCATAGCGCCGTAAAATTCACAAAAGCCGCACAATGTCGCGATCGAAGCCAATCCCTGTACATCCATATACTACTACATTTTTGTAAATCGACCTCGGCTGGAAAATTGGGTCGTCTTGATAATCACGACCTACAACGGCTGTAGAACCAGAATCGATGTATGATGTGTGATTCGCTATAGTCTGTATACCTGCTAGAGATTTGGGATTCTGAACTGTATATAACCACTATGCCCCCAGGAAGACCAAATAATATCAAAAATATAGCTACATAGTCAAGCGACATTTATTCTGGAATAGACATATAGGTGCAGCCCGAAGATGCAACAGCCCAGCATGTTTTTCTTTCTTTTCTTTTTATTTCTATTATCTGGCTTAATGCCGATCGCAGAAACCCGACCCAACATTGCCCAAAGTGCTGCGGCGTGAGAAACAAAGAGTCACACCACAGGAGACGGTACGAACTACGTCTATGATTACTCCCCCGCTGCGAACGAGACGCTACCGACCTTCTTGCTCCTCCACGGTTACCCGTCGTCCCGCCACGACTGGAGGCACCAGGCGGTCGCCCTCACGCAGCTGGCCCCGGACATGCTCGGCATGGGCGACAGCGACAAACCCAACGACCTCGAAGCGTACCGTTCCCAGCGCATCAGCGGGCACCTGAAGGAGCTGCTGGACCGCGAGTCCTTGGGAAAGTCATCGGCTTCGGCCATGATTGGGGCGCTTCCATCATATCCGAACTCGTCGTGTGGTATCCCGTGAGCTTCACGGGGCTGGCCTTTCTCAGCACGGGATACGTCACGCCGGGACTCTTCTTCGACGTGGACGCGATGAACTGCCAGTCACTTGATACGCTTGGATACACGCGGTATGGGTACTGGTACTTCTTCAACTCTTTCGATGCAGGGACTCTCATCCGCGAAAAGGTTGGTGTTACCACAATCATTCCATTGTCGTTTGTTCACTTATCTGATTTCTTTGTATACGGACAATGAGGCAGTTTGGCTAACAAGGAACACCAGCTCGAGTATTTCTGTCATCTGCTCTACCATACCGATGCAGCACAATGGGCCAGAACTTCGGAATGATCGGCGCGGCCCGCGCTTGGCTCCATAATAACAAGACGCAGCCGCTCCTGACGTGGTTGACGGAGGAAGACAAGGCGCAGTGACTGCGTATCTACAGCCAGCCCAACGCAACCGAGGCGCCCCTGAGCTACTACCGCGTGGTCATGCGGGGTGTCTAGATGGAGGACGAGGCTGGCCTCAGCGACGAGGACAGGAAGCTTCGAGTCCCCGTCGTCGCCATCCACGCCGCCAAGGACCGGATATCCGTCCCGGAAGGCATGACGGCCGCCACCAAGCCGTGGGCCACCAACGGCTACACCGAGCACTTGCTGGATGCGGGACACTGGGTTATGCTCGAGCAGAAAGAGAATGTCACGTCGATTCTGGCAAATTTTGCTAGTTCGCTCTCAGTCAAACAATCTCTTTCATAGTGATAGTCCTTAGGACCTGACGGCAGTTTTTAGGCATTTGAGTGGAAACAAGCTGTTCGGAAAACAAAGGGATTGTTATAATTATGACCAGGGTGAAAAATTTAATATACCGCACCACACCACACCATAGGAACAAACATATTGTCACAACATAGGCATTGTGACAGTTGCAATGCTACTGTGAATACTTGGGATCGGCATATAAATACTCGCTGATGCTATGGGTCTAGTTGTATACTGTCCAACCCAATTACATCAGCTCTTCTGATACGCCTCATTACTACTCTTTACCCAGCAAACCAGCTTTACCAGCACACCAAATAACCTACGAACAACCATGACTTCAACCAAGCCTAATGCTATTTTGTCGGTCATGGACCGACCTAGTCACGGAGTAACAGTCCGAGCCAGGGTCGATAACCTCATCAGGTACGTGAATATCCCGAGAGATGTGATGCGAGACACTGGCATCATTGGTGGCAATGACCCCACGGTCCTGAAGTTGAAATATCCGGAGGGAGTCAAGTGTCTACAGATGAACAAGGACGGGGGATCCGGCCAGCTGTCGGTCCAGCCTCTGCAGTTCGAGCTCAAAGGCATTCGGGGTATCTTCCACGGCCTCTCTCTGGACTACGAGAGCTTCGAGAACCTCGCTCAGTGGCCAGGCAGGTTTCAATGTCCGCGCGACCGGATCTGCACCGCGCAGCATCCCATGCTCAGGAGTTACGGCGAATTAATCGTCAAGATAGCCGAGCTGCCGGACAACTGGTTCGGGCCCGACAGCAGCCCCCACTCCGTCCCGGTGGACATCGAGACAGACATCCTCCACGAGATCCGGATGCACCGCGACATCGTGAACCTGGGTCACGGAATCGCCCCCCACATCTTCGGTCTAGTGACCGAGCAGGGCCGGGGCATCGTCGGCTTCGTCATGGAGCGCATAGAGGGGGCCCGTAGCTTCTCCGAGCTTGCGAAGATGGAGGGGTACAAGATGACGGATGACGACAAGCAGGCCTGCCGCGACGCTCTCAAAACGCTGCACGACAACGGATTCCTGCACGGCGATATTCATCCGGGAAACGTGCTTCGCTGCCCGGACGGTAGTGTGAAGCTGATTGACTTCCAGAACACAAAGCGGACGAGCGGGGACGGTGGACTAGCTGCTTTGCAGGAAAATGAATGCATGATGGCTCTGGAATCCTGGTTGTGAAGTAAGTAGTAGATATACTATTTGAATAGAGACCCGACTGAGAAATGAATGGAAGACTACTAGAATTACATTTCTGGTACGAGATATAGAACAGATAAAGTTGTAATGTGATAATGTTTTGCTGTGATCGGTGACCGCTGCTGCCTGCTGGCCACTATCATGTTCACCCCTTGTCTTGACGTTAAGAACCCACGTCTCTATATTGGACTAAAACCATTTACGTAGTAAAGCTCATAGTTGGCAACTGCCCGAGGGAACATCATCAAGGAGCGTAATTCATCTAGACTAGAAACTAATGTGGCTGCTCAAGCTGGAGACTTAGTAGTCATCATCATCATCGTCATAGTATTCATCGTCATCGTATCCATCGCCCCCGTCGTCGCCGTATCTGTCGTCTCCGTCGTCGCCATATCCGTCGTCGCCGTCGTCGCCATATCCGTCGTCGCCGTCGTTGCCGTCGTTGCCGTAACCGTCACCTCTTTCGGGGGAAGTGGAGCCATTGTCGCAACCGTCGTCTTCGGCATCCTCATAGTCGTTTGAGCGACTGCCATCTTCATCCTGGCCATGCTCATTCCAGGCAGACTCCTGAGAATCTGAATTATCCGAGGAATCACAATCCGGCTGGCGGCTGGTACTAGGAAAGACTTGTCAGAGAGACCAAGAAGATAAAACCACCCGCGTGGGGGATTGCGCGAGGACGTACTTACCTGTTCTCGTTCACATCACTTCTTCCCTAAGAAGAGTTGCGAGTCGACGACGAGGCCGAGCCGCCATCGCCAGAACCAGAGACATAGCGGTAGCCACTAGGAGCTGTGTAGGTGCTTGTTCCTTGGCCATTGTCGTAGTACGTGCTGCCGTTGGGGTTCTTGTAGTAGTAGCTACCATCTCTGCGCCAATGTGTCAGTCAGTCACCCAGTGGAAGGTGAGCCTAGGTAGGCCCTTCTAGATGTGATGCGCTTATACCGGTTCGAGTAATGATAGTTGTTGGTGCTCGCGGTGCCGCTTCCATAGTCACGGCTACAATAATGGTTGCCCTATGATTCAATCTGTGGTCAGTAAGGGTCTATGGAATCTGATTGCACTAGAGACACTGGGTAAGTACTAACCTGGCTGTTGGTACCTGATGAGGTAATCTTGTAGCCTTGGTCGTTGTTGTTGGGCATCTTGGCGATCGAGTTGCGATCGAGGCTGCGAGTGTGTGATGAGATCAGAATGCGGGAAGGGCCTGGGAAAGGTTGAGAGGGTGGTCAAGAGTAAAGAGGATTTGAGATGGGGGAAAACGAAGGTCAGGCCACTTGAGCAGCGTTTGGCGAAATAAATAGTAGGCGCGAGCTGGAACCTTGGGCTGCAACTACCGGGTCAGTCAAGTGAATCGGCTGATCGGTGATTGTGGTGGGGCACCAACTGATTGCTATGCAAACATTGAAGTTATTTGCTTCAGACACGTATGCATTCAAATCACACAGGTGATATGGACATGCATGTCTTGGTATCCATTGTGGTTTGCTATCGGCAGAAGCTATTCCCGCTTGGGGATCGTTGCTTTATGTAGTTGCGAAATGAAATGTGAATATCTATACGAAATGCGAATAATTACTTCACTATCATGTTCCAGTTCCCATTTAATGGACATATCTAAACGAGACCATTTGCCCAGTGACATGCCCTGCCTTGGACCCCTGAATATTACCATAGGCGACGACGCCACCCTGGCTAGCCCCCTGCTCCTCCTTTTCGAACCGAGAGTTCTGCCCGCGAAGGTAGCCCTTGATGCCCAAAGCAACGCCGGCGCACACGAGGCAGGCGACGGACATGACGGCGCCGCCGGCGTAGTAGCGCGGCTTCTGGCTGTCGGGAAACATGTAGGATGTATAGAAATGGGCGACGCCTGCGGACATGAAGTTGACTATGGCCAGTGCCGCAGCGCGCTTGGCACGCGGCCTAGTTTTGGGAGCAGCACTCTAGATCAGCTCACTATATTCGGATAGCAGACAACATCATATTCGATTGAAGTTGAGGACTGAGATAAGAAAGGGGGAAAAGGACTGGGAGCCTTAGAGACGTACCGCGGCAGTGAGGCGCTCACCCATGACATGCACAGGTTGTACGGACTGTACGACCCGGCCGTCATCAAGAACATGGAGAAGTAGCGTCCGCCAGTTGATGGGACGAACATGGCCTGTAGTGGTGTATCGTTAGCGATGTCATAAAATTACGCTTTGATTTTGTGTTTTCCATCTCGCCTTGGGAATTGAATAGTAGGGTGCCCCTATTATTGGAGTATAGGAGGCAAATAGGTAAATAAATAGGACATACCAGAAGGTTTCCTAGCAAAGCAAATATCATTGATACCGCAATGTGATAACCTCTTTCGTGTGTATGGGCGGCATGGAACGACACGAGCAGGGAGACAATCCAAGCAAAGAAGTATGGTGGCGAAGTGAGCAGAAGCGTCTTTTCGCGGTCATAACCAAGGGTCCCCACGATCGAAGGGAAGAATATGCTGAACGATTGTGACGTTATAAGGGCCATTTCTTTGGTTGTCGTGGATTAGCAGAGGTGAATATGATTTACAGAAGTAGCGAACCATGTTAGGGAGTACTTACGCATAACCACAAATGCATATAGCTTGGGGTCAATGAGTGATTGTTTGAGTCCCCACCAGATAGAATCCGGGTCCTCGTCAACGATACCAGCATTCTCCTTGCGTATTCGGTATTCCTTTCGTGTTGTTCAATACATGACTTATATTGTGTAATGTTGGACATTTGAAAACTGGGGTTGTTGACTCACGGCATATAACTGCAGTTCGCGAGATAAGAAGAGGTGCTTCGACTGGAGCGGATAGTCAGTGAGTAAGGGTAGCGTGAGGATGGCAATGATGACCGTAATGGAACCCTCGATTATAAAGAGCCATTCCTGGTATATGAGTTAGTACAGCTGACAGGTAAGGAGTGCAACTTAGCTTGCTTACCCACGCCGGCCTCCCTGCTGCACCTTCCATTTGGCTCGTGACTATAACCTAGAGTAAGTGATAGAGACAACAGGGGATATTATTATCATGTTCATGAGCCCTACTTCCTGCAGCGATAAGCCCACTGAAAGCTGTGGCAAGCATGTTGCCACCGTACAGGATGGCGATCCTAGATGGAAGTTCGGTACGCGTATACCAACTACTCATCTATCATGATTGTCAGACTGTATGACTCTCAAATCTCTCCATAACATAGGCTATGGCATCTTTGATGGGCATACTAGTGCATGTTAGTGAGAAGCTGGCCGGGACCGTTCTTATGCACGTACCCAATACGAAGACTGCGGGTATAAAGGGGGCTTCCACCAATCCCAGGATGAACCTGACTGCGGCAAGCTGGCTGAAATTCCGAGTAAAACCCTGCGACATGCTCAAAACACCCCAGAGCGATGTTATGAGGCAGATGTAGAAAGATGGCCGGACTTTACCGATGATCATGTTGGACGGGACCTGTGAGCTTTTGTCAATAAACTAGCCCAACTGCACCATTATCGGCATGGACTTGGCCTATTGACCTGCGTTAGACAGTCTGCAGGTATGGTCAATATCACGAATGATCCCTCTTGATGGTATGGCAGGGAAGCTTCTTGCTCACATCCCACATAAAACATCAGCAAACAGGTATTGTACTCGGAGTTGGTAATACCAAGTGTCGTGGTCAACCCGGAAATTTTGGCCGAGGCGATGTTGTTGCGATCACTGCAAATCAAATGGTCAACTCCATGTCTCCATGTCTTGTATCTATCGGCTTACAGGATATTAAGGAGAAAGAGGATGAAGACAACGGGCAACAGCGTCATGTCCAATGTCTTCGTCAGGCGTTGATTCAACTGGCGCTCTTCATCTGCGGAGAGGAACGAGATCTCTTCGGGGAGAGGGAGTTCGTCAGGAAGCAAGTGTCGCAGCTTATCCGCATGCTCGGCTACCACCTTTGAGGTTTCGATATTATCGGACATCTTGCTTCTGTCCTGTTTGATATCTCTCGATTCCTATAGAGCGTGACTGAGCGGTTGGGCTCGTTGAAGAGTTTGATTTAAAGAGATTGATGAAGTTCTCATTAAAAGACGGGTCATGTAGATAATCCTCGGCTATGCACCCCTCTTTCTCGACCCATTTGCTTTACGGCGCATTTGGACTGTTGGACCCTTCTTCAGTGCCACAGACGGCACTCACTCCCGACGGGAAAGTCAACTGCCCCCTAACTTACGTCGCATATGTCAGTAATGTGGTATTTCCCCCGCATCTAAACGAGTGGTGGGAATGTGCATGCCGGACCCCGCAAAACAGTGAAACGATTGTTATGTTTTCAGTAGATGTCGGCTACGCGGCCGTTGAGGATATTGGGGTAACTGCCGGGGGTCGATGATGATGATCGTATCCGGACTTCTCTCCGGCACCCTCAGCAGAAGGCTTGTGCTCCGGATGGCCTTGCAAGTCTACTTCATATAGGTGCATGTCATGACGAATCTAAAAGTCCGCAGTGTACGTCGTAAAGATACATACTTTCACCTCCTGAATGCGACGCTAGTGTTACCTAGCTTCACCCTTTCTGTTAAGCTGCGACCCCAATGAGTAAACCCACTGTCTTACTTATCGGGGAACCGATCAAGTACAACCATGACTTCTACGAAAATGAGCTGTGCAAACGATTCCATGTTATACAGAACGACTGTCGCGACCGTGCCACATTTATCGAGACGTTGAAGGACAAGAGGTACGGCGACTTTAGCGCCATCTATCGACCGCACTTTCAGACGGGCGGTGAGATGGGCCAGTGGGACGAGGAGCTGATCGCGCTCCTCCCCGAGTCGGTGCGCATATTCGCCTCGGCGGGCGCGGGGTACAACTGGGCCGACATCGAGGCACTGACCCGGCGCGGCATCTGGTACACCAACGGGGCCGGCGCCAGCGATGAA
This sequence comes from Apiospora koreana, assembly GCA_017163955.1. Taxonomy (NCBI): domain Eukaryota; kingdom Fungi; phylum Ascomycota; class Sordariomycetes; order Amphisphaeriales; family Apiosporaceae; genus Apiospora; species Apiospora koreana. Next base: position 510,884 of record JAFHKQ010000008.1, read on the forward strand.
GCCGTATCGGACACGGGCGTATACATGATTCTGTCTGTTTTTCGCAACTTCACGCGATCCCAGCTCGCGGCTCGCACCTGTGATCCTGACAAGTTCAACGAGGCCCACCGGCTCATCGCCACCATCTCAGCTAACCCGAGGGGCCACATCCTGGGCCTCGTCGGCCTCGGTCGCATCGGCAAGAGGCTTGCGTACAAGGCGCACACGGCACTCGGTATGACCATCCACTACCACGACGTGGCACAGAGCCCGCCGGAGGTGGAGCAGGAGCTCGGGGTGGGCACCATCTTCCACCCGACGCTGCGCGGTTTGCTAGCAGTAGCGGATTGTGTGAGCCTGCACACGCCTCTCACCGCGGATACGTGGGATCTGATGGATGAAGCCTCTTTCAGTGCCATGAAGCCCGGAGCTCGACTGGTCAATACGGCGCGAGGGCTGGTCGTCAATGAGGATGCTCTCATCAAGGCCCTACGGAGCGGACGCCTGGCCGCGGCCGCCCTTGACGTGCACTACCATGAACCGCAGGTCTCGAGAGAATTGGCGGCCATGGAGAACGTGACGCTGACGACGCATGTTGGGGGTGGGGCTTTGGACACACGTATCAACTTCGAGCTGAACGGGATGAAGAACATCATGGCTGTCGTTGGTGAGAGCGGAGAAGTAATAGGGGGGCCATTGACTCCAGTCAATGAGGTATCATGGCCTAGTTAGTTCAATGATTCGAGTAACATTGTCCAAGACTTGCGCGTAGCTTACTTGGTAATGTAACATGGTCACAAGTAACAATGAGCTGAGTCGAAAGGTACCAATCCTAGTTTTTGATAAAAGCAAAAGCGAGTGGACGATTATAGCGTATATATAATCCAAAAAGAATCCAACCAGAACCCGTTATAGACACCCCATATGACCCATTCTAACCTTGCACCCAACCCAGCCGTTTTCCAACCATCCCTCCTATGATAAGCCCATCACGCCCAAGAGACGAAACGGCATCATTGCCAGTAGAAGCAGGGGTATATGTCGCTTAGTTGCGGGCCTTGAAGCTGGGGTCGCACTTGATCTGCTTGACGTTGCTGGTCTTGGGATCCTTGAAAGTCCAGGCGCCCTTGCCGCCATCGCCAAAGGTGACATCAACGTTCGTGCCGCGGATGAGGGTGATGGCCTTGTTGTTGGGGCCGATCAGTTGGCAGCGGGAAGCCTTCTTGCCGCTGCCAACGGTGAGCTGAACCGAGTTGTAGGGGCCGCTGGAGCCTGATGGCTTCTTGGCGTCTTTCTCGCCGATCATGGTGTTGGTAGCGAGTTCGGAGGGGCCCCGGAGCGTGACACGAAGGGGACCGTTGGCGCGCGCTTCGACTTGGGACTCGGCGAGCTCCTCGACCTGGGGCTCCTCGGTGAACTCCTCGACCTCCTCGACTTCGGCCTCCTCAGGAGACTCGTCGCGAGCCTCCTTGGTGCTGCTGGCGGCGTTGAACTTGGTGCTGCACTTGATGTGGCCGACCGTAGTTCTGGGGGGCGTCTTGAACGCCCACTTGCCCTTGCCGCCATCGCTGAAGGTGGTGTCAGTGTTCGCGCCACGGGTGATGACGATGGCCTTTCCGCGCTGGTCGAAGATCTTGCAGCGCAGGTCCTGACCCTTGTCGTTCTTGATGTTGTTGCTGGCGAGCTCGACCGAGTTCCAAGGGCCCAGGCCGTTGGGCGGCCTGCTGCCGTTCTTGTCCAGCTGCGTGCGGCTAATGAGGTTGCGGGGGCCCCGGAGCGTGACTGTCACAGTGCTGGCGTCGGTGGCCTGTTCAGCAGGCAGGGCGAAGGCACCAGTGGTGGCCAGGAGGCCGAGGAGGGCGGTGGCATACTGCATTTTGAAGTTTGGTGATTTGAAATGATAGAAAAGTCAAGTGACTCGTAGGAAATGAGGGAGTGAGAAGTCAGAAAGATGTCTTTAGAAGCTGAAGTTGATGATGGTGATGATGAAGGAAAAGGGGTCATTTGGAGAGAAGACCGCCGTACTTTTATATTCATCCAGGCTTCTATTCCATCAACTAATTCGCCTCGAGTCTCCTGGTCATGCCTCGCTATTCTCATCATGGCTGATTCATGTCGTGATGCCTAAGGTACAGTTGTGAAAATAGAACATATACAACCGCACACCCGCGACACATAATCAACTTACATCAACCAAGCCTCCTGCCACTTGATCGTGAGAATTTCGAATTGCACCACTAAAAATATGCAGGCTGTCATTCATTAGCTGACCGAAAATATACAGCAGGGACTTTGCCAAGCATGACGTGCTTGGCAAGTGTTTATATTTATTCCCCGACTTGTGTTAGCGCTGACACGGTTAGCTAAAAGAAACTTCCCTTGACGAATCCAGGGCCGCGGTTGGCGAGTTGACGTGTCGGCCGTTATTGAGCCACTCGGAAGGAACAAAGTCCAGCAGCTCCCTTGCGACTCGCCGATCTGCTTACTTAAGGATTGCCGACACCCGAGCGGCAAGCAAAATGAAGAGTTGGGGAAGGCTGAGCTCAGCTTACTGCCCTGCAACCTGCAACCTGCAACCTGCAACCTGCGAACAAACATCGAAGGGCCTAGATTGCGAGCACCTGCATTTCCCCATCATGACTACCGGCTCTTCTAAGCTAAGCTGAGCTGATGCCTATTAGCAGGCTAACTTGGTCATGCGTGTTTCAGCACTCGAGGCTGACTGGATCCCCATCATGAAAGGACCCTTAATAATGCACTGAGGATCCCACGTCACCATTATTAAATCTATATCAGATCGTTCTATAGACGATTTTAGACTCCAGCAGCTAATGCTAAATAAAGGACAATATATGTTATTCATGGTCTATTTCCATTAACAATAGTCCTCGTCCACTCAATCCACGCTTAGTTCTAACTTTCCAATTAATTGGTGTACATTCTGAAGAAGCTTCCGTAGCGGATATTGACTGTCTTTAATGCTACGGAGGCCTCTGCTTCTACCACGGTTCCGACTATATCTTCGTTTCTCGTTACTGGGCTCATGTGTATATTCCTCTCTAGTCGACAGTCCCGAGACAATCGTATTGTTCCTTCCGTTGGGAGATTACAAATGCCAGCTTATGCGTAACTGATGTGATCTTACTCATGCGTTTGACGTAAAAGAATCAAGCCATGTGCGGCTGCGTGATGACTTGCTGCGGGCGTATATTAACTGACACATTTGCTCGCAAAATATGACCACAGAGGATTGGTAGTGGTTTACCGAAAGAATTCTGAGCAAGGCGGATAAAGTACAATGGTTACCGAAGTTTTCATGTCATTGTCTGGTTGTGCGTTGAGACGCGTACACCTATACGACGTATAGCCAATTGCATCTTGAACGGCGATCTGCAACCTTCGTGTCTTTATTCTATGTTGGAGTGGATACTTCGACCTCTGCCAAGGACAAAGATACTACGACTAGTTTGACTTTGGTGACTGCGCCTCGCAGGACGGATCACTCGCATCGCCGTGGAAGTATGATGTCAACTCTTGGGCGGTTTGCCTCAGGCTTCTGTTAAGCAAGGCCAAGCAGCCTGCTGATAATCGGATTGAAGCCAGTGGTGCATGTAATAGGCAGCAGTGTACAATGGATGACAAGGCTTCTCGTCAGTTCCCCTAGAGACCGATCGTATAATCGCAAGGTGTCGCTGGGATATTAGAGTATGTCTAAAGGAAGAAAAGGGTTTCGGGCTGACAGTAGCATACGACGCTCACCCAGCAATCCGTCTCGCTATTGTCAGATAGGTCATGGTTAAACCATTAAGTTCGTTCTAGCCCTCGGTATTGTTATTTATTCAAGTTTTCAAGGTTACCTCATCCCACTATGCTGCTGCTTTCAGAAACATGGATGACCATCTGCCCCTATTATTTTCTCCCTTATTCGCCGATCCTTTTGGTTGATATCTTGTAGAGATTTAGTGCAACTGTGCCCAAACAATACGGTCGCTGATCTGCTAATATGCCATTGTAGCTGTTCTGCGCACAGTTGAGGTCAGCCAAGGTCAGCCAAGGTCAGCCATGAACCGATGTACGCAGCCGTATTCAATAATATGACGTGGGTGGTTCCTGCTTGTGGAAACCTGACTAACAAGACAGGGTACACGTGACTTGGAACACATATTCCACTGTTGCATTGCGGCAATATCTGACGGCGATCTTCCCACAATCTTACACCCGCAAACAGTGCCACATACCGCTGTCTGTGTGGGATGACGGCAGCTTCCGCTCTCAGGGAAGAGCCAGTTTCCCTGTCATTGCCCCAACGACAGTTGTCGCATCCTTCCTGATATTTTCCGTTTCTTCGTCTCAATGATGGCTATAATCGCGTTCATTGATATTCCTGTTTTGTTTTGCGGTTTTCCCCGATTCAATGCCTAGAGCAGAAGTTTACTGACATGATCACAGGGCTAAATACTGTCGCATTGATGATGTGATCACTTGCTATCGAATTAGATACTGGCTCAAAGATGTCGCAATTACTATATCAGGGTAGGCTTAAAAACAGCTTCATCAACTCCGGGTACTTTGGCGTACCCATCCCGGTGACCGGATCCCAGCCAGGCACGGCCGAGAAGCCCGATGACCCGCAGTTCGGGTTGGACCCGTTGACGATATCATTGAAAACCTCGGGATGGGCGTAGAGGACCGGGTTGATGAAACCCACGGGCCCCTTGCCGACGGCCTGGCGCTCCTGGTTGATGAGTGTTACAACGGCCGCCCAGAACGGCGCCGAGATGCTCGTACCCGCCGTTGACATCTTGGCCCCCTTGACGAAGGCCTGAAACGACTTTCCCACGGCCGCCACGTCAGGATACCCCCTACCCGCGCGGTTGAAGAGCCCGCCGCCAGTGCCCACATTGCTTGCTTCGGCATCGGCCACGTACGAAGGGTGGCCAGGGTCATGTGCTGCGAAGAAGGTGTCGACGGCCGCCTTTTGGTATTCGGGCTTCGGGAAATAGTTGGAGAACCCCCCGCCGCTGGAGAATAGAGGCCTGCCCGGAATTCCTTGCATGACCGTCTCGGGGTCTTTGATGGTGCCATTCTCTTGGATCTGCGTGGCTCCTGCGATGGTCACCTGTATATCGCGACCGAAGGTTAGTACAGGAACTGACGGCTCGGAGGCACCAGCTAATGCAAGATAGTTAGGCGGGGTTTTTAACTTACGAATGGGCAGCCCATTGGCATCTGTGGTGTGTAAATGGTGCCGTTCTGTCCCGACCCGGAGGTACACCCCGAAGGAGAAATGTCACCGGGAGTAGTGGCCACGCCGTAGTCGCCCGACGAGAAGATGAAGGTAGTTCCTTGAAGACCCAGTTTCATGAACTCATTGCATTGCCTCCGAACATAGTTGATCGGCAGGTTCGCCTCGCCCGTGCTATACGAGAAGGAGATGACCTTGGCGGGCTTGTAAACCCCGCACATCTGAGGCCCGGTAAAGCCTCCCGGCACCCGATTGGGGTACTGCGCATCGATTCCCGGGCTGTCGCCGGTGATGCCAAAGTCTGTGGAGTTGCAATATGATCCATCCAGAGCATCCAGGAAGGTGTTGAGAAACCCATTGAGCTGCCCCTGAATGATCTTGATGCTATTGGGTCTGTCCTCGTTCTGGTACAGAGTGACAGTCTGCGGATAGACAATTGACTGGATCAGGCTGATGTCGATTGATGATTCGCCCGCATTGAAGGTCGAGTTCTGGGGTACTGGTGCGGTGGCACCGTTGATAAAGGCAGGGATTGGTGCCGTCCCTTTTGGTACCTCCGGGGCGAAAGCCGCCCAGAAGGCGTCGAAGTCTTCCTGGGCGTAAGTGTCAAAGGTTTCAAAAACACCGACTGAGTTGCCTGGCACGGCCGTATTGTTCGTCGGAATCCCGTAGAGTGATCGAAAGCAAGCCGGAGTAAACGCCGTGGCACACAGCTGCAGCTCCGGAGCGAGATCTGCTGCAGCCGATTGTGACAGAATTGCTACCTCGTTGGCTTTGGTGACCACAAGGTTTGAGTTGATGCCTCGTCGCAACAAGGCCCTGGAGATGGTTCTCTTCCTCATCGGGCCCGAGGGTTTGACCCCCGGGGTGATGTAGTCGATGTGTTCTTGCACATGCTTTGGCACCGAGTAATGGTCGCATCCAAGCCGCACAGCGCCTTGTCGGTCAATCTCGTGGTACTGGGTCCGAAACAGCCTTTCGGCCTCACTGATGCGCATGTTGATCGATAACCACCCCCGATTCTCGTAGTGCATGATGCGCTCCGCTCTGATGCCCGAGTTTGTAAGCCAAGCTTTGACGGAAGTCAAGGCCCCTTCCCTTGGGGCGAACAAGTCGACTACCTCTTTATGTGAGAGATGCTTGCCATAGTTGGGCGAAGACGGGTGCGATACTTCCATCAGTCGCTGGTACCCAGTGTCGAGGTTGCTCTGCGTGAGCCCGATGCGCACCGGAATGATGGCGTCGCCGCTTGGCTTGGTCCGTCTCTGGACACGTCCATTCCGGTAGCTGAGACTCTGGCTCCTTGCCTCGTGTACCACATAGTTCTGGGTAGGGCATGGTTGAGCACCGCAGGCGAACAGAAGAACGACGAAGGCAATCGGCAGCTTCATTGTCACTGTATGTGACATACGCTAATGCTGAGTAAGTAGGAATGTATTAGTGGGAGGAGCAAAGAACTGACTGCATGAAACTAGGGAAGGAATCCGATAACTATATGCAGGAACTCCTCCCGGCCGACCGCGCATTAGAGTTGAAGCTAGACAGGGTAGAGAAACGGGATGAAACAAAAGATCGTTCTAGTCCCAGGGGCAGCCCAGTCCAGAATGTCCAAATTCTGACTCATGTAACTCGTGTACATTAGATCAATCGCTCCCCGGCGGTCTAGAATGCTTTTCATATCTTTGCGGCTTAAGACGCTACCTTGGTTGGGCCATGGCTGCTGAAACGTCCAAACACAGAGGCAAGCTAGGCGTTTCCGAACCGTCAGACTAAAATCGTCGACACGGATACTTTAGCGAAACTTTAAAATAACGACCGGCCTGCCTATGTGAAGATACGATACGTCAACCCCTTATGCTGGGTTACCATATGTGTTTCTTGCCGCGGCCTTGAAAGAGACACTTCATGGTTACAGGTCTGGGCTATTATCTCAATCTTTTAATAACCGAAAGAAAATATTTGGAACAGGAACAAGACTGATGAGTCTCAATTCTAGAAAATAAGGTCAGGGGTTACCGCTCAAAAGAGCCTCAAGGATATGAGATGGACAGTATTGAACAGAACTGTCACTCTGGTATGAGCATCGACATGACGAAAAATTGGACAGCGTATTACATTAATTCCTCTACGATCTAAGTGTCTGTATTTGTGGTATAATTGTGGTCGAAAGGTAATCATGAGCATGTCGCATTTCTACCTTCTACATGTAGATATAGCAGAAGTTGTCACCGTCGAGGGTGTTCATGACCTGGGAGATGGTCTTGGACGCCCCCAGCGGGCCCATGAGCAGCTCATCCGAGACCAGGGCGTCCTCGCTAGGCGGGTTGTTGCCCATGGTGCGAGTCCCCGAGATGGCGCGCGACTGGCATGAGTGCAACGCCTGCCACATCCAGTAAACGCGGTCGAGCATGGAATGGTGGAGGAAGAACAGGGGATCGTTTATGCTCGAGAACAGGTCGGCCGAGTCGGCGCCAATGCTCTGGTGGCCCGCCGTGTGCATCCCCAAGAATCCGTCGCCGAAGCGGCCCTGGAGCTCGTTCTGGAAGGTGGCGACGTTGTGCGAGGCAGCGCCCGTCGTCAGGTTGAGGAAGTTCTCGACGGTGAACCAGGTCTTGGGCGCGCGCGAGGTGAAGTCGCGGCGCAGGCAGCGCGGGTTATAGGCCAGCGGCGAGGGGGACTTGGCCAGGCCGTTCATGGTCGGGGCGACGGGCCCCAAGTTGGCCACGGTGTCCTTGAAGGGCCCGCTGGCGATGCAGCCGCCGCCCTTGCCGGGCTGGAACCAACCGATGGCGGTCTTGGAGCCGTTGTGGGCGAAGTGCGCGCCGTCACCGCCCATGCTCGTGTCGCTTCCGTCAAGCAGGGGGCTCTTGCTCAGGTCATCCTGGAAGGCGAGCCAATTCCAGTACTATACAAGGCCGAGTGACGTGTTAGTCAAAAGTCATGGACAAATCACGAGACTAGGAATTGGGCCACTTACGGGCTGAGCACCCTTGTAGCCGCACTCGTTGATCAAGGCGCCCTCGTACAACGCCACTAGGTAACGGTGGTAGGTGAGGAAATTTCCAGTGGCGTGGATGGTTCGGGTGTTATTGATGTGCACGGCCACGAAGTCATCGTAACGAGTGCGAGCACCAGGCGCAAATTCGGGGTCCGACTTGGACGGCAATTCACGCAGACACTGCACGGCCTTGATGTACTCCTTGCGTTCCGGCTTGGACAAAGCTGACCTGTGCGTAGATGGTTAGCCGATACGAACGGGACAAAAGAATGTGAGGGACGGGGCTCTGCTAACCATTCGCGGCGGATGCGGGCGGTGGCGACCGAGCATCCAGTCCTCGAGGTGGCCTCGATACCCTTCTTGGTGTTGCCTTTGGTCTCAAGGAGGGCGACAACCTTGTTCTGCAGAGCCTGGACTGCGGCCGTGCTGCTGTTGGACCCAGTGTCGACGGGAGCCGCCAGCACGTTGCCGCTGGCGAGCAGGGTCAACAGCGAGGCTAACTTGGTGAACTGCATGTTTGATTGGATCTGGTAGGCTCCGGTCTCGTTGGAGAATAATCAATCACAAACAACAGGCTTGGTGACGTTACCTACGACCAAAAAAGAATGTGGGAGAATACCAGTGCAGTGTAGTACAGTAGTAGGGTTGGTATTATCTGTTTGACCCAAAGATCGGCGTTTTCTTATAGAGAGAGTTGTCACCCCCCCTAGAAATGGCTGTTCGATCTAATATTAGGCCCCGTTGGTAATTCGGCCCATCTTCAGGGGTGCATCGGGAGTGGCTCCCGGTGGGGTCTTCGAGAAGACGTCGGCACCGGGGGTTCGTATAGGCTAATGCCCATCGGGCAATCTATAGCCGAGAAGACCAGAACGTTATGCCGGATCGCGTATCATAGGCCTGCGGAAGATTAGGGGCGCAGCGGAGATCGTATCATCTAGATATTGCCAAACATGCAATTCCGTAAAAGCTGTGGCCGTGCGGTTCGCTCTTGGCTCCAATCGCATCACCGAGTGCCCTATTGGCTAGAGAAGGCAAACTGAAGAATTCATAGAAAGATGTACCCCTTGCATTATACACAACCACAAGCTGTAAAGAATGGTACCCTTCCGGGTAAATGAGGAGACGAGGCAAGGGGTGAGTTGAGGCAAGATTAGCTTAGGACTAGACGAAACAACACAATGGTATGTTTTCTAACCGTATTACCATGATTCGAGAGGGTTTGCAGTGCCAGAAAGCAGAAGACCGAATGTCTGCGGGAGTGTGCCAAATGGAATGGCATAATTTCCCAATGCAGATGCGCACATTTTCACTTGTGAACTGTTCGCCGTGCTGCCGTGGTCATGGTATTGATTTCACCAGTCGGGTCCCTGCTCGGTTTGGGATCCTTGGTTGAAAGGAGCGACATGGGGGGATGTGATGTGTGTACATAAGTCGGCGACGATCTGCACTCTTCCAGGACTAGGAGATCTTGTGCCCATTTGCAAGTCTCGATTGCTCACCGTCCATTCGTTCTTTTCACTTGTTTCCAAGATGTCGTCCGCGCCGCATATGGGCCCGCCCGGCAAGCCGGTAGATGTGTCGAAGCTCGACCCGGCCTTTGTGGCTGAGAGCAATGCGGCAATGATTCTGGCGATCACCGGAGTGTTCCACTTCTTGGCCCTGATCGTCGTAGCCATGCGACTCTATACTCGCGCCTGCATGATCAGAGCTATAGGAAAGGATGACTGGACTATGATAGTTGATGTTGTAAGTCTTTACCTTTTCCTACGTCTGTATTCTTCTTGACGTTCTCTTTGCATTCTAAAACTCAACCCCCTGTGAAGTGAATTATTGACTTACTGACATACTCGACACCTAGGTAATCGCTGTAGGACAGTATGCTGTCTGGATCATCGAGGTAGATCATGGCTTGGGCAGACACCAGATCGTGATACCCAAGAACGAACTCATTGCCCTCAAGCATGCAGGCTTTTTCCAAGTGCTGCTCAACTTCTGCGACCTTTGCCTGATCAAGGTTTCCATCGCATTTGCGCTGATGCGTCTCACAAGAGCCCGATGGGTTTCTTGGACCTTGTGGTGCTTAATTCGTATGGATATTCTGCTTCACATGCACATATCAATGGCACCCATTGCTAACTCATTTCTTATTAATCAGTCTTCATCATCGCATACACCATCATGGCAGCTTTAACGATGATCCTCCGTTGCCAACCGATTTCTGGATTCTGGGATCCGTCAACGGCCAAGGGCACTTGTTATTCAATGAACCTTTTTGTCAAATTTGCATTGATAAATACAGGTATGAGATTACTTTATCCCCTCTAGCTTTGCCTTGGTGAATGCAAGGTAGTGTTTCAATGCGGCTACTAACTCCTTTTCATTGCAGGGTTCAACATATCCACCAACGTTGCACTCGCTATCTTACCAATCCCGATCATTTGGAATCTGCAGATGAAGATGCGAACTCGTATATATATTGTGGGGGTTCTCAGCTTTGGATGGGTGTGAGTGATATCTTTGGAAGCCGGGATATGTCTGAACAGCAAGCTAACTACCATCACAGTGCTGTGGCTGTCGGCCTCGTCAAATCCGTCTACCAGGTGAATGCTGCTGCTGAGAAGGACGGTACCTTGTAAGTTATGCATTTCATCCTGGTCCCACCATATCTTGTTTAAAAACAGCAGTTTCACTAACAACCCGGTTCTTTTTTCTTTCTTCGCGCACAGCCGCCAAAATATCCAGTTCTTCGGTTACCTGGAGTCTCAACTCGGTATCATTGCGGCTTCCGCACCCGCCCTCAAACCCTTACTGAACAAATGCCTCGGCCGCGAAGACACGACTTACGGCGCCGGTCAAAGCCCCGCGGCGGGCTACTACGCGCGGAGCGGCACGAACCGGACGGCGAAGCGCTCCAAGCCCCATTCGCACATCTACGTCAGCTCCCAGACGGGGGCCGACGAGTTTGAGCTGCACGTGCGTCAGAATGGCAGCGGCAGGGACAAAGTCGGCATGACGTCCGCCATCTACCACGAGCCTGGGAAGCCGCAGCCCGCCGGCTACGAATACGGTAGCCAAGAGCTCATACTGCACAACAAGACCAGTAGCAAGGAACTTCCCCAGCGGAGCCCGTCGAACTCCAAAAGCGTAATTATGAAGACGGTCGAGGTTGTGCATGTGAGGGAGAAGTCGTTGTAGTCTAGCCGAGATATTCAGACAATAAAATAAAGCATCTGCATTACTCAATACCTTTCTAGACACAATTTTGGTTCGTGGCAGTTTGTATTCCCCTTGACTCAGAGACAATCAAACCGTGGTCCACAGTCGCCGATACGAGCCAATCACAAACCACAAACAAGAGACTTCAACTTCAGGCCTGTTCAACTTCAGGTCGTCGAGTGGCTCTATACCCCCCGGCTCCGAGATTGACGCTTGATAGGGCGTGAGAGAGGTGACAGGGCTGGACTATATCCACATCCCCACTCGCGACCTCTCCACCGCTGGCCCGTTCTTCCAGGGGTGACAGTCTAGATTAGTCTATCAACCCATCCATCTACAACGCCGAGATTGCTACGTGCTCGACAAGGGTAGTTTGAACCAGATATTTGGTGTCGGTCGTACGATAGACCCGCCCGCAGCCGGTTGAAGGATTCCTGATCGGGGAAGGATTTCGCGAGAATGAGATTTGGCGCACTCGGAAATTTGACATTTATCTCGATCATATCGAAGATTTCTATGGCGCTTAGAGGGAAAAACTGATCTATTCTGAATGTAGCGCAGTACGGGGCTCACCGTCCTTCCCGTCGCTGAAGCAAGAAACCGTTGCAAATTGGCGACAAGAAGACCCCTCGGTCAGATGGCGGAATTATGTCGTGCCCTATAGTAACCCTCGTACAGCCATCCCGAGCTTCCGGTAAATGTCATGATCCAGAGTCCCAACTGGGGCCGCAACCCTTGCCAAGCCCATCGCAACGGATTTGACAACCTGTTAATGTAACAATGAAGACGCCCATTGCTATTTCTGTCTCGCGTACAGGTAAATCATGACCCGTACGTGTGGATGGTGGGACTCGAATTGAAGGGGGAAAACAACGAATCGCCGATGTATGGCACTTGCACAGATGTAACGTGAACAGAAGGGCATGAGGCTCTCAAACTGTATCCTTCCATTGTCATTTGGATGGGATTACAGAAGAATGGGAAGGGAGAATGAGACTTACCTGAATAATGGATGATCTTACGCATTAGTTGGAGGCTCTACACACATACCACTGCTTCTTGTTGAGTTTGCTCTTTTTATGCACTTAGCAAAGGGGTTCCTTGACCAATGTTCTAACCATATTGCCGGAAATGTATCGCCATCAACTCTAGAATGGTCCTGTCAAGATACTGCAGTTTTCTTGATATCGATAGGGTAAGTAGTGTACACTAAACAACTACACAACTCTGAACTTAATCTGGAGAAGCACTATTTCGTCGTCAATGTTCATGTCAATGTAAGCTAGGAGGAGGGCAAATATTAGGATCTCTCAATGATAATATCTGTAACTACAATGTCACAGAGGAGTCCATAAGCTGATGTCTTCCCGAGATTTCTCTTCATGGTGGCAATTGTAGCAAAACCACATGCCTCGGGAGACAACATCAACGTATACAAATTCCAGCACCAATACTATGTCCCGGTTGTAATGATATCTCCAGCAACAACCAAACATTGCAAACTAACAATGGACTCAATTATAATGAGTCATTCATTACAAGGAGTTTATAACACCTCTATTCCATAACAATGGGCAAGTTCAGAACACACACACACACCTGAGCAGTAAAATACTGGTTTCAACTCTCTTCATTGAACTGGAATACTACCAGTGTTGCCCGTTAACCCAGACGTGACTCAAGTCTTATCCATAGCCTCGAATACCTCCGCCTTAACCGCGTATATTCATTTCGAAGCGACCGTCAGCGCCTGCGTAAAGGTCCATCTGACAAGTAACCTTTGTTAAGTCATTGGCCTCCTTCCAGGTAAGATTGGCCAACCATTTCACGAAGTGGACTCGGACGACATAGAGCCGAAATCTCTTGTCCTTAGTCTCGCCCTGGAGTACGGACATTCTGTCGGACAACTTGTTGACTTTGTCGCGAGCTGCTTCTACCAAAATGTGTTAGACTTTCGCATATACAATGGAGGTGTGATGAACATACCAAGTTCTGCTCTCATGGCCGCCGCTTGAGCAGGATCTCCCTCCTGGGTGACGTAGATTTCTATGTCACGTTCCATCTTCTCGATGTGTGGCTTAATCGAATCAAGTTCACCCTGGATAGCGTCACGGCGCTTCACCTCATTTGTTATCTCTTTGGTTCTGTCCAGAATCGTCATCTTCCAGTCGTGAAGCTTGGAAAGAGACTTCAGAGTCGGGTCCATGTTGTCATCGTCATCAGACATATTCGAGTCCATATTGTTCTCGTCTTCAGGCACATCCGGAAGCCGGACCATGTTGTTATTGACGTTAGGCGGATTCAGGTCCATGCTGTCATCGTCGTCAGACAGACTCGAGTCCATGCTGTAATCGTCGTCAGACAGACTCGAGTCCATGTTGGTATCGTCGTCAGACATGGTTCTTCCAGAGTGATGGTATGCTGAATGTGGTAACAGTGTTGGCTGGTTGAATCCGGTAGGTTTGACGTCTTTTGGGCAGGCAGTGAATTAAGGAAGTTCTAAATGTGGGTGGGAGTATTAGCGAGAGGCTCGTATTGGCCTTGATATCTCGTGGATAATGAAAGAGAGGGCAGATGGTGTGAGCCGGATGTTGGATGGATGATTGCGTGACGCCGGCAGCAGAAATGATGAGCTGGAATGCGGCCCTTGCCAGGGCAGATGTGAGATGTACTTGAACTTACCTTGGGAACGAAGGAAGCCGTCCCTCAGGGCTTCTGCAACATCGAAGATGGCGATCTTCGAGCGTTGAAGTTCGGGAGGTCTGCTTAGACCTGGGAGAATATAACCAGTGGCAATACCGAACTATGTGTGCACATGTTCAGACGGAAGTGTTTTTTCCTCTTGGTGAAGAACGATGCGTTCAATGGAGGTGAAGATTGGTTCATTCAATGAAAATGAATGCCCCAAGTTTATTATTTCAACCCTATTAGGGCTGTCTCCGCATTTTTTGAATCATGTCGTCGGCGTGTAGATTAGCATCGTATTACCATAGTCATTTTATTGTTGGCAGTTGGAGCCAGCCCACATTGTCCTTACTGAAATCTTGGGCTGGGCTTTCTTCTCATATTGGAACTGTCCTACTCATTGTGGGCAGTCGGTTCGAGTCCCTACTCTATCCTGGTCCCTTCCGTATTGGGTGCCTCCATTCGTTGTTGGCTATTGTGAGAAACCCCAATCGATTGGGAGTTCATCGCCGAATCTCACCCCCACATCAAACGTAGGAACAGGCCGAACACCAGGCTACGACTTTTTCCATGTCGAAGCTGTTGTGAATCATAAGATAGCCAAACTGCTACAAGTACTCTCACCAACTTCACCCATGACATACACATATAGTGTCTGTCAAGAGTATCCACAAACCAACCACACTTCATGCGAGGCCATCAGAAGAGCAAGCAACCCACATCACCTGTCCCATCTCAAGTTGTGTCATCGGCATGATGTCCAATCGAACAACACCAGCTCCCAACCCGGACGCTGGCGAAGGGTCGTCTTCGTCCGCCCTTGCCCGTATCCCCAGACCTTCTCGCGGCTCAAGAACCAATAACTTCCAGGACTTCAACGAGACCCAACTCGCGAACCTCGCCAAGGAGCTTGGCAAATGGAAGACCACGACTTCTTGTGTGCGGAAGGACTGCACCCACCAGTCACCCACTCTCTGCTGGGAGCAGCCGGCCGCCTACCCGATCAACACCAAACAACCCTCCTTCTACCAGCCCCGCGTAATCCAGAACCTCCCCGAGTCCCTGTCGCATGACCGCTTGCAGTGGCTCTACATCTGCCTTTTGGCCAAGTACTACCGCATGCCCAGCAACCTCACCTTCTCGGCCATCAAGCCCTACAACAACTGCATTTCGTACATGCACAACGACAAGAAGGAAACAATTGAGTTCGACGCCTACACCCTCTGCCTGCTGTACACCGCCGGCCGCTTCATCGACAAGCGCGGGCTTCTCCTCGACCGGCTGAGTTTCTTGAAGCCGTATCCTTCCGAGGACAACGAGGGCTTCGACTGGAAGTTCGAGGAGAAGCGTGACAGAGTGTTCCGACGCTACAACGACGGCCACTGGGAAGAGTACATTGCCGACGGTGAAGAGGCCGGCGAGTCCGCTGCCGGTCCCCGCGGTATGGTCAAGGAGTTGAAGTTGGTTTACTCGTCATTCAAGGGGATCGACGACTCGAAAAAATCGACAGAATACCAGATGGCTGTCGTGGGTGCGATCAAAGACATGCCATCCAAGCCCAACGATGACGAGGATGATGAGGCGGTAGCTGAAGAAAGAAGCGGATTGAAGGAAGATGAGGAAGAGTCCCAAGCCCTGCCCCCCGAGTACCGGCCCATGGTGCTGTCACCAGAGTCTCCTGCAGAGCAGAACGCACCCAGTGTCCCCGACCGACAAGGGCGGCAGAGACCGAGCAATGAAACCGCGAAGCATCTCATTTTACTTCAAGAACAGTTGAACGTTGTTTTGCGAGGTTTTGCTGATCCCCGACAAGGCCAAACTAATAACAGGGGCTGGGCTGATCAAGACCGAATCAGCAGCTGGGTCGCCGATGCAGCTATTTCAGCTCGCACGCATCACGACGCGATCGAACAGGCCCCCGCGGAGGAAAATGGCGCCACCAATGGAAGAACACAAGCGTCTCCGAGCAGAATCACAGCCGCTAACGACGGTGATGCCAATGCGAAGCATGACGAAGAAGAGTCCGTGGAGAAGATCGCCGAAGTTCTTACCGATACGAGTGATGCCCCGAAGAAACAGGAAGATGACGACGATGGAAAGGTCGATCCCAAACTCCAGCCCAACCTCGAGGCGGAGAACAGCACGTTGAAAGAGGAATCGGCGAACATGAAGCGAAAGTACGGCGAGACTCTCGACAAGCTCGACCAGCAGACGCAGCGATACAACAAGCTGGCCAACGACAGCAAGAAGGCGCAAGCCCGAAGCTACAAGAAGCAAAAGCTGCTCCACGTCCACATCAACGAGGTTTACCGGAAGCACTACATCGAGAAGATGTTGCAGGAGGAACCTGACATCGTGGAAGATGGACTGGAGGCGGTGCAAGCGAACTTGGATCACCTGAAGCAGGCCATGGCAGACGGACACGCTCGAGTTCGGAAGATGATCGCGTCCCATGAGCAAGGTGACCTCCGCCAGGAGTTGCAGGACTGGGTTGCCGAGGAAGAGGCCACCGTGGGCGAGCGAATGGAAGCGTTGGAGAAGTCGCTCACCAGCGAGACCGTTACCAGACCCATGGATGTGGCGAGGGAGCTCCGGGAACTCCACGGTACCTGGGTCGGATCTGTCAAGCCGCGAATCGAGCGAGAGCAATCTGGCGCTTAGGGGTGATATCGAGTATATCACTGACATTTCGGTGGATTTTGCGATGCTTTATGCTTGTATGTAGATAGATGTACTGCGACAAGGGGGATGCAATCTACCATGAGTAGAGATAGGTTTAGGTGCTCAGCAGATTGCGAATTCATTTACGAGCGTTGTTATTCTTGTCCTAACGTAGACGTATATGCTCTCTCACGTGTGAACCTTCGATGAAGCAGGAAGCTAAGTAGTGACAAATAATTGCAGTGTGTTTTCAGTATTCAAAGCGGGTAGGATAATGGTATTAAACTTTTAGACTCATTTCATCGACACACCTAGTTCTCTAGTACGTATCTATACCTGGCCTTGCCCTCCTCCATATCCACGATGGCCTTGTTGGCGTCAGCCATGGGCCGCGTCTGCACCCACGGCTTGATCTTCTTGTCGGCCGCGAGCTGGAGCATCTCGCGAATCTCGTGGGGGGCGCCGATGCCGCTGCCGCCGACCTTGATGCCGTTGAAGATAATGGTGAAGGCGTTGATGTTGGGCAGCTCGCCGCCGTCGGGCGCGCCGACCTGGATCAGGGTGCCCTCGACCTTGAGCAGGCCCATGTAGCTAGCCAGCGGCATCTTGCCGCTTGACACGGTACAGACGATCAAGTCGAGAGTGCGGGCGTACTTCTTAGCCCAATCCTCGTCCTCGTCGGTCGCAATATACTGGTCGGCGCCAAGCTTCAGCACGTCGTCACGCTTCTCGGCCTTCCGGGAGATGCCCACGACCTTGTCGGCGCCGAGGGCCTTGGCGAACAGGACGCCGAAGTGGCCCAGGCCGCCGACGCCGACGATGCCGACCGTCTTGCCCGGCCCGCAGCCGTTCTTCTTCAGCGGGGAGTACAGCGTGATGCCGCCGCAGAGCATGGGCGCGGCGTCGGCCGAGTCGAGCCCCTCGGGGATGGCCAGCACAAAATGGCCGTTGGTGCGGTTGTGCTTGGCGTAGCCGCCGTACGACTTGCCCTCACCCTTGGGGTACACGGCGCCGTAGGTGCCGACCATGCCGCGCCCGCAGTAGTTCTCCTTGCCGGTCGAGCACTCGGGGCAATCGGCCTCGAGGCACGAGCGGGCCTGTGCACCGACACCGACGCGGTCGCCCACCTTGACGTGCTTCACGTTCTTGCCGACGCGCACCGCCTTACCCACAATTTCGTGGCCGACACAGCAAGCTAGGGAAACCAATTAGAATGAGACTGGACGTGGGATGTCACTCATGTGGTGGAGATGAGCTGGGCGGGTAATAGGAGAACGATAAAGGGGGAGGAACTAGAATAAGTAATGAGATGAAAAAGCCGCGTCAACTTACGGTAGGGAGTCTCGCCCCAGCCTGACTTGAGAGTATGAAGGTCAGAACCGCAGATGCCGCAGTGGCTGATCTCGATGTCGACGTCGTCCTCCTCCCACTTCTTGGGCTCAAACTCGCCCCAAACCATCTTGCCCTCGACGGCATCCGGGGCGTGGCCCAACCATCCCTCGAATTTATCTCCTCCTGAAGCCATAGTTGATGTTATGGGTTGTTGGTTGGTAGTTGCGAGAAGTTCCAAGTAAAGATCCCAGGATTCGTTTTCAAATCTGATCTGTCAATGGGGCGGGGGCAGCGACGTTTTTAATACGCGATAGTCGACCCCATTCTGACCCGTTTCTCCTGGTCGGGGTGGATTGAGGATTTCCGGGCTGAAAATACGCATCATGACCTTCGCACTTCGGATTAGGCGGATGAAGAAGAAATGGAGTCGTGGGAGTATTTGACTCCACCTCTCTGTTGGGTATTGACCTGTTCGAGGCCAATCCATGACGAATCGACCGTGGTAGGTTTGGATGACATCAAATCAAGATGAAGAAAAAGGATTAGCTTCCAACATTAGCTCACGGAATAAGGCCAGGAGCCCGGGACTGCGCGGACGGGATAACAACCCCAGATTGCGCCTCCTGAAGCCCCTGCCATTGCAACAATTGCAACGATTTAAGTTCAGTAATTCTTTCGGTTGAGGAAGGGATGCGGTGGATGGATGTCGACCGCTCCAAGCGTGACACGGGAGGTGGGGGGAAAGAGTGCATGATTGTCCGGCGGCGGACAGCGCTTGAAGGCGCGGGGCAGTTGCAACATTGCAACATTGCAACTTGCGGTAAGCCTTGAGGAAAACAAGAAAACGGACACGGGACTTGACCCCTCCTCCCGGCATGCATCAACTAACAACTGTGCGAGTCATTAGCTTGCTTTACGCCCATTGAGTTGAGAATGGGTTGATTACGTCAGGTGAGGATGAATGTTAGTAGTACGGTACTTTGTCGAATTTTGGTGTCCGCAAATGCCGCACCCGCACCCGGCTACTACTAATAATACTAAGAATACTAAGAATACTAATAGAATTCTGCTTCGACTTTGTAAAGATTGATTGATTAAAGGGTTTCGGGCTTAAGCCTCCACGTCAAGCGTGTCGGGTGGTGTGTTATCTTATCAGTGAGAACGCCGATAGTACCGATACCGATAAGCTATCAGTCCCAAGGCTAACAACTTAGTCGTAATTACTTAAACTTTCCAGACAAACCTTAACAGCTTTGGGCTCGATCCCACTTGACGTTAGTTGCTGTTCACCTCTAAACCATACCAGCGTAGACGTGCATGGTTACCTGGCTTGTTTCTGCAGACGGCCTGCCAAAAGTCAATCGTAGCTGGAAAACCTAACAATTGACCCTCACCGTTCGTTGGGCATGGCTGCAAACCCCATCGATATCGATCTTGTTTACTTCCCCTTCAGTCTGATCGATGTGCCGTTTCGTCTTATATTTGAGGCCCGGCTTGAAACATCACCTCGAGCGAAGAGTTGGTTGAACTCGTTCGATATAGAGTCATAAGATGCCCGTCATAGGATTCTAGTCCCGGAACCTGAGCCTCAAGACCATCCAGTTTCGCCATACGCGCACACACCCACTTGGTAACAAGCAACCGACGCTTGGTCTATTTATCTCCACGGATTTCTAGCATATTGGTGGCCATATGGGAGTGATGTGGGAATACCTACAGTACAGTAGTCCGAGTCCGATGGGATAGGATGCCAAGACCAAAACCATGTGGTGGTGGCCAACTAGTGTGGTAGCCGAGAGCTGAGATGAAGATGAAACGAGAACCTGCAGCACAATGGGGTCCGTTGCCGGCTACGGCACTGCCAAGATTTCGCATTGTCGGCCTCGACAGCGGGAGTCAGAGTGCCGGCCGCTATTTGTGACTTTTTTTTTTATTTTATTTTTTAGCTAGCCACCTTTGCGCGCGGACACCCGGGCACAAAATCAGGGGCCGCTCTCCCCATGCCGAACAATACAAGACTCTGAGACGGGAGGCCAATGTATGTATGTCCACTAGACGTGCCAGACATCCGCCGTCTAGACCGAATACAGCCTTAGACTGGAGAAGCAAAAGGATGTAGGGCCGGTAGCTTGTAACAATCATCAAATGTCCGGATCCCCGGGGGCTTACGCGGTTAGTCGTGCGCAGCTTGCGATATCTGTGTTGCACCAATTTCAATAGATAGCTAAGTGTTTCCCTTGTCTCTGGCTTACTGACGATCATGCTGCAATCAGCCCCATCCAACCGTTCAGTGGCCGGCCTCGTATTTAACCGCTCGAATAGATGGACGGCGGTGACTAGGATAAATGGCTTGCATAAAGTTATTGGGTTTTTCTGATAAGGCTGCCTGGCACAGGCCAACATGGAACATTGGGGGGAACGGTCCAAACAGAGAGCAGCTATCATCGCCAGAGCTTGGCTCATCCGGTGCCCTAATCCTTTTGACGAATGACTCGGGTGGTGGTATCAAAGCTGATAACCCCCATGTGTTTCGCTGTTGGCGTCCAATTGTTCGATAAGGACCTTCCTCGATGATACCTGGGGATCGGGGGGTTCTTTTATGTTACCATTCTATGTACATCTGAAGACCCCTGATGCCCATTGCCGGATTGTTAAGACGAGGGCTTAGTTTCATTCTAGAAAAGAAAAAGAACAAGAGACGTAGCAATCATATTATCGTGGCTGAAGCGACAGCATAATCAGGCAATACGACATCGTCATGGCCTTATGGGTATCGTGCTGCCAGAACCGTCGTGTTTCTCTCAACAGCGGCGAGTCGGAAAAGACCCTCGTCCCAAGTTCAGGTTCCTTTTTGGGCCTCAAACGTGCCTGGTTCCCCTGGCCAATGGGTATATCCGAATGCTTGGACCTAGCCCGGCAATCTCCCCCAAAGACATATAGTTATGCTTGAGTCATGTAAGACCAGGTCGGTGCGTGCATAATATCTGATATATGCTCTAGACAGCCGCTAATGGTCTTCTAGAAGCCTTTCAAAGATATCAAGAATAGGCGAATCAATCTCCCCTGCCTCCCCGCGATGGGCCAGGAACCCATTAAGGTTTCTCTATATTACTACATCCCTTCTTGCAAAGATCCTACCTTCCGATAGCCCCCCCTGTTTCTGAATTTTTATTACTCTGCTGTGCCCCAACTCTGAGATCAATCAAGGTTTGGAGTTTTGCTGGACGACTGCACCCCTCTCACAGGAACTGGCAGGGGGCTTCGGCCTTGGGATGCTGGCCGTTCCGGCGACTACCCGTCCTTGCCTTTGACTGAAAAGCGAGCAAACCGCAAACCACTCCGCGCCTTGGCTCAATGCTCTGGAACAGGTTCTCTTCCCGTTGTTTGAACTCTGTGGGCGATCATCTTCCCACTCAAGCTGATGCCTCTACGATGCCGCCCTCCGGCCCTGTTGGGGCTATCCCGCCGCCTCCGGGCGTGGAGCCGAACTTCGAAAACCCGGAGGACATACTGCATACCATCAACCTGGTGTCGCAGATTCTTTCCATGGTCATTATGACGCCGTTCATAATCATACGTGTGTACGTGAAGATCTGGGTGGCCCCGCCTTTCCTCCCTGACGACTGTAAGTCGCTTCACCTGCCTGCCATTCGTTTCCTCGCGCGCGACATGTTGCTAGACAACGAGATATGCTGACGAAATTCATGACCACATTAGGGGCATGCTGTATTGCATGGGTGCGTGCTCATTCGACTTGAATCCTTCGAGTTCGCCATATTTCGTCGACCCCAAGTGACTGACCGCTTTTTCGACTCTGCAGGTGCTCGCGGAAGGGTACAGCGTGACGGCCGTGATGAGTGAGTATACCATCCTCAAACAACAGTCAATAGAACGGGGGAGCTTACAATCGACCTAGTGGGGCATTTTGGCGGAGGGTATCATGCATGGGATCTGACAGTCCAAAATTACGAAGGCTTTCTCAAGGCACGTTCACAGTCGACCTCTTCCTCTTCTCAATAATTTTGCGGCTAACTCTCTCGTCTTTCTACAGGCGCTGTACGCAGACACTCTAGTTTACGGCCCTAATGCATGGTTTACGAAAGTATGCCTTTTTCGCAAGAACGGATAATCCTCTTGCTCTGCACGGCTCTACCGCTTTTAGGCGATTTACCGCCTGACAGACAGTTCACTTTCAATCGTCTCGCGAACCGTGACTAACATGATTTCTTTGCGCACCCGCTTAGTTCGCCCTGCTGCTGGTCATCGCCCGCGTCTTCGGGACGTTCCGGGCGACGCGCATCAGCGCCTGGGTCATCATCGTCCTGATGCTCTGCTACTACGTGCCCGTCTTCATCATCAAGGTCCAGGTCTGCCGGCCCATCGACAGCTACTGGGACCTGAGCATTGAGGGGGTCAACATCGTCTCCCAGCGCTCCCTCTTCGTCGCCGACACCGTCATGAGCACCGTCAGCGACATCGCCGTCCTCCTGCTGCCCATTCCCGCCATCACCTCCCTGCGCATGCACATGGCGCAGAAGCTCAAGATCTGGTGCATGCTGGGGCTCGGCGGCATCGCCACCATGGCCAGCATCGTGCGCATGGTCATCGTCATCAAGCTGCAGAACTCCAACGACCAGAGTGTCGACTTTGTCCGCTTCAATTTACTAGGGTACGGGAACCCCTTTTACCCCCCCCCCCCCTCTGTCTACTATTAGGCCCAAACTCCATTCGATGACCTTGAAGGTCGTTCTTTTCTAGCGATTTAGTTCATAAACCGCCTAGTCTATGGATCCAGATCTAATATTTCTCCGCAGCACTGCCGAAGTCACCATTGGTGTAGTCTGTGCCTGCCTCCCCGCTCTCAACCTCTTGGTAGCCCGGCACCGGATCACGTCGAGGGAAAGTAGCGAGAACTCTCAGTCCAAGTTCGTCGAGGTGATGAAGAGCATCAAGTTTCTACGAGGCAGCAGGCTGCAGACGGCGCCCCCTATCACCCCTTTGCGTGTGACGAACGTGACGTACAAGAACCACCATAGCGACCCCAACCCGAACAACCACCGTCGCATCCACAATAATGATAATGATGTTAATGATATTGAACTAAGGGGTAGAAGCTAGTCAGGCAGGATATAATAAAATGATACTCTATTCACCACCACAGTCTTTCATACCGCTCAAACCTTCTAAATACGCTTGGCCGATAAATTCGTCTCACCAGTAGAGCCAACAGATGTGGCGGAGTAGTCGATTTGGGTGGTGAGATTATTTGGTCAGCTTCCATGTGGGCAACCTGCATGACCTGGTTTCTATTACTATATACTGCCATTCATGTCTTCTCCATATTTTATTGTGCTGTCCAATCAGGACAAGCGTTGTCCGTCCGAGGGAAACCCTCTTCCCTCCAGGGCAGGTTATCTGTTCTTCCTTCTTTGTGACACCAGCGTGTCAATCCTTGTCAGGCCCTGCTCTCATTAATCATACAGAGCGGTATGATTTATTTGACATATGACCTTCTACTGCCAAACGAATAGATAGGCGCCAGTGGTCCAATGAAGCATCTGACCATTGCCCACGACGCCCTGCCATTTCAAGTGGTAAGCAGATCCAGAGGCTCTCGGAATCTTCAGCCATCCCATGTCAAGGGTGGATTCTTCACGTGCGGATTGTACTTCGCAAACTCGGCGTCGAAGGCTTTCATGACATCAAGCTGGAGAATGACGCTGTCGCTATCTACCCACCACCCGTAATTCTCGCCGTACAAGCGGGGGTGATGGTTGAACTTGGTGTGGAGCAGCTTCACCGTGCGCGTCACCTCACGGTTCGGATCCCTGGCGGCGCTGACGCAGGCCGCGCGGTGGTTCTCCGGATCGGCCAGGGGGCAGGGCAATTCATCCCACGACCCGTCGCTATAGCGGCGAAAGGTCCGGTCGCGACGCCCGAGCGCCTCGAACTTCCAGTCGAAGGTTTCGGCGGCCTGGTCGTAGGCGGGCAGGAAGCCGAAACGCCTTATGAAGATGCTGTGGCGGTCGATGAGCCGGGCGACGTAGTACAACAGGCAGAACAGATAGGCGTCCATCTCGATGGAGCCATACCGGGCGTGTATTAGTACGTTGCGGTAGGGTCGGATTTCGGAAAAGTAAAGATTCACCGGAAGGCAGTATATCTTGGCCAGGAGACAGGTATGATCCCACTGGCGACGGTCGAGGCTCAGGGAGTCCGGGAGACGGTTCATGACGTTGGGGTGGTATAGGCGGGGCCGGGCTAGGATCGGGGGGTAGGCGGCGTCCTGTTCCCAGCATTGGTAGGGATTATTGCCATGGAGACAGCCCTTGCGGACGCAACGTGTCTGAGCCGGCCATCTTCCGAAGATTCCCTCAATCTTGGCTCGCTGCTCGGGGTTCATAGCGGCGAAGAACTCGCTTCTCAAAGTCGGGTATTTCTTGACCACAGGGGCGGCGGCTGATGAGTTTGCGTCTGCCATGGTTCTGATATCTCTATCGCGGTTAGCCGTCTGGACTGAGTATGTATCCGACATGTGAGATCTCTCGGGAGAATCTGGACGGTGAATAAATGTAAACATACGAAGGAGGCAACACTCTATGGTGTCTTCGCTGATGAAAGTGGCGAATACAATTCAGTAAGGACCCTCCGAAGCGGGAGAAGACAAGCTGACAATCAAATTGTAAATATTTAGCACTCAAGAATTTGAAGAAAAAGAGATTCTGAAAAATGATGGACAGGAGGGTGGTATGATGAAGTGTCGTGGTTGACCCAAGGGGACAATACCAGATGTTGATCCAGATAATGACAGCAAAATGGAAACAATGTCCAAGGGAGCCACTTACCAGCGGAGGTGAGAACGTTATTCCTGAAGATGGCACATACAGGTAGACAACGAGCAGTATGACTGGCTGCGCGATACAATAGTGTCTACGCATCTGTGTTCACAGCCGAGACACGCGAAGACTGAGTGAGATTATTCAAGTTGAAAATCGCTATAGGGCCCACGGGCAATAATAAAAAACACCTTCCTATAGAAATGCGTGTATCCAATGTAGAGCTTATCTCGCATAAGTGCCTATAGAGCTGTAGGTAGCCAGTGTGGGGTGATTCTGTTATATCGGCGATGTGCCTAGAAAAGCTCAGGTTTCTAACGTGGGGTATCTCGGCGGCAGCGGGGTGTATTCTCAACAATGTACACAGAGTAGCAGATAAGAGTAATGATGCAGGCTTGATATACCTTCAATCCATCCCGCGCACAGTTCCTGTAGGATAGCCCTGCTCTTTGCTTGCTCATGTGACATGTTGGGGACAAACTTATGATAAGGGGTAAAAGGGGTTAAACGCACTGATGTGAGGTGAGCTGCGCCTTTGAAGTTATATTGAGACGAAAGCTTTCTTCACAGGACAAGAGTGGACATATAAACTGTTTAGAATACAATATGCCTCCATGTTAATGATTGGATTAAACTTGCTTTCGAGTTTCACATCATATAGCTCAAAGACCAAGGGCTGGTAGAGGCACTATGCACAAGGTTTCCAAAATCATCACCGAATTTCTTATAGACCAGTCTTTTCTCATAGATAGAAGGAGGGTTATATGGATGGGTATCAAACAGATCACTTCCAGATCGTAACGATCTGATATTAGATGACTGGAACGGCGCCTCTGTTGCGACAGCGTGATCGGGGCAGGCTGCTGCTTGGCTTGCATGTTGCAGCAAGTCGCAGCTCATCAATAGCGGACCTAAAGACACCTCATATCCCCCAGACTCAGAATGGGTCATAGTAAATGAGTAGCTCTTACCTCTATTGCAGTAGCTTGCCGGGACCGTCCCACCTCCTGGACAGCCAGAGATCAGGGACAGGCCACGAATTCGCAAGTCGCAGAAGACGATCTTGAAGAGGGCCACCGGCGAGTCTCTTCGTGACACTCGTCGGCAGAACGTTCTAGCTCGAATTCGAAGAGTCGAAAGGGGTTTGTTTAGGGAGACCAGTGTGGATGATTTGTGTTGCCTATAAATACGCCTGGCGGTTTCACCACAGCCAGATGCCCAACCACTCCGGATATAGATCGCTCACAACAGTAACCAACAGTCAATGAGCTCGACATCAGCGGCGTGGATGGGGCGCGATTGCAGTTATATGCAGTTATATGCAGTTGCATGTACCGGACACCTAGCGCGCACCAGAGAAAGCTTGGTGCGTGGTTGCGGTGCGGGCACTCTTGTATGTAACTAGACATTATATATCCACACAAGTGCGGCACGCATGCTAACCGGAGCAACCGCCGGAGTAACTACAAAGCCAGGAAGCGGATCGCATTAGTATTGGACGTTGGATGCTTCCCTGGCCCATGGCGTTGGTTCTGGTTCAGCCTCTGATTACCCACAGGTTTCAGAAAGATGAATGCAACGTGGGAATATGTTCGAGACGAAATGTCCATTACGCCCACCAGGAACAGGTTTGCCGGATCGGGGTGTTTGATGACACACTGCCTCGTGGGATTCGTGGGATCGCCACCCCTGTGCCTGTGGATGGCCCGATGGGGCAATTTGTGGCCCCTGATCCAGGTAAGCTGACGGCAGCATCGCAGCATTGCAGGGAGCCAAAAGAGGCTTCCAGGAACCGACTGTGGGCCGAAACAGGCAAGCTTCCAGATCAATTCATCTCAGCCAGGTCGGAACCGATATTAATAGATACCACACACTATGCCCTAGATCCAACCCGTTCGCTGGAGGCCAATCGGAACCGCCTGAGCCTCCCAAACGCCTCGTCGGTCTCGGTTCACCATGAACCGTGTGGAGAATAACAATGAAATCTTACGTGGATCACCGAGAACGCCGTTCTCAGCTGATGGCTAAGTTACATGTTTACTGTCGGGAGTCGCTAACAGCCCCTGCAGGAGTTATTAGCTGCTGTAATTGTCGGTTGTAACGACGAACAACTTCCATATATGTCTCTTCTCCTGGTCTGACTATCCCGATAATTACGTTTGGATCTTTTCTGCCGATCGATTGTCGCACAACAGCAGTCCTGTGTTTGCTTCTCTCCCAAACATGGAGCTCCCCGCAGAGAATGGCGTTCACGTGTGGAGGTGCGCAGTCGTGATGCCCTTCATCACCTTCTTGTTTGTTGCCGCTCGGTTCTACTCGCGGCTCATATTGTTGAAGAAAGGGTTGGGCAAAGACGATTGTACGTTTTCACTTCTTATATGCCTTGAGTTGGTCTTTCGAATTCAGATGTGCTGACCAGACAGCAGACATAATAGCAACCACATTCATTTTCTTGATTTCGTACAGCATATTAATAGCCACAGCCGCTTCCAACGGCCTCGGGCTACACGTCTGGCAATACAAGGACGACTCCAGCTCACGCTATTACAACTTCGTGGGCATCGCTACCGAAATGTCGCTCCTGGCCACGATAGGCTTCAGGGTGTCCCTGCTAATCCTCTACCTCGAACTGGCCGGCTCGAAACGAAAGCTCCGCTGGGCAATCTACGCCGCCATGGTCTACGTCGTCGAGTGGCTCCTCGCCAACATCGTCACTGGGTTGATGCAGTGTACACCGAGGGACAAGGTGTGGAAAACCGGAGAGACGGGTTGGTGCATCCAGTCAAACGTGGTTGGCGTGGTTTTCGGCGCTGGAAATATCTCCTCGAATATCTTGTTGGCCATGATCCCCGTGCTCTTGATCTGGAGGAAGAGATTCACGAAGACGCAAGAAAAGATCGAATTTGGCGTGGTCATCGGTAGTGGTGTGTTGTGAGTGAGATCAACATATTGTATCTGATTGCCAAGCTAACAATGTACAACACAGGGCATTTTCATTCGCGATCGCCAACTGGGCAGTGGCCATTCATGGCCTGAACACCGACGACAAAACATGGTGGGCTGGAGTCAAGTTCGTCCTTTCTATCTTCGAAGTCCACACCGGCACGATTTGCGCATGCCTTGCCGGAGGCAGTCGACTACTCTCAACCCCACGGCCAACAAGGGCAGAGAGGGATCCAACGCCCAATAATTGGCCCAGTCCAAATGCGCCAACCCTGCAACAAGCCCTACAGAGTAGGAACCACTCATTCCAGAGCTGGCAACAACTCGTATCACCCGTGTCGTCTTATCCTCCTAGTGTGAGAGGAGCCAACTTTCCAACACTGGTATCCCCTGTGTCGGCCTATCCTCCTAGTTTGAGGGCAACCCCTCTACCTAGTATCAGGGGAACTCCTCTCCCCAGTGTGAGGGGGTCCCCTCTCTCAGCCCAACAAGAATTCGGCGATGTGTACAGCCGAGACCAGAAGGGGACTCGCAGTTATCGGGAGATGGTGAAAAGCGTATACGAGCTTGAAGCCTCAGGATTTGATGCACCCGCGCTGGGGGCGAGCAATGTAAGCCCGGGGATATACGAAGCACCAGCGTCCCAGACATCCGATCCTCCTAGATCCACCAACGGCCATAGCAAGATACTGGCGGACCAGTCGTTTCTGTTCGATCGACACGATGACTACGACGATGAGCCCAGGGTCTTCCATGCCGCAAATCTAGATGGGTACTGGGGTACTCAACCGCCGCCATACTCGGCCATGCCAGCAACAAGAGTAGGACCGGTCTCACGGTCAACAACTCCACTCGGAGCCGCCAGTGGGGAGCGAAGGGCTCTTCCACATATAGCGCTAGAACAATCGAATTCGCCGTCGAGAGAAGAGCTGGCAAAGGCGCATCACATTGCTGCACAACTGCAACATGCGACTAAGAAGCAGGCCCGATCGGGAGGGGCGAAACCACAACAACAACAACAACAGCAAGGGTTATCACCAATGTCTATACCACATCAAACACAAGGATCCCAGGCCAACCGGAGTCCTATCCAGGCATCGCCAACACTAGGGCCCTGGCAAACGACGGGGATCATGCAAGTATGCCAATCAAGCCATACACCGAGGCGATGATTCTAGATACGGCCGTCCCAACTTGTATATAAGTAATATAGAGAGATAATCCTAGTATAAAGGAGACATTGTACAACAAAACACCAGCCCCTGATACCGATAATGCCCCGAATATCCGAGGTTCCTCATTGTATGTGCTGGTTGTCTTTATTAGGTTCGATCTTGTTGTTGCAGTCGCTACATCTGATCTGTTGCCGTGGTGACTGCTGTTGAATTCCTCCTTGACTCAATTCGTTGCTGCGATGGAACGCGTTAACTTCTCCCGACGAACAATTTGAGACCCCTGCCCCGTCTGACTATGGGATGTGCAGCGCAGCATCGCGGAATGGGCAACTCACCGAACAACCCACTTGGAGATCAAGTAGGTACCGGCTCCAAAGAGAGCCAATCGAATCAGAGGTAGCCCCCTGGCGCGGTAGGGCATGCCACGCCAGTTGGCACGATAAGTGTTCCAGGGGTGCGGTTGACTGCGTGGTTGCATGATGAATTGACTGAGTTCGATAAACGGAGGTTTTGTTATAAGCAAATGGAAAATTGACTGGGGAGGTGATGTTAGCCCTGTCTGCTTTTATTTCAGCTCGGTGTTATTCGGACTCGCGTCTCGCGGCTCGGACTTTTGAGCGATGATGTCAGGTCCGAGAATTGCTCGCCACTTCGGGGCCGTAATCACGCCGGTCTCTCTGTCTTGCGTAATGCATGGACTAGTTTACCAGTTTATTCGCCATTAACTGCCTGTGACGCAACCCTCCCTGTACTTACCTAAGCCTCCGTGTATTTCTTACACAGCTGATGTGAGGTGCATAGGTCAGGCGCGGTCGCCATCTACAAGACGACACATCTTCCTGCTCTCGCGGATCCGGACTTTTCTTGTCAGTATTCCCGCCCCCATTTTCTCTGCAATCGCCTCTTGCGGACTGAAATACTCGGCCAACCCAGGGGCCAATGCGGATCTGCAAACATGGACGGTGTGCGTAGCTACCGCCTGCGAAATTATTATAAATAACAAGTTTGATACTGCTACAACCGATATCTCCAGTCGGGAGAACCCGGACCCCCACAGTACGGAGTCCGGCTCGACGGTGATCCAGCGACGTGTCCACCACCTGAACGACAGCACCGTGCTGGCCGAAACGGACGTCGAGGCGGCCGCGGCCGTGGCCAACGTCGACCACCACCGCCCATGACGGGAAACCGCTACCTACCACAATTATGGACGATATGCCACCGCTACCACTACCATCGCAATGACAGATTATAGACGAAGTTGAGATATCTAATAGTGTTGCACAGCAGAAATAGAGCCAGCGAGCCTATGATTTGACCTAAAAGGGGACCAAGTTGCTTTCAAAGATGCAGGCCCAAGATCTAACACTGGCTACTTGCATGAAATATCAAACAGTATAAAATTCGCTACATTCCCAACACCTATCTTCACACTCCACTCTCGTATAATACAAGCTATACATAGTGCCCTATTTATGCCCCGCTGCCTCTGTCTTTATTACCACTATAGCTGTATCAGCCCGATAGACAAAGCCTCCGGACTCCCCGCTAGCCTCTCCTTGGCCGAGATCAACTCATCCACATCCCAGTGCGCCCAGAGGAAGCGCCCGTGCAGGAAATCGCTCTGAGGCCCCGCGAGCCAGCGCGCAAAGTGTGCGGGCAGGTCAATGTCGTCCCACTCGAGCGCGTCGCGGGAGAAGTGCTCCGCTACGCCGGGCGTGTAGAGGGAGCCCGGGTGGAACGAGAAGATGCGCGTCTTCGCCCCCTCTGTTTCTGACCCGGCAGCCGGTTGCTGCTGCTGCTGCTGCCGCTGCTGCCGGTTCCAGTCCGCCTCCGCGGCGAACGCTTGCATGACCGCCGCAGCGGCCGCCTTGCTCGGCCCATACGCGGCGCGCATCGGGTGCCGCATCTGGGCCGCGGCCGCGGAGACGTTGATGACCGTCTTGGACCGGGGCGCGGGCGAGGCCAGGTACGTCTGGGTCCAGTCGAAGGGGGCGATGGTGTTGACCTCGAACGCGTCGCGGACCTCTTGCGGGGTGACCTCGGCGGCGGTGACACGGCGGTGCGCGACGGCGGCGCACAAGACCAACACATCGACACCGCCACTCGCGTTGAGGTCGTGCAAGATCTCGGCGGTGCGCGCGCGGTCAGTGATGGACGCCGCGTACGTCAACACCTCGAGCCCCGGGTGCGCGGCCTCGAGCTCGGCTTTTGCCTGGGCCTGCGGGCCCGCTGACCGCGATACGATGACGAGGCGCGAGACGCCGGCTTCGGCGAAGGTTTGTGAGATGGCGAGGCCCATGCCGCCGGCGCCGCCTGTGACCAGGACGGTCTTGCCTGCGCCCTCGAAGCCGTGGTCCTGGGCGATGCGGGCATAGGACTTGGTGTGGTAGGTCTTGGTGGGACGCGGGAGGGATGCCATGAAAGAAGCCATGATTGGAGAATGTGGTTGTTTGATTTTGGTGAGAGGAAGTAAACAAGATGGAAATTCAGGCCGGTTTATGTCTTGCAATGATCCGGTTGCGGAATGTTGATGTTGAATGATACTGATGCGTCTCTTTCCATGGTCGTTATTGTGTTCGACGTCGTCGCTTTATATAATGCCAAGCGGGAGTTCATACCGGGCGCTGCCAAAAACCGAGTTGGGAATCCGGACTTTTTGGACGGTTAGTGCAACACTAAGGGGTTGGGGCGGATTCATTTCGTATAATCTCATTTCAAGTCACACACCTCTCGCTGGACCAACTATTGCATTGGGGCATTCGACCAACAGGTTATAGTAGCGCGGCGTGCCGTTTTTCTCTCGGGCGATACTTGTTTACTTGGTTATTTGGTATGTGTTATAGAGAGTTACGTACGTCTGAGTAAGCGGGCTGCCTAGTATTACCGCTGTGCGGCCAGGAGTCGTCCAACAAGTCGACTCAAATGCGAACCTATTATTCGAGTCGCTCTATGCTCGCTTACCTTATTCCATGTCTTCTCTGCGACGTTATAAAACAGATGGAGGATCGTCACCTTATATGAGGTGCCTGACAAGGAAGGCATCTCACAGCGATAACGGCAATTCCGACCGTACATTAACAAGCCAAACCAACAAACATCAATGAGGGGGCGGCGCAGTCTCGTCTGGGTGGTGCTGACATAGTACCCCCACGCTGAGATCCTAAGGAAACAGTACTCCAAGTGAGACTCTGGCCCCTCAAGTTCAACAATTTTCATTATCAGACACATCCATAAAGCCCACCACGACTGTGAGAGTATAGAACGAACCTATCTTATAGGAGCCTACTTTGAAGTCATCTTTAACTACCTCAAGCTTAGCCAGCATGACTGCGCCCTACGAAATCATCTACTACACCGGTTGTCCGGGCCGCGGAGAACATGTCAGGCTGATCCTCGAGGAAGCCGGCGCCCCGTACGAAGATACCCAGTTCCTGTCTTTCGACCAGGCCCGAGAGAAAGTCACACATTGGCTCGGCGCAGGCGGGCATGGCAATCCCCGCTATTTCGCCCCTCCGCTCTTCAAGCACGGCGACCTCGTCATCTCCCAAACCCCCAACATCCTCCTGTACCTGGGACCCAAGCTCGGCCTCGCCGGATCGCGCGAGGACGACGTGTACCGTGTCAACGCCCTCGCTCTCACGGCGCTAGACGGCCTGAGCAACGAGGTCCACGATTCGCATCACCCCATCGCCGTCATGCTCCCCTATGAGGATCAGAAGGAGGAGAGTCGCCGACGGAGTCAATACTGGATCCAGAACCGCCTGCCCAGTCACCTCCAGTACTGGCAAAGCGTGCTGGAGGGTAACGATAAGGGCACTAATCCAGGTCAATGGTTATTGGGGAGCACATTCACCTATGCCGACCTGGTCCTGTTCCATGTAAGTCCTCTTTTAGAATCTCGAATACCCGCCACCTAACAACAAGACCTTAATGGTATAGTGTCTCGATGGAACCATGTACGCTTTCCCCAAGGCAATGAAGCAGGCCAGCGACTCCGGTAAATATGGCAGGGTATTCAAACTATGGGAAGATGTTAAGGCTCGGCCAAACATAGCTGCGTACCTTGCCAGTGACAGAAGGCAGAAATATCAAGACTGGGGAATCTACCGGCACTATCCGGATAATGATGTAGTTTCCGAGTGAACCTCAATAAATTAATCAAATTGCTGTGAGGGGGGGGTGATGAAATACCAAACCTATTGAAATCGTTTCAAACCAAAAGAGCGAGATGTTTCAATGGAGATATGTATTACATGCATGGCGGGTAGCTAAGGTGACCTAGTGTCCTGCTAGCATTACATGGACAGCAGCTGGAGTTTCCAACTCAGGCGGCCACTTCTACATCGCCAAAGACCATTCGGTGGTCGCTCGCGTGCACCCCATCGATCACGTTCTCCACCACCTCGTACCTGTTTACTGTCCACTTCTTGTCGGCCGCGGGCCCGAGCCAGGCGAAGTCGATGCGCGTGCCTTTCGTCGACGACGAAAAGCTCGTGTACGTCTCGTAGGGCCCGACCCGCTGCGCCGCGTCGGCCAGCTCGTACAGCTCCCCCAGAAACCCCGAGCCCGTGACGGTGGTGTACGCGTCCTGGCCGGGCTCCGAGTTGAAGTCGCCCGTCAGCGAGACGGGCAGCGGCGCCTCCCCCTCCGGGGTGTGCTGCGCCTGGACGGCCCGGATGCGCGCGAGGGCGACTTTCACGCCCTCGCTGCGGGCGCGCGAGCTGGCGTTGTCGAGGTGCGTGTTCGCGGCAATGAACCGACGCTT
Organism: Apiospora koreana; assembly: GCA_017163955.1. Taxonomy (NCBI): domain Eukaryota; kingdom Fungi; phylum Ascomycota; class Sordariomycetes; order Amphisphaeriales; family Apiosporaceae; genus Apiospora; species Apiospora koreana. Next base: position 544,722 of record JAFHKQ010000008.1, read on the forward strand.
GGTCCCGACGTGCTCGAAGACGCCGATGGTCACGACGCGGCGGCTGCCGGCGCCCCAGCCGTACGACGGCTGGTCCGGCGTCGGTGACAGCCACTTGGTCTCGTTGTAGAGCAGGCGCAGCACCGCGGGCTGGTACAAAATGGGGCTGAACTCGCCCTTGGCTTTGCCGTCGTCGCGGCCCAGGCCGATGTGCGTCCACTTGTCGTCCGCGCTCTCCTTGGCGTTGAGACCGGTCTTGATGTCGTCCAGCTGGGTCGAGATCACCTCCTGCATCCCGATCACGACGGCGTTGGGGGTATCGGCCACCGTTTTGACTAGCGACGAGATGACTAGGGGCCCCCGCGTGGACCACGGCTTCTCGTTGATCTCGGGCACCGGCGTGGCCCAGCGGATGTTCCAGGTCACGATGCGCAGAGGCAATGTGCTTTGCGCCATGGCAGTGTGGGAGGCAAGGGCAAGGATGCCCAGGAGGTTAGTGAAGTGCATTGCGGGTTGGAGGTGGTCGGGCGAGCGGGCGAGCAGTTGTTACTCTTCAGCGGGGTAATTAATAAGGTTGATGCGGTTGGCAGCGACCGACAGTCAGTGTGCTCAAGCGAAGAAAAAGAAAACCTCAAATCGCAATCAAGTAGCAGTACCCCTTGACTTTATACGAGATAGCAGAAAATCATTTACGGCGTATCCGTACTTTACAACACAACACTCATGACATATATGATCGTGCATTCCATTATGCTTTTGCATCGCCCTGCGAGAAATGTGTGAAGTTGATTGGTGTTCCTGTGCAGAAGGGAAGATCCCGACGATCACTGGTGCAGGTGCAGTGCAACGCTGCCCGGAGGCATTGCCGTTTGAGAACTTGGGATACCGTATTCCCAGGCTAAATTGCCTTGGCTGATGCGAAAGTAAACCCCCAGAAGCTACCGCAATTCAACCTTTGGAGGGTCTCATATTGGCAAATTTAATTAAACCAGTATATGCGGCTGTATAAGGGACATTGGAATAGCAGTCTTCAGTACATGAAACATGGCATTGTGCTTACTAGGTTTGGCACGCGAAGGATCATGCTAAGGAACTGGAACACCTTAAAATAGACGCGCTGGAATGGGCTAGCCTAACGCCCCTAAAATGGCAAGACCACCAACTACGACGACGTAGGCGGCTGAGATTTGTGCTCGCCCTTTTCCGTATCCGAGGCCTCGCTACCCTTGCTCTTCCCCGAATCCGCCTTGATATTCCTGCCCTTGATGAGCCAGGTCAAAACGATCAGCACCCCGCACCAGGCCGTGTAGAATATCCACATGATGCGCAGCGCCGACATGTACGTGTCCCGCGATGGCCCCGCCGCCGCCGCCGCCGCCGCCGCCGCCGCCGAATCGCCGCCTGAACCGTGGCCAACCCCGTCGCTCAGCCCCTCGCCGCCGAGCGTCCGCTGCAGCAGCACGCTGCCCATGACGATCGATATGGAGGTGCACAGGTTCCGGATGAAGGTCATGGCCGAGACCGAGGCGGCGATGTCGTGCGGGTCGAGGTGGCTCTGCAGCGCGAGCATGGGCGTCTGGAACATGGGTCCGGCGCCGAGGCCCGCGACGAACAAGAAGACGATAATCTTGGCCCAGTTGGTTGTGCCGTCAAAGTAGATGAATAGGCCGGTGCCGACGGTCATAACGACGGCGCCCGCGCGGATGGGGATCAGGTAGTCGCCCGTGCGCTTCACGTAGTAGCCGGCTCCGATGGTCATGGAACAGAGAGGGACGACCATGGCGAAGAGCGAAACCCCGGAAATGATGGGCTCAAAGTGCAGGACAGCTTGGAAGTACAGGGGTAGGAAGTAGTCGTAGCTGATGAAAATGAAGCTGTGCATGCAGAACGTCGCGAAGGAAGCGACGTTGGTGACGGAGTTGAAGATGCGCATAGGAATCATGGGGTTCTTGGCCAGCTTGGCCTCGTACAAGAAGAACATGACAAGCAGGAGAAGACCGAAGACGATGAGACAGATGACTTGGGCGGAAGCCCAGGGGGCCTGGGCACCGGAGCCTGTCTCCAGGCCGTACAAGAAAATGATAGTGCCGCCCACAATCATAATGGAGCCAATCCAATCGAGCGTCTTGAGGCCCTCAAGGAATTCTACGTTGGGCCAGTCGACGTTGAGGACGACGAATAAGACAACAAGCGAAATACCCTCAAATGGCAGATTGATCCAAACTGTGTTATCAAGTCAGCACATCGACACACTGCCAAGGATTGGGATATCCTCTCTGAACCAAGCGAGTACTTACAACACCACCTCCACGAAAGCTTCTGTGTAAATACACCTCCGAGAACGGGGCCCAGCGCCGCGGCGACTGCCCAAACCATTCCGGTCATACCATAGTATTTGGCGCGATCCTTGAGCTCGAACAGGTCGCCGATGACGATGGACACAAGCACGGTAAGTCCTCCGCCGCCCAAGCCCTGGACGGCGCGGCCCGCGATCAACATGCCGACGGTGCGGGCGAGGGCGGCGATGATGCTACCGGCCATGAAGAGCAGGTTGGCGGCCAGCAGGGCCGACTTGCGGCCGAAGACGTCGGACAGCTTGGCCCAGATGGGGCCCGAGGCGGTCGAGGCCAGCAGGTACGAACTGCCGATCCACGAGTACTCGGCCGCGTTGGCGCCGAGCTCGCGCGTGATGGTGGGCAGCGCCGTCGCCACGATGGTGATGTCCAGGGCCGCCAGGAACAGCGCCAGGCACAGCGAGAACATGAGCACGCGCCGCTTGAACGCGCGCATGTGCGAGCCCGGGTACTGGATCGTGGCCGTGCTGGCGGTCCTGATCATCTTGCTGCCGCTGCCTTGGGTGGCGGCGGCGTCCTCCTCGCCGGGGTGAGGTGTAGATGTAGTAGTGATTTCGTCATTGTCATCACGAGCCAACGGGCCGGGCGACGCTGTGCCTGTCTTGCTGCTGCTGTTATCTACACTGCTTGGAAGTTCCGAGACCCGCGAGGCCTTTTTATCGTGGGACATGACACTCTGAGTATCGTGTACTAGTAAAATTAGGAGGCGAAGATAAAGAATTTGACGATTTCATGCAATTGGAAGAATTGATCTGATAGATCTGACGTTCGATAAAAATTGGGGTTTGGTGGGACCCGAAACGGAAAAGAAGAAGAATCCGGGGTAGCATTGGGGATTATTAAGGCGAGATGAACATTAACCCAAAACTGAACAACTGTTCAGGCGTAGAACGGCTATGGAATGGGTGGACTTGGTGCCTTTTCTTATTTTTCTCCTTTTTGTTCGTGGTATCCGGCCCGGAGTCTCTACGCGTGATGGCGGTGGCGGTGGGCCCGAATATTTGGCGGTCTTGTTTTCGGTTCGGCTCGGTTCATGTGATGGAATCGAAACAAGAGATCGGATCCATCCACGGCCGTCACCGAGCCCACCCACATCAATGATACGTTTTCTATCTGCCCATCTCCTTTTCTTTCCTCTCCTCTTGGTCGAACGCATCCTGCCTAGAAGCTGCGATCATCTGCAAATATCATCAGTACCTCAAGTGTTTGCAGTTCACACCCGTCTTTGCCCGCGGCGCGCGCTGTGCATCAATCGAATGAAATGCTCTCTGCGTAGTATTGGAGAGGAACGAGACAGCAGAGCGCTCAGCCTAATGGCATATGGACACTGTCAGTTGTCGCATTGCGTTTGCTGCTGTCGTCGGTGTAGGCGAGGAACAATGCCTGCCCCCCTGCGTGTTGGCCAAGCTTCAATGCATAAATGAACTGACAGTAATGGTCGTCAGATTACATCGGAAACTGCTTAAAACAGTTCATCACACGACTATTATCTTTATCCAATTTATTGTAAGCGAGAGAAAGAAAGATATCTATTTACAGTGAAAGCGGTGTCGAATCTCCGCTGGAGCATCGGTGCGCTAGCAGGATTGCGGCACGGCTTCCACTTTGCATTTTCTCATCTCGCTAAACCAAAACGATGCAATGACTGCCGGGAGCCCTCCCGTTGTGAAATGTTATGAAGAAAACTCCCTGGTATCTTCGGGGGCCGGAAAGATATGTCTTTCCAATATGGATATGGACAATCGCTCAGACGACCAAGATGCGCCTTGTTTGCCAAAGACATCATCTGGCAATACCTAAAGGAAAGCCGCTGTTGGTGCTGCGCGTCTTAGCGCTTGTCCTACGCATGGGGGCGCTAGCCTTTGCGGTCCTCGGTGATCTCACACGGCAATGATGGGCCACAGGTATGGTTATGTGCTATTGCCCGGCTGATGCCCCTCTGAGTGAGTGTGAGAAAGCCGGTGTTGGGAGTGTCCATCGCATAGGCTGATTTAATGCGTTGTACAGGGGCACAGGGGCTGTTGCCACCCACCCATCTGCATCTCAGCTGCATTTCAGCCGCAGGTTGTCTCATATCTATCGCAAAGACAGCCCGCCAGAAATATGCAAGTTGTGAGTTGGCTGCGAGGGCCAGAGCAGTGCAGTGCCAATAAACAATAATTGGGTGGGTCAGTCAACAGCCCGGTAGGACAAAATCATCGCGCCCGTACCCCGTACCACGATGGGCTCTTTGGATGTATTACCGTATTGCAATGCGTTTCCCTACTCTACAGAAGCAGTTTGGCATCATGCCACAAATAGTGATTTCACCTCGTGCACAAACCAAAGGTGGCTGTCAATTTGCTTGCTTACTTCGCAGCTGAAGTGATTAGCAACTTGGCCCCCGTCAAGCGCCGCCAAGCAAGACACCTAACCAGCTAACCCCACTCAACAGGCCTAATACTGGCCTAATACTGGCCCTGGCCGTGGCTGTGAACCACCAATTACTACTACATACAGTAGTAACCTAGGCTGTAGGCTGTAGGCTGGAGCTACTAATAGTTCAACCACGTTGGAGATCTCAGCATAGCCTTAACATCTTAGCCGCCAGCAGCGGCACGGTCGACTTCGCCCCCTGCCTGTCTGTCCTCTCAGCCAAGTCCTTAGGCATCCTTCGTTGCTTCGTTTGCTGCTTACGGCGTAAATTGCACTTGGCATAGTGTGTAACAATCGATATAAACATTCGAGTTCGCCCTCCCTTTGTTCCCCGGCTTACATACATTGTGTTACCACATTGCCGTATCAACTTACACAAAACTTCATCGCCCACACCCACTAGCGCAAACGCCCACCCCCTTTTTCCCATACCTTACTTAGTATAAGTCATCCTTTACCACAACTGCATCCTGCAAAAGAAATAGGCCAATAAATAAGCCTTTGAGCCAATTACAACCCACATCCATCCACCATCCATCCACCATGATGCAGATCTACGAGGGCATCTGGCGTAAGCGCTACTTCGTCCCCTCCTGGATCATCCAGTGCCTGGTCTCGGGCTTCTTCTTCGTCGCTGCCTGCCTCATTCTCTGGGCCGCTAGCCTGGTCCGGAGCGACTACAGCCTCGGGGCCGACTACGACCTGTGGCAGGACGGCGACACCAGGAAGTGGCTGATCGGCGAGGGCGTCTACATGCTGCTGCTGACCCTGTACACCATCATCTCGGCCATCGTCGAGTCCTCCCTCTTCCACCGCCGCCGCCTGAGCCCCAAGGCGGTTACGATTCTGGCCGTCATCCGCACCCTCGGCTGGCTCGTCTACCTCATCGTGTCCGCCGTCGCCACCGCCCGCGCCGTCTCGGGCGTCCTCGACGTCATCCTCGGCCTGCTCATGGTCGGCACCGCTCTCGTCCAGCTCTACTACGGCGCCAAGTTCTTCCACAAGGAGCGCAAGGGCCAGCTGCTGCAGCCGCAGGGCGGCGTGGCCGGCGCCAGCAAGATGGGTGATGTGGAGTACGGGATGAACAACTTCACACCCGCCCGCAACAACAATGCTTAAGGGCTGATATCCATGATGGGTTTCTGAATAGAGCAGGGGGAGGATTCCGGATTGGATGCAGCGGAGCGAGTGACGATTGTTTGACTACTTATGATACCCAAGAATAAACTATGTAACACATGAATACAGTTACAGATCGAAATATTACCAGACATCATTAACAGTTTGACGTGATACATATCAACGCCCTTCGACCTCCAATGTTTGTATGGCAGCGTATCATCTATGCCTGAGGTCATTTGCCCATTGTTCATAACCTGATCGACAGTCCGTGGGTCAAGGTCGATCGCCACCCAGTAGTCACTTTCTTCTCCTTATCATAGTGTACATCATCGGCATCTTCTCTTCCGTCATCCATCGGTATCTTCATCCCACAGGCCCCCATTCTGTTCGAAGTACTCTAACGTAAATGAGTCGAACGCCCCGCTAGGGAAGCTTCTCATTCTTGTTGGGCCGGTTTGGGTCTGCAGACGCCTGATTTAGCCGCGCTATCTATCAGACCGTTGCCGCTGTTGCGAGCCAAACGTACGTCTATTAGTGTGTTTTCAAAAAAGACACCCTTTTGTTGCCCAGGAGCGACAGAGATCGTCGTCCAAGTCGAAGAACGCTCTTCCCGGAAGAGAGCGAGACTGAACCCCGTTCAGGTTGTATAAGATACAAGCCCCGGAGAAGATTGTCTCCGACAAAAGCGACATCCTACATTCTCTTTTTCTTTTTGTAATTTTATCCGATTCAATGCCTGACACCCAACTTTCTCAAGTGGCTGCCTGAGCGGTGATCACTACAGGTTTCACCGTCGGCTCTGCGGCCACTCCCGCAGGTGGCTGGGAGTAACTAGATGATGGGAAGCCACGCGGTCTTGGCGGCAACTTGAATCGGTGGAAGAAAAGCCTTTCCCGCTGTCCGCCTGTCTGAGCTCGAAGAGAAGTCGGGCTGGCCATTAGGTGTTGGACGAAAGAGTACTGGCACGGCGCCCAATTTCCGATCGGCGATATCCGACCTAAGGTGGCGGTGGTGGCGACCGCCAATGTGAGATCGGGCACCGAATAGGACTGTCAAACGCCTCCGGGTTTGGGGGACATCCAGAGGTCCGACGATCCGAAACGCACCTCCAGCTCTGATCTCAGCGGAAAATGAAAAGTTCCGGCGCGTAGAGCCAAATTCTGGTGTTGTAGCCTGCGATCTCAAACTGCAATATAGCGTCCGTGGAGCAGTGACGAATCTCGCCCTTCACTGCAGGAGGCAAACGGAAAAGAAAGTGGAGATTATAAAAGAAAACAAAAAGGTTCCGGGGGTTGATTCGGCGCTTTCTTCACCCAGAGGGTGGGTTGAATGGTCGATCTGTCGAAATAGGATATCTCGGAACAATGGCCAACGCCACAAATGCGCCTCCCATCTCGTGATGTGCATTCATGGTGCTACGACATACTGCATACCGTGGGCAGACATTCAGCCAAAACGTTAACAAAGCTTGAATATTGGCGCCATATCGTACACTAACAGCAGCCCCATCTACGACTGCTATAGCTCAGATCCTAGAATACCTGTCGGCTTCAATAACCATCCATTCTATACATGGGGCTTACAGGGCTGCTACCCGCCACAACGCCATCTCACCACATCGTCGGTGCCACAGTGCTACCACCCCTCGACGCTGGGGCTCACGCGGGCTGCCGCTGCCGTTGTGGTGGGTGGTAGTGGTGTACGCAAGCGTTATGATAGGTGCTACCAGTCGCCGAACTCCTCGTGTATGCGCAGGACATTAGAATATATCGATCTACTAGCGATTCGCTTGATGCAGTGCATGGATTATGCCAGCTGGCTTTGAGGTTACAGTCGGTGTATATGATCTCAAGTGTATCATGAGTTTTCAATGTAGGACCAATATTTACTGGAGTCGGCAGACAGGTTTCGCGTGCCAATTTTAAACACGCCACATAACTTCCAATCTCGTTAGCTACCATTTATGGTCCATCCATCATTTGAACGAAGCTCATAGCAATGAAAACAACAAAGCTAGTAGGAGATTTGAGTGAACCTCGGCGTTTCCAGAGTTTTTAGTATATCAGGACCAGTGACTCGCTACCCGTTGCTGATGACCCCTCTCATTGACTTGTCCAGTATCAACTTCTCAAGATGCGGTCTCGGTCCCTGCCGTTCCTCTTAATACCCCTCGTGTCTGCGAGGACGTTGGAACTCTACTGGGATTTGACATGGAAATTCGTGGCCCCTGATGGCTTTGGCCGGCCGGTCGTCAGTGTCAACAACCAGTGGCCTCCTCCGGCCCTCGATGGTGTGGTGGGCGATCGTGTCATCGTCCACGTATTTAATCGCTTGGGGAACGAGACGGCGAGCATTCACTGGCATGGCCTACAGCAGGTTGGCCAAAACACAATGGATGGCCCCGCGGCGGTGACCCAGTGTCCCATCCCGCCAGGATCCCGGTTCACCTATGATTTCAATGTACGTATAGTCCTCTGTTCTTGACCACCTGTGTATTTTCACGTCCTTAATTTGAGACTGCTTTCTAGGTCAAGCAAGCCGGGACGTACTGGTGGCATGCCCATGTTCCTGGTCAGATCGCCGACGGTTTAAGGGGCCCGATGAATTTCAAGGACCCCAACGCTCCCTACAAGAATCGGATTGACGGGGAGCTGAGTGTTACCTTGGGTGATTGGTATCATACACAGGCCCCTTTCTTAATCAAGCAATACGAGTCGGCGGAAAATGCAGCGGCTGGCGGACCCGAGCCCGTTCCGGACTCGGGTCTCATAAACAGTTTCCAGAACGCCACGGTCAAAGTCGAAGATAGAAAGACTTACCTCCTTCGCGTCGTGAACCTGGGGAACTTTGTCGGCACCTAGCTCGAGATCGAGGGCCATCAGTTGACCATTGTGGAGGCTGATGGCAACTACGTCGATCCCATAACAGTGGACAGACTTTATCTTACCGTAGCTCAGCGTTACGCGGTTCTTTTCACGCTCAAGAATCCTCGTGTTGATATAGGGGCGGTTTTGATGAAGGCGCAACTGGACACAAGTGAGTTATGCTTTGTTATTCCACCGCCAACACGTGATAATCGCGGTTATACGACGAGTAACGATGCTAACATTTTAATGCCCAGCCATGTTCGACTCGATCCCGGCTAACTACAACCCAAACTTTTACGGTTACCTTGTACACAACGACCGCAAGCCTTTACCGCCACAGACTCCAATCACCAATTTGACAACAGTGGATGATATTGACCTGGTCACGGCTAAATATAACCCCTTTATCGACCAAGTTGAGGCTTACGATCACGTTGACCACCAGATAATCCTGACTATGGACTTCACGACGATTGATAACCAGAATCGGTATGGACTATGTGCAAGTACTCATGAACATCCATCAGTGACTAACCAGATTTGATAGCGCCATCATTAATAATGTTACATACGTAGAACAGAAAGTTCCGACCCTTTACACTGCCTTGAGTATGGGTCGCTACGCAGACAATCCCGCCGTGTATGGCCGGAACTCCAACCCCTTTCTCATCAAGTCAGGGGAGGTCGTGGAATTGATCATCAACAACCACGATGTAAGTTTCCTCTTGGCTCCAATCCATCGCGACTTGCCTTTCCCCAACTGCTGAAGCAGCCCGTTTTCTAAACCTTCGCTCAAACAGGACGGCTCGCACCCCTGGCACACGCACGGGTACAGTTATCAAATCATCGCGCGAAACCCAACAGGCGGCGGCGACTACCCCGGCGGCACGCTGCAGCCGCCGCACCCACGGCCGTGCCGGCGCGACACGACCACGGTCCACGCCAACGGCTTCCTGGCGCTGCGCTTCCGCGCCAACAACCCGGGCGTGCATCTGCTCCACTGTCACATCGAGTGGCACGTCATCGCCGGCCTGTCGGCCACCCTCATCGAGTCCCCCACCTCGCTGCAGGGCCGCCTGCCCATTCCGCGCGACCACCTGGACGCCTGCCGTCGTCTCGGCATCCCCACAACCGGGAACGCCGCCGGCAACGAGCGAGACCCGCTCAACTTGGCCGGGGAGGCGACGCGGCCGCCGCCAGACCCTATGGGCGCTTTGGTGAACAAGTCGGCTATGGTAGACCCTGCTAGACCACGCCGCGGGAGTGATTCTTGGCCTTATTGGCCTGAAAAGGGTCACCATCACAAAGCCTAACTCACAAGCATTTTAGGTGCACCAATGGGGTCTATTCTTTTGTACTAACGATGCATGGCGTCAACCATTCAGGTTTAATGTATTATGTACATGAAGAGTTGCAGTTGGAAAGATGGGCAACTTGACCTAGTAATATATATTCATATCGACTTTAAGCCAACAAAAGAGGGCCTAATTCTGAGATAAAACCAACTCCTATAAGCTTAGGTAGAAAATGACGCAGGTTGTGCTATGAGACCTGCCAACAGGTGTTGCCCAGGAGTGCACTAGTTGATTGTCCTGTGTCTTAGCGAAAGCCGGGTGGTAGCCTTTCAGTATGCACAACATCTTACCACCTACCGTTCTCTACTTGATTCGCCTATTTGATGGCTTGTATATATCTGTCTATCACTCCGTCGCGCCCAGCAGAGATGTTAACCATATTTCGTCTCCTAGCGAGGAATCGTGATCAGTTACCATATCATACTCTGGAAAGTCGGTCTGTAAGACGTCCTCGACCCCCTACATTTGCACAACGGGTTCTTTATTCCAGCCCCTCCTCATCAAAAAGGGGTCATGCAGTGTATTTTTTTACATGGAGGCCGTGATTGTATTGGCTAAACCCTTCGCAACCCTGCTTCTACATGCTTGAGTGGAGACCCGGAGACCTTCAGTTCCTGGATATTCCAACTTTAGTCTGACGTGAGATTTTGAATTATTAAGCCGGCCACTGGCCATTCCGGGGACCTCAAGAACACTGTTCACCCAGCCTGATTTTGGTGCTGACGTTATCCTCTGCGTTGTCGAAACCAATCTTCTTTGCCCACAAAGTCGTTGCTGTGCTGTATTTTCCCATCACCACATTCATTATTTCTACTAAATCAACCACAATGCATTTAATCGATACCAGCACCGGAAACTTAAAAGAGCTCACATCCCCGTATGGACTTCGGTATGCCATCCTGTCGCACCGTTGGGGCAGCGATGAAGTGTCTCCCCAGGAATACAAGGCCGGCACCAGAAAGGCAGGGCGCATCAAGGTTGAGGAAACATGCCGCCTTGCCTTGGAGTACGGACTGCCTTATGCCTGGATAGACACTTGCTGCATCGACAATACCAGCAGTGCCGATCTTTCTGAGGCGATCAACTCCATGTTCAAATGGTACCAAGAAGCCTTTATCTGTTTCGCTTATCTCGATGACGTCGAACCAGATCCCGCATCTGTCCGCAATCCATCTGTCTTTGCGTCGAGAAAATGGTTTACCCGCGGATAGACATTGCAAGAGCTTTTGGTCCCTTGTAGGGTTGTATTTCTAGCCTCAGATTGGACTTTCATCAACACGCGCAGTGGTCTGGCACCCCAGATATATGTGGTGACCAGAATTGAGGAGCAGTACCTGCAATGTGAATTGATAAGTGAATTAGAAACGAAGCTCCGTGCAACCCCTATCGCGCAAAAGATGTGCTGGGCGTCACTGAGAGAAACTACAAGGATCGAGGATCAAGCCTACTGTTTACTTGGACTCCTTGATGTGAATATCCCGTTGATCTATGGCGAAGGCTCAAAAGCATTCATTCGGCTCCAGGAAGAAATCATTCGACGCCGATTCGATCCAACAATCTTCGTGTGGAACGCGCACATTGTACCAAGGCACAAGGCTCAAGAACAGGGACCTTATGTGTTTACTTTGTATACAAGAAGGCCTGGGCAGACAAGGGGCACGCTCCTTACAAAACTCTTTAGCCCAGACCGGTCCTCACCCCTTTATCAAGGGCTCTTGGCGCCTCTGCCAGGGAGTTTCATGGGCTGTCACAATATCACGTACAGCAACGTCCCATTCCATTACTCACTGACGACCACTGGCTTGACGATTGATGCGCCAGCCTCAGACCACAAAGATCATTTGATCGTCCTCCCGTGTTACATCCAAGGCGAACCGCGCAAGCTCATCTCTATGTCTCTCAGACATCTTCCCTCCGGGTTATATGGGAGAACTTTGAGTTCTTGTTTCTTGTTGATCACAGTTGATGGTATCAATGGAAACGAACACGGCTCAACGTAATCCTGGAAAGTCACGCGAATTTCGAATCAATTGCTCGCTAAAAAGACGGAATTTGGGTGCATAACCTTTGTCCAGGCCTGCGAGTAATTGACTCAGCAGCTGCGGTTTCTTGGTTTCCAAATGACCAGCCCCTTTCCCCATTTTCCCATTCATCAAGTCTGAGTTATATCCAGGCTCGTGTAGTCTCTCAAACCGAGACCTTGATTACCCTGCTAATAACAAATTATACTATTTACTTTTTAAATATTTAAATATTATATTAATATAATTTAAATATAAAATATAATAAAATAATAAAATGAAATATTTAATTGTTAAAAATATTATAGTCTAGCCTCTTTTTGGCTATTTACTTATAGGTTTAAATCTATTAGTTCTAGTGCCATTTCAATTAATGTAGATAGATATGAATGCCACCTTGTGTGACATGTCAGATAATTATTGTCAAACCCCGCCTTTCTGCCTGAACACTCAAATCAAGCCCTCCATGTTCTTAACAAAATAGTATTACCAGCTTTCATTGGTCGTATCCAAAAAATGCATTAATTAATTTATTGGCGAGATACAATGGAAGCTCCTAGCAGCCCCAATATGAGTCGGCATACGGAACAAGCTGGGTGGTCACCCACTGACGAAGTGTTCAAATTCCGGAGCAACAAACGCAGAGCAGAAGAGGAAAAGGTCGATGTGGAAGATAACCGAGATGAGAACCAGCGGAAGAGGATCCAGAAGACCCCATCGGCAGCCGGATCTGGTCCTGCCTCAAATTCCTTGTGTGAGAGGTGTATGGCGCTGCAGTTTGATGACTCGGCCAAAGGTCAAAAGGCTGTATTCAACTCGCGGGGCTTCAAAGTCAGCAATTACGATCCCTTGTACCCCAATATTCCCTTCGGCGAAGAAACGCATTCAGTTTGGGAGCCCGACAGCACATCGATCGATTATGAACTAGATGACGCGTTTCCAGACTTGCCCATTCTCTCTTCATCTGCTCAAAATGGATGTCAAGTCTGTAGTTGCCTCTTGGAAGCGATCAAAAGATATGGGGATTGGCAGACTGGATTACTCACCGTCCGGCTTGAATGGTCCAGGGGTTCATTCATTAGACCCTTGGAGAGCATAAGTGTTTCTTTGAAGCTCACTCCGGAGAACAGCGAAGAAACAATCGACCTACCCATATCGTTATATTTTGCAGTCGATGCTTTTCCCGGTTCGTTTATCGCATAATACTCCCTTGACTAATTGCATTACAGAGTTCCTTTTATTTGACGCAGCTGGCTGACAACGACTATAGGCCCTTGCAAAAACTGGCTCCGGCTTTACTCATCTCCATACGAAAGTCGGTTGTGTAAGGCGAACATCGACAGGCTTCAAGGCAGCTTGCACGCGCATAGTCTCAGCGAGGAAAGCCCCCTTAGGACTTTCGTGCCATCGCGGCTAATTGATGTCGACCCACACTCTGGAGAACATGACTGCCGCCTTATTCTGACAGAGCCCGGCATGTTCAAAACAATGCCGAGGTATTTCGCTCTCAGCTACTGTTGGGGCGATACCAACGATGTGGAAGCCCAATTCAAGACCGAGAAGCATTCGATATCACAGCGGATTGAGGGATTCGATGCTAACTCCACGTCGGCGGTGGTAAAAGATGCGATAGCGACGACTAGAGCCTTAGGAGTTCGTTACTTATGGGTCGATGCTGTCTGTATCGTACAGGGCGACGACGAGGACTGGGAGAGAGAGTCGGGCCTGATGGATCAGGTTTATGGCAACGCGTACGCCACAATATGCGCCGCAAATTCGAGGTCTTGCCAGGAATCGTTCTTGCGGCGGCCACCATCGGCCACGATCCCATTTCACTCCCGCCTTGAAACTCAGATAAGCGGTTCATTCAACGTCCATTTATTCGAGTCCTCCACGTCACTTCACCATACGTTTTCGGACTTCGAGGAGAGTCGTTGGTCATCACGCGGCTGGGCATTCCAGGAGCTGAGGCTATCAAAAAGGGCAATAGTGTTTGGATTCCACAAGATACGCTTTGTCACAAACACGTATTCGTGGAGTGAAGGCGATGCGGAAATAGCTACACCTTACGTGCCCATATCGTATTCCACCCAGCTCTTCCGGCAGCACGATTCGTCCGAGCTCTCTGGCTGGCAATACTTGCTGACGGAATACACCCGTTGCCAGCTAACAAAGCGCCTCGACAAGCTGCCAGCTGTTTCTGGCCTGGCTAAACTGGCCACGGGGGGTCGTCCTAAACAATACTTGGCCGGTCTTCGCCGGGACCAACTATTTCGGGATATTGTATGGGTCGAGTCGTGCGAATGCGCATCATCGGTGTGGAAATTGCTTGATTCCATAGACAGCCCCGACAGCTAAAGTGGGTGTCCAAAAGTTTGCGCACGGTCGCCTTTTCTCACCAAAACTAGCAGTTTCTAAGGATTAATAATATATTAAATAAATTAGTTATTAAAATATAAAAATTATAATTATTTTAAGGTCTATAAAGAGATTAATTTATATTTATATTAATATAATAGTTATTTTATTTAAAGATATATAAAGGATTAAATATTAATAAAATTAAATTTATTATATATTAAGTTCTAATACTTTTATATTTTATAAATTATTTATATTTAAAGATACGATCTTTTAATTAAATAAGTCTTTATTTAATAAAATTATATATTTATTTTTAAAGGCTTTATTTAATATACTTTTATTTTAAAGGTAAATTCTATTATCTTTAACGTTATATTATTAATAGAATATAGGTTAAATTTAATATAGAACTTTAATATATAAAAGACGTATTAAATAAGTCTTTAAATATATTTAATATATATTTATAAATATTTTAGTTAATTTAAGAGCGATTTTTAAAAAGGTTGAGTTTTGGTGAGAAATGAGGGGTGTGCGTAAACTTTTGGACACCCATTTTACATTGCACCTTCCTGGAGTTGGGCTCGTTCTGAAAAGCCTATTTTCTCCCATGGCCACCTTTATCCCAACCTGTTCATCAAAATACCACCTTCGGACGAACCATTCGCTCTGGCTGACCACAGAAGACAGTGGCAGATCAATAATGCGTGGGCAACCCCATCTGACGCGCTCAATCCGTTCGGGGCTGTATCAGCTGCATCTTTGGTTATAACAGGGATGGTTTTGAAGACCTCAGGGTTACCTATCTTGCATCGGGCTCGAAACATTGTCACCTTGACAATCAACGATCTCAATATCATCAATATGTCACTAGATTGGTTCTTTTCGATGGGCATTTATAGTGCAGAAAACGAAACTACACTTAATCTGCTACAGTTACTTTTGACCGGAACCTGCTCCTACGAGTTTTCCCCTACCCAAGACACCCTACACTATTATATGTCCTGGTTAACTCCCTCGTCTTCCTCCGTTGGCATGAGTGAAATACCGGGCATGGCAGACATGGACAAGGCACACAGAGGGGCGTCCGAGTTTGCGGTCAAGGACGCTACTAATAATGAAGCAGTGGGCTCTGGCAGTAGCCATGCACTACAGGCGCTCATCGCGGAAAGGGAAAATGGACTAAGGATGGGCAAGCTCGAGTTTGCCTATGGGATCGTCATTTACCCATCGAGAAAAAAGCCCGGTAAGTACGTCAAAGTTGGCGCATTCGGTTCCGTTTGTGGTCTTGGCTACATCCAAGCCAAAGGTCAACGTATGACAGTGGAGATTATCTGAGGCATGATCATCAATATGGACGTTAGGTCACGGAAACAGCCTTATTGTCATTGTACTTTTCTTCATCATATAATGACCTAATACTACCTTTCAATCTTCCCCGGCAAATAGGGGAATGGAGAGCTCATGTCACAATTCATAGGAGCACAGATACAAAGGAGAGAACCTTTGAGTGAATTACTTGCTTTGGAGTCTGTTGCTTCCGCAGGACCAGCCTGATGTGATCCGCAGTTAATCAATCATGTGGCATCTTGATGGACGGATTAATAGAGAACTGCCTTGCTGTACACGTTGTATATAATTGGTACACTATGTTTACACAACAATCAACTATATCTAATGAGATGAGGTTACGGTCGATGCCCTTGAGACCGTATCACAATCAGACAGCTGTATTATCGCCGTCTTTCTCGACAGATGAGCTGCCAGGTATCGGCTCATCGCCCGGGACAGGAATCTCGCTAGGCGAGGGCTCGAACTCGGGCGCCGCCGAAACCGGCTCGAAAGTCGGGGTGGCCTTGGCTTCCGTCGACTGCGGCGTAGTCGTGGCCGGCGCCTTCACATTCCTGCGCGGCATCAAGTGGTACGCCTTCATCTGGTCGTCCGTCATCTTGGTGGGGCTCTTGACGAACAGGTCCTCGCCCTTCATGCTCTTGGGGAAGGCGATGACGTCCCGCACGCTGTCGACGTCACACAGGATGCTCACGAAGCGGTCCCAGCCGAAGGCGAAGCCGGCGTGCGGCGGGCAGCCCGACCGGAGGGCATCCAGCAGGTGGGTGAACTGGCCCACGCCGGCATCGCTCATCTGCAGGACGTCGCGCATGACGTACTCCTGCATCTCGGCGATGTGGATACGGCGGCTGCCGCCACCTATCTCTACGCCGCGGCAGATGAGGTCGTAGTGGTCCGCCTTGGCCTCCAGCGGGTTGGTGGTGAGGAGGTCGAAGTCTTCGGGGCCGTACGGGGCCGTAAAGGGGTGGTGGGTCGAGGAGAAACCCGCCTTGCCCCCCTGGCCTTCACCCGCAGCGATGCTCTCCGGGTCGTTCGGCGTGAAGAGGGGGAACTTGGTGATCCAGCAGAATCCCCAGCTCCGCCTCTTTATGGCAAGTTTCTTGGCCATGGCGGCTTCGTGGATGGCTTTTCGCAGTTTACCAAGATCTGACCAGCCTTCGCCACGGAAGGGTATGTCTTTCCTTGCATGAACGACAATGACGTCGCCGTTCTGCAGCTTCTTCCAATAAGTGGTGTCTCGGGCTGCGAGCTCCTCGGCGGCCTCGTGGCCAAAAGCGGACAACCCGTTGAGAGGCTTGCTTTCGTCGAAGACGAAAACACCAGGGGTTGCGTCACCACTGAGTTTAAGAGGTGTCTTGGGCATATCTTCCATGAATTTGTGGATAAACGCTTGGTTCTCTTGAGCCGTTCCTTCCAATCGAAACTGGGCAGCTTCTACAACAGGCTTCTCAAGTTTGGTGATCATTCTAACGAAGTCGGGCGACACGAAATCATCGATACGAATGATCTGCTGTCATTAGTTGTGGATGAATACTTCATGGTGCAGAACAACGTACTTGAGATTCAAATCGAAGGTCGGGCTTGTCACTGCCGTACCGGGACATGGCTTCATCGTAAGTCAAGACCGGAAAGTTCTCGGCAACCTTCGACCATGGATAAAGGGCGCCCTGTCGCATGTAGCCCGGCTTCTCTGCCATGTTGGCTTCAGCTTCTTTTAGCTCCTCGTGACTAGCCTTTACGGGATGTCGGATGTCGTTTATATCCCTGGTGCCGAATTGAAGGCGCAGTCTTCCGAAAATTAGATGAACGAGCCGCTCGACGTATTGCCTGACATCGGCGCCAGATGCGAATGCCATCTCAATATCGAGCTGCGTCATGTTAGCACTTGCCACTCCAGCTGTTGAGTGTGCATACCTGTGTGAATTCAGGTTGCCGATCGGCTCGAAGATCCTCGTCGCGGAAGCATCTTGCAAACTGGAAATATGACCGGAACCCACCGGCCATGAGCAGCTGCTTGTACTGCTGTGGACTCTGTGGTAGAGCATATGCATAGCCTGCGCGGCGTGTGGGAACCAGGAACTCTCTAGCCCCCTCGGGAGTGGATTTGAAGAGCATGGGGGTCTCGATCTCCTCAAAGCGATCCGCTCGAATGAATTGCCGAGCACTGGCCGTTATAAAGTCGCGAAATCGAATTCTGTCCCTGAGCATGCGATCGAACCTCATCTGCATGTGTCTTTGCTTTGGGGGCCAAACTGCGTTCTTGGAAACAATGATGTCCTTGGGAAACTCGTTGAGTGGCTTGATGGACGTGAGCTTCAGATCCCATAAGTTGTCCAGCGGGGAATTGGACTTGGCGCCCTCGTTGTCGCCAAACTTCTGGACAGCCTTAACTCTGCGTGGCCGCGGAACAAGTTTGCCAGTGCAAGCAACAGGGCTGTAGCTGGGAATGGCGCGCAAGGCTGCATGGGCAGCAGCAGATGTATCATCATCTCCCTCGAGAGCTTGAGAGACGATTTGAATCTCAGGCTTATGGAAAGTATCAATCTCACAAAACGATAAAGTTGATGATTGGTCTCGCCGTTTGCCGAGGAAGCCCATGACCGACACCTCTTCGCCCCTCTGTGACCTGGGGAGCAGCTGAGGCATGACCGTTGCCGGGTCGAAAACAACTGATGAGCTGTAATCAGCAAAAGGAGTCGAGTAGTCTTTCAATGGGAGTGATGAGTCTTACAGAAATCCTTGAAATCCGGAATTTTGGACTTTAGAGACGACGACGTCCCGGAAGTCGACGTCTCGGGCTTTTCAGCGGCTTGAGCAGATGCATCATCATGTGTACATCTGATGCTTCTTACCCGAGAGCTAGTCAATTGCCAGGAGCTGCGCGCAGGACGCAGTGAGAAGTTTTGAGTGCATCTCTGGGCGCCATATCTGGTCTTCAGCAAAGAGAACCTGACCATTGAGCTTTTCTCGTCTGTATCATCACTGGATAAAGGTGATTCTGCATGCGAAATATCGTCATCTGTTTATCAGTGGAAGCTCATTATCCAAGCTGCTGCAAGTCCCTACCTACTGGACCCACCCTACAGTGGACTGATGGGCCGGGTTTTAGCGGATAAACGCCTTTCCGCCCCGGCGCAAAAAAAAGTTCCAGTAGCAATTGCATCAAAACGGCGGAGAGCTCTGAAGCTTTCGTTTTCCTTTCTCTTTTTCTCTTCATCCTTCCTATTCAAAACAATGTGAGTACCTACGATCCCTCTCTGGCGACGTTGTTCAAGATCAATTGCTAACTATGTTTCTCTCCGCAGATGATGAAAGCTTCGTGTACCAAATGATGCGTTCCACCTTCCAGAACGGCAAGAATCCTCCTCTTCGGAGGCTTAAGTGATTCTGTCGCAATGGGAGGGCTAGGAACCATGAAATAAGCGTTCGGCACACCAGGACCTTGTTAACACATCGGACGCGGGAAAAGCAACTCTGAACTACATTTTGGATATTGGAAGAAGTCATGCAACCCATGGCTACGTTTCGTTTGTTTCTAGTCTCGGAACTTGGAGGTGCATGGTTTTTGGCATACGCCATTCCATCCATGTACCCCGCCACCAAGTTCCGCGACACCTTCTAGAATCCATGCCGCAAGTGTGGCACATTCTCAGATGACGTGCAAGTTATTCCCCCCATGCCCTCAACGCGCAATGCTAGTCCCCCCTTCGCCCGTGTCGTCGTGTTTGTAAGTATCCACATAGCTAGAAACCATTAGGTAAATTTACCATTTATCAATGAAGACCATCCTCAAAAGGCCGATTCTTTGACAATGTGGTTGCCCCTGTGATCTTATTGATAGATGTTTAGATGCTTGGTTGCTCAGCTTGTCTTGGATGGATCTGTTGCTAGAATTGCAGAAATCAAAGAAGTCCATCATTTGCAGAAGCTCAATCTTGCCCTTTTTGAAATGCGTTGCCAGTGCATAGTGACTACTATATTGTCGTTGGTCACGAAACAAGTCTATACCTAAGTTTATGAATCCGAATCAGTTTGACGGACGCACCGAAGGGATGGATGACTTCAAGGTTGCCGTACACATGCAAACATGATGATAGCACTGTACACTGTACCCTGCCTGTACCACATTGATATCAGGTCAATCAAGGTCCGGCAGGTCTTGTCCATCCAGAAGGAAAGTCGACGATGCCCCCGGCGCCCCTTGCTAGCGTTGATTGGCCCCCTTTGCTGTGCCAACAAATCCGTTTTTGCCGTCTTCCCTGCCAATGGCCAGTAGTCTGGTATCATAGTCAGGTACCTAGTGTTGCTCTCCAGGAGCCAGCCAGGAGAAGGAGGAGTCGGACCACATGCAGGCCCATTGCCCGACGTCCTACATCTTACCTAGGTAACCAGACCTGTGCTACTACAGCTACGCTACCAACTAGTTACCTACAGCCTACAGTTATTACTCACCATCCACCAACCACGTACATGCTCTCCCCAACCAACCCCTACCTAACCGACTTACTCACTTGCCAATTCATCCCCAGACTCAACTCCGTCATTCCGAAACGACCTGATTATTTACGGATGGGCTGTCTTGTCGCAGCATCTCCAGCGGCCTGTCAATAATCAGATTTGACGTCCGCACAAGAGTCCGTTTCATTCGAAGCCACAAACCCGTCTGTTCTGTTTCGGGCCAATAAACACCCTCTGCGCGTCCACTGTCCATTGTAGCTGCTGCCATGGATTGATTTAGAATTAAGTTGCTGCCCTACCGCCCCCGACTTAGGCAAAAACCCTACCGATTTCCTTGTGCAACTGGTCCTGGCCACAGTCGCACTCATCCTCGCCCTTCCGGACTGCACCTTTGCATCCTCCAGGCATCTTCACCAACCTCGCTGCATCGACGCGCTGCGCTGAACCATCAGCGCTCTCGGGGCGCCCTTACCCCGGTCATCCGGCCTTGGTCTGATTGAACGACTACTCCGATCTCAACACTACCACCCTCCAGCGCGAGGAAACCACACGGATACCAAAAATGGCAAGCTCGTACGAGAAGTCGGTGAGGGGAGCGACCAAAGTAAAGGTGAGGAATACATAGACTCATTTTGCGCCCTCCAGCGGAATTTAAACTGACGTGGTCTGGCTATTGCAGAATGCTCCCCCGAAGACAAAGTACATCGAACATATCCTCATTGCTACTCACGCCGGAGAGCATGCCGTCGCCGAGGTATTCCGAGCGCTCGAGACCAGAATAGAGATTCCAACATGGACGGTCGTTTTCAAGGCCCTGATAACGATACACCTGATGATACGCGAGGGCGCGCTGAAACCCAATGCGACGCTGGAATATCTGGGGAGGCATCGGGGCATATTTAATAACATTACTGTTACCAAAGGTATGCGTGGTCGCATCCTCCATTATGGATACAGGAGTTCTGACACTTGAACAGGTCAACTACAAGGGCGGAACATCTTCAACTATGCGAAATACATATCGGAGCGAGCCAAGGCCTATCATGACTCCAAAGCCTATCAAGACTCCAAAAGTCGCCGAGACCCCGAAGAAAGGCAAGGGATCGACTGGGTGCGGCCTGACGAGGAACACCGTCTCGATAACACAACGGTTAACGGCGGTCTGTTACGGAAGACGGAGATGGTCCAAAGACTGCTTACAGCGCTCCTCAACTGCGACGTAAGTCATTGGGCGTACTTTTCAGAGGGAACATTCGGTCTAATACTAACCCATGCGCCTTAGATTCTGGACGAAGCCGAAAGCGAGATCAGTGTAACCGCCTTCCGACTGCTGGTGCTTGATCTGTTGTCGTTGTTCCAGGTGCTAAACCAAGCCATGATCAACCTCCTGGGCCACTTTTTCGAGATGTCCAAGCCTGACGCCGAACGAGCCATGGAGATTTACCGTACCTTCACCCGCCAGACCGATTACGTTGTTCAATACCTGCAGGTAGCGCGACAATACGAGCACCATACGCGCGTCGAGGTTCCTAAGCTGAAGCATGCGCCAGTGAATTTGGGTCGTCAGCTCGAAGAATACCTGAAAGACCCCGACTTTGAGGTTCATCGCTCGCAGTACATTGCCGAGACACAGGCGAAGAAGACCGGTGGCGGTGGCGCCTCTTCCAGTGCAGCCAAAAGCGCAGCGAAATCATCCGCTACGGCGTCGAAAGCCTTCCCCGAAGCAACCACGCAGGCTCCATCCTCGACAACGACGAAGGCCCCGGAGCCTACCAAGGGCGCCGACCAAGATCTCATAGACTTCTTTGATTCTATTGAGCAAAACCAGACTACCATGGCCGTCGACCCCCAACAGCATGCGGCGCAAATGAACGTTGGAAACCAGTGGCCATCGAATGGGCCTATGATGGGCCAGCCAACGGGTCAAATGCAAATGCAAGGCACAAACGGCTTTGCGCCTCAACAGACTGGATTCGCAGACAACAGTCCTTTCCAGCAACAGAACATGAATGCTTTCAACACACCACAACAAGCCACTCAACAGATGCCTCAGCAAATGCAGCAACAGATGCCTCAGCAACAGATGCCACAGCAACAAATTCCGCAGCAACAGATGCCACAGCAACAGATGCCGCAGCAGTTGCAACCGAGCTATACTGGTGCTCCGTTTGGCGGGTTCTCTCAGCAACAGCCGTTCAACTCGGGATTGGGCTCAATTCCACAAGACTCTGTGGCAAGCTTCCAGACAGGCAACTTCCAGGCCGGCAATCTCTCCCCGCCAATGCAGACTGGTTTACAACCAATGCAGACTGGGTTGCAACCTGGTCAGCCGTTGACCAACCCGTTCCGCCAATCCATGCTCATGGCAAACCCGACAGGGATGCAAAATAATGGTTCAATGTCATTCCCTAACACGACCAGTCCCCCGCCCGCGAACCCACTAAGCCGCCAGTCGACCAACCCCTTTGCGAGACCTGCTACATCTTCGAATAACTCGCCCTTTGCTCAAAACGCGGCTGGGTCTCCGTCTTTCCCAGTGCCGCCAATTCCTCAACAGCCTTCGCCAGCGCCTTTACAGCCAATGCAGACTGGTACAAACCCCTTTGCGAGGAACTTCAGCCCCCCGACGCAGGGGGCTCCCGATCAGAGGCCACAGACCAGTGGCGCGCTGATGGCTCAACCAACTGGGAGCACGAATCCTTTCCGGCATGGTGCCTTTACCAACCACCAGACGGGTACGGGATGGCAGCATGGGCAACAAATGATGGGAGGCGGCCTGGACCACTTGGACACCAACCCGGTCTTCCCGCGGCCGACTACAAGTACACCTTGGCAAGGCTGAATGGGGGGGTGAAAGATTTGATACCACATAACTACTAGTTCGGCAAGCGACAAGATAGTCAATCGGGCCTTCGACTTGATCTAATGGGAAGATTAAAATCCGATATTTTTACGTGATTTGCCCTCCAGCGTGTACCAAGAGATGTAGACTGGGCAAATACAGCGTGGCGACGAGCAAGGGTGTATGTACGATAGGGGCTCGGATCGTTGCGTAAACTGGCTACACCTCGGATGGTGGGTGGCCCATGGTGATCGGGCCTTGGGTGAGGAGGACACTGCATACAGTTGGGCGTTTGTGTTCTCTTATCATTCTCCGGATTTCGTTGTGATTGAAGCCTTCTTCTTTCTCCATTACTTTTCATGGCGGCGGGTTTCATCTGATAGATATCAAATCATTAGTCAATATGGATGAAATTACCAACCTACGTATGAACTCGATCGATTATTGTCGCTGGTGCCCCAGCATTCATATCAGACAGATATAATTGGTCTGTATGCCGTTGGTGTGTAGACATTCAATTAATACGTTTGTTTTTATCGAATGGTTCACGGGCTTCGCTGGAGAAGCGACACAGGCCCGAAGACTCGCGTCACCAGAGCCTGCATGTACTGACTGACCAGATCGGTGAGTGGGAAGTATTACATGCGATAGGTATACATACATGACATGCATCTGATAGTCGCCAACGCGATGATTGTTCCTGGTGGTTACTTGCACTTTGACAGGTACCAGTGGAGCAGTGTCGATCCGGGCATGAGATTTGATATGAGGCCAGGGAAACTCCGCTGCGAGGACATGGACATGAGGACATGAAAGGGAGTCCCTCCCCAACTAATGAACCCTGCTAGACTACAACGTGCATTGGTGGAACACTCCCCTGCCCTACAGTACAGTAGGTTAGATATCTGCCAGAAGAAGACAATCGACACCTCGATTTGTTTACTCAAGTTTTCTACCGGATGAGGCTCTGGATGAGGCTTGGAAAGTTGCTACTTTTACCATCGTGAACGTCAATCGGCGGTTTCCCCTTTTCTGCCGGTAGCAACTGGCTTTTCTACTGACCATTACACTATTACAAACTTCTACTATTCTCCGCCACGAACAACACATACTGTTCAATCGATTCCATCAAATCAACGTCCAACTTACCCAGGTCATTGAGACGCAGCACGCTCTTCTGAAGAAATTATATCGATTCCCGTGCTTATCCCGTAATCTTACCGGTTTGATCGTTCTGGCCTCATTTTACAAGTTGACACTCGCCTCTTTATCAGCACTATGGCTCGTGTGTTTCCATACAATCCCAAGCAGCTTGGCTTCTACCTCGATTTCACACCCGAAATGGTGACGCATCGGTTTCGCGTGGCCGGGTATGGCGACCGTTATCAATTGACCGTATTGACCGCCTATCAATGGAACGCCCTCCTCCCCTTGATTTCCAACATATGGCAGCAGCATAAGACCGGGACCACGCCGCCTGCTTACAACCCCCGCCGGACTGTACTCTACCGGTGCTCATTCAACCGGAATTGGGCAGACCGGAAACCCAAGGCTCCGGCCAAGCGGAAACATAAAGAAGCTTCTGATGACGAAGAGGGGGAGGGGGAGGGGGATGGTGATGATGATGATGATGATGATGTCGCTGCTGATGCCGAACCAAAGCGTCGACGTTCAAAACAATGCAGACAAGTGCACGGATGCAAAACGCAAATGAAGGCCACATTCCTGTACCGTGTCGACAAGGAAACCGTGACTGGCGAGGTTTTGTCGGTAACTATCTCCCCACCACCAGATTTGTATTGGGAATATGTTACATTACAAGCATGTACATGTGTATGGCTCTGATCAGTACCTAATACACGACATCGTCGAACAGGTTACCGTTCAGCATGCCGGCCCTGAACACATCCACTCTCTTGACGATTGCGATGTTAGCAAATTCAACAAGGGTCTGGTCAAGGGCCTGACCAATTACATCGTCCACGGCCACCATTTCAATGTCGCCGCGGCTCGCAACTACTTAGCAGAGGATCAGCAATCCCTCGTATTTGCGAGACATATTGGGCTCATCAATCCTGCCACCCAAATCAATCGAGGTACAGCACACGGCTGGGTAAGGAAGCATCCAGATTACGAAGCCCATGCCGCCTCCAAGTAGTTGGTGCTCAAGCTCGGTGGTTCGCATATACCGGTACGTATGTTTGTTCTGTCCGAATGCAGAGAAGACCTGACCTGTGGATATTCGCAAGGCCTTCCTCGTTAGATTAGTGGAACAACTTGATTACATATCTTCTAATATGAGTCTGTGATATCTACTCTGCTATTTGAGCTTTTCCAGATACGAGTCACCCATCGTCCAAGAACGGTCTTGACCCGCTGATGTCCATATGACCAGCCAGCCCGGTCAGCCAGCCAGAGCAGAGGGCTGTACCCATACGGATTAGGCGGCCCCGTTATGGGGTAGATAGTGAAACTTGAAAGCAAGCCGACGGATGGATACATTCAATTTCCATCAACCAGGTCTCGTCCGATGGGAGATGGTCGTATGGAGGAACTCACGAACACGAAGTCTGATTGGGGGAATAATCCATGGTAACGAACCACGACCCTGGTTTCCATCCGATCTGCCAGCGCCCTTCAATCTTCAATTCCCGCCGCTAGTCAACTCTGAGTGGTCCCACCTGCTTACGTTCGCCCACCATATCGTCGGTGGGTATTCTTGACCCCTGCCCTCAACTCGCCTGTCGTCTCGCTGGCTCTCGTGCGGTGCCAGATAGAGAGTGTACATAATCCGAACCCCCGAAAGATTCGGACAGGGCCCAGGACGAGAAACTCCAACGGTGCCGGCATTGCGGCACCACACCACCATCTTGTCTCCTGTCTCCTTCATCTCCCGGTCCCCCATGATCCCTCCCCAAAGCGGTTGCCCCATCCACCTCCGCGGACGCGAGCCAGGACAGCTTTGTATAAAAGAGAGACGAGTTCCGGCTTGCATCCCACGCTAGGACTTTTCCCTTCTACCAAGCTTTCTTGATAGAGTAGCTGCCGTTCGCTTCGTTACATTCCGTCCCACGCCAAGACTTGGCTGAGCCAATAACTGCAAGTTCTTATACACTTTCGTTTTACTATACCACGTGGCATATACACCCTCCACTTTCTTTCTACCACTATAGAGCCTAGCTGCTATTACCATCGCCACCAATACCACCATGTACTCCAAGACCCTCATCGGCCTCTGCGCCGCCGCCGCCACCATGCAGGGCGCCGCCGCCATGCCTGCCAGCCACAAGGCCGTCAAGGCCAGCGCTGCCGACGCTAGCTGCACCTTCACTGATGCCGCCGCCGCCATCAAGGGCAAGGCCTCGTGCTCCACCATTGTGCTTGACAGTATCTCCGTGCCCGCGGGCACCACGCTCGACATGACCGGCCTCAAGGACGGCACCCACGTCACCTTCAAGGGTACCACCAGCTTCGGCTTCCAGGCCTGGGCCGGCCCCCTCCTTTCTTTCTCGGGCAACAACATCCTCATCGACGGCGCGGCCGGTCACGTCATCGACGGCAACGGCGCCAAGTGGTGGGACACCAAGGGCAGCAACGGCGGCACCAAGAAGCCCAAGTATGCTCTCAACATGAAAAATTGACAGTCTAACGAACAATACTAACTGATTTGATAGGTTCTTCTACGCCCACAAGCTCACTGACTCCAACATCAAGGGTCTCAACGTGAAGAACACCCCCGTGCAGGGATTCTCCATCAACGGTGCTAAGAACCTTGGCCTGTAAGTAGCTTATGCACCAGGAACGCCTTCACGGCAACGACTCCCTACCCACCCAGGACTTGTTGCTGACCACCTCCTTTTCTGTAGGTACGACATCACCATCGACAACAGCGCCGGTGACACGCAGGGTGGACACAACACCGACGCCTTCGACGTCGGTTCCTCCGACGGCGTCTACATCTCGGGCGCCAACGTCCAGAACCAGGATGATTGCCTGGCCGTCAACAGCGGCACCAACATCACCTTCACCGGCGGCAAGTGCTCGGGCGGCCACGGTGTGTCCATCGGCTCCGTGGGCGGACGCAGCGACAACGTCGTCAAGGGCGTGCACGTCCTGTCGACGTCCATCTCCAACTCGGACAACGGCGTGCGCATCAAGACGGTCTCGGGCGCCACCGGCTCCGTCTCGGACGTCGAGTACAAGGACATCACCCTGACCAACATCGCCAAGTACGGCATCGTCATCCAGCAGGACTACGAGAACGGCTCGCCCACCGGCAAGCCCACCGCCGGCGTCCCCATCACCGACATCTCCATCTCGGGCGTCACGGGCTCCGTCACCGGCAAGGCCACCCCCATCTACATCCTCTGCGCCAAGGGCGCCTGCTCCAACTGGAAGTGGAGCGGCGTCAAGATCTCCGGCGGCAAGCCCTCGGGCAATTGCAGCAACGTGCCCAGCCCGGCCTCTTGCTAAATCTTGAGCGCTTGTTACTCGCTTGCGGGCTGGCTTCTAAGCACCTTGGGAGGAGGCCAAATCCGCAGTCGACTTACTGGCTTGAGTGCCATACCAAGTACTCCTTTCTACCTCCTTTTCTTGTCTATAGCTTGATGCGTAACGTAACATATAAAAATATATCGTATATATCCTTCTTCACTCGTAGACCCACGTTGCACAGTGATCCAATCGTCATCGTGTCGTTGGAATTGTTTCTTCCTTGTATGACTTGGCGCGTTGCGTGCTTGATACACTACATCAGTTAGCTTAGACTTCAAGACTGCTAAAGATAGAGCAAGTGTTCCTCTTGGTGATGAATAGAGGAAACAGCGCCCGCTCAATCGGGACATTCGGGGAAACTATCGCATGGCGAGTGGACCTCGCGATGAGATTGAAATAGCCCGCGACAAGCTAGAAACCTGATTTGGCGTCATCGCGAACAAGGGTGACCGTAGGGCCCGATGAAAAGGGGCCTAAATGGCCTAATTCCCTTCTCGATCCCTACCATCCCCACCCACGACTCAACTCCACCCTCTCGAAAATTTGACCGTCTTTCCCGATAGAGCCGTTTCATCAACAAAATGCGCCCCTTAGCCAGCTTTTGCCCAGCACTAATGTCTTGTCGAACGGCTGAACCCGAGAGTTCTCTTGGCTTCTTGGATTACCAGAGTTCAGTAAGACTCTAAAAAGACCCGAAAGACCAGGACCTAAGGGGAAAGAGGAAGAATCAGATCATTAGATCAGATCAGACCATGGTCATGTGGCACTACACCAAATCCACGGACAACCGCGTCGGCTGGGGCGAGCACTCCGGGCTCGGCAAGAAGTTCTTTCCCGTCGCCATCAAGAACTTCGTCCTCCTGCAGCTTCTGTTCCTGGTCCTATTCGCGTATTGTTTCGGTTCTCTCTACCAGCAGACCGAGCACACGCACAACATTCACATTGCCTTCGTCGACTACGACGACAACAGCGGCAATGGGGCCAGTGCGATAGGGGGAGCCGTGCGCGCCGCCTATGAATCATTGAAGGGCGACTCGTTCCCGACCCTAGTCGACGCCGCCCCGGATGCCTTCCCGTCCCCCGGCGATCTGCGATCGGCGGTCTGCAGCACGCGCTACTGGGGCGGCCTGTACGTTTCCGCCAACGCCTCGTCCCGGCTCCAGGACGCGCTCGGCGGGGGGCCGCCGGCCATGGCGTACGACCCGACGGACGTGCTGACGCTCATCTGGAACGAGGCGCGCTACTCGACCGTCGCCGACACGGCGGTGCTGGCCAACGTGCGGACGCTCGTCGAGGCGGCGCGCGTCGCCTACTCGCGGCAGGGCGGGACGGGCCGGCTCGAGCGCATCGCGAGCCCCGAGGCCCTGACTGTGTTCGCAAACCCGTGGACGCTGAGCCAGGATGACATCCAGCCGACGAGCCAGGGCTCGCGCGCCATCTACAACACCCTCGTCATCATCCTGATCCTGATCCAGGAGTTCTTCTATCTCGGCGCCATCAACGGCCTGTACGCCAACCTGAAGATCTACCAGCGCGTGCACCCGTCGCGCATCATGGTGATGCGGTTCCTGCTGTCGCTGGCCTACTGCCTCGTTGGCTCGCTGTGCGTCACGGGCATGATCTGGGCCTTCCGCGCCGGGTGGGACGTCGGCGCGCTGCAGTTCGGGCAGAGCTGGATGGTGCTGTGGCTGTTCGCCCACCTCAACTTCCAGGTCATCGACGTCTTCACCATCTGGCTGCCGGTGCCCTACGTGCCCATGGCCCTCATCACCTGGGTCATCATGAACGTGACGTCGATCCTGCTGCCCTTTGAGCTCTCGGCCGCCTTTTACCGGCTGGGCTACCTGTTCCCCTCGCACGAGGTCTACCAGACCCTCCTCGACATCTGGTCCCGCGGCTGCAACCCCCACATCCACTACGCCCTGCCCGTCCTCTTCGCCTGGTGGGTTGTCGGCTGCGCCCTCAGCGCGCTCGGCGTGTTTCGTCGGTCCCACTACGCCATGCTGGCCGAGGAGGCGCAGGCCAAGCAGTTCAGCGAGCGCGTCAGCACGGCGCTGGCGTACGAGCGGGAGCGGGAGCGGGGGCGCAAGCACGGCGGAGAGAAGGGTGGCGCCGCAGATGACGAGGAAGGCGCCTCCTCGACTGCGGGCGAGGGCACGATGAGCAGCGCCTCGGCCGCCGGTGGGGACGAGGAGGAGGAACGCCGGCTCTCCAAGATCATCACGCGCGAGGCCAAGGAGGAGCAGCGCCTGCAGCGCAACCTGAGCCGGAACTGCAACTTCGGACCGTCCTTCGGGGTGCCGGTGGCGAACGACAGCAGTTCGGACACCGACGGCGGTCGCTAGAAGAGCGAGTTGAGAGAGAAAGAAAGAGAATTTGTGTGGTTTCCTTGTTAGACGTCCCCGCTACGATACGATATGTATTTCACCTAAGACACGGTTCCATTTCCCCCGCGACGCGATCTGATTGATATATTTGAAGAAAAAAACAAATTGGCCACCGGATGGCGTCAAGTTCGTACGTTGTTGATATTTATAGCATTAGAAATTGTAATAGCAAACAACTCGCGGGTTCGAATCGACTCGTTTCTAAATTGCTTCTGCGTTCTTCTTTCTCTGTGTTGTCTCCCGGAACCCCGCGCGATGCAGAAAGCCTAATCCAATATGGGATGGTCGCACCCCTCGCTCCTTGGAGTATCTGGAGGCAGGCATGAGCTTCACATCATGTCCATAATTGGATTGCCCCTTTTTCCGCACATGAAATTATTTCCTTGGAAGGGCTGTCTGCCGAATACCACCACAGACTAGTGCCACCATTACACCTTTGGCGAATGTGACGGAAACCCAAACCCGTGTGGGTAGAAGTTGATCTCTGACCCTGGATCTCCCGGAACACTCATAATTAAGAACCTAAAAAGCGAAATCAGCATTTCGAACAGCCGACAGTACGTAGATTAGTCCTGCTACACAAAGATTCATGGAGGGTAGGGCCCAGAGTTAAGGAGACACCGGGCAGCTGGGTCGGCAACAGTGGGAGATGCAACGGCCCTGCTCGAATCTCGCGCTGGACGGATTGCTTCCGTTGTACTTTTTCTTACATAACACACATCTTGAAGGTGTGGAGGTTAATAGCGCCTCGTACACTCGGCAGAACCAGCGCAAGTGTGTACCTATCTAGGGCGGCTCAACCCCACTGAAGTTCCATTACCCCACGCCGAGGGTGGTAGCTGTTGGACGGACACCAAATGTTGACAGCCTACTTGGTACTTATATAAAGAGTCTTTCTAGTCTATCTGTATCACTCTATCATTTCTTCTTTTTTTCATTCGTGATAGGCCTCCTGGTCGTTGTGCCCAGT
Source organism: Apiospora koreana (assembly GCA_017163955.1). NCBI lineage: Eukaryota > Fungi > Ascomycota > Sordariomycetes > Amphisphaeriales > Apiosporaceae > Apiospora > Apiospora koreana. The sequence continues at coordinate 575,700 of JAFHKQ010000008.1, forward strand.
AATAACACCATATCGTCCGGAGTCTGTTTTCCTCTATCCTGTATCTTGACCCAGGCCAAAGTCTACCATCCTTTACTGCCTCTAGTCGGTATCCATGGCTCCAATGATATCCAGTTGCAAGTCCTGCGACTTGCATGCGTCTCTGATTTCCTGGGACACCCCAGTGTCACCCTCGACGACGATAAAATTCGTCCAGGTCTTGGCGACGATGCTCTTAGTCTGAAGCAAGTAAAGCAGAAGCTCGGTTACTTCCTCGTCGTGACCCAGTTCGTTGAAGAGCTCCAGCACCTCTAGCTCGGGCGGGAGGCCCACGGAGTGGAGTCGCGGCTTCCTGGATGATTTTCCGAACAGCTGGTAATCCCAGTTCATGCGCAAAGTCCTCAAGGCGGTAAACTCCCTCATGCGCAAAGCTTTGCGGCAGCTGAGAGTCGGCGAGTCGATCGTGATGGTCTTCAGGGAATGACCCTGCGACGCCAGGGCGATAATGTAGTCGCCGAAGTTGTCCGAGGTCTCCTCCAGCGGGGGTTCTGGCTCGGCCGTCTGAGTCATGACGAATTCTTCCAGAGCCTCGGGAAACTCGAGCACATCGGAAAGCGCATCGTCGTTGATGTCGCATTCGATCAGATGGAGCTTTCGGAGGGTTGTCTCATGGGGACGCTCAAGAAAATCGAAGCCCCGGTAGTCCAGTTTGGCGCGCTTGATGGTTAGAGTTTCGAGACTTGGGTGGGAGAAAATGTGGATGTTTTCCCGAAGATCCCAGTACTGGTCGTCGGGGGTCTGGTAGAACAAGGAACAATGCTTCAAGCAGGCCAAGTCAAACGGCCCATTGAACAAAGTTCCGATGCCATGAAGCAGGACGGCAGGCACGGCGATATCCAGGGTCTCGAGATTGGACATGATGGACAGGGTGCGCGACAGACCGTCGAAGCGCGACGGATCGTAGTGGGAGCCATGGACGGGCGCATCGAGGGCTAACTGGGAGAGTTCCGACGAGGGATAGGACAATTTGACCTCATAAATGGCGGAGCCACGGCGTGGCCTGCGTTGAAGGGAATCGCTAAAAACGAGGTGCAGCTCGGGGGTCTCGAAAAGAATGCTCTTGTAAAGAATGGCGTCGCTGAGTTTGTGGTACTTCTTGTTCAGGCGCGAGACATTGCAAAGATCGCGCTTGGAGACATGGGCCAGATGGTCAAAGATGTGCAGCAGAAGAGTGTCGGGCAGCAGGGCGAGGCGATCACGATGAGGAATGCCGTCACTGGTGCTACCGCTGTCTGACGAGTCCAGCGACATGCTCGCTCGGATGGCGCGCGGATCGAGTCGAGTCAAGTCGCAAGTTGAAGTCGCAAGTTTTGGGGTGGAGTCTTTGCGTTCTGATAACGTGGGGAAACGCCAGGAGCCAACGTTGAACCAGCGGGGAAGTACGAGGGAAGGGCCGGGTTTGGTCAAGAAAAATGAAAACGATGAGAAATAAGAAAGCGAGGCAAGGCAAAGAGAACGCGATCATTGAACGAAGTTGAGCACGTATACTAGTAGAAAATGGGGGTTAGCTGAGACAGGAGATCTATGCGTTACAAGAGAAAAAAGATTGAGCATGAGGTGAAAAGGTCACCTTCGATTTCCATTAAGCTTTTGTCATCCATCTCCGAATAGAAAAATCGGCTGGTTGCGACGGGACAGGCAGAAAATAGTGGAGCACAAGCCACATCTCACCAAAGGGGGGTTTAGGTTTAGGGGGGGTGTTTAAGGCTGCTCGGCTAGCAGCTACTGCTGAGACCAGTAAAAACGCACTGGAATCAGCAGGTACACCCACCCAGACAGCTAGAGCACTCAATTGGCTTTGTTTCAATTCCCCCACGTGCCTGCCTGTCACTGTACTTTATTTAGTGTGGTGCACTTGAGAAGTAGCTTCGCTGATTGATCGGCAGCGACTCACATTGATTGATTGATCTGCAAGCTGCAAGCAGAAATTTCTCGGTTCAGTAACGTTTTCAACCTACATTCTTCATCAATCCGCATTGTAGGGAGATCATTTGATATGCATTGCACCTGCCATACTACTACCCTGGCGCATGTCCCTTGCGAACCACCCACAAGCTAGCTACTACTAGTTACCTGTAGCCAGCAGGAACTCACGATCAAACGCTCTGATGTTATGTACTCCCCCGCAGGTGTTTGCCGGATGTGGCTTGTTGCGTCGTACGATGCCGTGAGACACGACATCATTCACGCCTTATCTTTATCGGCAGCCTCTCTCTCCGAGCGCAGATAGCTACCGAAGACCTCGTCAAAAGTCTCCGCAATGGGCCCCGTCTGCGCTTTCCAACCCAGCTTGGCCATTCTCGTCGCCCGGAGTCGCATGTTGACGCCGAACAAGATCGAGATGTGCAAGGCCCACGAATCCGCAGGCGGCGGCACCGACTCTTCAGTGTAGCTGTCGCCGTACAGGCACGCCTTGGCTGCGTCCTCCATGCTGACGCTCCGCAACTCCGCGCTCTCCATCACGCCATGCTTGACCAGCACCGGACCCAAGGCCTGCATCGATTCGGAGAAGTCCATCGTCTCCGCGGCCCCAAAATAATAAGCTTCCTTGCCCCAGCAGCTCTGGTCGAAAGCCAACGCTTTCGCCACAAGCAGCATGTACATATCGGCTATGTCTTCCACGTGCACCCATGAAAGGCGGTTTTCTCCTTGCGCAATCCTGAAAGGCGTCTTGAATGCCTGAGCCGTACGAACGATTCCTGGCGTCGTGATTGGCCACGGGTGCTCGATAGATGGACTCATGCCACCGACGAACCCGGGCGAGATGATAGCCACATTCACGCCCGCAGCGGCGTCGCGAACCATCTGTCGCTACTTTTAGCACATCTCCAGGGTGCGTTACTTGGCTGTATGTGGCGTATGCTTACCTTGTCAGTCACGCTGTGCGTCTTGTCCATCGCCATGGCCATGATATCCTGGATGTCGTCAACATCATCCCAGGTTCGAGCCTCCTTAGACCCAGTCGGCTCATCCCAAAGGATAGAAGCGCCGGAGGTGTGAATGTAGTAGCCTTTGGTTGGACGGCAATTCACTTAATTAACGTGTTAACCCCCCATAATCTTAGTATCTGGAACTCCTCGAGACTCTTGCTTACATCCTCTGATTACAGCCTCGATGGCGTTATCATGGGTAATGTCAGGTCCGGCGTTGATGACGATATCGGCATCACGAGAAGCCACTTCGATTAACTCGCAGCTTTCCAGGTCTCCGATCAACGACTTGACGGTTGGATACTTGCACGCCAGTCTCTTCGCCTTTTGATCGCCACGAACGAGAACGGTGACCAGTGCGTCGGGGTACTGCTCAACCGTCTTGTGTAGTACTGCACCTCCGATGTGGCCTGTGCCACCAATGCTACATCAGGGTCAGTCCTATGGAAGACTCTCACTTGTGACGGGGTGTTCATACAAGAATATGCGTGCCATCATGCAGTTGGATCTAGGGATTATTCGTATTTGGATTGAATATTGGTAGAAGAATACTAAATGAAAGTTGGAATGAACCCTTCTCTTCTCGACCCCTCTTATAGTTCCCCCAGTCTTGGGCTAGACGCTATGGAGAACGACATGCATTATCTTGGGCCAAGATGCGTGGCATCTCTAAGTGTATCATCACCCGTCGTTCAGTTCCACGGCACTGCGGGACAGGCTTACTGTGGCCCGGGGAGTCTAGCTAGCTTTGGTTTGGTATATGGATAGTGTGGTTGGCAGTTCAAGACGTTAACGAGAACATGATGAAGCACGGTAAAGTGATGCCTGGCCGTATTGGATGCGCTGTACGGTGACGCTTGTGGGTATGGAGCAGCTGTAGGTTGCTGACGATGGGGTTTTCCACTGGAGCGCTCTTGGACTCTTGGGGTCCGGATTGGCTTCCCAAACGGGGAACATGGCCAAGGTCGGTTTGGGCAAGTGGGTTTCGCAGACTCCTGCCTTGCCGATCCAATAAGTACGAGTACGGGGCGGTCATTCTGCGCATGTTGAGTTTCCGTACCGTGATAGCTCATAATGCCTGTTTATTCGGCCTTCTGGGCAACCCTCTATCGACATGTGCAACATCTATTTGTCCCTAGCTAGATCAGGGGTCGTAGGGCGAACGCGCCCTCCGCCCCGTCATGGGCTCACCGCCGGTATCCGTGACAAGGATAGGGTCCTCCAGTCTCACTCCAAACCCGATCTCCTTCCCAATGGTCTTTGCCTGCTCCGTCGTGACATAGATGCCCTATAATGCAGATGGTCAGTCAGCTTTGCGCCACGGGATTTCATGTAAGGGGTTGGGGGTCGGGGGTCAGGAATTAGGTATGTACCGGTTCGTTGGTGACGACTTCACCCAGCTTCAGCTTCTCGCTGTTCGCCCCGTTGAGATAGGGGTGCTCGTGCATCTCGAGCCCGAGGCCGTGGCCGAGCCGGTGGGTGTAGAACGCGCCGTAGCCGGCCTGCTCGACGGCGACCCGCGAGGCCGCGTCGACGTCGGAGCACGTCTCGTTGGCGCGCATGCGCTCGAAGCCCGCCGACTGCGCGGCGAAGACGGTGTTCCAGATGCCCATCAGCTCGTCGCTGACTTTTGCGCCATTCGGCAGGATGGTGCGCGTCACGTCGCTGCCATACCCGTGCAGCAGGGACCCGATGTCGATGAGCGCGAACTCGCCTTCGCCCAGCGTCTTGCCGTGCTTGCCACCGTGCGGGTACGCGGCCTGGTCGCCGAAAAGCACGATGGACCAGAAGCCGGCGCCGACGCCGGCGCGCCCGAACAGCGCGTGCGACGCTGCGACGACGGCTTCTTGTGTCATGCCGACGCGCAGGCACTTCTGCACGGACCGCACCAGCTCCAGCGTGAAGGTGTTGATGCCCCGCAGCAGCGCGATCTCGGCCTCGGTCTTGACGGCCCGCAGCGACTGCACCGTCTCGCTCATGGGCACGACCTCGATCCCGGCCCCCTGCAGGCCCGCGGCGATCATGTAGCGCGTGTGCTCGTCGAGCATGACCTTCTTCCAGCCCGGTCGGGCGCCCGCCAACACCGCGTAGGGAGACTCTTCCTCGGCCCATGCCACCGCCACTTCATCCACCTTGGCGTCGTAGACCATGTCCAGCCCCGCGATGCGCCCGGCCTCGAACTGCGGTACCAGGTATGAGAAGGCGCCCGTCTGGGCCTCTAGAAGCATCAGGAATGGCCGCTCCGACAGGTCGAACGCGGCCGAGATGTTGGCGTAGTACTGTGTCGAAGCTGAGGGCTCCGCGATGAAGGCGTCAACTCCCGCGTCGGCGAGCGCGGAGGCCAGCGTTGCCTGCCGCGCCAGGTACTCGTCGCGTGCGATGCGCGGGACGCCCAGCAGCGAGACGTGGGGTTCCAGCAGGGGCCAGGCGCATTTCTCGAGCGACGCGGCGGACAGCGGTGGCGTTTGCTCTCCTCCTCCATCTTTCGGGCCTCCGGGGCCGGTTCCTCCGTGATGGCCGCCGCGCTCGCTGTGGTCGCGATACGCCAGGCTCAGCACGGCCAGGACACCGGTGATGGTGACAATGGCTACGCCGAGGCGCAGGATCCAGAACCTCGCCGATACGTTGCGCGGCGTGGTTCTGCGTGGGAGCAGTGGGTCGGATGCGCCTGGCTCTTGCGGCGCATCATCTCTGTTATTGTACTGCATGGTGAAGGTCACTCTTGAACGGAGATAGGCGCGGTCCCAATCCCGCTGTGATTAACTTGTCTGTCACCGATGCACAATATGGCGTGGTGAAAGAAAACACTGCTCCGGGTTGCTGCTTGTTGTTTAGAAGATGATTCTGGATGTCGATGCTCCTGAAGTGGCAATTCCTTATCTATTCGGCTAACCAAATCGCCTAAAAGCGGGGGGTCGGTCTGGACTGTTAATATTACCTGCGATGCGCTAAACGATCCCATTCTCAATCTATCTGAATTGACATTGCAACAAGATTTGTATTTCTATTACCTGGTATCCATCATGATATTGATAACGAGATGACATTTTATCATTTATCGAGCTTAAGTTCAAGGGAATTTGAGGTCCTATCTTAACCACAGCGTATCAGAAACGGGAGTTTCCCCTATCCATGCTGTCGTCTCCTTTACCCAGCTTTGAGTCTTTCCTACTCATTCACCTACTAGTATTGCTACCGGCGCAGCCACAGATCCTCAGTCATCCGAGCCAAACATATGGGATTTTTAGCATGGAGATGTCGCACAGCTCGCGTCGCTCCTCATCCTCTCGGGCCTGCTCACCGCATATGATGCTCTCGGGCAGGCCTGAGAATTGAGCTGCAGCACGCGAGAATGCGGAGGTGGAAATGTGACATCTCATAACACCGATAGGCAGATCTGGTGCCCGATGCCACGATGCAATGGACGGCTGCTATCGTATAATACATTTACATACGATACACGTGTATTGCCGGTATATGCCGTGATGCAACCCAGATAGCGACGCGATCTTTGATTGTTTATCGTCTCCCGACAGCATGGCAGATGCCCGTCTTAGCATCCTTAGCCCTGGATCAATCCCTACAGCTACAGCCAGGTACCCCAGCGAGTGTTAGCGTACCTCCACAACATGCTTTAGGGGTGGACCCTCCTCGTTCAGCGAATACAGGGTGTCAGCCCGATAGCGGCAGGGACCTAAAGTACCGCTGCGCGATTCAAGACGAGCAATACCTACCTAGGTAGAAGTCCTAGTCTCGATTATTTCGTGTGCAACCGAATGAAGTTGATTTTTGTACTCAATTTGCTTACGGCAAATACATTAAGCTTAGCGGAAGCTGGATAATCCCGAACTGGTTCGGCGTACTATACACCATCTTTCTGATCAGAACGCCGCTAAATTCCACCACGCTCGCTCCTCCCCCCTAGTCGCTCACTATGGCGTCTGACGGCTTTCCAGTCCCCAACTCGACCCTCCCTTTTTGGAGAACCGATCTTCATGAGTTCGACAGTCACCGCACCACACCTGACTTGCCGGCTGAATCCGATGTTGTCATCATCGGCGCCGGCTTCTCCGGCTCTTCCCTGGCCCATTTCATATATGAGGACAACCCATCACCCCCGTCGGTCACTATATTGGAGGCCCGAGAGGCTTGCTCTGGCGCAACGGGCAGGAATGGTAAGCACGCACTGAGAAGGTCAGTTTTCGTGCTATTCTTCAGCTAACATGGTGTGCAGGCGGTCACATGAAGCCCGACGTATACTTCAACATATCCAAGAACATCAAGAAGTATGGAATAAAGGCTGCCGTCGAGGTGGCAGCCTTTGAAACTTCTCAGCTCTTCGACATCAAGGCGCTCGTGGAAAATGAGAATATCGATTGCAATTTCGTACTATCCAGAGCTTGCGACGCTACCTTGGATGCGAACATGGCCAAGGAGTCTCACGAGGCCTTCATCAAGTTGAGAGAGTCTGGCGTGGCCGACCTGAAAGATGTGTACCATGCCTATGGCAAAGATGCTGAGCACGTAAGTACATCATCCTATTGCATTCAAATCAAGATGTGTTAGAGTCTGATAAACAGAAAACTCGCAGCTTTCCGGTGTCAGGGGCGCCTTGTCGTGCTTCACCTTCACTGCCGGTCACCTCTGGCCGTACAAGCTGGTGCTGCACCTGCTGCAGGGTGCTGTAAAAAGGGGTGCCAACCTGCAGACCCATACCCCCGTCACGCATATCTCCGAGTCCCCCCTGCCGGACGGCCGGTGGCTAGTCACCACCGAACGCGGGAGCATCAAGGCCAAGAAGGTACTCCTCGCCAGCAACGGCTACACGGCCAAGATCGCCCCGCAGTTTAAGGACCACATCGTGCCCGTCCGCGGCATTTGCAGTCGTGTTATACCCGACAAGGCTCGAAGAGCACCCTTCCTCCCTTATTCGTACAGCATCCGTCACGGCCCGTCCCTGTACGATTACCTTATTCCCCGAACCGACGGGAGTATCATCGTCGGAGGTGCCCGCGCCAAGTTCTGGTCCGACGCTTCGCACTGGTACAATGTGACCGACGATAGCAAGCTCATTGAACCCGCCAAATCCCATTTCGACGGGCTCATGCAACGGACCTTCGTCGGATGGGAGGATAATGGTGCTAAGACGGACAAGGTGTGGACAGGCAGTAAGTTTCCATCCCCGTAGCGATCCATGTATCCACCTCAATCGTCTCGCATTGACTGACACAGTCCGTCTCAGTTATGGGCTACAGCTCCGACTCTGTGCCTCATATCGGCGAGGTGCCCGGCAAGCCAGGCCAGATGGTACTGGCTGGCTTCTCGGGACACGGCATGCCCCTGATCTTTCGCTCTGCCAAGGGATTGGTCAACATGCTACTGCATGGGAAGAAATTCGAGGAGACGGGTGTGCCGAGTATCTTCCGGGCTACTCAGGAGCGCTTAGACTCCTCCAAGAACGACATCTTGCAGGGTCTACATGGAAATGTGAGAACCGCCAAACTGTAGATCGTTGGGTTGACTTTCCTCATCAAGGAGTCTCTTGATCTGCGTATTGGCGAGATAACCGCCTATCGCGTTCTGAATATATCACCAACTTGACCATCGAGCATCAGTATCTCCGAAGGGGATTGAATCATATCGCTGGGCTAACTCGTAATTGAAGCTTACATGAAAAGCCTGGGGGCACCGGCCCATAACCATCTATTAACTGTCCCCCCATGTCATCACCATTTCCCCTTTTCCACAAAGATACCCATAGCAACTAATCAAACATCCACAACCATTCCTCACAACTTAAATATGTTGCTTTATTCAATTTCTGGTGCTGCATCCGAACGCGATGCATCTTCATGTTGCGATTCCATATTTCGGTTCATAAAAAGTACACTAGGTAGATGTATCATGTTCGGTCGATGCGTCGGGTTCGGTAGGTATATTGCGTTCGATGGATGCTTTAAGATGTTTCAATTCCTTCTCCGTACGCTGAACATTGGTGATGAAGAAGCGCACCTGGTCCTCGGCGAAGTCGATGAGACGGACCAGATTCGGCGATTGGTAAAGACGTCGCATGTGCCGCCGCCGCGATTGGATCAACTTCTGGTCGACACAGTCTAGAGATAAGGCCTGTATCTCGTGGGCCTCTTGGGACGACCAGCTCTGGACTTCGTACAGTTGAAATGTATCGCTGTTGGCGAGGCACTTCCCAACCACGAAGTCATTGTCAAGCCTTTTGCCTGTGTATGATTTCATGTCTTGGGAGCCAGAGGGAGGGGCCGGGTGATTTGGTGCCTGCAACAACATGAAGATGTGAATGGTTTCAACAAAAGTTGAAACAACGAATTGGACAGTTTATAATCTCCAAGGCCAGAATCATTCTTTAACCGCGACGCCAGCCTTCGTATTTAACGAGGCTATCCATAGTATTCTGGTACTGCATGCATATAACGTGATTTTCCTCGTACTTGGTGGAATCTATCTCGTGGTGCATATTTCAGCCTGTATTGGGCTGTTTTCTTCACGTCATGTTACCACACCAATGGTAGGCAGCAGGGAGGCTTTTTCACTTGAATGACCCTTTGAATGCCCCAAGCTGTCTCACAGCACCACGTCCTCATTCCTATGGCAGCTGAATCTGTTTCTATTATGCATTCCGGTCGTTGCCTACAGAGAAGGAAATATTGGTAGTTTCCTTTTTGTACAGATGAAACAGTAGCTGGTGATGGAGACCACCCTCGCGAGTTTCGCCATCCGCCCCCCCTCCCAAAGCTAACGAGATCAGTGCATAGGCCTGGTTTGTTATTCAAAACCTAGACTTTGAGTGTATTTGTTCAGGCTTAGTACTCTATAACATATGTCAAATGGATCTAATTATACCAAAGATATATGCAGCTTAATTCAACTCCAATTGCATATCACCAATGATGGGAAACCCTTTCTATAATGAGATATTGATATGAATATAGAGGATACTTATCGGCGAGAAAAGAGTGTCTTCTAGAGAGAATCTAGAGAAGTAGCTATGTAAAGACGCAGTATAACAAACGTGAATACCATCTCAACATCATTACTTGGAAACTTCGGTGCTCAGCTTGCTGTTCCTTGGGCAGGTATATATCCCTTGGCTGCAAGAGGCCCCATATGTCAAGAATCTGATGTTCGACAACTCCTGACCCCTTAGCCGGCAATTTCCCTCCCTTCCACCGATCTAAGACAAGAAGGGGACCTAAGCAGGTAGGGAATGACTCCAGAACACAAACATTGCAGGATTCAGTAATGCTCTTCGCAGTCTGAGGCATGCAAGGGCGGAACGCTAACACTTCGCTGTTGTTGCGGGGGTCGTCCATAAACTATCCCGACCACACAGCCCTTGACATGAAGTATAAAGTCGTCCAGACGCACAACAGAATACGTCTTTTCACATCGACAAACGAACCTGTATGTCCAATGCTCCGGCCTGCCTGTAGAGAAGTCGTTGAGATGGGCGAGGAAATTGTTCTTTCTGTCTGTTGAGCGTTGATAACCGCACGCGCACATGTAGTAACCTTTACAAGGCGTTCCCCTTGGAGGTGCATTGTGAACGTCTCTACGGTGACGGCGTAGTTTCCCCTGACTCAAGTATTTGTTGCACATAGTGCACTTGCTGTGTCTGAAGGTCAGTCAAATTATGAGGATGAGACTATGATGGAAGGGTGACTGACGTCTTAGTCGTAGGACTCGAGCTGACTGTCTCGTCAGGAGGAACCGCATTCTCTGAAGAGAAAGACTGTTCAACAGGCCATTCTGGGTATCCCATCGCACTGTGTTGCGTATGCAGGTAAGTGTTCGGTTCAGGTGCCCAGTGGTAATGGCTAAAGGATCCACTGGAGCCGTCCAGACTGGGTTGGATGACTGGGAAAAGTTGAGGTACGGCTAACCCGGGATGGCCATGATTCAGATATTGCGTAATCACATCCCCTATAGTGGTGTGGCTACATGGTGGCTCCTGAGACCCGACTTGCGAAGTGAACTGATAAAAGGCATCCGGTACTGGAAGATCAAGGCCGACATCTGAGCCAACAAGATATGATAGCCCCAATGGGAAATCAGTCGATGGAGCCGTATACTGCAAGTTGTCGGGTGTAGACTGAAGCAATGAGCTGTGTGAAGCTTCAGAGTTCTGCGTGGGATTACTGATCGAATGACCAACGTATGCATGATGGGCATCTTGAGACTAGTCCATGGAATAAGTCAATGAATCATTGCTTGAGTGGGAAACTTACGGGTGAAGGGGGGTCATCCGCGTCCGCATTGGGAATCAAGTCATTCCATTTGGAGCTGGATGATTGACTGTTCCGGATATGCATTTGAGCCAAGGAGGTGTCGCTCCAGTTGATCGTGTGATACAGATCTAGTGTGCCAATAAAGGGCACAACCGCTAAGTGTAGAAGGATTTGATGGATGGGCTGTCACTTCGCGGTGATTCAACCCAAGACTGCTACACGAAAATTCATGTATTAAGGCAGCAGAATCTGAGCCTGAATAGCATTGATTGTCAAGATAGACAATATTGCAAGGGGAGTCGAGAGTGAAGTTCATCAACTTGTCTTTCGTGTGCCACTGCAGAAACATATATGCTTATATAGACAGCACAGCGGTCAACACTCTCTTCCTTCCCAAACCCCCTTACATCGAATATAGTCCCCAGATGGAACCCAACGGACTAGGTCTTATACCCACGAAGGCCGATACAGACAAATCAACCTATTACAGTAGTTGCGGGGTTGGATTTCTAGTCAACTACACGAGGGGGATTCCCGTAAACATATGCCTCTCGATTAGGGCCAATGGGATCAGAGGGATTATTTTGGGCAGTTGTGTCTCATACTGCACTGACGGCACGACCTTCTTAGTCGCACTCGTGATGGTTATGGGCACTTGGGCATTGCCATATATATGCCCCTCCAAGCAGCCACTTATCACATCAAAGACCCCTTTTGCGAATATTTTGCTAGTCGGGTCTATGTGGCTTTCCTAGTACGTGTTTCGGGTCGATGATGTGACTCGGACGAGCGCCAACATTCCTCGCGAGAAAGGGAGATCGAATTGATGACGTTGCGTCCCATTCTAGGCCCCGCAAGGTCTCTTTCGATATTGGGGGGCGTTTTGGCAGGCTGGATGTTCAAGCCTGTCTCATGGAACGAAGTAGGAGAGAAGTGCCCCTTTTCTCGCTCGGGTCCAGTTTATATGGACCGACCAGACGTTTACACCACACCTTCAAACAACCGCATATGTTGAGGGCAATTATAGTAAATCAAGCCGTGGAACAGTTGCCATAATTTCCAACAGCGTGCTCAAAGAGCTTCACACATTATGGAAGCTTCGATAGGTGTTCAAGTCAGAGAGCGCCTGACGTCTGAAATGTCTGAAGGAAATTGTCAAGGGCATCGAGATACTGGCCACCATGGATCTGCACCCAGAACAGGCCGAAGAGAGTCCACTGCTGGAGGTCAATGTCGAACGACAGCTGGGCCCAACAACGGAGAAGCATATTGTGTCTCACAGCGAACAAGCCGAGAGAAGCTTCCGATGAGGAATGTGGACGCTTGGTTCGCAGAAGGCAAAGCGACGTACCGGGGAACTAGTGGCAGTCTCCTTTTTCTTGTAGACATTAATAGTTCGTTCTGATGGGAACAATCGCCGACTCGGAAGTCTTTTCACCCGACGAATAGTTTATCAGGGGCCTGGGTATCCTTGTGGGAGAAGGACATTTGCCCAGGCGTCATTGGGGACATGGACGTTGTGGCTGACAGCTGATAGGGTGATGGCCACTGACATCAGTCCCAAACTATATATGTAGTTGGCTAGTAAATCGAATGGCATCAACGACTACTCCGTAACTCCCAGTTGGACTGAGTGACTGAGCACGAAGCGAAGGTCTTGGCGGGGAGCTCGGCACGTCGCCCGAGGTGAGGGCCCAGACCTTCCGTGAAACCGCCGTCTCTAAAGTTTTCGGAAATAGTCGGCGATACTCGGACGCGGGCGTTGTCAAGCGGGGGATCCTAGGAGGCCGGGACAATCTGGTTGACTAATTGCAATACAGTGCATTGTGCCGCTAGGTGTGACTGGATTTCAGGGGGTTCAGCGGGGGGCCGAGGTAAACTTCACACTTCCCAACACTTGCAGAGGCGCAGGAGGCTAGATGTTCGCCATACGCAACAAGACCACCATATATGCTTTAAAAAGAAAGAGGAACAACATCAAATTTATGATTTTGGGGCGAATTTGGGAGACCCGAGCTCATTCAATTGGTTCTTGTTGATCAGAATGCGACACTTCGCCGGATAGTGGAGGAACCGCCTAGCGCTTACCAGCTTGAGCACTAAGGCCCTGTAACATACGCCCTTCCAGTTGCCCCGGGATGACAGGTTTAGCGGGACACTGAAGGGAGTTTACGGAATACCTTCCAAACGTCTGTGAAAGTAAGTACTGGCGTAAAGCTGCGTACAATCTTCAACTGCATCCTATAATCCGGGCGCAGTCTTCCCTTGAAGAAAACCTGTTAACGACCATTTGGATTTCTTTCAAGATCCATTCCACTATGGCAACGACACGAGGCCATTCACTGCCACTCGCGACGCAGTCGGATGTACACGGGCCCAATTCCGAACGGAGCCTCCACTCATCACCGCCAGCGCCAACCCCAGCGTTAGCCCCGATATCCCGCAAGAAGCAGGCCGCTGTGCTGGCTTCCGCCTTCGTGACCATAGCTCTCACCATTGGCTACAACCAATGCTTCGGCGTGTTCCAGCAGTATTACCTCTCCGCCGAACAAAACGTCCTGACGCCCTCCCCGGCGTCGGCGGCATCGCCACCCACGGCGCTGCTCGCCTTCGTGGGTACGCTGTGCTACGGCCTCACATGGGCCGGCGGCATCGTCGTGAATCCCGTCATCTCACGCATTGAACATGGGGCCTGGAAGCCTACGGCAAACACAGCCCCTTCATCTTCCCGCTTAAGGCGCCTCAAGGCCCTGCGGCTTTTGACGCCAAGGACGATCACGATGACTGGGGTGTGCATGATGTCGGTCGGTTTCGCGCTGGCATCCCTGAGTACATCGATCTGGCAGTTGCTGCTCACGCAAGGCTTCCTCGTCGGCTTGGGCATGTCATTGCTGTATTTTCCACTCTTGGCTCCGGCGCCGGAGTACTTCACCAACCATCGAGCCACGGCAATGGGATTTGTAAGCTACTCATCCTAGACTTTTGAGCATAGTCGTTGAGAGAGTGAAAGCCTCTTGCGAATTCTTGCTGACCTGGTGGCGATTCCGACTTCAGATACTCGCCGGCGGCGGTGCTGGTGGTCTCATTCTCTCGCCTGTGATACGGGCGCTTCTCAGCTCTCTCGGGGGCCGCTGGACTCTGAGAATATATGCCGCCTTCAACCTGATCGTAGGTCTGCCGGTTGCCTGGTCTGTACCGCGTAGCCGATTCGCCACTGGCTCTGCTGCTGAGCCACCCGAGCGACCCAATACCCACGTATCGCGTGCTCTAGCCTCCAGGTCCACCTTCATATTCTCTGCCGTGGCCGCATTTCTGCAGGTTGGTGTTTACCCCTTTTTCCCACTAGCCCCTTTTCTTGATTGGTTGAACTGACTCGACCAAAGGCTGCTGGCGCACAACTTCCCCTTTCTTTCATCCCCTCATACACCGTTGTACTTGGACAAACCGCCTCAAATGGTGCCACCTTGCTAGCCGCGAGCAACGCCATCAACGCCGTCTCGCGTGTCCTGACTGGATACGCTGGCGACCGGTTCGACCGGCAGAACACGCTGATCCTGACGCTCCTCTTAGCTGCGCTGAGCGTATTCGCCTTCTGGCTCAGCAGTGTGTTAGCGACGACGGTGACTGCTTCCTTCTCGCTTTGGGTCGCCTTCATCGTACTTTACAGCTGTTCCGCGGGCGGGTACTACGGGCTGTTCCCGGCCCTGATCGCCGAGGTTTTCGGGATCCGCCAGTACGCCGCCGTGAACGCATTCATCTTGTTTGTGCGCGGGCTGGGCACAATGTTCGGCAGTCCCGTCGGTGGTACGCTGCTCGGTGGGCCTGAAAAAGGGACGGCGGCATATGCGAGTATCGCGTACTGGGATGGGGCGCTCTTGATGGGGGCTACGCTGTGTTGTGCTGGGGTCCGCTGGGCCGACGGCAAGGGGAAGGGATGTAATTGGATTGCTTGAGGTATCGTACGTTTGGGGCGGCTCCCCGGATAGTGCATGGAAGTCAGAGGAACGAATTATGCTGCAGTACACATAGCTCATATTGTATACCATGTAATATGCTCGCTCTGGGTGGAAATTCATTTGCTATTATGGTTCATTATACCTGACACATCGTCACGGGGGTAGCGGACATTATTCATACTCATTGGAATAGACACTGACAAACACAGTAACACCAAATCTGTTATTCTTGACTAAACAGTCAAGCCTTGGCCACTCCCACAGAGAAAGAAGCAAACTATGACTGGAAGCCTCTCCCATCAGGTGTAGGGTACGTCTCAAACCCCAATCACTTAATCAATAACTGTTTCTCTTTCTTCAAATTCTTGGCCATGCTCAAAGGGATCCTCAGGATATCAGCAACGATATTTGCAGGCGTCAGTGCCAGCCATTGGGTCAGGGAGATGTCTTTGACCCTGTCACTCTTATATATCTCGATCCAGACCAACTCTTCGGTGGGTGAAATGTTTTCGATGTAGTGACCTATGAGGTGAAAAACCTTTCCATCAGTACTTTCGTCCTTCGTTGTACAGTTAGCAGGAAAGGAACGGAGGATCACTGTTTACCGCTGTTATCCGGGAAGAGTCCCGTGTCACCGGCCGTGAAGTCAAATGTGCGCGCGTTTGAGTTGCCAATAAAGATAGTGGCACGCGCTTGACCTCTGTGAAAATAAAGCCACTCTGCGGCCTGGATTTATACAAAATGTGGTCAGCCCTTGCCTTTCCAAATAAAGCATACTGATCCCAAAGCAAAAGGCTAATGGAGGAGATGAGAAGAACGCCAGCAGCAAATGTCAACGCACATTAGGATGCCAGTGAAGCTCGCGTAGGCCACCGGGCTCCAGGGTCACCACGGTAGCAGCGATGGTAGTGGCGATGGGGAAGGTGGTCGTGTCGACGATGCGCAGGGTGCCGCCGCGGCCGGGCACCTTCTCGAGGGGGTGATCCTTGGCGAAATAGACGTACGAGGCGTTGCCTGTTAGGGGCCCCGCAGGCCCGTCCACAGCCTCCGCCTCGGCCGGGCTTGCCGTGGCATTTTGGACGTACGGGTTGGGCGACGGCACGCTGCCGAAAACCGACTCGGACAGGTTGAAGTTCTTGGCCAAAACCGAGATTGGGGTGTGGGTGATCCAGTCGTCGACGTTGAAGGTAGTCCTACGGAAGAAGAGAGGTTAGTGAGAAAATGCACAAAGGGGGGAAGAGAGAAGAGGAGAGTATTGGAACGACTCCGAATTGGTGAAGGTGGTTAATACCCGACTGGGTCAAAGTTTCCGTCGTCAAATACTAGGAGATATTCATTCTCGTCTTCAAGGCCTAACATGTTGTAGTTAAGTTAGAAATTTGACCTCTTTGTAACCATATCAGGGTTTGATATCAACTTACCTTGAATAGTATGGGCCTCTCCTTTGGGGAAATACCAGATGTCCCCGACCCCTAGCCTGGAGACTTGGTATTGGCCATTCTCATCCACGGCCGAGACCAAGACCGAGCCAGCGTACACGTAGCCCCATTCTGCCTGTACACCGGCGTAACGCTAGGTCAGCATATAAAATTCCAACACTTAGAAGTAGTCACAAGATGCCAATACTTGGGACTAGGCATAAAAGGACGTGGTTGGATTCACATACAACACGATGCCAGTGCAATTCCCGGATTGCACCCTTGGAGAGGTGCTGTTGAGCAGCTGAGATGTCCACCGAGACGGGGAGGTCGGTGATGACCTGCTCTCGGACCCAGCCGCCGCGCAGGATGCGGGTGTGTGAGTCCGAGAAGCTCCACTTGAGGTTCGGGACTACGCCGCTATCGGTGCTCTGCTGGCCAAGGTTGTCCGGATTTTGCAGGTCGAGTGCCTTGTTGGTGCCCCCTATTGATGTTGTGCCAAACGTCAGATGGTAGACTCAGACAACAGCCACCAGCCGGTTATCATTCCCCCTTTGCTTTTTGCTTACCATGAATGGGTCCGCCTTTGCCCTTGCCATCACTGGGCTGTCCAGTGAGGAAACCACTTGTACTGCCTTGGACAACGAGACCGCTGGCTGCTGTTACATAAAGTGTAGTCACGAGTGAGAAGGAGGATCGAAGAGACGAGACCTTCATCTTAGCTACTAGCCTAGTGTGATTTTGATTTGGGGGAAGAACGTAAGTGCTGTATAGCTCGCCTTGACTCCCTAGTACATGAGGGGCGGTTAGATCACATTAAGTAGCAACACGAATTCACATAACGCGGGGCAGCTATCATATTGCCTCTCGCTCAGGTCGGTGCAATTTAGATGCAGGTCCAAATCCGGATCGATCACCTCACTCCGTGCAAACATGCATCCGTTTCATCGCTTCTATTCATCACTAATAATGCCATTTACATCATAGATGGCGCGAAAAGTACTCTTAGAGAACGGAAAGAAGGGTAGGAGTCGCCAGTTCCTTCACTATGTTATGAGGAGGGCAGAGCACGCAATATTACGCGATGTCTTGGCATGGGGTAAGGAGGGTGGGATTGAGCAATACAGCTACGTAGCCAAATCTTCACATAGTAGGAGCTGTCGCTCAAACCAGTGTACCTGACAAGCCACTGAACTGGGATTAGATGCTTGGTTGTGAATCTCGCAGGGAATGAAGGCGGGCGGTGACATTTTGATGTTGTTTTGGTCGTTGATAGAGGCACTCGGCATTTATCATTAGCCCCCCCTGACTACTATAATTCTCTGACTGCGTCTTTCTAGTCAATCCTCAGTTCGATTAGATCTTTATTTTCAAATTGGAAAACGTTAGAACAGCGCCATTGCTGCCTTGGATATCCCCTTTATCCAAGTCTTTTGATATTGAACTTGCAATTATTGCTGAGGACAGGGGTGGGCCGCACTCCGTCAAGCTGATGCCGGACGAGAAGCACCTCGTTTTTGGCTGACTGCTCTGTGCAGGTGAAAAGTCGCCAACCATGTGGCTAAGGTTGGGAGTGCGTTTCGTTATGGATTTATCCGTATGTAGGATTCGGGCCGTCAGGTGCCATTGCCCTCGGTGTACGAGACGCGGGACTGCCCGTGTCAAGGGGAAAAGGGACGTTGACGGCCAACTAACCTGCCTGGGCGCGTAGGAGGGGCTCGTGTAGTACATATCCACTTTCAGCGTTCACAGGTGATGAGAGTAGCCTTGGACATGCGGTTATTCGGTATTGAAAACCCCAGGTTCAGCGCTACGGGATCATTGCTGACTTCCATGTGAGGAAGGGCATCATACATAGGTAACTCACGATATCTGAAGTCTGAGCAAGCATCGCATCACAATGTAGAAGCAACGAGCGAAACGCATTTCTAAACTTTCTGATTGTGCGGCCCAAGTTATCTTATCATTTAATCATCAGCATCGTACATATTATCGTATATATTTAACATCATCGCCAGACTCCCGCAGAAGGGAGACTGTGTAATCAGATGCCGTACTTGTTGAAGCCGCTCTTGTCGCCGCCTCCCTGCGACTGCTGGCCTTGCTGCTGGCCCCCTGTAAGACCGCCAACTGTGTTGCCGACACCCTGGGTCACGCCACCCACCGTCTTGCCGACTCCGTCTGTGGTCTGGCCGACGGCGTTGCCGAGGCCGGTTGTGGTTTGGTTGAGGCCGCTGCCGAGACCTTGCGTTGTGCTGTGAGAAAAGTAAAAGTAGACGTTAGCTTAGGTCCCTACATTATGTCTTGTAGTGTGTGGCGTCAGTTTGCTTACCTGCCGACGGCATTGCCAACACCTCCGAGGAGACCACCCTGGCCCTGAGCCTTCTCTCCTCCGGTCAGGACGTTATCGAGACCACCGACGACTCCGCCGAGAAGACCACCGCCTTGGTTGCCAGACATGATGATTGTGTGTTGGTAGGTGATAGATCTGAGTAGATATGATAGTTGTTTTGAGGCGTGAAAGTATGTATCGAGTGGCTTGAAAGAATTGATCTGGGGAATCTAGATGACAATGACAGCAATGCAACCCTCGAGGTTCTTATATGCACCGTTCGCCATGCCCGTCACCCGTCATCCGTCATGTAAGTGAGATATGTGGGCTAGGGGGTCGATTGGGTGTGGCAGTACGTAAGTTCCGAGCCTGCGAGCTAGACAGTAAGCCACAAGCTGTGCTGTGACGTAACGGAGCCGTTATGATATCACAGGGTGATGGGTGGGGCAGTCCAACGGCGCGGGAGTCGAGTGGGGTCTGCTTGGGGCTTGCTTGTGGTTGGTGGCCGATCGTTTTGTGGCTAAGCACGAAACCGGTTTTTTCGTCCAGCGTTCAGCACCGACGACCATGGACAGCCACTCAAAGTTCAGCGATCCCAAACTTCTTTGCATCTCCATCGCCAATTAGCCACAAGCGAGATGTCCGAACCCGACGTCAAGGTGCTGGGATGTGGTGAGTCTGGAACATCGGCTATATGGGGGGCAGGCAGGGAGCAGGTGGATTCAGGGGGGTTTGGACGGCGGGCTGGGCGGATCGACTGGCCAGAGGAGTTCAAGAGCCACATATGACCGGTGAGGTCACTCGAGATTCTGAGATCGGTATCGATCGATTGCTTATTAAGATCAACCTATTGGAAACACGAAGGCTCGGAAACAGAGTCCGACTCTGAGCAGTATCTGAAGGCCAGCAATCAATATGTACTATAGTGCTGGTTCTCGAGCTACTTCACCTTCACCTTGATCCCCAGTGCACTGACTAAACTTTAAAGCCCCCCTTTCCAATGATATGCTTAACTTGACCTCCAACCAAAAATTGGGTGAAGTGTCACGCGCAATCGCTTTTGGCGACTAGCTACCTGCCTTGCTGTATAAGCCTGTCTTCCATCAAGTGATCATCACCCGCAGCGAGATGGTAGCGTCTAGGGAACAACAGCCCGTCGGTCAGATCACCTCACTGTCGGCCGATTCGCCTCGAAGCTGCATTAGGCCGAAGCCTAAGATCATTGGCACCTGGAAAACGACTTGTCTCACCAATCCCACCTCATGAGTCTATCTGAAAAATGCTTTCTCATAGCAAGCAAATTTTTGATCTTGATGCCGTGATGCTAGTAGCTCATGGTGTGTCGGCTAGCGGAAAGATATCGATTTTACTAATGAGAGCCCGACTACACACCACCATGTGGTACTCATCCACCCACAACCACTTTGATAATTGACCCAGACCATATCGTATTGAAATTGACAAACACCAATTGGGAAATATAAAACAAAAACGTGAGAAGAAGCAGGATGGGCTGTTCCCACCCAAACTCAAGGAATATAGCCGTAATACGTTCAGCTAGAATGAAATCCCATCCATCCAGGCGGCAGACTCTGGGCCGGCTCTGGTCACGTCTCATCGCTTACCCCTGCATTCAATTCAAGGAAATCCAGTCACACCACAACGATCGTATGCCGCCCGTCATGGTATCGTTCACATGGGAATTTGTCTTCGCCCACATGTACGCCCTGGCCCAGGATGTTCGCTTTCATACCTGGGCCCCAACCATAAGCTAGGCCAATGCGACAGAAAACTCCCTTCTCCGCGTCCAACACTTCCAGCAACAGCATATAGATGATCCCGTCGGGTCTGTCATCTGTCCTTGCGGGCATACAATACAGACCTTCGCTGGTCTTTTGTTTATCGAGATTCTCACCGTTAGTAACAGGTCGGGGACGATCAAGGTAGACTTGGGGTCGCTCCTCTGGCATGGCTGAACCGTTGAAGACGCTGACATGCCTTCCGTTCACAACTAGCTCCCAATATCTGCGGCGGCCGCTGATAGGAGAGCGAGGAAGAAGCACAAGATGCTTCAATATACCGCAGAGTTTTAGGTATCCTCCGCAGACGTGACCAGTACTATCTTCTGATCCGTACTGTAGCTGTACATCCTCGACACGAATAAGCATGCTCGAGATTGGCATATCGACATAACTAGGACACACAAGTCCGTCTACTGCTGCCCATGACCAAGTGGGAGCGCGGTAGAGGATTTCAGGGGCTTTTGGGGTATCTGGCCCGGGACTATCCATCACGTCCCAGAGCAATTCATGTTCAAGGTAGCGACGCCACATACCGGCGACGTACTCGTCGTCCACGATTGATCTTACCGCTTTGGCGATACCAGAGAGAGCGACTAGCTTATCACTGGGAAACGTAAGACTGCATTCTGAATATGCCAGGACAATCCTGGCCCAGGACTTATATGCCGCGATATTGCCAGGACTGGTCTCGACTCCCACGAGACAGTTGGGGGCAAGGTTCTTTATACGATCGCGGCCATCATGAATTTCCGAGGGCAGACCATCCGGATATATCTCGGCGGCATCCTTCGTGCAGCATTCCCAAAATAGCTGTTGAGGGCCAAAGTGAATAACTCGACGCGAAAGGAGCCGTTCTTGCAGGACCCATGCCCGCCCATTGATGAGGGAGTGTGATACATCCGTTTCCCAAAGGTGCATTTGGGAAACCAGGAACGGACTGGCGTGGCTGTTGGTGAATAGATTCACAATCGCAGGGGCAATCGAGCGTGGGTCCCTGGATTGAAACAAGGAAAGATGGGCGCCCAACGTTTCCGCGGCAGAGATATTACAGAATGACTGTGAGTATATTTCACTCATCTGTGGCAGTTCTCTTTCTAGGTCGGCACGGCCGTCATCACCTTGCTGAATGATGCAGAGGGAATCGATCCACAGATATCGGATACGAAGCTGGCGGACGACGTATATGGCATCCTGGTATAGCTGCGGAAGCGCATCCAACTCCATCTTGTTTAATAGATCACGATAGTTCTTAGTGGTAAGCTGTAGATAGTCGGTCGGGGTCGGACCCCAGCGATGACTTAGTGTCATGTATGGACCTCGCATAGTGGAATGTCTAGTTTCGATGATACGACAGTGCGTATTTGGATCGTCTTCATTCCCGCAATCGAGAAGGCGTGTTGGATACCATGGCTTATCTCCCCGCCTTATGTTACACTGCGGATGATTTGCCACGCAATCCGCAATCCAGTTAGTGGCGAGGGATCCTGTGATGGCTGCTTTGGTGTCCGGCGCCAGCTCTTCTGTTCCATACTTTTGTAGGGCTTGTGGGAGGACTTCAAACAATGTTATTAAGATGTGTGCAAAATCATGACACGAAAACACGTACCCTCATCGCACCGAGGCTGCAAGAGAAGAACTAAACGCGCTCCCCCAGAAGGCATTCTAAAAGGCCCTCCAGAGAAGCTAATCCAGAGAGTGTAGTTTCCAGGACCGTAAACATGCTCATCCCTCAATATTATCGTAAGAAGAAACTCGTCCATGAGTTGCGAAGGCTCTGCCGTCGTGGTATCACCCTCCAAAGCGCTATCATCGCGAAGATATGGCCGATCACCAGTATTTTTGTTGTGGACTATAAAATGCCGTTCCCGTGGAGAAAGGATGGCCCACAACCGGTTGCAGATGTAGCAGCCTTCGCAAACAGAGCGCAGGAGGCTCGTGCAACCTCGGTGGTGTGGCGCATCTATTCCGCGTATTCCCGGGTTGCTAGCAAGGTCATATGTACTGAGAGCAGCTTGACACACAGAGCACACCATGTTGACGCAGAGAGATTGCACAAATGGTGTATTCGCCAAAATATGTCAGAGGTAGGAACAAGAAGGAGATTGTATCTTCGAAATGTCAGCAAACAAGCGGGGTAGAGAAGGTTATAAAATAGAACGAATCAAACAGCATGCCACCGTAGTGGTTACACACGCCTGAAGTGTGCAGTTGCTTCCCCTGGTGATATTCGTGAGAAGCAATAACAGTGAGGAATTATATTCGCTATCAATTTATCCGTGTAAGAAAGATACCCCACGCTTATGTTTTTCTTTACCCAAATGTATATCGCTTCCGTGTGCCGGTCGGTATTTCAAGGGGTGGTGAGGACTAACAAATGTTCCAGAGGCCTTTGAGCGACAGTCTCCAGTGCCCTGCTGATCGAAGATTCGGGATTGGGAGCGCTAAGATAGCCTCTTCAGCCGCTTGCTCAAGCTGATACTTAACCCGTGAAAGAGAAGAACGCGTTGATGGTACTGGCGCAGGTGAACGGCGAGTTAAATAATTATCTATACAGACGGGGGGGGGCTAGTTCTAAGTGGACGAGCCTTGCCAGCTGTGGGCAGTACATTCGGTCTAGGTACTTTCATTATATGTATCTCATTAAGTATCGAGTATGGGGTATATTTGAGAAGATGATAAGGGGAAGAAGACAGTATCAAGCACAATTGTTTTTAAACTCTCCCGCCATTTGGAGGAGCGCCAAGCTCATGCACGTAAGAGTTGGACGGCAGCTCCTGAGGAGGCGTTGTTGAGTGCGGCCCCTGCTGCTGAGATGGCCCATAGTAATCCACGAGAGGTTTGTGTCGTGCACTGGCCCCGTCCACCTCACTGTATGGTCCATTGGGAGAATACTCCGCCAGGGCTTTGTGTTGTGCACTGCCCTCCACTTCGCTGGGTGCCCCCGCGGGTCCAGCGTAGGGACCTCCCGTCTGGTCGTTGGGGAGGCTCACTGATTTGTTCCTGCGATGCCTCCTCCAGACCAAAAACGCGACGACGGCCATGATGACGACGCCGAGGCCCACGCCCACGCCGATGCCTGCCGACGCGCCCGAGCTCAGGCCTCCCGAGCCGGCACTTTCCGGCTTTGCTGTGGGTAGAGTTGCGTCGCCAGCGGCTGTAGAACTGGAAGGGTTCGCTGTTGTCGTCGAACCGGGGGCGCTACTACTAGGCGTTGCCGAGGAAGAAGTCGGCTTGGCGACCTGATCGAAGCGAGAGGCTTGCCGGTTCCAAGTCGCCGTCGCGGCCGGCCGCGGCGGCAGCACCGAGAAGCGGCCAGCGCCGCTTTTGCAGCAGTTTGGCTGATGGTCGCAACAGTACAGCGTCTCGTCGCCCGTCTCGCTCTTACACGAGATCAAGTCCGTACCGCCCGTGGTTGCCCCTGGATGTGGTCGGTTATTATCAGTATTATGTAATTCGGTACTTGATAATGTGACTCGAAGAAAACGAACGGACATGCCAAGAGTCACCGCCAGATTTGCGAAAAATGAGGGAGCGTGACGACCTAAGACATACCTAAACACAGTAGCGGGCAGCCATCTCCCCACTTGTCGTCGGTGCAGGCGCCGCGGACCAGGTTGCCCTGCGGCAGTTGGCATAGCCCGTTCTCGAGACAGACTGTACCGAGTCCGCCGCCGCAACAGGCGCCCGCGCTATTCGAGTTGTTGTTGCATGGGAAGTTGCCCGTGGCTTCCAATTGATTCGGGAAATAGCAGGTCCCAGCGCCCATAGCAGGGATTGGGAGCAAGGACGCGACCAGGAAAAAGACACCACGACAACTCCAGAGAGTGTGCGAAGCCATAATGGCCGAGTTGAGAGACGACGCAAGGGACGGTGAAAGTATGCAAACGGTGGTAGAATACTAGGGTATGTCAAGAGCAAAAGAAAAAAAAAATCGAATAGAATCTACAGTGTAGCAAGGTAAGTTGTAGGATTTTCCTCTGCGAGAAGGGGACAAGTCCCAGGTTTTTACGCCCGTACGCCGTACACGGGGTTAAGGTTCCTCATTGGGTGACTTCCCATCTTAGCGCTTACCCTCCTCTTCATACATGCGGTCAGCGACTGGGGGCGCGCCAACCCTTGTCAAAACAACAGGAACCACCAAGCTCGGAGGGACCTCACTTTCTCGGGGGAACCCCTTGATCTCGGTCGGAAATTATGGCCCTTGCCGCAGTCTAAAAGGCCCCCAACGAATGTGCGACTAGCATTGCCACAGGTGCGAGAGATAACTAGATGATGGTGGCGGCGATTTGGTGATGAGTGATGAGGTGTTGATAACTGATACTGCGGAGGCATGTACCACTGCTGCAGATCATGGCCTACTTAACCACCACCCCGGTGTGTAGCAATTGTCTATCAATTGTCGGCACGTAATTGTGTTACCCTGGTCTGTCCCACTGAACTAGCCAGGGTTCCGTCCCACCAGGCTCCTTCAGTCACTCCTCTCAGGGACATCTTCGAAGCCCTCGCCATTCGAAGGAAATATTGGCCAAGACCAAAGCGTCGGCAATCAGCCTGGGCTTCTTGATGTTGTTCAGCTCGTCACCAGTATGCTCAATACTGGCAACGCTAGTAAAATATCCCATGGGCGCCTTCGTGAACGCAAAGGCGCCGATGGCAGCCAAGCCGTCGGCGATGGGGAGCCAGCCCTGGGGTAATATATCGGAGTGCATCGCCGAGTTGAGAGTTCCGGCAACCTCCGAAACTAGGGTCGCGGACGCCGGGTGGCCGGGCTTGGCCATCATCACGTACGGAGCAAGCTGCACGGAGTAGGCACGCCTGGCCAGGTGGATCGTTTCTGGCGGTCCTTCTGGGTGCCAATCATGATGCTGATAGCACTGGACGACAACGACAAAAGACCGGTGCGCATGATCAGTTCGGTCATTTTGGCGACGAGCTACGATAAACTGCTGCTGGCGCCGATGTGGTCTCGGATTTAGCCAACCACGTAGTGGCCGGTGCTACACTCCTTGGTGTGGCGTTCAAGACCGGTCGATGTTGCGGGAAGCTGGCAGTCTTGTCCGCCAGGTTTTCGAAATTAGTCTTACAACTGTTTGGGGGAGAGCTATGATAACAGGATGACCTTTCCTGACCGTAAGCCAACGTAGAATAGCTGAAACAAGGCAGAAAAAGTACATACATCTAGTGCTATTCGACCGTAGCGACATGTTGTGGTCTCTTAGAGATGCCTTGGGCTCGACCAATCAGGCTCGATTAAAAGACTGACAAGCCCTTGGGTTGGGAAATAATTGAATATTTCATTTGGGGGCTGACCAGAGAAATAACGGGTGCATGCAGCTGAGGGGTTGGCTAACTGCGACTCTGCCACGGGCCAGGCTGTGCCACAGGGGAGGTTACATAAGGGGCACCTGCATGCCATCTCACGATTCTTGGCCCATTTCGGTAATCTTGCCAGCAATTAGTTTATCTGAAACTCCGGCAAGTACTATGACCGGTCGTTTTTGGCCCCCATTCAAACACCACATGGCTTACAGGCACCATGTGAAGCTTTTCTTACCACCTAAACCGGCATCCCTTCCTTATTGCTCCAACAACGACACTCGAACGTGACACCATCAGCCTCGAGCCGACTGGTGTGACATACGATAAGAAATGGCCCATAATGTCTAGCTGGTGTAATAGGATATATGGAAAAGAATGAATAGACGTTGGGGTGCTCTCCCTGATATCGGTCAACGAAAACCAACCAAAGCACCTCCTAGCTCATGTGCATCGACTAACTGGTCGGAAAGCTGGATGTTATTGTCTGCTGTGTCCATCGCGTGGACAACAGGCTTCTTATTCAACAAGGCCACCTGGACCTATTCAAGTTCCGATTGAAAATTGTCACAAATCATCCAGGCCTGCGGGCCGGATCCTGCGTTGTGGCTTCCTGGTTACCAGTTGCCCCGACGCGCACATAATGTAATGCGCCGTGCGATCAGGGTCGACTTTGTGATTGACCCATTGATAACGTTCTGGGTTGCCAGGCAGGCACCTGTAAAATGTTTTGACGTAACCACCATGGTTTGCAAGGTAGTCTCGGGACTCGTAGCAGACTTGTAACAAGGCGGCCGGCTTAAGTCGGCCGGTAATGACAACCTCCCGAGGCCATATACTCATAAGCCAGATCTTTTGGCAGAGCTCGGGGGGCAGAAGCGGAAATAGATGAAATTCGCTTAATAGTTCATGGTGTTCTTCTCCTACATTAGGCAGGGCTTGTTGAAGGGATTCGCATGAGGCGGCACATTCGCCGTCACCGGTGTTGAGTGATATTTGAGTCGTATGCGGCAGGCCACGAAGAAGGTTTGCTTCTTGGCGGCTTAAGAGTTGGGCAAGTGAAGAGTAGGCGTTGGTAAGAATTTGAAAGATACAAGGGGAAGAATGGATTACCAGATACAGGTTTATAAGTTTGTTAAAAGAATAGAGTTAGTTCACACAAGCTTTAACGTACCAGGGGCTCCAATCAAGCTTTTAGTAATAAATAGGTATATTTACTACTATTTGATATATTTAGCCAATTATAAAGTTCGAGTATATGGATTGTAACTCGTTAAATTATAGAATTTTAAATTACGCACGCGCAGACAAGGCAAAATACTACATATATGTCCTCAAAGCGCAGAGTCTTCAGGTTCCTTGGGAGAACGAAGCCGCCATTGGCGTCCTCGAATACACCACTGGAATGATCCAAGAGGCTAGTAGCGTCCCCACGCGTGTAGCGAATGAAGGAGATAAGAGGCATTTCTGCTGGATGATCTGAGAAGCTGACAAAGGCATTGCCGCCGTGGATGCTTCCTGGAAGCCCTACATGAGACTGCACTGTCCTGAGTGCAAAGCATGTGCGATCGCGGCCGCGTTTGGTGAGCAATACAGACGACGGAAACGCAGGAAGATGAAAGGTAGACGATCACGAACATTGTGGAATACCTGTCCTGGAACATCTTGTTGAACCCCGTACATGGCGGTGACGCATCAACGTATCCCTGCTTCCGCCAAACCGGTGTCATCAAACAGAATAGGGGCTTATCATCATTACTTGTTTGCGGTTCCAACTTGCGATACGTCTTATAGGCACACTGTCATCAAGATCCGCTGTAATGTGAGCTCAACCATTGAATAGAAGCCTCCCAAGGACAACACCTGGTCGGGCGCCTTGGTCTTGTGGTTGTAATAATTGGTTAGATGAATTTCCAATGGATGAATACTTACGCTTTTTGCGTGACGAGGTCCTCAAAACGACTCAAGACTTCGCACAACTCTTTCACAGGTCACTTCCGTGACAATTCCCTGTGATATTGCAAACGAATCGCCGACTTCTTGTGAAATAACTTATTTTGATCAATCATATATTACTTTGGTTAGGTAAGGCTCAATAATTGGTAATTCGCAAATCGGGGGCTAACTGATTGGGGTAATACAGATAATAATCAATTGGAAAGAAACGGAACAATGCCACTTTACGTACATGAAACCATCCAACATCGTTACTTCAGGCTTCTCAATTCAGAGGCACATTTATAATACAACCAAATTATCAAAGAAAAGACCAGTAACATACTCGCCTCATCACTACTCATTCCATCGACATGGAGGCATACGCATCTGAATCTGTGCAAGTTGAGCAGTGCACAATCGGGGGTTCGCTGACAGTACCGCGGTTGATCAATGGCCTCTGGCAGCTTGCGGGAGGGCATGACACCGATATTGACATAAACATGGCGGCAGAGGCTATGAGGCCACTGTAAGCAGCCTTCGACTCAATGATGTCTTTTGGGGTGTACTGACGCATGCTTGGCAGGATCGGTGCGGGGATTTCCTGCTTCGACATGGCCGACCACTACGGAGATGCAGAACTCGTTATCGGCCAGTTCAATGCCTCCGCGCCTGAAGGTGATAACCCACGACGATCATTGACAGCCTTTACGAAGTGGTGTCCGTCCGAGGACGGGGTGAAGTCCTTCAAGAACGCTGAGGCAGCTGTGGACCGGGCACTTGCCCGGATGGGGCAGAAGAGCATCGCGCTCCTGCAGTATCACATCTGGGACTACACCGACGATACGTACCTGCACAATATGCGCCATCTCTCCCGCCTCCGGAGCCAAGGCAAGATACAGCACATTGGGCTGACCAACACCGACGCGGCGCATCTGAAGGAGCTTCTCGATGCGGGGTTCCCCATTGCCACGAACCAGGTCTCCTGCTCCATCATTGACCGCCGTCTCATCCAGGGAACCATGGCCTCGGTTTGCGCGGACCACGGTGTTGGCGTCCTCGCCTATGGGACTCTTCTGGGTGGCTTCCTCTCAGAGAAATGGCTCGGCGCCGACGAGCCCCGGGACATGGAAGCCCTGAACTGGAGCTTGCGCAAGTACCTCCGCTTCATTCGCGCGGCGGGCGGCTGGGCGCCGTTCCAGGGCGTATTGCAATGCCTCAATTCCATCGCCCAGAAACACGGCGTGCCTATTGCCGCCGTCGCGACCCGATGGGTGCTGGACACCCCCGTGGTGAGCGCCGTCATCGTGGGTTGTCGCCTCTCGAAGGACAGCATGCCGTACGCCGCCAGGAACCTGTTGGCCTTCTCTTTCGCCCTCGATGATGCGGACAAGCGCGCGATTGACGAGGCGCAGGAGAGATTGACAGATATCCCAGGGGACTGTGGCGACGAATACAGACGTCCGCCGTACCTGACGGCAACCGGCGACTTGAGCCACCACTTGAAAGACAAGGAAAGCACATCTTAGACTATTGCCACTCTTTTGGCACTCGATTGACCACCTGGAATGATGGCATATTGTCATCAGGGTCTAATGGTCACGAGGCTCAAGAACCTGGAATTCATCGGAGTCTCCAAAATTTGGCAGGATAGTGACACGCTGATCTGCATAATCTACCCCGCATGATACCAGTATCTCGTAGCCACTTGGGATAAATGGAGAGGTACAGCAATAAGATGCTGATATCGGATGAACCCTTTAGTAAGTATAACAGTAAGCCATTCATTGTGATAACAGAGCACAGAGGTAGGACTCCCAGCGGAGCGTCTGATAACGAAACGGAGCCGTTGGACTCGTTTCGGTCCACCTCACCGCGGTGATCCCCAACAGCTGCCTAGACAGGCCAATCAGCAGGGATCGTCGGTACCGAGGGCCACCTATATCTCCAACATTTAACCTTATCAGGAAAGTACTTACCCCAGACTTCTCCTAGTTGGGGCGGGTGCTACCGTACCGTGCCATCGCCCATTTCACCTTTATCAGCCCTGACGTCGGTATGAATGGCGACTGCGGAGGTCTGCTTCCCTGCCCGCTTTCTTATGGCAAATCACTCTGCGAGCATGGCGAGACATCGCCAAGGTGAGCTGAGCTAGAGTTCATTTGAGTGAGACAATAGGCGGGATCTTTACAAGGCAATTGAATTGTATATATGATTGCCAGCCCAGAAACACCATTAGGAAATATTTATTTCCGTAAGGAGACCCCGTTGTCGACGAAATGGAGGAGCACGGTGTGGCCATGCCCACGGGCAAACAAGACCAAGACCACAAGGCGATGGCGGATCAAGATGCGACACTCAAGGCCCGAGAAGACAATCATTCGCACCGGATTGAACCAACCGAAACCATCCTCACCGCCGCCGGCGGCGTCAACGCGTCGGGCCACACCCAGCAGCTCGCGCGCAACTTCAACCTGCTGTCGCTGGCGGGCGTGGGCCTGGTCGTGGGCACCGTTTGGCCGGCCGTGGGCGGGTCGATCCTGACGGCCATCTTCAACGGTGGGCCGCCGGGCGTGCTCTACGAGTTCCTGACCGTCTCGCTCTTCTACAGCACCGTCGCCGCCAGCGTCGCCGAGCTGGCCAGCGCCATTCCCTCGTCCGCGGGCGTCTACCACTGGGCCTCGGTGACGCCCGGCCCCAAACATCGCCGTGGCTGGGGCCGCGCCGGCGGGTTCTTTGCCGGCTGGTGGAACTACCTCGCCTGGGTTCTCGGCGCCGCCAGCATGGCCTCCATCTTCGCCAACACCGTCGTCCAGATGTACGCCGTCAACCACCCGGGCTTCGAGGCGCAGCCTTGGCACGTCTTCATTACGTACATCATCGCGACGTGGCTCGCGTGCGCGCTGGTGTGCTGCGCGAACGGCGCCATGCCGCACCTGAACACGTTTGGCATTTTCGCGGTGTTGGTCGGGTTCTTCGTCAC
This sequence comes from Apiospora koreana, assembly GCA_017163955.1. NCBI lineage: Eukaryota > Fungi > Ascomycota > Sordariomycetes > Amphisphaeriales > Apiosporaceae > Apiospora > Apiospora koreana. The sequence continues at coordinate 606,672 of JAFHKQ010000008.1, forward strand.
CGTCATCGTGGTCACCGTCATGCCGGGTCGCGATGGACGCCCGTCCCATGCGACCTCTTCCTTCGTCTGGAAAGAGTGGTCGGCCAGCCTGGGCTACCCGGACGGCTTCGTCTTCGTCGCGGGCATGCTGAACGGCGCGTACAGCGTGGGCGCCGTCGACTCTCTCACCCACTTGGCGGAGGAGATCCCGAACCCCGAGCGCAACGTCCCCATTGCCATTGGGTTGCAGTTTAGCATCGGCGTCACCACAGGCATTTGCTACCTCATTGCTATCATGTACGCCATCAATAACTACGACGCCCTCTTCGAGTCGTCGTACCCAATTGCCGAAATCTACCGACAGGCCACCGGCTCCGCCGCGGGAGCCACGGGTCTCTTGGCTATCATTATGGTGTGCATCGGTTTGACCGTCATCGGTCTCTACATGACGGCGGGTCGTACTCTATGGACACTCGCCCGCGACGGCGCCACGCCCTTCTCCGACCGCCTCGCGCACGTAAACCCGCGGTTCGGGGTCCCCATCGCCTCGACCGTAGCCTCGGCGTGCCTGGTCACGGTGCTGGGATGCATCTACGTGGGCAGCAGCACCGCCTTCAACGCCTTTGTCGGCAGCTTCATCCTGCTCATCATGAGCTCGTACCTGGCCGCCATTCTACCCAATCTGCTCACGGGCCGGCGGCACATCCGGTACGGGCCCTTCCGCCTGCGCGGCTGGCTCGGGTTCGCCGTCAACGGCGTCGCCTGCGCCTACATGCTCGTCTGGTTCGTCATCTACAGCTTCCCGTACGCCCTGCCCACCGATGCCAAGAGCATGAACTACGCGTCCCTGATCTGGGGCGGCCTCACGCTGCTCTTCAGCCTGTGGTGGCTCGTGGTCGCGCGGCACGGGTACCAGGGCCCGACCACGACGGGCGGCGGCGGCCAAGACGGTCTCAGCGACGTCGAGCAGGAGGGGTGTCGACGTGTCGTTCCTAGTATAGGGGACCCGTGAGCTCCAGAACACCTTTGTTTTTGTTTTATGGTTTTTTGGGGACGGGTCGCTTCTTTTCAATGTACGTTGTGTCTTACAATTGCGCCGAGTTCCCGTCTATTATTAGTCGTAAAGTTGCATCCAAGCACAGATTGTCACGTTGCGTTTTGTTCTGGAGTCTTCTTTCGTCCCGTCAAGTGGTATCCGTGTCTCTAAAACGCGACGGTCTAGTCTCACTCGTCCCTCCAGAGTGCATCGCGTACGAGCAAGCGGAATCCATAGCGACTATCGTGCCTGTTCCGTCATCTCCAGCGAAGGGAAAAGCCGGACCGGACAGGACCGGCTTTGCGATAGTGTTATGACGTCGTGCAAGGCCTGGTGAAAACAAATACGAGTAAGTGGGTGGCGCCCCAGGGCAAACCGGGCTTCGGCGTCGGCAAGCGGGAAAGACGGCAAACAGCGCATTGTGGTTTATTCTTGGTGTTGAATTCCACTATGGCTGTCCCTCTGGTCGTACGTGCCAGTTTGCAGTGGGCTGGTGGACCTGGAGAAGACCGATAGCGCCGACCGATAGCCTGGACGGTTCTTTTTAGGGGCAGAGGGACCACAGGGGGGGTCTTCTAGCGCACATGGCCTAACCAATTCCATCCAGCGCGGCCGCGTCCTGGCACCGGGCATGCCCTCATTGGCTTCTATTCCACACCCTTTTTCTGATGTCATATGCTTAGTTGAACCTGTCTAGCTGTCTCTTTTTGTTCGGCCTGGTTTCCCCATGCGGAATCGAGGTTCCGCATCAGGTCGCAAGAGTCAAGAGTCTCTGCTCACAGGCTCGTGTTGACTTGACGAACACGTTACATTGGCGGTTGGGCCCAGAGTGCTCAGTGCATGATGTGGTTGGTAAAGATTCACCCAGTCTTTAGTTGCATCGCCCCCCGTAACCCCAGTAGCGTAGCGAGCAGGCCCCGCTCCTCTGTTTTTGCCGGGGTCTCTTGGCAGCTTGGGTCTTCAATACGAGATCTGAACTGCCGATCACCGTCATTCCATTCAGGGGACCAACGACAAGCGAATAGCGTAGGAGCATTAAGCATCATTTACTTTTTACATCAGAGTCGATGCGTTGGAATGATTTGATATAAATACCCATGGGAATGCCACCTATATATCGACTCTTCTTGGTCATCACTCTAACATCCTACTCTTAACGACTATTCATCATCACATCCAATAATCTTAATACCAACCCAACAAACACCTATACCAACCTACTCCATCCATCAAAATGCAGTTCTCTGTTGCCGCCGTTGTTGCCGCCTCCGCCGTCGTCTCTGGCGCGGCCATTGAGAAGCGCAGCGTCGTCTACCAAGTCTCCGACTTCAGCGCCGCCTGCATCCCCCACAGCACCCAGTGCCTGTAAGTTGTTTGCCCTGCCTCTACTTCCTCTTTAAAACCTTGAGGCTAATGATCCTCCTCCCCCAGGTACGAGTTCGGCGTCTTCCAGCCGGGCACCATGCAGACCGAGCCCATCCCCTGCAAGGCCATGGTCTCGGGCAACGTCGACGGCACACTGCCCGACGTCATGTACGGCGCCTGCGAGCAGTCGTCGCGCACCTTCAACGTCGTGCGCGACGCCGAGGGCCTCGCCTTCCTCGTCCAGGCCCCCGTCAGCCCCCGCAGCAACACCACGGGCGTCTACCACATCCCCAACAGCGACCTCGTCATGTCCGACCGCCCCAACGCCGTCGTCCAGAGCTACGCGGGCCCCAAGAACTTCGACCTCGAGTTCCAGGTCTAAGGCTTGCTCTTCCAAGCGAGAAGGCATGACGTTATGTATATAATAGACAACAAAGAAGAAGATTCTTGTATATAGACAGGGTAGAACAGCACCCTCTAAATCTAAATGGACATAATGACCTCAAACCAATGCCACTGTAATCGTATTATCACCAGTCACTGCGATTGATGCTTGAAACTTGTATGCGCCAGTTTGTCGAAAGGGATATTCGACTACTTCTTTTTATTTAATAAGAACAAGAAGGTGCTGCTAATTACTCCGGAATGCGCCTCCTGCAAGCATGGCGTGGGGGTTTCTGCGGGAGAGACTTGGGGAGCTGGGGTAAAGCACGCTAGCCCTAGGTGGCTGCTTCTGAGGTCAGCAAGTGGTCATTAGGTCGCATCGACTAGGAAAAAGGGTAACATCGTAATGCACAAGGTCGCCTCTCACCAAAAACATGAAGCTCGATTCATGTGATGAAGACGCACGATTACCTACAGTACAACCACAGTTCATGATTTAGGGCATCGGCTACACCAGATCCAGCAGGATGGCATCGATGCTGGCTGTACTCTCGTTGCGCAGCTTCCCTCTTGGGCCTGGTTGTCCACCACCAAAAACCGATAGCGTTTGACGCAGTGGAATGCGCCTGCAATCCCGAGTCGCGGTTGAAGACTCTCACAACACCATGGACACCATGGGCACCTCGAGGCCCAAACAAGATAAAGCGCAAATGATAAGATACAGCCAAATCTTATGCAGATGCTACCAATTATGCCGCAGAGCAGTTCTTTCGCTCAAGACTGAGCTTCATCTTGGTCATCCATCAGAGTCTCCCAGTGGTTTGAGTTTCTGAAGTGTCGCCCTATCTTCGTCGGTTCGTTATCTGCTGCAGCAGCCCCAATTTCGGATTCCGGCATTGTCCACGGTACCTCGGTGCGTTTGTGACGGTATATGACGAGTAATACGTAGCAATCGCCATAACTTGGCATCTCGCTACTTGAACCGGCTGCTCGACAGCAAACTCTGGCAATGCGAAGTTCCTAGACTTTAATGTCCATTCACTCAAGACATTGAGCAAAATACAAGAGTGGAAAGAGCAGAATGAGGCTATCATTGATGAGCGCTGCGCTTCTAGCGCTGGGCTGTGACACCTTGCGTGCCCCCGCTGACAGACCCAGCGTTCGAATGCGAGACTACTCCGCCATCGAACATCGCCAAGGGCATCCCCCTGGTGAAGACATCGTTGGCTGGGATGGGGCTTCTCTCTTCATCAATGGAACCAGGGTCTTCATACTGAGCGGCGAGTTCCATCCTTTCCGCCTGCCAGTGCCATCTCTCTGGCTAGACGTTTTCCAGAAAGTGAGGGCTCTCGGATTCAATACCGTATCCTTCTATGTCGACTGGGCCTTGCTGGAGGGCAACCCGGGGCAGTTCACCGCCGAAGGGGTTTTCGCACTCGAACCGTTTTTCGAGGCGGCCCAGATCGCCGGTCTTTGGCTGATTGCTCGGCCAGGGCCCTACATCAATGCAGAGGTTCGTAACCCCGAGAACGCTGTCGTCTACGGACGAAAAAAGCTAACGGAAACTCGTCATCGAAGGCGAGCGGGGGTGGCTACCCTGGCTGGCTCCAACGAGTTCAGGGGCTTTTGCGAACGGCTGCCCCCGACTATCTGGTGGCGACTGACAACTACATGGCCAATGTCTGCAAGAAGATGGCCAAGGCCCAGATCACGAATGGCGGGCCAATCATACTATTCCAGCCTGAAAACGAGTACACTTGGGGTGACGGCAACACACCATTTCCAGATGGTGCCTACATGTATTATGTCATGAAGCAAGCCCGGGACGCCGGCGTAGTCTTACCCTTCATCAGCAACGATGCTGCACCGTTGGGCCACAACGCTCCCGGGACCAATCTGGGTGCGGTGGACATATATGGCCATGATGGCTACCCACTGGGATTTGACTGCGCGAACCCGACGGTCTGGCCGGCAGATGCTCTACCATGGGGTTGGACAGCTCTGCATTGGCAGCAGAGCCCATCTTCGCCATATTCCATCAACGAGTTCCAGGCCGGCTCCTTTGACCCCTGGGGCGGAAGGGGTTTTGAGAAATGCAGTCAGCTGACAAACCATGAGTTTGAGCGGGTGTTCAACAAGAACAACTTGGCCGCAGTAAGGTCCCACCGCTTCACGCGAAGAAGACGAGTAGCTAAGCTTCTAGGGCGTCACAATCTTCAATCTGTACATGATCTTTGGAGGGACGAACTGGGGCAATCTGGGACATCCGGGCGGCTATACATCGTACGACTATGGAAGCGCCATCCGAGAGGACCGCACCATTACCCGGGAGAAGTACTCGGAACTCAAGCTGGAGGCCAACTTCCTGATGGCGAGCCCCGGGTACCTGACCGCCCGCCCGACTGCTGCCAACGCTACCCACATCTACAGCGACAGCCCGGACATCGCCATCACCCCCATACTCGGCGACAGCACGTCGCCCGGGTCATTCTTTGTTGTCCGGCACAACGACTACGCCAGCATGGCATCGACCCCCTACCGGCTCCGTCTGCCGACGTCTCAAGGGAACCTGTCGATTCCCCAGACTAACCACAGCCTCACGCTGAATGGGCGCGACTCAAAGATGATGGTCACGGATTATGACGTCCAAGGAACAACGCTACTATATTCCACAGCGGAAGTCTTCACACATCAGTCATTGGCGACCGGCAACAAAGTCCTGATATTATACTCTGGGCCAAACGAGTTCAATGAGTTCGCCGTGCTGAAGCCAAGCTCTCATTTCACGGTACTCGAGGGCGGCACGGGGCTCTCCAGATTCGAATCAGAATCCTCCGAGTCCATGGTCCTAGGCTGGCCGTCGTCTACTGCGCGTACCATTGTGGAAGTCGGCGACTTGACCATTTATTTACTAGGTAAGCGTTGTATCACTCGTATATCTGCTTTCGGGTGTGACTGATTACTCCAAGATCGCAACTCTGCGTACAAGTATTGGGTCACGGACGTCACGGGAAGCCAGCCGAAGTTGATCGTGAATGGGCTGTACCTCGTCAGATCGGCCGCCTTGCACGGCAGCGAGCTCTCCCTCAAGGTCGACGTGAACGTCTCGACAACTATCGAAGTCATCGGCGCCCCACCCGGGACGTCGAAGATCTTGATCAATGGCTGGGAAATGCCCTTCGAGGATCTCGGCCACGCCCTTGCAGGCGTTGTCAATATCAGTCCATTTTCGGTCCAGTTACCTAACCTCGCATCGCTGAGCTGGACATCAATCGATTCGCTGCCGGAGCTCCAGGCCTCGTACGACGATTCGGCATGGACTGTTGCTAACCACACGTATACTAACAATACCTACGCCCCCCTTCGCACCGCGGTTTCCACTTACGCGGCCGATTATGGCTTCAACACCGGCACGTTGATCTACCGTGGCCATTTCAATGCTACAGGCCGGGAGACCCATTTCAACCTCACCGTCCAGGGAGGCCAGGGCTTCGCCGCCTCCATATTCCTAGACGGGACGTTCCTGAGATCCTGGCCTGGCGATGGTTCCATATCCTCTTATGACGCCGTCATCCCGCTCCCACGGGGGAATCTCGCTCAACCCGGCTCCGCGCACGTCTTCACCGTCGTGGTGGACAACATGGGCCACGGCGAACAGTCCGTCGGCATTGACTACATGAAGGCGCCGCGCGGCGTCCTGGACTGGCGGCTCTACGGCGGCGGCGAGAACACCAACAGCAGCACCACCATCATCACCACTCCCGTCGCGTGGAAGCTCACAGGCAACCTAGGCGGCCTCGCGTACGCCGACAAAACGCGCGGCCCTCTCAACGAGGGCGGCCTGTACGCCGAGCGCCAGGGCTACCACCTCCCCGCCGCGCCCCTACCTGCCCCCACCACTCATTCAACGACACCGTTGGCGCCGTCCCCGTTCGACGGAATCCCGCGCCCGGGCGTCGTCTTCTACGCCGCGTCGTTCAACCTGTCGCTGCCGTCGGAGGCGTGGGACATGCCGCTCGCCTTTGCGTTCCCGGGTGCGCTGGACAAGAACAGTGACAAGAACAAATTCCGGCTGCAGCTCTTCGTCAACGGGTGGCAGTTCGGCCGCCTCAGCAGCAACATCGGCCCGCAGTGGGTCTTCCCCGTGCCCGAGGGCATCCTCAACTACCGCGGCGAGAACTGGGTCGGAATCTCGCTCTGGGCGCTGGGCAAGGGCGGGGCCAAGGTGCCGGCCTTGGAGCTGCGGAATACCAGCGTGCCGATCTGGACGGGGCGGGACCCGGTCGTGCTGGTGGAGAGTCCGGCTTGGAAGGAGAGGGAGGGTGCTTATTGACGTCGCATTGTTATTATTACCTCTATGATTGCGATTAACTATTTTCCACGGTATTTTCCTCGGGGCAGTCAGTCTACAGATTGAGATCAAGAATATCACGTGGATTTGAAATGTAGGCTGCAGTTATACTGTATGACCCAGCCGCGATGGGATCGGATCATTGCTTATCATGCTGGGCATGTTAGAGATGGATTCATGAACGTCATTGTCATCTATTTCGTTAAAATTGACGCAGTCCTAGATCATACGATGGATTTGCCGACCACATAAAAAACATCCTCATTCCTCGTAGCGCGGCTTGTCGCCACACACACTTGCTCGCGACCGTCGTCAGATTTACGCCTTGATGGACTTGTACTTCTCGAGGACGTCCATGAGGGCCTGCTCGATGGTCTTCTCGTGGGCGCTGTGGCCCGCGTCGCCGATGAGCTGGTAGTCGACGTTGGGGTTGTGGCTGCCGCCGAGGGCCTGGTACAGGTCCCAGCTCGTCTTGGCCGGGCAGACGACGTCGTAGCGGCCCTGGATGATGGTGATGGGCAGGTGCTTGATCTTGGGCGCGTCGTCGACGAGCTGGCCGTCGCGCATCCAGCCGCCGTTGACGAAGTAGTGGCACTCGATGCGGGCGAAGGCGAGGGCCCTGATTGGGGGGGTCGGGGTTAGTCACATGGGGATTTCTCTCATGAGACAAATGAAGAGAGAAGGGAAAAAGTGAGGAGTGAAGCAATATCGGAACATGGATTAAAGGGGTTAGAAGGCACACTGGGTGGGGTTGTTCGGGGTTATCCTAGTCAGCGGAGGAAGTACTTACCATTCAGGGTCATCCGCCTTGGCAATGTAGGCCGGATCCACGATGAGCTTGCTGGTAGAGACCTCCCAGCGGCTCCAAGCATCGGCACTATTGAGACATGTTAGTTTAGAAATCGGGTTTAAGCATGAATCCTCTTTCGCCTTTTCGTGCGAGTCCAATGGGAATGGACGGATGGCATAAAGCAACGTACCACTTCAGCTGCTCGTCCTCATCGTCGTCGTTGGTCAGGCGCTTGTAGTAGGCATGCATGAGGTCGCCGCGCTCGGCGGCGGGGATGGCGTTCTTGTAGGCCTCGAAGTAGTCCGGGAAGACGAAGTTGGCGCCGTGCTGGTAGTACCACAGCAGCTCCTCGCGGCGGAGGGTGAAGATGCCCCTCATAATCAGGGCGAGGCAGCGGTCCGGGTGGGACTCGGCGTAGGCCAGTGTCAGGGTCGACCCCCACGAGCCGCCAAAGACGATCCACTTGTCGATGCCCAGGTGCTCTCGGAGTTTTTCGATGTCGCCCACGAGGTGCCAGGTCGTGTTCTCCTCGAGCGAGGCGTGCGGGGTCGACTTGCCCGACCCCCGCTGGTCGAACAGCACGCTCCGGTAGTGCGACGGGTCAAAGTACTGCCGGTCGCTGTCATCAATGCCGCCGCCGGGCCCGCCGTGCAGGTACAGGATGGGCACGCCCGTCGCGTTGCCGCACTCCTCCCAGTAGATGTTGTGCACGGCCGAGACCTGGAGGTGGCCCGACTGGTTCACGTCGAATTTGGGGTAAACGGGCGCCATCTTCTTCTTTCCTTGATCTCACAAGATGGGTGGGTAATCTGAGAAGAGTAGTTTGCTTTAGGTTAAAGAGGGAAATATTGTTGTTCTTATATCTGTTGGGTGGTGATGGGCAGGGCGAAGAAGAACAGGGCGGAAAAGACCCCGCCCCGGGTTGTTCCTACTTTCCACTTTAGGGACGGTAGCATGAGAAGCGGATCCCCAAGTACGTGTCGCATCCTATTGCCCAGATCAGGAGGTACGTCGTTCGTTTATACTTCTGTCCTTATCGGAAAAGCCTCACATCTCGACAGACCCAAACAGTATTGGTTTCTAACATTTCGTATGTACATATATTACTTAAGTATCTATTTGTCCGTTGTGCACTGCTCATGAAAAGTTATGCGCAATGTTTGCCAAATAACCTGTTGCATGCAAGTGCTTGCTTGGAGTTACGTCTACCGTTTGGGTCTATTCGTCTCTAGCCATCAAAGAACGCAACACAAGACTTGTTTTTTCTTCTCTTCCCTTGTTCTTCCTTTTGTCACACGACAGGAACGTGGATGGTACTTTCCTGGTCTCACCATTAACCAGCCAGCCAACCAGCCAACTGCCCTCTCAACTTCTAATACCGACGAGACGTCCGCGTCGCCGCCGGCCTGTGTGTTCCCCCATAGAGCCTCGCGGCTTGTGCGATGTAGGTAGGACAAGGTAGTAAACGTATTTGCAAATCAACCCGCCTATCCCCTAAAACTCCGTTGTGTGTTTGGACTTCTTGCCAGTTCGTATGCAATTAAAATGGGGTTTAAACGCGCTAGCATAATTTGTTGCCGAATCAAGGAAATAAATACACGATCATCGCTTGGCCCGCTCTGTCGCCGCAGCGCTCGGGGGTCCGCTGGTCATGGTCAAGCCAGCCGGCGTTCCGGGAGCCGGCGTCGAGCTTCGGGTAGCCGGTGCAGACCGGTTGTGGGCCATGTGGGCGCTGACCAAGTGACCAGCCGCCAGTGCCGAGCAGAGCGAAAGCTCGCCGGCAAGAACGGAGGCACCAATGATGCGGGCCAATCGTCGGGCGTTCTCACCAGGCGTGGTGGGATGAGATCCACGAACGCCAAACATGTCGAGCATAGAACCTTGAGGCGACAGAATCGTACCACCTCCGAGGGTACCGACCTCAATCGAGGGCATGGAGACGGAAATTTGGAGGTTGCCATGGAGACTACAAATAGGTTAGTATAAACTTCAGCGTTGGATATAGAACGTGAAGGACTTACTTCTTCATAATGGTGATGCAGTTGGCACTCTCGACAACCTGAGCGGGATCTTGACCGGTAGCCAGGAAGATGGCAGCGACGATGTTGGCGGCATGGGCGTTGAAGCCTCCGACGGAAGCAGCCATGGCCGATCCGATCAGGTTCTTCGAGATGTTGAGGTCGACCAGGGTGTCCACGTCACTCTTTAAGACCTCCTTGACAACCTTGGCAGGAATGATAGCCTCAGCGACAATGCTCTTGCCACGTCCCTCGATCCAGTTGATGGCAGCAGCCTTCTTGTCGATGCAGTAGTTGCCCGAGACGGAAACGATTCGCATGTCATCAAAGCCTCCCTCGGTGGCCATGATCTTCAGGGAGTGCTCGACACCCTTGGAAATCATGTTCATACCCATGGCGTCACCAGTGGTGGTCTTGAAACGGATGTAGAGGTTGGTGCCAGCGATAGCGGTTGTCATGGTCTGGAGGCGGGCGAATCGGCTTGTCGAGTTGAATGCCTTCTTCATCATGGTTTGACCAGCATCGGAATCCAGCCAAATCTTGGCGGCGCCGGTTCGCTCAAGCATCTCGAAGCTGACGCAGGGACCACGGGTCATACCATCACCAGTCAGAACAGTCACAGCACCGCCACCAGCGTTGATGGCCTTGCAGCCGCGGCTTGTCGACGCGACCAAAACACCTTCAGTGGTAGCCATGGGGATGAAGTAGCTCTTTCCGTCAATAACGAGAGGACCGGCAACACCGACGGGGATGGGCATGTATCCGATAACGTTTTCGCAGCAGGCGCCCAAGACTTGGTTCCAGTCGTAGTGCTCGTAGGGGAGCTTGGAGTCGGCGAGGTAGCTCGTAATATCAGCAGTGGCAGGGGTTCGCGAAATGACCGCGCGGCGAATCTTGACAGCGCGGGTACAATCCTTGAGGCTTCTCTCCAGAGCATAACCGGGAATCTTGCCCTTCAGTGACAAGTCAATAATTTCATCGTCGGTCATATCAAAGATACGCTTCTCGGTAAGCATCTGGGCCAGCTCGACTTGACTGTGAGAGATAACGGGTGCCCTGAGCGGTTCAGGTTTGTTGGCACGTTTCATGGACAATGCGTCGGCTTCATCATCTGTCGAGGCAGGCGTCAGAGGCTTCGAATCGGGGATTCTAGGGGTCTGGCTTCCAACAGCGGCGAGAGTAGTGCTTTGGCTATCGTTAAACCTCTCGGCCTCGGCAAGCTCCTTGGGGTCGATGGGATGATCCGCGACATTGGGGTCCTTAATACCCCATCTGGCCACATTGAAGAGATATCCGTTCAAGGTGATACTCAAAGCGAGAGCGATGACGATCCACTTGGACAAGACAGGGTCCTCGAGACTGGTCAAAATGCCGCCAACCATGCGTCCGCCCATGCCGTACTCTTCAAGCGGGGCATATTTATCTTGGCCATCGGCAGTCTCTTCAGTGCTGGCCGATACGCCGTAGTGAATAGAGGGGAACTCGAGCTCGTACTTGATAGGGGTCAGAACAGTCACCACGGTCGTGTGGCCATGACCTCGTGCCGTGTAGAGCATCTCATCCAAACCGTTAGACGCAACCTTGAAGGGGTCAACGGGAGGGGTAGTGACCACACCGCCCAGACCACCAGTCCATGACATGTAGCCAGGAGTGCGGAAGGGAATGGAGCAAATGTTGATCAAGTTGACGGCGAAGAAACCAACAACCATGTAGAACTTGAACTTGGGAATGGCACTGCTCTTCATGTTCTGACCGAAAATAGGGGCTTCGGCGCCCTTCGAGTCACCACCGGGGTAGTCGTTGCTCTTCGCAACATTCTCGGCCACACGTCGGCTGAGACCATCATCTTCGAGAGCTCTGCGCATCGCGACGTGGCGCTTGATGCGGTTGATCTCAAGCTTGATGCAGAGAATGGCAGTGTAGAAAGTGAATAGTAAGATGCAGTCGAAGAATAGGATCCAGGCAGCCAGGAAGCAGAATTGTTGCAAGCCACCCTGGACACCGGAGGCAGCTCCGGCAACCAGGATTAGAATCTCAATAACGTAATCCCGAACAATTTCGAAACCCTTCTCCTTGATAGCACTCTGGACGGCATATTGGATAACGCCTTCAGGCAGAGCAGGTGATTTGCGGGACTTGTCCGACTTTCCGTTCGCCTCTTCGGGTCTGCGGTGTTCGAGGGCGTGAGAAAGCACAGCTCTGGTCAGAACAATGTTCTTCTCGAAGCCGACAATAACGACGAGGAAGGGCAGGCCTTCGGACAAAAGCACAACGGAAACGGGCACGCCGAGCTTCCAAGTGACATTCAGGCCGAAGAGGAACGCGAAAAGCGAGGAGAAGAGGACGCTGGTCGCCAACCAAACGTTCGATCCCATCTTGCGCATGCTCAAGAAGAGCGAAACGAAGGTAAGGTGCATCGAAATGTAGCCCAAGACCATGATGATAATGTCGAGGGTTTCAGCGTTCTTCAGGAGATCCAGGAACTCGGTCCACGCGTTATGCACCCAGCGTGTCAGGCTTCTCGCGGTATTACCACGCGCCACCTTCATAATCCACATCTTCTGCTCGTTGTTGCCCTTCTCGTTAGTTCGGGACTCCTGCTCGGGGCCATCGTTGGGAATTTCCTGTGCAGCCGTAATAAACTCGGAGGCTTCGCTGTACTTGATCGAGAAGGCCAGAGCGCTGTCTTGGGAGTAGGCAGTCAGGCTGTTGGAAGTCGAGGGGAGGTGGGCGATGGACAGGTTGCTCGGCAGGGGAACAATGTGCGGTTGAGGAGCGGTCTGGGGGCCCTCTTCCGAGGACTCGGGGAATACCAGCGTCACGAGGGCCAGGTGGTCGGCGTCCGAGGGGACCTGGGTGACACTGTCGAGATTCTGCCATTTCCAGCTTGTCTCGGGACCAGCAACCAGGTTTCTGCTTCCTTCTACTAAGGAGCTCCAATCAGCCTTCCGGGTGCTGCTTGTGGCCTCGTATAAGCTGTCTTTGACGATTCCGACGTAGGTCGTGCTGGCAATAAGAGCGACGGCGCAAATCGTGTAGATAGGGTGAACGCAGGCGATCTTTGAAAAGTATTGGAGTACGGGAGTGACCTTCTTGTTGATTTTGGAAGGGGGTTGCGGCTTGCCATCGGGCTGCTGGCCGCGGAAGCGGGCGGGGAGTAACGAGAGGGCGTTCATTTCGAAGGATTCGTCTCGCACGAAGGCATTCCTAGAGATATCGGATCTTCCTGCGTCCATGGTGATCGAATTAGCTCAGGTCTTGGACCAGCTGCCAGAGAGAAGAAGGAAGGGCCCGGGTGTCCTTTTATTGAGGGCGGACGAGAAAGTGCGCACGCCGAAGCCGCGCGCAGGACAAGCGAAGGAGTGTAAGAAAGTCGGGGAGCTGTCGCCGAGCCTCCCCCTCCAAG